>JABWTJ010000037.1:3526318-4162876 GCA_016801875.1 Solanum sitiens | reverse complement strand
TTACATCTCAGGCATTTAATGATTATTTTTTCTCCATTGGATAACAGTTGAACATCCTGTTGCACATATTCATACTCAAAATGGTTTAGAAAAGTCATTGATTAAATGTCTTCAATTGATAGCTAGACCTTCGTTGACGAGAACAAAGTTGCCTATTTCGATTTCGGGGCATGCTATTTTGCATGCAGTAACACTTGTGCGCATATGGCAAACCAGTTATCATGGCATCTCCCCATTACAATTGCTTTTTGGTCAGGAGACAAATATTTCCCATCTTAGAATCTTTGGTTGTGCAGTATATGTTCCAATTGCTCCACCACAACACACAAAGATGGGTCCCCAAATAAGGTTGGGGATATATGTTAGGTATGAATCTTGTTCTATTAAAAAATATTTGGAACCTAGAACTGGATATTTATTTACGGCAAGGTTTGCTGATTTTCATTTTGATGAATCAATATACCCAACATTAGGGGGAAAACCAAAACAGTTGGGAAATGAGATAGATTGGAATTCACTTTTACTGTCTCATTTAGATCCTCGAACAAATCAATGTGAGCAAGCAGTTCAAAAGATAATTTACTTGTAGAATATTGCAAATCAACTGCCGGATGCATTTTCTAACCTTACACGGATTACTAAATCATATATCCCAACTGCTAATGCTCTAGTTCAAGTTGATGTCCCTCTAGGACAAAATGTTAAGGCAAATGAGTCTGGACCACACTTATAACGTGGTATACCAATTGGCTCCAAGGATAAAAATCCTCGGAAAAGGAAAGGAATAAATGATCAAGATGATGATCATAATATAGAGGCAATTGCTCATGAAGAGCTCCGAGACATAATAAATGATGACACTACAAAGGAGGTCCATGTACTAGAAAATAATGAGAATGAGGAAATCTCTATAAATTATGTCTCGACGAGAATAAGGTGGAATCGAAATTGTCACAACCCGAGACCATACCCTAGAAGATAGGGTGCAATCTTGGATTGCGACCGTCGTCGTCGAACTCTCAGAGTTCTAAGACAAGCCTCATTCATATCATTCATTGCATATACATAATGAAAAGTAGTGCGGAATTAAAACTTTTCACTAAAACATAAAATAGTCTTTAAAACTCTTTCATATAGAAATACTAAGTCTCAGTCTCCTCAACTTACGACACAAGAGTACTTTAATACGAAAAATAGAAATAACATAGTATTGTACAATACTTCATAAAAGAAACATAAAATGACATATGTGCCCTCGAAACAATGAGGACATACTTGAACTCTTCTACTCGGACGATTCTTCTAATGCCCAAGTCTTCTTCTCCAAGATCCTTACCTACCAAGGACTATAGATAGAAAATAAAGCATGGAATTAGTACAACCACATGTAATAAGTATGGCCATATGCATAAAATCATGAAAACGGACTTTATTGGAAATATGCATCTTTCATTTAGAAATCATAGATTAAACATAAGAACATCATTTAACAATTAAGAAACACATAAGATAACATTAAACCAAAGATAGCATCTTAAAGACTCACCTTACAGTGAGTTATATTCACTGTACAGTGAATTACAGTGAATCACTTCACCCTTCTCCCTAAGTCTTCCTAGCATGTAATTCCCTCACTTAAAGTCATCCTAAGATTCACTTAAGTCACACAAAGAGAGACCGCCCATACACCCTCACTAGATGTGCCTAAACGACCCTTAAGATTACCTATGATGAGTCACATACACACTTAGAAAACAACCATAAACAACTATGTAAGATTCCTCTACCAAAGGTCAATTCCAAGGTTCACTTGAGTAAGTGTGGAGCGACCGCCCATACAATCCCTTTCACACACACACAAGAGATCCTATAGACTACCTCAAATAGAATCATTCTTATTAAACACACTAACACTTAGAGTAGAAGACGTTCTCCTTCCAAAGCCTATCAAAAGACCTACTTAAGTAAATCAAGAAGATATGTCCATAGTGCAATAACCTCTTCAAGATTACCTAAATATCCCTTAAGACCTCCTAAGGTTTAGATCATGTCAACAAAATTAACCAACTTCCCTAACTAGAGTCATCCTTAAGACTTCCAAAGATAAGACATGAAGAGACCATCCTTTCATGTCCTCCTCACACTTAAGCTAAGGAATGCTTAAGTCACTTAGATTAGGTACTTAATCATTTACATAGTTACTAACATAAGTCATTAGTTCATTAGTTCATTAAGACTCATACATCACATAAGACACTCACATAAATCATCACATAAGACACTCACATAATGGATCACATAATGGTCTTTGGACAATACCTAGGAACTCCACATAACACCTTCAAAGTCTATTGTGCAATGTCTAGATAGCGTCCCATACCACCACCTAAACCTCATAAACTTATCTAATGCGAAAAGGTATTCCACATGATGAGAATAGGCAATAACCGACATAGACCATGGTAGCAAGACATGGAATCCGAAGTTCTATCCTACTTCGATGAGGTTGTCCTACTTGACAATGGTAGAACTTGGACACATCCCATGTAGGCACATGGTTAAGGAATATGAAGAGTGTATGAAGCATTCAATCTCTTATTTAATTGAATCCACTTCCCCCTTACTCATACTCACTCGGTGCTAGCCTTTGTTCTCATAGATTAATTCATAATAAGGTTCATATAAATAGGTCCCATATCTAGTTCATGACCCCCTTTACATTCACCCTACCAAAGCAAGTTCCACTAGGGCATATCTCACTTTAGCGACAAGAAGCTCATAGCGATTTCCCTAAGGTATGATATGATGCCGTTCCAGCCAATCATCCCTAAGTCCATTACTCATAACATGAAGGATACCATTACGGCTAACTACTTCACAATTCATAACCTCGCCACTAAGTACAAGGTTCCACATAAACTTTGACCTTCTTATCATCAAGGTCCCACTTATATTATTATTCAAGACTCTTAACGTACTAAGTCAAATCATCACATAATAATATTCATATAAGCATCAAGCAAGGGACATAAGTCTACCTAAATAAGACACCACATATTTCAGTTTAACATACAATACAAGTCATTCTAGAAGTACTTAGGAATAACATCTTATAACCTAAGATCACTTCATATAAGAACACCTATACTTTCACATATAGATAGACATTATCATACATCACATAATCATCATATACTTCAAGTAATGCCGACAAGGCCATGATCATCATATTGCATAAAGTAACGCCGACAAGGCCACATCAATTGCAAATTAAACACATAACTTTGCCACCATAAGTGGACCATACCAATCACAATAGAATCAAAGTATAATTAATATCAAATTAAAGAAAACGGGGCAGCATACCTTCATCCCCATATTCACACCTCAATTCAATGCCAAATCAACCAATTCAATATCACAAGGCCCTTACCCATGGCCATGAACAATAATTCAAAGGATAAACCATAATACTCAATGAATCTAAGTCAATTCAATATAGATTTATCAATCTAAGACCAAATATGCATCAATGGAACACAATACTTACATCAATGTAAAACCCATAGAAAACTACACTAGTATTTGTAAGCATTAAGTTCACATCGATTCAATAAGTTTAACATGCAATAGTTCTAAGAGTATTCATTACTCAATTAATCAAATTGAAACAGCCTATACATCATTCATACATAATATATACATGAATTAAACACATGAATTCATCAATCTCAAGACATAATCACATAACCCATATTTTTAGTGAAATTAGAGATTTGAGAAGATCAAGGGTTCATGGAGAATTTCATTGGAAAACATCAATTAAACATTAATAATATCATATCTTAACAATTGAAAACGTTTCATGCAAGAACCCATGATTTAGAGTAGAAATTGGACAATTCACTTTAGAAAACCTTGAAGAACACTTTGAGAATTGGGCTCCTTGATGAAATAAGTGTCAAGGATCAAAAACCATACCTCAAGGATGATAATGCTTCAATTTTTTGAAGAATTTCCACACAATAACCCCTCACCAAGTTGCCTCTTTAATGAAGTCTTCAATGGAGGTTTTGGGATTTCTAAGAGACTTTGGGGTTTTGATTGTTTGAGAATGAAGTCTTTAGGGTGTTAACCACTTATATAGTGTAACGACCTGCTTAGTCGTTTTGAGCAGCAGATTTTATTTCTGGAAAACTGTCTGAGACGACGTATCCAACGACGGACCGTCATGGGCACGACGGACCGTCGAGGGTGTCTCGTTCCAAACACTTGGAATTCTTATATTTGAGTGCTGAAATCGACTCTTTGAACTCTGTGACGGACCTGCAGGACGGACCGTCACAGACAAGGACGACCGTTGTAGGTTTCCGTTTCAGAACACTTCAACTCTGAGAATTGGGTAACTGAGAGCAATTCTCGAAGTCTGTGACGGACCTGCAGGACGGACCGGCAAACATGACGGACCGTTGTGAGGTTCCGTTTCAGAACACTTCAACTCTTGAGAATTGGGTACTGAGAGCAATTCTCTGTCCGTCGTGACGGAAGTGCAGGACGGACCGTCGTAGGCACGACAGACCGTCACAGGTTGCGTAATCCCAGTCTGGGTCAAATTTCTGGGTAAGTTTTAAAGGGGAGTTTGGACTATTCTTGCTATAATTATAAATTTTAGTGGGTCAATGTTAATAACTCAAATCCTTGGGGGTGTAAAGGAGATGACCTTGAGTTATTTAGTGGGTGGTTTCCTCATCTTTTATACCTAATTAGATGCCAAATTGGGGAAAAGAGAGAGAGTTTGGGAGAAGAAAAAATAGAGAGAACAAGGAGAAGAGAGGAACGATCTATAGAGAGAGACAACCAAGAGGAACCAAGAAGCTTGAGAGATTGCTTGTTGATCAAGGATCCTTGGTGAAGGTAGGTTATGGTTGATACTATTTGTAGTAAACTCTTAATAGTGAATGATATGTATTGGTAGTATTGTAAACCCTTCTATATGCTTAATCTTATGCTTTCATGAATGTGATTATGTGTTTGTGATAAAATAAGCTTAATGAAGCTTTGAATCCAAAATCTTGAAGAAACCCTAATTCACCTTGTTATTGATGATGCCTTGGGATAAAAGAAGGCTTGATGAACTAAAGTAATGAGATTGGTGATGCCTTGGTATAAAAGAAGGCTTGATGAATTGTTAGAATTAGGGGATCGGAGTGTCACGTTCCGACACATAGTATTAGTGGGTCGGGTGTCACGAACCGACACGTAGAATTAGGGGATCGGAGTGTCACGTTCCGACACATAGAATTAGGGGATCGGAGTGTCACGTTCCGACACATAGTATTAAGGGATCGGGTGTCACGAACCGACACGTAGAATTAAGGGATCGGAGTGTCACGTTCCGACACATAGTAGTAGGGGATCGGAGTGTAACGTACCGACACAAGAGGAAGAAAGATAATAAATCTTGAGAGATGTTTATATACTCAATGTAATGAACCTAATTCCCAAATGAGTGTGGTATTGAGGCTTGAGTCCTCATGGATGAACTTGGTAGTACTTATTGATGATTATAGTACTTGTTACTACATGTTGAGTATTGTAGTTGATTTATGATATGAACTGATATATACTGTTTTCTATTTTGAGTTGGCCGATGATACCTACTCAGTACTTGTGTTTGTACTGACCCCCTACTTGTTGTTTCTTTCTTTGTTATTTGGGGAATGCAGCAAACGTACCGTCGTCTTCAACTCAGCAGCACTTCTAGCCAGTCGTCACTACACCGGATTTCAGGGTGAGCTAATGCTTCTAGCTTGGACTGGATCTTCTCTTCAATGTCTTGATGCCTTGAACTTCCGGCATGGACTAGCCTTTTATTTATTTTAGCTTCTTAGATACTTCTAGATTTGTAACTTGAGGATAGATGTTCTTGTGATGATGACTTCCAGATTTGGGGATAATGAGTTTTAAGTCTTCCGCTTTGTATTTTTGTTCAATATGTTGGAGTTTTAGATTGGTTGGTTCGCTCACATAGTAGGATAAGTGTGGGTGCCACTCGCGGCTAGATTTTGGGTCGTGACAATTTTAGGGTTGCTAAGGTGATGGTCCTACTATGTTATGAAAAATCGTATGAGAATGTTATTATGACTTACCTTATGTCCTTATGTGCATAAATGGTTTTCCAACTTAATAAATGCATCATTTTCACTAAAATGTATTTTTTTCAGCATAATTAAGTATTTTAATGCATGTTTTCATACTTAGTGTTTTTGTACTAACCCCTTCTCTTCTACATCTCCTATGAGTGTATGTTCGGGCCATTGAGGTGCACTTAGTACATTCTTGAAGAAAACTTGGGTTGCTACCTCCAAGTTTTGGTGAGTCCTCAATTATGAGTACGGGATGTTATAGATTCTAGTTCTAGTTTACTTTCCTTGTTAAGGACTATATTGTATTTCCTTATGATAAGACTTACTATTAATGTAAGGGATGAGTCATAACTTTTATACATTTATGTTTAGATGGTGTAATGAGACAAGTTTAGCTTCCTATTTTTCATATATGAAGAAAGTTGTACTTCTAATGTAAATTTTTTATGTTTTCCGCATTATCCTTATGTCTTATGTAATGATGTTTAACGGCTTGTACGTGACTCCTTCGGAGTCAAGTATGTTGTGTCACTCTTAGGGGTTAGCCCGGGTCATGACATATTCAATACCATGGAAAATGATATTTTTACAATTGCAAAAAGAAAAAGAAGACCTTTTTAGAAAATGAATATCTCTTATTTATAAAAATGAAATTATTACTAATAAAGTTTGTAAAGGGATATGAAATCATTTCTCCATCCTGTAACGACCCTCAAAATGAACTAGAGTTATCTAGAGCCTCACAAGGTTTTAATGAGTTAATAAGGTGTTAAAATAATGAATATTAGAATTAGAAGTTAGTTTGTAGAGTTTGGAAGTCAAAACGTCCAAGGACGACTAAGAGGTCCGGAAACTAGTCTTGAGTGTGTGCTAGTGTTTCCTTGTATGTTGTATGTGTTTTTATGTGTTGTTTAGAGTCTAAAATCAGTTGGTATGACCCTAAAACCTATATTACTATATTTAGGGAAAAATTTTTCCTGTTAGGACTCCTCAAGGACCGTCCTAGGGGTCCTTGAGGAGGACCCAACCTTGGGCCAACAAGCTGCCCAAGGCGGCAGCAAATTGTGCATAGATGAAACCAGTCCGCGTCACGGACATGGTTCACCAAGGGCCAAATTTTTGGTCCACGTCGCGGACTCTGTTGTCCCAAAAATTATTTTGAAAATCTTGAGGGAACAGCTCCGTGACACGGAATTCTTCCCCGACGATAATTCCGAAATTTTAAGTTAAGTTTGACTTGTCTAAAAAGGTCCAATTAATGTAGGGGTATTTTGGGGGTGTATTATATATGGATTTTAAGGTGATTATACACCCATTACCCTAATTAAAAACCCCAACTCTCAATTAGAATCCAAAAATTATAAGCTCTCCATTCTCTCTAAAATTCTCTCTCTAATTAGATCCTCCATTGAAGGACCTTCAAGTTCCAAGGAAGAAGGCAAAATTCTCCAAGCTTTCAAGCCTAATTTCGTGGGATTTCTTCAATTAAGGTATGGTTATTTCATACTTGACTCTTCTTCCATTCAAGGAGCCAATTTCAAAGGCTTTTAAAAGATGTTCAAGAACATAGAAATTCCTATTTTTAATTCGAAGCATGAGTTCTTGCATGAAAAGGTTTAAATCATTACAACTACTAATTAGACACTATAAAAAATTAATTACGTTAGTCAAACAGTTTCAAACAAGACACTCTCACAATTACGAAAAGTATCCCAAAGTTGTAGCATAGATCGGTATAATATTGATTTATTCTAGTATTCGACGCGTTAACCTCATTATGGTTTAGCAAGGCTTATTTTAAGATCACGATCTTCCGATCTCTAATCGCCTACCACCATTGACAACCTAACTACATTGTTGAGCAGGTTTAGGCATGAACCAATGACGGCGCATTTAGCATTCATCTTGCATAACAACCAAGTGTGGTATATAAGTATAAGACTATCATATATATAAAACATTCTAGATTTTACCCTAGAATTAACACACTTCTCACATTCTTTGTTCTATCCCTCTATTCATCTTTCGAGTTCAAGAGCGGACAACAAGTTTATTCTAATGTTGATCAAGCATTAAAATAGTAAAACAAGAATGAAACCACAAATCATTAGATAAACCTTCTCATACTAGAAATAAATTGTAATAAACCATCAACCATAGCTACCACCCTAGAATAGGGGACTTTACCTGCTCAGAGCACAAATATCAAGAAACAATGTTTATCATTCATACAAGAATTTACCAAGATGAAAAGGAGAAGGAAAACCCTAGAAAATATAGTAAAATCGCCTAAAATGTTGTGCTCTTGTCTTTTTGGAACTTGATTCCCCCCAAAAATAGCACACTTAAACTATTTATAGTCTAGAATAAAAACATGTGGCCAATTTCTGGTGTCCAGGTTTGTGACGCGGACCTGTTCCCTCTCCTAAAGTTTCACCAAGCTGAAACCTCTCCGCGATAGGCTCCCATCGCGCACTCAACTGTTAAGTGTAATGCCTCTTCTCCATACGCGTATTAGCTCTGCAACTCGGAGGAGCTCCCTCGTAGTGTATTTTCCAGCTTTTTGGCCCTTTTTTTATCCGCAACTTCATCTCCGATCTCTGTCTAGGTGCCCCATTTTAGCTCTTTTTTCTTTTCTTTTCACCCTGAAGAATATAATCATATTTGTTAGAAGAAGCGATATCACAAGACTCTCAAAACTTAATTCTAACACCAAAAATGCTCTCAAACCTAGCTATCTATATGGGATAAATTGGTAATTAGGCACATATATGCGCCCAAGATCAAGAGGCTGGGTGTAAATCTCTCTTTTAGCTTGTAGGAACAATTCATATGAATAAAAGTGCATTCTTTCGAATCTCAACATAAGTTCACTCACAAGTTTCACATAAGCTCCTCTATAATCTCATAACTTTCTAGAGACTTTGCTGAGCGTAACTCATCGACAAGGATCTGGGCTTTGCTTTTCAACTATCTTGAGTATGACGAGTAGTATAATGTAATTGAGAAACACACGAGTTAAAATAAGTGTCTTATGACATAGTTCTGTTGCATGATATATAGTATGAAAGAAGGGAAACTTTTCTTCAATGTGTGTAGTGTATCATTTATATAAGTGGGCCCTCACAACTATAAGTAAGATCATGCTGACACGACTTCAGATCCAGCCTAGGGTACTTTAACTCTGTGCTCAGATACCAACTTTGTAATGCTCCGAGCCTACAACCTGGACGTGGCTGATACTTCACAACCATTTTTGATCCCCAAGCAAACCTTTGGCTTGGATGACTACTTAGCAAAAAACTCACTCAAACAATAATAGACTTCAAATAGAATTTTGAAAATTTAAACTCAAAGTAAATATTCAACTCCTCTGTCTGTAAAATACTTAATAACATAAGTATAATAACTTGCAAAACAATCTCAAGGAAAAGTAAATATTGAAAGACTCCTCAACTTTATCAATCTATGAAGTCTCTAATGTTTAAGATAGGTTTCGGGACAAGACCCATGACTCGTTAAAACAACTATTAAAAATAAATGTGAAGTCCTCCAGAATATTAGGAGATTCACTAAAAGCTAACTGGAATGTAGAGTGATCCCAATGAAGCACATGTTGATGATCCAACACACTTGTATCTGCATCATAAAAGAATACATGTCAAATGACATAAGTACATTTGAATGTACGAGTATATAATATAACTGAAGCAAAATAACGGTATGAAAGGACTGCAATAGATATTACATAAACTCAACTAATGTAATTAATTAAAGAAATGAAATTATTTAAGATTAACAAAAAAAAACTTAATGATCTATGAAACTAAAAATAATAAGTGATAGATAAAAATACACTTTAATTCTATTGGGAGATTCTCTAGCCGACAACTATCATTATGAGCTACGTGAAGATACAACGTCTTGTCCACGCTGGCAGAACTTTCCTATAAGGGATATAGGATACTTAAAATAAGTGGATCTACTAAGCTCTGCAAAAGGCACTAAGGATTCATCTAAAAAGGTATGATCTTGTACCAATGTTGGAAAGACATGGTTTATGGGGGCTCTGAGTTGTTTGAACTCTCCCTCATTTTGGTGATTAATACTACTCCGTATAATATATAATCTTTCTCAAATGTATAAAAACATTTCTCTTTCTCTAGTTTGAAATAATTTCTCAAGCTAACCGTTTAAAAGAGTTATCTGCTTTGAATCTGCAACTTATTGCTCACGTAGAAAACAATGTTTCTCTTTGTTCAAAGTAAATATACTTTCTCTTGGTTGAGATAATACTAAGAAAAAACCCTTTTAAGAGGTAATTTATTTGTACAGAATCTTTCTAAAAACTCTTTTAACTTTTCTAAAAAGGGGCCTACTCTTTTCTTCATGTAAAAAAAAATTGGGACGTACTTAGTTCTCTTATACTCTTTCTTTAACTCCTCTTTACTTTTCTCAAAATTCACTTTAAACAATAATATTTTGTTTAAAACATTCTCAATAAGATATTAATGAATACTCAAGAATAAGGTATGTGCTGAAATATAGACATTAACAAATCAACTCAAGAATCTCAATAACAATATAGAAAATTCAATATTCAGATTTTAAGAACTCACAATTCAACGAAACTACTCATCTCAAGAGAACTCATTTCATAGATTTCATGTTGAAATATAGACATGAGACAACCAACTCAAGAATATCAATGTATAATATATAGGAATTTAATGATTCGGAATAGAATTTACAAAAGAATTAGGAACTCAAGAAGTCAAAATCAACTAATCTCAAGAAAACTCAAATCTAAGGATACAATCCCAAATTACCCTTTTACTGATTCGAAAGTTGATGTAGGGAATGAAGACGAACTAGTTTAACACTATGTTAGCCTTACATACCTGGAAGAATGAGTTTTTTTGGAAAAATCGATGAAACTTGAAGAACGCTTGAACCCTAGATTTTCTTCTCTTGGGATCTTGTTCTAATATCTTGAAGTGTTAATGAAAGTAAAATAATTGACTAACACTTTATAAGCCCTTAATTAGGTTTAAAATATTGTGGTTTAGGCATAAAATTCTGTAGTTTAAATACTAAATGTATAGGAGAAAGACCAAAATGGCCCAACTTTTAAGACTATCAAGGTGCCTTAAAGGGGAGGTTTCACAGACCGTTTAAGACATCACGGTCCGTAAAACTTCACGGTCCGTATAGACGGTCATTAAACTTCACTTGCCCGACAATGCTTCTCTAAAATAGACATAACTTTTTACTCCAAACTCAAAAAGAGTAAAATTTTGTGGTGTTGGAAAGACTAAACACCTTTAATTTTATAGGTCATGGGCCACATAATTAATTATGTGCTGAGAAATATGATTCTTGACCCAAAACTTTAAAATTGATAGGTAACTTATACGGACCCCCAAACAGACCGTACAAGCTAACACGGGCGGTCTAGGGTCTCATCTGGGTGACTCACTCCTTGGCAGCCTTTGACAGTTGGCCACATTGCCCTAAACGAGTCCTGGTCCCCTAAACTGTAACACCTCGTATCCAAAACAGACTAGAAATCAGCTTTTTAGAAAAATTGCAAGTGCAATCAGCGGTCACCATCTACGGACCATAGTCTGATGTACGGCCCGTACTTTGGGTCCGTGGTCCACCACTATATCCCCTCCAAAAATTCAGCTCAGAAAATCGACTATGTCTCAACCCACAGACTACCCGACGGTCCGTAAGTCAGACTACGGTTCGTGGTCTGTAACCGTGGATCAAGACACCTATTACCCAGCCTGTGACATGAACTACGGATGACCAGCATGGACCGTCGGTCAATCTACAGTCCATAAGTTTGACCCAGGTGAAAGTTAGCAGTCAGTTAGGGGGAAATGCTGTTGGGTCAACTTCAATTGATCAAATTGAATTAGGTGTCCTATGACATATGATACGATACATAATTGAATCATCTTTCCAAGGCAACTGAGTTTGCTAAAATCTGACCTCCGACTAAAAAGTTATGACCATTTTAGTGAAGGCCTGTCTAGCAGACCCAAATGACAGACCGTCGATTGAACGGTGGCCCGTCAGTCCAGGTCGTCGATTGCTCCGATAGCAATTATTTAAGGGGTATTTTGGTCTTTTCCTAGTTTGTTTTAACCCCTAAGATATGTCGTCTAAACCCTAAATCATGAGGTTTTAAATAGAAACATAACTTAAACATAACTAAGTCAAAATCATTAATCAAAAAATAGAAAATTAGAAGTAAGAGAAGAGAAAAAGGTCAAGAACCCTAGTTCAAGAAAGCAACAAGGTTCCATCAGTTCCACCCCCGTAGTCAAGACATATTCTCGTGGAATTCATCATCATGTATGTGGGATTTCATTGGTGGGTTTCTTTCATCCATTGGTTCCCTAGATATCAGTCAGATTCTTGATTCCCTTATCATGATTCGTCCTAGGATTTCTAGTTTATGAAGCGTCATAACAACGACAATTTTGTATCACTAGAACCTCTAGTAAAGGATGAATCAACACTACAATGAATAATTTGTGAATTAATACTAACAAAAAAAGGGAGTTTTATATAGAAATAGGAGGGAGAAAATGAGAGTAATCAAACTGTAGATGGGTTTGACACTGCTCATAGTAAGAATCATACCAACATAGGATTTATTAGAAAGTGGCAAACATTCACCATTACTGATTTAAGTTCTTCCAGTCCTTTCATTCATGATGAATTCACCTTTTTGGTTTGAAAATTGTTCATAAGAATAACAACCCTAAAAAATAATAATTTAAAGAGCAGATAAGTCTATAATCAACAACGGGGGTTGAGAGAAAGAAAAGTAGAAACATATAAATTTGTTAAGAATGATTGGGATGTACCTCCATTGCCGACTGATGAGATAAATGGAGCTCTTGTTCTGGTTTGATTCAGTTTACCGAGAGTACATAAAAACCTTTGAACTTTCAAAAGGGGATAATTTAAGATTTTGGGGATGGCGTAGGGTTTCAGTGTTTTTAAAATATAACTGAAAAGTATTTTTTAAGTTAAATAATTAGTTCTATTTACTTGTTTATATAATATGATACTTTGTTTTTAAAAGAGGTGACTTAAATACTACTTCAAAAGTTTTAGGAGATAATAAATTATAATTGCATTAAAGATATACAATTAATTCGCATAGCTTAGAAACTTTAACAGTAGATATAAACCCACATTATTTATGCTTAAATCTTCAAAAGCAGACAAAGTGATCCACATTATTTGTGTTAAAATTCAAAAAACAGTCTTGCAAAATCGTTATGAAATTTGATTTGTCACTTTAAGTCAAAATATTCTCGAATGCACACACCTCGTTTTAAAACGAAGTATCATATTATATAAACAAGTAAATAGGACTAATTGTTTAACTTTAAAAATATTTTTGAGTTATTTTTTAAAAACACTGAAACCCTACCGCCACCCCCAAAATCTGAAATTATCCTCTTTTGAAAGTTCAAAGGTTTTTATGTACTCTCGGTAAACTGAATCAAACCAGAAGAAGAGCCCCATTTATCTGATCAATCGGCAATGGAGGTACATCCAAATCATTCTTAAAAAATATATATGTTTCTACTTTTCTTCCTCTCAAACATTCGTTGTTGATTATCGAACTTATCTGCTCTTGTCATTATATTATTATAGGGCGGTTCGTCTGCTGAATAGGTTTCGAACCAAAAAAGGTGAATTCGTTATGAATGAAATCAATGGAAGAACAGAAATCAGTAATGATGAATGTTTGCCACTTTCTGATAAACCATATATTGGTATGATTATTACTAAGAGCAGTGTCAAGCCCATCCACAATTTGGTAACACTCACTTTCTCCCTCCTATTTATAATAAAACTCCCTCTTTTTGTTAGTATTAAAACACAAATTATTCTTCGTATTGCTGATTCTCATCCTTTACTAGAGGTTTTCTAGTGATACAAAATCGTCTTTGTTAAGACAACTTCATAAACTAGTGTTGAGTTTTTTAGAGTGTATATGAATTTAGTGAGACTATGGGTATTTGATGGACAAATGATTTTCTATCCCTTTACAAACTTTATTAGTCAGAATTTCATTTTTATAAATAAGAGATATTTCATTTTCTAAAAAGGTCTTCTTTTTTTTACTCAATTGTAGAAATCTCATTTCCATGGTATTTAATATGTCACGATTTGGGCTACCCACTAGGTGTGACACAACGTACTTGACTCCGAAAAGGTCTCATACAAGCCCTTAACGTATCATCATTATATAAGACGTAAGAATAATGCGGAAAAATTAAGATTTTTACAATAAGAGTACAATTTTCTTCATAATGAAAAATAGGAAGCTAGACTTGTCTCATTACACCATCTAAACATAAGAGCACGAATTTTAGGACTCATCCCTTACGTCATTAGTAAGTCTTATCATAAGGGAATACAATATTGTCCTTAGAAAGGAAAGTAAGCTAGAATTTGAATAACTAACATCCCGTACTCGGAATTGAGGACTCACCAAAACAAGAGGTAGTAACCCAAGTTTTCTTCAAGAATGGACTAAGAGAACCTCAAAGGCCCGAACCTACACTCATAGGAGATGTAGAAGAGAACGGATTAGTACAAAAGCACTATGATAACATGCATAAAATAATTAATATGCTAAAAAAGACATTTAGTGAAAATAATGCATTTATTAAGTTGGAAAACCATTTATGCACATAAGGACATAATACAAGTCATAATAGCCTTCTCATATGATTTTTCGTAAGATAGTAGGGCCATGACCTTAGCAACCCAGAAAGAATACTTGTGTAATACATAGTTGGCATCCCATAATACCAACTATACTAAGTATCCATTTAGAATCACCTTAGTTACACATATCAACATTAGATCCCATCATAATCCACAATCATACATAAGTGAATAACCATGTTCATCACATATACATAAGGAGAGTCTTATCTTAACAACAAACCAATCAACGTATATCATACCTTCATGTCTTACCATAGCATCATGGACCCACCCATAATTACCTTCAAAGACTATTTGTGTAATGTAAAAAGTGAAGTGTCATACCCCCACTCCTACTAAGTAAACTTATCATGAAATCACAAGTATGGTGCAGTCATATTCATTATCTTATTACATAGGTAGAATTTCCTTAACCGACATAGACCATGTGAGCTACATGAAATCCGGTGTTATATAACCCCACACCGAATGAAGGCGTCCTACATGCCTAAGGTAGAACTATTCATATATAGATATAATGTGGATCCACTAGCTAAGACCTATGCGGGCACATATTTATGCGATAGGAAGATTGCTTCTAGAAACCCGACCTATTGAACTAGCGGAAGAGTTTCTATCTCATTAGAGCATATTTAGAAGACCCGGCCTAAACTAGATGGAAGTTCTCTACCTCATTTTCCATATTCGCTCGGTGCTAAGCATTATTCTCCAACTTATACACAGTTAAGGTGAATTGTAATTTTATATGTGAAGGAGTACAATACCCTTCATTCAACCCAACTCATACCTAGCTCATGGATTCAACATGGTGAGAACTAACTTTCACCTTAGAATGATTATATGAACATAGTCATGTGTAATTGTAAAGGTAACTAGTCTTTCAGCAATACCATATCTCACACTTTAGTCATTGGATCTTCATCATTCAAGTGGAACATAACTTCATACATAAATACATTAAAGTAAGAACCTCCACCTTTCAAGTGGATCAAACAATTCATATATAAGAATCTTGGACATAGGATTACCTTCATACATTGCCTTCAAGGTCATAATTCAAGATTTAACACTTACAATTTACCCTTCAAGGGTCATAGATTATATCTTGAAATCACACTTAGAATTACTAGTATAAGCATGGAATAAACAAGATTAGTTACTAAATCCACATACATACTATTCCCACATATTCATAATTCATGGAGAAACCCATCATAATTTTCATAAAGTTGGGGGCATGGGAAAACACATGGGTTCAAGGGAAATTTAGCAATAAAAACACTAATTAAACGTCAATATCATTATAATATATGATAACCAACATAAAGAAAACGTTTTTGAGAAGAACCCAAGGTTAGAATCAAAACCCTAATTTTGAACAAATTCCCAATTTCGAAAATAGTAGAGGAAGGGCTTCATGGGGAAAGAAATCTCATGAATGAAAGTTCCCATACCTTGAGCTTTACCGAGAAATTAGGATGAAAATCTCGGAGCTTGAACCCTGTCCTTGAAGCTTTTGGTTTTCTTCAATGCAGGCAATTGGTAAAGAGAAATATTTGAGAGAACTGGGTTTGGGAGAATATTTTGGGTTTTTGAGGTTGAGTTTTGTAAATGGATGAAAAAGACTAAAAAACCTATTTATATTTTACCCCTAATCTACCCAAAATACCCCCTCATTAATTGGACTTAAAAGTAAAAGACTAAACTAACCTTCATTAAAAGAACCCATTCAGGTTCACTAGGCGCACCTCACGAGCCGTAAGGAGCACCACGACTTGTGGTGCTTGTCATGAGGATTGAGGCAGTATCCTCTTCAAGCTTGCCGATTCTTAAAAAAAATTAAGTCAAGTACTTGACCCCCCTTTCGACTCGTCAAGTGCACCACGACCCGTTATGGTGCCTGTGGTGCTTTCGGAAGTAGCTACCCTAAATGCCCCATTTCCTACAAAAGTTAAATGAGTCTCACGCCCGACCTCACAAGTCGTGGAGTGGACCATGACCTGTGGTCCCCTCGTGAGGGTTGGGGAAATGTCTAGGACACTTGGGACTCCTCTATCTTGGCCAAGGCAACTCCAAAAAGCCTTCCACTGACCGTGGTTTTGACCACGAGCCGTGGTGGTGGCTGTGGAGCCTTGAGGCAGTAGCTCCATGTTGAGGGTAGCGTTGGCTTGCCGCGTTTTCTTGACACTCCTATATTAGGCCTTGACTCCTAAACCTCATAATATGATTAGATGGTCTACTAACTTAGGGGAAATTCTTTTTAGTGAATTTCACTTTATGTTTAGGCTCAAGTTCAACCTAGCATTTTTCGGAGTGTTACAAAATACCGGGGGGGGGGGGGTTAGTTTTGGAGTGGTGCATTCAAGATTAGATATTCTTGGTTCTAGGGTTAATGTTTAGGTTATATCTATATATTTGGTTAGAGCTGGACACTTTGGGTTTTACCAGATTCTTGACTTTTATTTTGCTAAATTTCTTAGAATGTTTGACGGTACTTACCCAAGAAAATGAACAAAGAACTTTCTTTTGCTTGAGCCCCTGTAGTCCTTAGTTGTGGTGGAAAGAAGTGGAACTTGTTTTATGGTGGAGCTAAAACTAAACACAAATTTAGTACTGGATGGAAAAAATTTGCGGATGATAGCAATATAAAAGAGGGGGATAGACTTGTGTTTGAACTCTCAGAGTGCAACTCTAACAAAATCGAATTTTCAAAATTCATATTCTAAGAGATGATTTTCCAGATGATTAGGTTCCGGAAGATGTAGAGGGTATAAACACTGACAACCCAATAATGATCGATTAAAAATTTATCATTTCTAGTAGAAATTTCAATTTTCAGTAAACAAAACTTTATCAATTCCAGTAGTTTCAATTTCAAAAAATAAATACTTTATGAATTCCAATAGTTTCATGTCTGATGTATGCCTAATTTTATCAATACTGCTTTTTGGGTTATGTGGTTTAATAATGTTGATATTATTTATAAAAATATGTACTAAATTATTACGCAACACATGTACAACACATGTGCAGAGATAGTAATATATTAAATGCTAATATTCAATGCAATTCATTTTGAAATTTCAATTTTTAAAAACTTGCAAATCTAAAATTTCCATTTTACATTAACTAATTTAAACATCAAATTTAAGAAAAATTTGCAACCGAAACTGAATGATTATGTTTAAACAAGTGTCTATGATAAAAATTGATATCCTCACTATAGTCCGATGCGAATTTATGATTACATGTTTTATCACATTTTAGACATTGAATCATATCGTCATTACATTTCTTAAATATTGTCACATGAGATTTGTTTTTTCTTGTCTTCAACTGGTAGGAAGCTTACATATGTCAATATTGAAAATTTAATTTAATAAAATAAAAAATTATAAAGTTAACAATTTATAGCAATTTAAGGGAAATGTGAAGAAGGGGTAGCTAATTATATATTTTAAAATTGTAATTGGGGGATTAATAATGTGGTGAGGGTTAGTTTTTTTTTTTTTAAAAGAAAATAATGGAAAGAATTTAAAATATGACCGATTGAGCTTTTCAGAATGTTATCTCAACGGCGGATCAAATTGAAAATCAAATTCTTTAAAAAACTGACAGTTGAATTAATTTGTCTAAACATTTATAAGTTATAACTTAATGTGACACTATCAGATTGGATTTGTGAAGACCATTGATAATCTTACTCAATCCATGTAGATCCCTAGCAAGATATGCTCTATTTGTTGTTGGGTTCTGAAGGTCTGAACAGAAAATTAAGGGTTGTAACTTTTCCAAAAGGTTGTGATCTTTATGAAAAGTTGTATATTTTCTAAAGGGTTGTGACCATTAGAAAGGTTGTGCCTTTTCCAAAGGTCTGTGACCCTTCTGAAAGACTGTCTTATTTCAAAAGAGTTGTTTTACCCTTTAATGGCTATAAATAGATAGGGTTTCTCTCATTTTTCTGTAGTAAATTCTTCCCTTATCTTGAATACATTTCTTACAAAAAAAATTGATCTATCGTGTCTGTGAGTGTGATTCGTTGCTCTCATTTTGGGTTCGTTGAAATTATCAAAATTTGAGGTACCACTACTTCTTTAATGGTTAATCCGTTTTATGTTGGGATGAATTAATCTGCAACCTCGGATACTTCAGGGGATTAAATTTGTTAAGGACACATAGTGGGTTCTGTGGACTCAGATAGTTCTTGTGTTTTTCTTCTCATCTTTTATTGTTTCTCGTTTGATAATTTGAATACAAGAGATAACAAGCTTAAGCAATTTAATATTGATGGTATTTTCTGTGGTAAGGAAATTACTTCTATTTTATGTGCTCTTTTTGTTGGAAAGAAGAAGAAGAAGAAAATTATTTTATCATATGATAAAAGAGATTTGAGATGACTTAGTAATATTTTAATATGTTTGAGTATATGTTCTGTAGTAAGTTTTTCTTGGATGGGTAAGATTAATCTTATTTTCTTCCCAAATGCATTCAATTATTGCACCCCTTTAGTTTTCTTTCCAACGAGAAAATTATTTATGCATAAAGGCTAAAATAAGCACTTTAATGAACATATGTAGTATCCTAACAATATTTGAACATGAGTGTAGTTTCTTATTGAAATCCAATGTCTTCTAACGAAAATTGGAAGATGATAAAAAATGGGAAAGAAAGAAATAATTTGCAAGAAAAGTGACTTGCATGAAATCATTGCTGACAGATAGAATATGATTCAATGAGAGGAAAAACCAGGTTCTATTTTTGTTTCCCTTGGTTATTATTTTTTCTATCTTTTATAGGTTATGAAATTTATTTCATAAATGTTAGGATAGATTGTCATTATGTGATGATCTCAGAATGTATCTTTATTATTATTAATATGTATTTTGTTTAGAGGAGAGAAAAAAATATTTGTAGTTTTCTACTTCATGTTAAATTTGATTGTGTCTTATTTTTGGAAACTAAAAACTTCTTTTTTTTTACTCCGTTGTATGAAGAATATAAAAACTTTATGAACAAATCAAATTGCACATTGGTTCGAAGTACAGAAACTTCAATAATTTGTTAAATATTCTGTTTGAATGAATATTCTGACTTGAAGAGTATAAAATCTTCATCAGAAATATTAAGGTTAAAGAATTTGAGAAAAACAGATAAAATTTTCTTTGTTATCTAGAAACAGTGTTGTAGTTGAGGTTTCTGGAGATTAAAACACTTTTGGTTTACTACTCTGTCTGAATATGAAACTGATTAGAAGAGTATAAAAACTTCATCAGAATTCGAGGTTCATTGGGTAAACAATTAAAAGAATATAAAATTTCATCGTTAAGTTAGAAACAAGTTGTGTAAAGATTGAATCTTTATTGTTAGTATTCTAAATAGTAAGTGGTTTGTCTAATTGTGACAGAAAGGGAAAAAATACTAGTGACAGAAAATTAGTGATTTGTGTGCATGTAATGGGTGTCTCTATGGACTCCAAAAAAAAAAGCGTGTTGCCGATGTGTATTTGATCGTATACCATTATAAATCATGAAACAAATATGTGAAAAATAATTTCAAATACTATTTTTGAGAACATATTTCAAATGTGGTTTTTTTTAAATTGTGATAAAGACAAAATTAAACTTACTGTCTAATTAAAATTTGAAACAGCAGGGTATGAAATATAATGACATTCTTGTAATGTGTAAGGCCCACAAAATTGTTGGAGCATATTTGATATTGTAGTCGTCGAGTCTCTCCATACTAGTATATATTATATGACTAGTATAAAACCACAAAATTATACTACTCGTTCGAAATAATTTTATTCTTTGATAAAAAAATGTCACTTCAAATATTGTGATTTTTCATGAAAAGATATGTCTATTAAAATAAATTTATTTGTATCGACATGAACATTGGTGAAAAGTTATCTTTTATGTTTGTGTTGTAAAATAAACATTTGGATCATATTTCCCTTATTAGACCTATAAGACTCTGGTCATGGGTAATTTCTTTAACAAATTGAATGTTATGGAAAGGTCCTTCTGAAAAGGTCATCTGGAAAGATGTTGATTTTAAAACAATATCTGTATTTGACAAAGTTATAAAAAGTAAAGAGCAAAATATTTGTAAGAAAACGTTACCTCACAGAAGGTCTTTTCAAATTCAGTATTTCTGTCTGTTCTTACTTCCTAGAATTAAACTGTTTGTGACTTGAACGCTTGAGACATGTCAATTACAAAACCTTGCAAAAACTGATCAACTTAGAAGTTTTGCTTAAGTTGTAGTGCAATAAATCAAAATGTCAAGACTGAGTTGTTGAAAATAACTTTATTCCTAAGAATTGATTTACATCATCTCGTGGTGGAAAAAAATTAATTTATAGATTTTATTGACAATTGCACTATATACTGTTATGTATATTTATTGAATGATAAGGATAAAGCAATAGAAACATATAGGCAATATAAAGTTGTCAATACCCAGACCGTCGAAATTGGCACCCACACTAACTACTCGGTGGGAGAATTGTTACTACCATCCACCCAAAACAAGAAATCTAAAACTAAGGCATTTAAGTTACGGAAGCAAGTTAAATAACTAAGTTAAGTTCCATTACTAAATCAAGATCTAACGATTAACTAACAACGCGAAAGATAAACCTAGAATCTGAAAGTCAATTTACCAAAACTAGAAATGACAATCAAGTCTAACGAAGAATTCTATTGAACTATTTAAAATAAAAGTCTAAGTTCAGAAAGATTGGACATAGACAAGTAGAATTTCATGGCAGCCCGAACGAAGTATCTTACCTTGAACTCGAAGCGATTACTGATCTCCTAAGATAGGGCTGTCAACAGTCGCGTGAAGAAGTCTATATTCAACAAAAATAAGAATGATTACAGGATCAGTCCACCGTGTACTGGTAGGATCACGTAGCTATCCCACTAGTGTAACATAACAAGTCAAGCAACATTATAATATCATGCATATATATCAACATATTCAATATCATCATAAGGAGTTGACCACACATTTCAAATGCTTAATCACATAGTTGGTCCTCTCACGGAATCCAAAACCAAACTGTTAGCATGTCGGAACGTGGCAATCCGATCCAAAGGTTAGCATGTTGGAACGTGACAATTTTATCCGAATCACACATCACAATAATACATCAAGCTCACACATTTAAGTCATGATTCATTTCAACCTCTATGATCAACATTGCAACATGCAAACATATATAAGTATAACAAAGACGAGACAACAAGCATATATCACACGATCATATAATCACAACCATCACCTACCTCGAAACAATCTTGGAACCCTAAGAAACTTGATCCTTTCCGGATTAGTTTGGCTTTTTCTTGGTCTACAAAAAATCAATAATATACGACAATCAAAAAATAAATCACTAATTTCCCAGAATTCTAACAAATTCATGAAGCCTAGGTCAAACTCATAACTCCAAATAGCCAAACTAGGGTAGTTTCCACCAATCTAAAATGTTCTACGGATTTAAAAATGAAAACGGGGAGTGAAAACCTTACCATTAACCTTAAGAGTAGTAGAAAATGAGTTGAAATCGCCCAAGGTTCGTTTCTTAGCTCTATGAGTCAAAAAGTGCCAAATAAAGTCGACTAGGGATTTTATTTATGAATTAAAAACCCGTCATCCCATTTAAGAGGCGCCCATCCCGCTATAGCGGCATCGCTACAGCTGCACCAATCCCCCTACAGCGGCACTTTTTTTAACCAGTGATCTCCGTCATAATAAATCCCAAAAATCCTATAAATCAATCTCCGCATCGTCCGCTATAGCGGCACCCATCCCGCTGTAGCGGTGTCGTTGCAGCGACAATAATCCCGCTGCAGCGGCATGAAGTGAGGTAGTGATATCCTATGGGACTTTCAATTTCCCCCTTTCAAAACATACTCTTAACCCGCTACGCTTCGAAAATACCCTTAACGCTATGATCGATTTCCGGAGATCTATTTATCCAAATTTAATTCCGTAAAGTCGTACGGGTTCCTTAATGAGTTATCAAACATATTATGTAATCAAATTCCTATGTACTCTACCCAATTTCTACCAGATTTCCCTACACCTAGATGACATCGATTTTCTCCAAATCTGTACAAGGTTGGGAAAATCCTAATACTACGAAAATGTTTTTTGGCCCCGATTTTTTCTCATTGCTATTTCTATAATGACGAAACCCAGTCGTTACAATAGATACCAATTTACCCATCACTCGACCCCGACTGATCAACTTAGGAAGGTAGGCTAAAAGGGAACAATGTAGTACCTGATTTAACGAACAATTGGGGATACTTGTCTCGCATGTCCTTCTCGGTCTACCAAGTAGCTTCCTTACCTATACGATGTTCCCATTGAACCTTAACGGATTTAATCTCATTGGTCCTCAACATATGAACATCATGATCAAGAATAGAAATCAATTCATCCTCATATTGGAGATCTTTTTCTAGCACTTTGAGTCTCACTTAATGATCTAGTTACCGTCGCCATAATATCTTTTCAACATAGACATGTGAAATACGAGATGTACACCCGACAAAGTTAAATTCTCCATCCTATACCCATAGTCTCAGTAAATTCATATCCACCCCAATAAACCCAACACTAGTTTATGAAGCTTTCTAACAAAGATAATTTTGTATCACCACAAAACCTCTAATTAAGGATGAGAATCACAAATACAAATAATAATTTTTAAATAAATACTAACAAAAAGAGGGAGTTTTATATAGAAATATGAGGGAGAAAATGAGAGTTAACAAACTTTAGATGGGCTTGACACTGCTCTTAGTAAGAATCATACCAACATAGGATTTATCAGGAAGTGACAAACATTCATCATTATTGATTTATGTTCTTCCAGTGCTTCATTCATGATGAATTAACCTTTTTTATTTGAAACATGTATAGAAGACGATCCACCCTAAAATTAATAATGAAAAGAGCAAATAAGTTTTATAATCAACAACGGGGTTTGAGAGAAAGAAAAGTAGAAACATATAAATTTGTTAAGAATGATTGGGATGTACCTCCATTGCCGACATATAAGATAAATGGAGCTCTTCTTCTGTTTTGATTCATTTTATGGAGAGTACATAGAAACCGTTGAACTTTTAAAAGGGGATAATTTAAGATTTTGGAGGTGGCATTAGGGTTCCAGTGTTTTTAATAAATAACTCAAAAGTATTTTTTAAGTTAAACAATTAGTCCTATTTACTAGTTTATATAATATGACACTTCGTTTCAAAAAGAGGTGGCTGCATTCCAGATTGTTTTGACTTAAAGAATTATAAAATCAAATTGCATAACATTTTTCAAGATTGTTTTTGAATTTTTACTCAAATAATGTGGGATCACTTTGTCTGCTTTTGAAGCATTTAGCATAAATAATGTAGTGTTTATATCTACTTTTGATATTTCTAAGCTATGCGAATTAATTCTATATCTTTAATGCAATTATAACTTAATATCTCCTAAAACTTCTGAAGTAGCATTTATGAATTGTCACGAAAAGGAAAATATTATACATTGTAAATATAAAAAAATCGTGATCTAAAAATCTTTTTTCATAGATCGAAATCTCGTTTATATCACATAAAATCTATATATGTAATAAAGCTAAATGTAGAGGGGTGATGTGACATGCTCCTAAAACCAAAAATGACATTTTTCTTTTTTTTCTCCTCAATTTTCTGACACTTTTTCAATTATTTTCCATTTATTATATGATGTATTAGAAATTTTTTAAAATATTTATTAGTTACATGTTTTTAATCATTAACTCTTCAAATCAATCTACGTCATTTACTTAATCATAACTACCACTAATTGTGTTTCACTCTGTTTAGAAACCTTTGAAAAAAATTTCATTTCTGTTTGGAAAAAACATAAACCTATAAATACTACTTTTTTGTTCTTAGTTCTAACGCATGTAATACCATAGGCATTCCAACAACCAATATAGATTTATCTATTATTATTACTTTTTTGATATGCTATAATATTACTTTTCCTTTTTTTTTTTTTTTTTTTTGCTTTTTAGTAATTTATTGATATATTATATTTTCATGATAAGAATATATTTAAATGTTCTTTCTTTATAACTTCTATGTTTCAGATTTGGTGAATGATGTTTTACTTGACAGATTATATATATGCATCTTAATTTATGTGTATGAGTATACGTAAATAGATAAATTTTTCTAATTATTTATATGTGGTTAATATTTTATTTCAAAAATTCTTTTCTTCATTTGATTCAAAATAATGAAAATATTTAATTGTGTTCCTGACTCATTTGTTTCTAAATAATTTATTATTTAATTGGATTTAAAAAGACCTCATACATGAAATATTCATAACAAAAGTTAACCCACATAACTTTGCATTAAAGCTTAATTGAAACTCAGATTTTTCAATGAATACTTAATTACTGTAATAGTTATATGTATATATTGATATCCTAATTTTACTTTTTATATTTTTTTATTCTTTCTTTTTGGGTATGCAATTCTCTAATTGTTGTGTCCTTGTGCATATTTCATTGTAAATTAAAAGAATATTTAATAACAAAGATATTGTGTATAAATTTACTCTTTTAAGCTTCTCATTCTATAAATTAGTCATTTATATTTTATATTGATTTTGAGCAAGAACGTAATATATAGAATTTTAATTTACTTTCTTATAATTCTCATTTTGTAGTGCATCAATTTTTGTAATGTATTACTCCTTGCTGGAGTAAAGAGAAAAATCAAATAGTGTAAAAAAAGAGAAGAAAATTAGAAAAATACTATGAAGAGGTTTGAAGTATTATAATTAATGATCAATTGACATGAATATCCTTCTTAGTAATATACTTTTAAAAAAGTTCATTGAAATAATTCAATACTTTTAAACTTTGTTGTTTATGAATACTTAGATCAAACATATTATTACTTAAGTTTGCATTATCAACTTTTACATTTTTTTTATTTCAGTTAATATATATTGATTTAAATAAATAAAGTCATATTTAATCTTGTTGTTCACACATATTCTATAAAATATATAAAAATTAACAAATTAAAAATAATAATGAGAAATATGTTTAATTAATATATATTACAAAAATTATAATATTAATATTTATTCATAATTTTTATTTCTTTCAACCGCGCGAAGTGGAATATCTATTACAGTAAAATCATCATAAATTAATACTTAGTAAATTAATTATATCTCTAAAATTATATTTTCCTCCAGTCCCGGCTTCGGCAAATTTCGATAAGATAATAAGATAATATATTTCCAGAAGTCCCTATATAAATATATGGTCCCATTAAAATCATAAATTAGTAATTGTTCAAAAGTACAAATACGTCTAAGACAATTTAGTTAAATATAACTCTTTTGTGTTCTGTTTTTTTCTTAAAACTTAAATCTAGTTGAAGTTCATCTTTAACTTTTCTTATTGCATCCAAGAGCTCTGGTGTTGTCTTTTAGAACTGCACCATAAAATTGTGAAGAATTGTAGATGCGATAAGTGCTTCCTTACACATACTGGTTTCAAATATATAGTATCATCTTCAACTTCATCACCAACATTATTTTTTTCGTGGTCTAAGCTCTTGACCTTTAAACATGTATCACTTTCACCTGGATAATTCGACAGGTTAATGATATCCAGTTTATTTTGATAACCAATATCAATCTGATCTCAAGTTCAAAAATGACGTTTTCACAAGTGGATTCATTTAAATTATCTGAGATTGCATACCCCCAACGAATTTTATAGTGTCAAAAATAATTTGTCATTGTCTCTTGCTGAAAATTTGTTGTCCAAACAAGGATTGCAAAAATGATAGAATCTAAAACATTAATCTTTGTTGGATCAATTTTGTCCCACTTCATAGCCTTCTAATATCCTACGATAAAATCTGTTACGATAATAAATCTTGAAAGTTCTTATTATCCCAACATCACTAGGTTGAATGTTGAATATCATGTTGGGTGGCAAGAAAAATGAGTTTTTGGCTAAAATCACCCCTCAACTATGACTCAAATCTAATATACATCCTTATAATATCTAAGTGAGCAAAAAACATCCTTATACTATCCAAAAAATAACAAGAATCATCCTTTAGCCTATTTTTATTAAAAAATGATTGAACCAATTAAAAAAATCATCCTTTAGCCTATTTTTATTAAAAACTGATTGAACCAATTGAAAAAATATTTTTTTTTAATTTGGTCACGTCTTGGACACTATGAAAAGATTAAAGTTACCTGAAGAATAAGGATATGGATAGAAATGAATCTTGAATTTAAATTTTGTGTGTTGATAGTTTATAGAGTATGTTTTTTTGCATCATCAAAGTAAATTGACTTGCACCCATACATAATTTCTGAAATATTCATACCGAACGTTCCGAAGGTTAGAAAGATTATATAAAAATATCATTTCAAATATGTTACATCCAACTATTTAGAGATTTTCTTTAGTAAAATATTGAGGGCTATATACTATATATACAATGTTCACGTTTTATGCAATGTACAAAAATGCTGGAAATTTAGTGAAATCACGTAGGTGTTTAGTTATTAAAATAAAAAAATAATTACTTTATTTGAAATTTTTGAAGTTGGAGGAGTATTTGTTTTTTTCCAAAGAATATTTAGAATTTGAATATATTTTATCGGAATATAATTTAAACCCTCAATTTTGAAAAAAAAAATCACCTAACTTGATTAGCTTAACCATTTGTACATATATTCATTCGACTGGACACATTTTTTGTTCGGACGTGAGTTTCTTAAAAAAAAAAGACAAAAGGATGAATTTTGCAACTTTTTGGATAGTTCAGGGATGTTTTCTGTTCACTTATACAATAGAAGGATGTACTTTAGGTTTTGGTCATACTTCAGGAATGATTTTAGTCATAAACTCCAAGAAAAACAATTCAACATTTTATAGTCCTTCATTGTTTCTATTATGGGCTGGTCAATTATCTATCATAAGAAAAACTTGCCTACCATGCATTTTGTGGCCAAACCAACTAATACGTTCACCCAAAAGCACACTTGTCATCCATGTTTTTTGGTTTGCGCGATAGGGACAATTCAATAAATATAATACATACAATGATTTTGATATAATCAAAATTAACCTTCATTAAATCTCAAACCATTCTTTAAATTAATTAATATTTATTTATCGATTAAATAATATCCGTATAAAATAATAAAATTTAATAGTCCCACCTATATTAATCAATTGATATTGAAGCTTAGCGTTTTTTTATTTTTTTATTTCGCAGTTGATATATTTTTTTTTATTTGGAAGTCATTTTAAATCACATGAGTTCAGATTCCAAATGTCTAAGGAGTCGTTTCGTGTATAAAAATAATGTTAGATTGATTGCATTAGTGATACTTGCATTAATCATGTACTGTTTGGTTTGGTGTATTAAATTGCATGCATTGCATAAAAATATTAATTTACAAAAAATACTCTCCGCAATTCTTATAGAAAAGATGTAAATAGAGTTTTGAGGGGTACATAATTGATCATTATAGCGATTACGTACTCTGTTCTAGTGATAAGAACGTGATGTATGAATTAGATACACATCACGAGTTCGAACATAATACATCCAAAGAGGACCTGAAATCTCACACGTATGACCGAACAGAAAAAGATGAAGGAGATACATACCTTAAAGAGACAACCAGGGTTAAGCACCTTATTAAAACTTGGAAGAAACCAAATATCCTAAAGTAGAATATAAAAGAATTATGTATTTATTGTTATTATAAATTTAAAAGGAGAAGGGTATAAAATGTCCCTCAAGTGTTTGAACTGATACAAAAATACCCTCCATCCACCTATCGACCCTAAAATATCGTTGATGTCCATATTTTGGCTAAAAAATACACTCGATGTTAATCCTTTGACTCATATTTTCCCTTATTTTTAATAGCTCCCTTAAAGTAAAATTATTAAATATTTATTTATAATATTTCTTAATGTGATTGGTTCAAATTTAAACTCTTCTCAAATAAATAATACAAATGATATTTTTGATTTATTTTTCTATAAATCACTTATGATTCATATTTTGACCAGATACATTTGAAAATAATATCGAAAAAATAGTTTAATGGTATCTATCTATTGACCTATTTTAAATCAACCCCAATATATTATAACGTAACTCAACTCATAAATGGGGATCCAACTAAAAATATTATTATTTTCATTAACATAAATTTTTCTCTAAATTATCACAGTGTCTTGTTCATTTCTCTTTTATTCCTTTGTTTTTAATATCTTATTCTTAATTAGGATATTCGAGACTCAAACCTGAAATGAACTGACATATTTTTATTCTTTTAATTAGTATTATTTGTTAGGATATACTATTAACCATGTTTTTTGATATAGTATTATCATTGAACAATTGTTTATTCATTTATTCAATTCAATTAAGTGTTACATAAGATCAGTTGTCATATATGTGTCCTTAACTTATACAGTAGATAATTTGGTGTATAGAGTTTAAGCTTATACACAAAAGATTAAATCATTGGTTCTTATAAGTTAAAAGTTATAGTTCACAATCATAGATGGAACTCTGAAAAAACCCATCAGAACGATTGTAGCACGAGATTAAACGTAATTTATCTTGATTATGAGAGTGATATAGTTCTAACTTCTCGTTCTAGTGCATTTGGTATGTATTGAACGGGACCGAGCAGAGGTAGATGTTTTAGACTGGCTGCTAAAAACATATTCTCTAAACTGTTAAATGTACTTATATTCTTAATCTTGATATAACAATTATGATCTGTATATATTAATTATCGTTTTAATTTATTAAAAGGTGAGATTCTGAGATGAGTCAATATACCTGGTAAATTGGATGATAATACTATATATTGGTTATAAAATTAGTTAGTTGGTGAAATCCATGTCTCAGTATAGAGATTGATGATATACCTTTTATGAGAAGCTTATAAGTTTTCATGTGTAAACCCGGCCGGTAGATTTATGAATCTGGCACATGAAATAAGTTAAGTATTGTTCTAAAGGAAATTAATCATTGAATTAAATTAGTCAGTAATTTAATTTATTGATTATTATCGGTAATCTTAATATGAGGAATTACATAGGTATTTAATGGTGAATTTCGAAATAAATCGAGGAGTGCAATTATGAATTTTTAGTGGAATGATTTGTAATTTATTATGGTAAGAATAATTCAAATTAAGTAGTTGGAATTATTTCCATAACGGGAAGACTCAGTAATAAGTTTTGTGGTCCCTCCAGTGCCCAATTTAACTAGAACTAACAATCCTATTTTCTAGTAAGAAGAAAAAAACAAACGTGTTTCTTGAAAAATAAAAAGAGAAACGTGTTTTCTTGGTATTCTTGAAAGAAAAGGAATTCTCTTTGGACCGGAAGACAACTCTATAAGTAGGGATTCTTCTGACCTAGAAAGAAATTGAATTCAATACTTGTGCCCACCCAAATATTGAGAGAGTTCAATTGTTAATTGGGATCACTGTAGAAGACTGTAGTGCTCGAGTTCGATCTACTTCAAGATATCTGTACACGCTTCAAGAGGTAATCCTAAGTTAATTTTCAGCATACTCTGTATGTGATGCGTATTTATGATTGTTGTTTATATTAATGCAAGATGTATGATTCTCGAATGCTTCCGTTGTGTATGTTATTTCTAATAATTGGTATCAGAGCCATACTTGCATCTTTATGGATAACCTAAAATATGCATATGTGAAATTGTATGTGTGAATCGTGGTTAGAAAATTTTAATTTATAACGAAAAGGAAAGAAATGATGAAACTTAAATTGGTTTGTTTCATTGGGTAAATACGATATTAATGGCTTAAGGGATGGCGGCAGCTTGGTGTGAATTTTTTATCTCGTGTTAGTATGTTGGCTGCTTATCGAGTAATAACGGAACTCAAATTGAATTTCTGAAAGAAAATTTAATTAACCAACCCATGTATTGTATAATATCAACAATTAATATTGGGTGTAATTTTTTTTTCGTAATAGGCTGCATGTTTTATGAGATACTCTCACAATTGTTTTTTGATCTCATAATGTGTCGGCTGGAAAGTTTGTTTTATGAGATACTCTCACAATTGTTTTTTGATCTCATAATGTGTCGGCTGGAAAGTTTTTTTTTCTTCTCATTATGGTGGCTGCTTGCTGTTTTCAAATATATGTTGGGTATAGTTTTCTTATAATTTCACATGTATATATGTTGGTTGTTTTCTCATATTAAAAGAAACCAAAGTTTAACTTATTAATGTAAGTACTCCCTCCGTCCAGAAATAATTGTCAGGTTTAGATAATACACATCCCTCAAGAAAAATTTAATATAATATGTAATTTGACTAATATAACCCTACAATCAATTATTGTCAATTAATTAGGAAGTAGCACCCACTTTCTCTGTATTAAGGGTAGAATTGGAAAAAATAAGCTAAATAGTTGTTGATTGTTTAAATTGATAATTAATCTTGGACATCTATTTTTAGTATACCTGACAATTATTTCTGGACGGAGGGAGTAATATCTTAGTGGGGTATTGGAAATTAATATGTAGTATTGAAAACTTCTTCAATGAATAGAAATTAAAGTTGAGTGGATTAATTTTTGTTAAAGTTGGCAGTGACCACTTGTCATTTTTTTTAAAAAAGAAAATTACTTTGACTCATTAATATGTAATTAATGATCCATGTTTCTTGGAAGAGCTTGAACGTCACTTTGGAAATTTTTTGCAACACTAACGCGTACATTTTTTTTTATTGCAAGAGTTTTGACAATATGAGTATCAGATTATGTTCTAGGATCTAGAATTTATTATTGTTGCATTTTTTCTTTCTAGTTTTTTTTTTTGGTATAAAATATGGAAGAAAATAAAATGGTGATGAGAATTCTTTTTTTTAAATTACCTAGATTATATAGTAATGAAGTATTGAATTTATGTGTTGACTTAGACCTTCCTCCCCATCCGATGAATTTAATAGAAGTCACTACATATTTAATCGCTAGTTTTGATAATTTTATTAACCCTCCTAAACTGGGTAATATATAATTGGATCAATGTAACTAGAGGATTTTCACTTGACTTAAACTAAAAGTATACTCTCCATCTGAGTTAGGTCTGGATAAATTTATGGAGTGAATAATCGGTTATTTTATATGTATATTATATGAATAGTTCTCCAATCCCTATGATTGGCTATTCAATATGCATGAATATATATGTATATGATAAGTTTGAATGTAAATATTCAATGTTATATGACTGTGTTATTGATCTATTGTAACTATTTCTTCAATCTCAGATTCAAAATGTCTCCTTTTAATCACATTAGTACTATTTTGGGTCAAAACAAACTAGAGGGTTCTAACTATGTTGACTGGAGGAGAAATCTCGACATCGTGTTGAATGCTGAAGAATATAAGTTTCTGCTTCATAAGGAATGTCCATTGAAACCAATTGAACAGTCTAGTGATGAGGATAAGTTAGCTTATCAGAAATGGCGCAAAGCTGATGAGATGGCGCTATGTTACATTATGGCTTCAATGTCAAATGTATTTCAGCATCAACATCAAGCTATGATGTCTGCTTTTGAAATCATGGAGAATCTAAAAAAATGTTTGGAGACCAGGGTCGATCAGCTAAGCAAACTGCCATGAGAACTCTCATGAACACTAAGATGGTTGAAGGCACCCCCATAAGAGACCATGTTCTGAAGATGATAGATCTTCTGAATGAACTAGAGATCTTGGGGGCTGAAATTTACAATGACTCCCAAGTTGAGATGATATTGCAGTCTCTACATGACAGTTTTCAACAGTTTTGCCTAAATTATAATATGAATAAAATGAGTCCATCTTTGGCACAATTTTTGAATGAGCTGCAGGCGGCAGAGACTCTTGTAAAAAAAATGCACCATCAATGGCACTTAATGTTGAGAAAGGTTCTACTTCAAAACTGCAAGGTGGACAGAAGAAGAAAAAGGCTCACAAAGCTAAGGCAATTGCAACTCCAATGGGGGCGTGAAAAAGTCTAAGGGAATGTGTTTTCATTGCAAGATGCCAGGCCGTTGGAAGGCACATTGTCCAGATTTCTTAGCCAAGAAGAAAAACAAACCAGGTAACTCACTTTCTCTTGTCGTTGAAACATTTTTAGCGGCTGTTTCTACCACTTCATGGTGTGTAGATTCAGGAGCCACTGATTATATCTGTACTACTTTGCACGGGTTTCAAGAAATGTGCAAGCTTATTAGAGGTGAAGTTAGCATTTTTCAAGCGGATGGAACATGCGCTCCAGTTTTAGCATTAGGAAATGTTACTTTTTTGATTGATTTGAAAGACGTTTTATATGAACCTGATGACCCACAAAGGCTATCGACGGTCCGTCATTCCATCGACAGACCTTATATGGTGACCGTCGACTGATAGTTCAGGCATTTGGAGAAACTCAGGGAAATCTAACCAAGTGTGGGGCTATGGAAGGATCGATAACCCTTCGATTGATCCACGAACTGTCCTGTTGAATCATTGGTAAATTTAGAGATAGTCTCAGTACCTGAAGTTTAAGAAAGTCGAAGCATGGAACGATGGAAGGCATCAATGAACCGTAGACGCATCGACGGACCGTGTTGTTGGTCCGTCGATTGATTCAGAGAAGATGCCAGGTGAAGGATGAACAAGATGCTAATTATGGACTGATGGAGGCAGTTGACGGTCCGTCGTTTCATCGACGGACCGTCTTTGGGGGTCATCGATTACAACCGCGTTTTTGGACAACTTTCCTTATTTTAATTCCTTTTAATTTAGGACAATGTTTTCTATAAATAGGGTGTAAAACCTTGTTTTTGGGGTTGAATTCTATTACTACTGTTCTGAGTTTGTTTTTGGAGATTGGGTTTTGAAACTTTAGCATTAATTCAAATTTCTGGATTTGGTTTTCAAGTGATTTCTTGTTATTTCAAGTTAAATTTCTGGATGTTCTTCGAATTTTCAAAGTAAGTTCATGTTTTATTGTTTAACAACTATGAATTGTGTTCTTATATGAATGGGTAACTAAATCCACAACCAGGTTTGTGGGAACCATGGGTGAATAACAAAGCAAACCTAGCTTAATAACAATTCTCAAATATGTTATTGCATGTATTGATAATTCTTTCATTTAGAAGTCTTTTTAACGAGTGCACGAGTTAGAACTAGCCTTGTTGCTACTTGCCGGACCAAGGAGGTAGTAATAAGAAAAGAATTATCAACATAGATTTATGGGATACTATCTAATAGGCTAGACACGATTGGTGCGAAGTAATAACTAAGCCATACATCAAAGGTGATGCTTAATATGAATTAAAGGTTAGGGTTAGTAGCTTATACATACGTAGGTGGACCAAGGTACGGGGTAAAATTCTCTAAATGCCGGACCAAGGATTTAGAGATATCTAACTTATCACTTTGCATGCAAAACACTTGGGAAGAATTGTTATAGCTAGGAATACGACGTTATGAACCTATGGGGAACACTTACACCCTAGTTTCTCTCACAACTTGATAAAAACCAAAGCTTTAATCCTGTTACTTGTTTTACTTAGAGTTATTAAAGAATTTTGTTTCACAAAACCCCCCCTTAATAGAAGTAATTGTACATTGAAGTTAAGTCTAAATCATTTTCCTTGTGGGATCGACCCCAATCAAATAGTTGGGATCTTTACTTGATACGACCGCTTATACTTCTTTAGAGAGGTGTAATTTGAGCGTATCAAATTTTTACACCGCTGCTGGGGAAAGTGGTTTTTAGATTAACCTTAATAACATTACTGGAGTTTAGTTAACGATAGCTTGATTTTACTTTTTCTTTTGTTTTTGTTTCTCTCATGTCTAGATCTAGTGTATGCCAAGTACACAGAGCTGAGGAGAACCGTTAATTCTATTCGACCCTAAACTTAATCGTACACTTCGAAGAATGGAAAATGAGCAGAACCCAGTCAATCTTGGTGATGGGTTAATTAGGCAACCTCCACCACCTGTTGAGGTACACAATCAGGTAGTTGCGGAAAATCAGGTTGATGATGTTGTGAGTATGAAGCCTCCTGTCCCATGCCCTCAAGATTTCTATAGGGGCAATGTCAATATCACTGATTCTGATGGGCCTCTTGTCCTACCTCCTCTACCCCATGGGCACACGTTCGTGGTAACTAGTAGTTTCGTGCAGATACTCACCACGAGGGGTTTGTTTCCAGGGCTACCATCAGAGGATCCCCATGCTCACATAGCCAAATTGAGGTATGTGTGCAAGAGTTGTGTGGGGAGGCCAGATTTAGATATGAATGTCATCGGGTTGAGAGTGTTCCCTCTATCACTAACGGGAAAGGCCGTAATATGGTTTACTGAGTTGCCCTACAATTCTATCTATACTTGGGATCAGTTGAAGGATGTGTTCCTAGCACGGTACTACCCGTTGTCCAAAAAGCTCAACCACAAAGACAGAGTGAACAACTTTGTAGCACTACCCGGGGAGTCGGCAAGTAGCTCTTGGGACAGATTTAGTGCGTTCATGAGAGGCGTCCCAAACCACCGCATTGATGATGAGTCGTTGAAAAAGTACTTCTATCGGGGTCAATATGATAACAATAAAGTAGTGCTCGATACTATTGCGGGGGGTTCATATGGTGAGTGCACATATATCGAGATAGCAGAGAAGTTGGAGACAATCTCTCGTAACAATAAAGCTTGGAGTACTAGAAAGTCAGCCACTGGATAAACACCTTTGTAGTGAAAGCTACACACAATCCGGTTGCAAATGTGATTCGTGAGGAGATGGCTCAAATGAGAACTGAGCTTAGGTTGGTATTGAAACATGTCAATGGAGGTGCAGAGAAGGTAAATGCGGTGAATTACATGACTAAACCACCACCGCCAGCGGATGAGTACTATTATGAAGAGGATACTTATGCAGTGAATGATCAAACGGGGGGTTTCCGACCAAACACCCAAGGCTCCAATCAGGAGAATTGGCGTCAAGGTCAAGGAAATAAAGGTTGGAACTATGGTAATTACATCGGAGAGGGTCAGATGTTCGAGATGGAAACTACAACCGCGACAACAACTTCAACCGGGGTAACTATGGTAACAGAAATGATTAGAGTGGGACCTATGTTTCACCTCAAAATTGGGAAGTTGCTCCTAGGGATGGTGGAGGTAGTATGGCGGGAGTAGAGGATATGTTGCATAAGATGATGAGGAGGCTTGATGCTAGTGATGAGCACGCCAATGAATCGAGAGGTGATTTAGCTAACATATCTTGAGTTACAAATGGCCCAATTGTCTACTACTGTGAACCCACGCCAACCGGGTACTCTTTCTAGCAATACCATTTGAAATCCTAAAAATGATGGATATTTCATGTCAATCACTACTCGAGGAGGTAAGCAAACTATTGATCCACCTAGGCCGTCTCTGGTTGAAGATGAGATGAGAAAAGATGAAGAGGTGGTGGAAACTAGTGGAGAATTGGTGGACAAAACGGTGAAAGAAGCAAAGGTTCCTCATAAAGTGGTTCCCATTCCTAGACCTCCACCACCATTCCCTCAGAGATTGGTGAAGAAGACTGAGGATGGTAAATACCGGCGTTTTATCACTATGTTGAAACATTTTTCCATCAATGTCCCTTTGATAGAATCTTTGGAACAAATATCCGGTTATGCTAAGTTTATGAATGATATGGTTACAAAAATAGATCGTAAGTTTTGAGGATTATGACCGAATTTATCATTGTAGTGCTATTACTACAAGGTCTCTTGTGCAGAAAAAGGAAGATAGGGGCGCTTTCACTATTCCATATACCATCGGATTATTACAATTTGCTAAAGCACTATGTGATCTAGGTGAAAGCATAAACTTCATCACTCTCTCCATTTATAAGAAATTGGGTTTGGGTGACCCAAAGCCCACTGCAATGCGGTTACTGCTGGCCGATCGAACAGTGAAGAGGCCCATTGAGATACTCTATGATGTCCTCGTGAAAGTGGAGTCATTTCTATTTCCGGCCGATTTTGTGGTTCTTGACTGTGAGGTGGACTTTGAGGTTCCGATTATTCTCGGGAGGTCGTTCCTTGCCACTGTCGTGCCTTGGTTGATTTGGAGAAAAGGCAGATGAAGTTTAGGTTGAACAATGAAGAAGAAACATTCAACATTTGTAGGTCCATGAAGTAGAGTGGTGAGATCCAAACGGTATCTGCTATATCCTATAGGGTTGAGAGTATGTCTGAGGTACAAATCGAAAAACGCGTAGGTGTTGAGGCACTATTTGCAGTGATCATGAATTTTGAGAGTGATGATGTTGAAGATTACGGGTCTTTGGTTGCGGCACTTGAACGAAAAAAATATCGGTCTAAACCAAAGAAATTGGAGTTAGATTTGAAGCATCGTGAGTCTCCACCCAGAGACCATCTATTGTGGAGGCTCCAAAATTAGAGCTTAAGGCTTTAACACCTCATCTGAGGTATGTATTCTTGGGTAGAGATGACACTTTGCCGGTTATCGTTGCAGCGGATTTGAATGTGCAACATGTAGAGTGTCTGGTGGAAATTTTGAAGAGGTTCAAAAGAGCCATTGGTTGGACTATTAAGGACACTATAATGATCCCTCCCGGTATTTTTTCACACAAAATCCAACTCATGCCCGAACACAAGCCAAGTATTGAGCATCAGAGACGGCTGAACCAACCTATACAAGAGGTGGTGAAGAAGGAGATTATAAACTGGTTGGATGCCGGAGGCATATATCCTATTGCAGATAGTAGTTAGGTATGCCTTGTTCATTGTGTGCCCAAAAAGAGGGGAATGATAGTAGTGACTAATGAGAGGAATGAGCATGTTCCAATGAGCCCGGTGACCGGATGGAGAGTTTGTATGCATTACCGGAAGTTGAATGCATGGACTGAGAAAGACTATTTCCCTATGCCATTCATGGACCATATGTTAGATATATTGGCAGGAAAAGGATGTTACTGTTTTCTTGATGGCTATTTGGGTTACAATCAAATCTCTATTGCCCTGGAGGATCAAGAGAAGACAAGCTTTACTTGTTTTTATGGGACATTCACATTCAAGAGGATGTCGTTTGGGTTATGTAATGCACCGACCACCTTCCAGCGATGTATGATGTTGATATTCTCCGATATGGTGGAGGAAACTATTGAGGCGTTTATGGATGACCTTTCGGTTGTTGGGGACTTCTTTGGTCGGTGTTTGAGTCACTTGGCCGAAGTTCTCAAAAGATGTGAAGATTGAAATCTTGTGCTTAATTGGAAAAAATGTCACTTTATGGTGAAAGAAGGTATAGTATTGGGCCATCACATCTCGGAGAAGGGGATAGAGGTTGATCGAGCAAAAGTTGAATTTATAGAGAGACTTCCCCCACCCATCTCTCTAAAAGGTGTGAGAAGGTTTCTGCGACACGCGGGCTTTTACCGGAGGTTTATTAATGATTTCTCAAAAATTGCGCATCCTCTGTGCAAATTAATTGAGAAGGAATGTAAATTCTATTTTGATGAATCCTGTCTGAAGGCATTTAGAGAGTTAAAGGATAAGTTGGTGTCTACGCCCATTATTATTTCCCCAGATTAGAGTAAGCCATTTGAGGTGATGTTTGATGCTAGTGGGGTTGCACTTGGTGTTGTATTGGGACAGAGAAGGGATAAAATCCTTCACCCCATTTATGATGCAAGTGAGGCCCTAAATGAAGCACAAATTAACTATACTTGTGACACAACAAGAGCTTCTTGCGGTGGTATTTGCGTTCAAAAAATTTCGCTCCTATTTGCTTGGCACGAGAGTCATAGTGCATACTGACCACTTTGCTTTGAGGTACTTGGTAAAAAAAAAGGATGCTAAGCCATGGTTGATTAGATGGGTGCTATTATTTCAAGAGTTTGATTTTGAGGTAAAAGATAGATAAGGGACTGAAAATCAAGTTGCCGATCGCTTGTCTAGATTAGTAGATGAAGATATGCAAGAGTTGGGTGAAAAGGATGAAATTGATAATACCTTCCCTGATGAGCATGTATTGGTCTCTTCTCATGATTTGATTCCATGGTTCGCCATTATGCGAATTATCTGGCTAGTGATATAGTCCCATCAGATTTGTCCTTCCATCAGAGGAATAAGTTTATGCATGATGTGAAAAAGTTCTTTTGGGATGAGACTTACTTATACCGGAGTTGTGCAGATGGGCTTATTTGCCGTTGCGTGCCAGAAGTTGAGATGTTAAGTGTTTTGGAGGCATGCCACTCCTCATCTGTGGGTTAGCACCATAGTAGTATCTAGACTGCCCACAAGATTTTGCAGTGTGGGTACTATTGGCCAACAATTCACCAAGATGCTTATGAGTTCTCCAAGTCATGTGATAGATGCCAAAGAGATGGAGGAATTTCGAAGAGGCAAGAGCTCCCTTTAAATCCCATTCTAGTGATTGAGTTATTTGATGTATGGGGCATTGATTTTATGGGACCGTTTGTGAGTTCGTATAGGATGAAATATATACTTGTGGCGGTGGATTGTGTCAAAATGGGTGGAAGCTATATCGCTTTCTAACAATGAAGGGAAGAGTTTCACCGCGTTCTTGAAAAATAACACCTTCTCCAGATTTGTCACACCTAGGGCTATTAATAGTGATGGTGGATCTCACTTTTGCAATAAGTTGTTCAAAGGGATATTGGAGAAATATGGGGTTCGCCATAATGTGGCCACTCTGTATCATCCACAGACTAGTGGGCAAGTTGAGGTGTCCAATAGAGATATCAAGCAAATTCTGTCAAAAACAGTAAATGTTAATAGAACGCATTGGTCAATAAGGCTTGATTATGGTCTTTGGGCCTACCAGAATGTATACAAGACCCCCATAGGTATGTCTTCATACCAACTTGTATATGGAAGGCTTGTCACTTGTCAGTTGAGTTAGAGCACAAAGCCATGTGGGCAATGAAGAAACTGAAGATGGATTGGAATGAAATAGTGGAACAGAGACTTAATGGGTTAAATGAGCTTTATGAGTTTCGCCTATAAGAATATGAAAGTTCAGCCATCTATAAAGAGAAGATGAAGAAGTACCACGACCAAAAGATTGAAAAGCGAGAATTTGCAGTTGGGAACTTGGTGCTTCTATTCAACTCTAGGCTACGCTTGTTTCCAGGCATACTCAAGTCAAGTGGACGGGACCATTCCTTATCAATAAACTGTTTCCACATGGAGCGGTTGAGTTGGAGAATAAAGAGGGTACAAAGTTCACTGTCAACGAGCAAAGGATTAACATCTACCTAGGGCATGCGGAGAGTGTCCATGAAGTGGTTGAGGCATATCACCTTGATGAAGTTTGAGTAATCAAGGATTTTGCGTCGTGCCGCGATGTTAAATCAAGCGTTTCTTGGGAGGCAACCCAAGGTCTATCCTCTAGCCAACAATATGTTTTCTTTTCTTTGTAGGAATAGTTTCATTCTCTTGTTTCGTTTCGTTTTGCTCATCCTTTTGCTTTTTTAGTGTTGGCTAGAGATTAGTTTAGGGTCTGTGTCCCAAAAGTGTCCAGAAAAACACAAAAAGAATAGCTTAATGTGTGTTCATTATGCAAGGACCAAAACTAAAATTCTGCAGAAAATGGTCTGGTGCACAGATGTACGGACCCCATCGACGGGCCGTCGTTCAATCGACAGACCGTCGATGGTGTCCGTAGATCCCAGGTATATCTTAAAGTTTTTTCTAAGTTTTGTTGCAATCGATGGTCCAATCGACGATCCATCAACTGACTTACGGACCGTCGACGAGGTTTCGTCAGTCCAAAGAGCCAGTGACCCGACCCGACCAGATCCGACCGGTAATATTAAAAGAAAAACAGTTCATTAGCCTCCCAAATCTTTTCAAATTCTTTTCCCAACTGTTTCCCTTCCCTTATTTTCTTCCTTTCTCATTACAACACCAAATTTCTCCCTTCTAAATTCATCAGATTCCCCCAAACTCCCAAATTCTCCCAAATTCCCAAAACCCTCTTCTTCACAAATTCTACTTGGTTCCTATAGCGTTCTCTGGTAGGTGTTCAAACACGGGAACATAGGTTGTTGCAAATATCACCCACCCATTCTCTCCACTACGATCTTCAGGTATTTTGATTCCCTTTGGTTGATGAATTCTCGTTCATTCGTTGTTAGAAACAAAAATTAGAATGTGAGTCTTGACTTAGGGACAAAATTGTATGCTTGTACTTGTTAAAATTTGGGTAAAATGTCCCTTAGAATTATAGAAAGTGTAATCTATTTAAAGTAAGTTTATAGACTTTCCGACTTAGGGTTTTGTTAGCCTCTTTGAATTAGAGCATGAACCTTGCGAAATCGAAAATCTAAAAATGAAGAAATGGTCTTGTAATTGTTGTTATGTGTTGGGTAAAGTTGTGTGGGTCTAAAAGGTGTCAAAATGTGATAGTTGAAACAAGGCCTGAAATCTGTCTCAGGCCAACAGCACGAGACCCTGTCGACGGACCGCCGATGGATCGACGAGCCGTCGATGGGGTCCGTCTTAAAATTGTTTAACTTTGAGATGAGGAAAGTGGAGTACGGGCCAATCTGCATGTCCGTCGTTAGCAATTGTGACCCTATTTTGAGAGAGTTTAAAAATTATTCTAAGTGTCAAACGACAGTAGTGGACTACGGTTCATCGATTGATTGACGGGCCGTTCTGCACGTCCGTCGTGTCTAACTGAGAGGTCTGTAGAATGAAGAATCTAAATAATTCCTAAGTGTCCAATGACAGACATTACGACGGACCGTCAATTCATCGGTGCGCCGTCGATAGTGCCCGTCAACCAGTACTACAAGTATGAACTAGAATGTGCTTTGTGTTTCCTTTCTCTGTTTTGTTTGTTTTGAGTGTGTAGTAAGATTGCTATGAGACTAACAACTAATTTACAGATACATATGCCCCTAAATAGGACATCGTTTATTCCAGGGGCAATTCCAAGTCCGTGGTACCATCCCGTCGAATGATTAAAACATTTGACGATGAGCGGGATCCTGATTAAGTGCCCCAGGCACCCGCACCCCTAAACTAGGTGCAGGAGACACTCGGGGTACACCCCAAAAGGTGGCTTCTGGCGTAGTCACTTCCTCTAGTCTGATGAGGAGCGCAAATAGAGAGGCATACCAATTGGGTCTGCCTCGGGTTCTGAGGGAGAGTCTGGCTCAGAAGCTGTAACAGGTTCAGCGTTAGCCCACTCTTCAGGGTCGAATGAGGCCACTGCCTCCGGTTCCATATCACCTGGAGCCACTCACTCGGAGGTACCTTCTTGCCAATCCTCGTATGATGAGGCTCATAGTTCAGAGTCTATTTTGCCACCCCAGGGTGATGTCCCTGCACCGTTTCCTGAGGATCCAAACTGGTCGTACGTAGATGGTCAATATCAGGTCTACAGAGATGAAAAGGTTCTAAATGATAAGGGGGTGATGACCCGGTTGGTGAAAGTCGAGAGGAGAGTTCTTACAAGGAGCCTTGACACATTCCCTTATGTGTAGAGATTGTTCACCCGCCACAGGCTCGAGTGGATGGATAGGATTCTGGGGTCGTATAGTGAGGAGATGGTTCGAGAGTTTTCAGCCTCCTATGTAGAGACTCTCCGAGGTTCTTTTGATAGACGGGCGAAACACCCCAAACTGGAGCTATTAAAAAGGTTCTAGTATGAGGCTGCCGGGTGGACATTTCTCCTACTACCATTCGCCGTTTCCTGTACAGTTCTTCCACTGATGTTACTCGGAGCCCCCTTACTCTAGAGTTTGATTACACGTGGGATATGGTCAAGAGTAGTTAGTTTCAGAGGACCGTGTTCAGAGAGAGACCGCCAAGAGGTGGCTTGCACAACGCCTGTCTATTGACAGTGAGGGAGCAGACTGGGTGTTAGACCAAGAGGCCTTATCAAGAAGTCCAACCTCACTTTCATAGCCAAGTTCTTCTGGCTGTTAGTCCGCCACCTCCTATCCCTGACGGCAGCATATAATATTCTTACTTGGTATAGAGCGGTACTGGTAGCAGCCTTGGTGGCAGGTTTGGAGATCGACTTCGTAAAGGTGTAGATCACGGTGATACATGAGAGGGATTTCAAGTCCTCCACTGCTTACCCATTAGCATGTCTGATCTTCCATCTATGCAGGGTTGCCGGAGTGCCCATTTAGCACTGTGATACACTCCACACTCAAGGTAGCACAGTTGATATAGGTCTCATCAGGGATGAGGCCAATGTACCAGCACCGCGAGAGGGCCTAGAGTTGAGTTGCAGCCGCTGAGTGAGAATTTGATAGATACGGTGGAGTTAGACCAAGGGGCTGATCCTGCCACTTCAGAACCCACTGACACCACCCCAGACGAGTCCGCCCATGGCACTTGTAGAGCACCCAGTTCCTCTTGGTCTACTCCACCGTCTGCAACACTGGTCCCGCTAGCAAGGGTCAAGAAGTTAGAGGCCCTGATAGCCACCCTTATGCACCATATCCTGCCGTGGATGTAAAAATCCATTGGCGAGGCTGATGACCGGATTGAGAAGAGGGTGGCCCAGTAGACGGATCAGAAGATTCAGGCGGTTAATAAGCGCCTTGATGCATTTAAGCTTTGGGTTCTTGCACTCCCAGCCCCCACCATTGACTTGACTACCATTAAGAAGGTTGTGGCGAGTGTGCGGGCAGATGTTGACAACATTCTGGAGATAAGGGGGCCTGAGCCCGAGACTTCACCCGTTGACCTAGCGGAGGACACAGTACTTGCTGCACTATTCACAGCCCCTGCCGAGCTGCCGCCTGAGTCACGTGGTCGTGCCAAGAGGCACCATTTCAGCCGTACAATTGAGGAAGAGTATTTCTCGTGCGAGGAAGAAGGAGCGTACAAACCTTGAGGCTGCGAGGAGAACCTCTTTGATTTATAAGGAGACCTGTAAGATGAGGGCTCGAGAGTTAGCTGCTAGGGCATCTTGTTCCAGACTATATACCGGAGAGAGGAGCATCACTAATGGTGCTGATTCTGGAAACCGGACCCTCCTTCTTGTTGATTATCGGCTCTCTACACCTCAGGTTTGCTTCACCTACCACCATGTATTTATGTTTCTTATTCATTTAGGACAATTGCATGCTATTTTGTTGGGGGTGGGGTAAATGGATAGTGAGTGTTAGGGTGAAGTCAGAGTAGCCCAACTTACGATTCTCTCTTCGGGGTTTTCTTGCCTGTGTTCTTTTGCCCCAAGAGACTAATTACTTTACTGTTGAACCGGCAAGTCGTAACATGCACAAAGTATGAAAGCATAAAATATAAAGCATGATGGCTAAGCATGAATGATATCACGTCCTAATAAAAAGCTTGCATAAATAGGTATAAAGAAGTATAATGTGTTGGTTCTAGTCATGACATAGAGATGCACCCACTGCATGACCCTCAAACGAATACTCAAACTTGGTGTCTGACAATCTGATAGGTTAATGAGGTGTCAAGAGAGTGTGAGGAAGTTTGATTGTTTCAGTGTGGTACCTAGCTAGAACTTGCCCGGTTGGTCCTCCAAAAGGAATCTGTGTTAGACGACTAGGAAAGAATCATAGGACCTTGTTTGAATGAGCAAACATCTAGCCTAAAATAACATGAACCAAATGAAATTGTTATCCCTTTTTGATCCAAATATGTTGAGCCTATAATAGACCTTTCTTTTTTTCACCAACTCACCTTCCCTAGGTTTAATGTGTTGGCCCTGGTCCTTCCTTGGACATGTGCACCTCAACTTAGGTCAAAAAGCCTAAGTTGAGGGTGGCTAATGAAGAAACTGACCTCGTCTTGTCCCTAACCCAACCTTGGGTAATGTGTACCTCGACTCATGGCAAATCCATAAGTTGAGGGTGGCTACTATGAGTGATGACCCAAAAAGTGGGTATGAAAAGAGTAATGTGGAAAAGAAAAGAAAAAGCGATCAAGAGAGGCGACTCAGTCAGAAATATCAATAGAATGAAAAAAAGAGAAAAGAGAGAGAAAAGAAAGAAAAAGAGTTGAACAAAAAGAAGTAAGAGTCACTTCCACAAAGAACAAAGGGGGAAGCAAGGTAAAGATGAAAAGAAAAGACAAGAAGGGCATATGAGATAATTAAAGAGGTAGGACGCTTAGCCGTAATGTCAAGGAGGGCAAAAAGTCGCTAAAATATACCCATATGGAAGTCATCGACGAACCGTAGACGCATCGACGGACCGTTCTGTTTGTCCGTAGATTGATTGAGAGAATATTCCAGCTAAATGATGAAAAAGATGCTAAGTCTGGATTGATGGAGGCAGTCGACGGTCTGTCGTTTCATCGATGGACCGTCTGTGGGGGTCATCGATTACAGCCGTATTTTTGGACAACTTTCCTTATTTTAATTCCTTTTAATTTAGGACAATGTTTTCTATAAATAGGTTGTAAAACCTCATTTTTGGTGTTGGATTCTATCACTATTGTTTTTGGAGATTGGGTTTTGCAACTTTAGCATTAATTCAAATTTCTGGATTTGGTTTTCAAGTGATTTCTTGTTATTTCAAGTTGAATTTCTGTATTTTCTTCGAATTGTCGAAGTAAGTTCATATTTCACTGTTTAACAAGTATGAGTTGTGTTCTTCTATGCATGGATAACTAAATCCACAACTAGGGTTGTGGGAACCATGGGTTATTAACAAAATAAACCTATCTTAATAACAATTCTCAAATATGTTATTGCATGTATTGATAATTCTTTCGTTTAGAAGTCTTATTAAAGAGTGCACGCGTTAGAACTAGCCTTTTTACTACTTGCCGGACCAAGGAGGTAGTAATAAGAAAGGAATTATCAACATAGATTTAGTGGGATACTATCTAATAGGGTAGGCTACATTGGTGCAAAGTAATAACTAAGTCATACATCGAAGGTGATGCTTAATATGAAGTAAAGGTAAGGGTTACTAGCTTATACACACGTAGCCGGACCAAGGTACGGGGTGAAATTCTCTAAATGTCGGACCAACGATTTAGAGATACCTAACTTATCACTTTGCATGCAAAACACTAGGGAAGAATTGATATTGCTAGGAATACGACGTTATGAACCTATGGGGAACACTTACACCATAGTTTCTCTCACAACTTGATAAAAATCAAAGCTTTCCTCCTGTTACTTATTTTACTTAGAGTTATTAAAGAATTGTTTTTCAAAAAATCCTCCGTTTAATTATTTGTTTTCGGAAAGAACTTAACTAAATAGAAGTAATTGTACATTGAAGTTAAGTCTAAATCATTTTCCTCGTGGGATCGACCCCAACTTAATAGTTGGGTTCTTTACTTGATACGACCGCTTTTACTTCTTTAGGGAGGTGTAATTTGAGTGTATCACCTTCTATTAGAAGAAATTTTATTTAAATTTCTAATCTTTTGAGATATGGTTATGATGTTAGTTTTTCTGATAACAGTTGTTTTATTAGCTATAATAAACATCTTGTCTCTTCTAGTACATTGATTGATGGTCTTTTTATTATTAATGTCTCTCCAGAATTGCAACAAAATGTAGAACTGAATAATATAAGCCTTTCAAGTAAAAGAAAGTGTTCTTCTGATTTTAATGAGACTTATCTATGACACCTGCGTCTATGTTATATAAATCTAGATAAGATTTCAAGGTTGGTTCGAGATGGGACTTTAGGTTCATTAAAAGTGGAGGCACTACCAACATGTGAATCTTGTTTAGAAGGAAAAATGACTAAAAGACCTTTCCCCTCAAAAGGAAATAGAGTCAATGATAAACTAGAGTTAATTCATTCTGATTTGTGTGGCCCAATGAACATTCAAGAGAGAGGTGGGTATGAGTACTTCGCGAGTTTCATTGATGACTACTCAAAATATGGATATATATATATTTCTTGAGCGTAAGTCTGAATGCTTTGAGAAATTCAAAGAGTTTAAGGCTGAAACAAAGAAATGACATGGAATATATATCAATTCATTGCTATCTGGTCGTGTGTCACGACTGGAATCTAGACCCCAGACGAGATCGGCGTCGTTGACCTCTCAGAGGTCACAGACAAGCCTACTTACGTCATTCTTATTTTATCTAGGTTAATTTTAGCGGAAAATTTGAAACTTTTTGTTTCTTAACACACTTGTTAAACATTCTTATCATTTCATAATTGTTCACCATCAACCATCTAACATTAAGAAATAAGCAACTGAAAGTAATAGTCCAATAAGTATTAAGTGTATAATTGCCAAAATGGCACCAATACAAAGTCTGAATAAAAACAGAAAAGAAACGCTAGTGGAACATGCTCCACTAGCTCAATTCTAAAACTAAGCTCGAATATAAAACAGTAGCATCCTCGAAAGCATGAGGACCTACCAACTCCGGATGAATGCTGGACGTTCGGATAACTGCAACAATGATCCTTTAGCTCTATCGTCCACCTGTGCCTGCAGCAAAAACAGTATAGTTGTATAGGGTTAGTACACACTTGTACTAAGTATGGGTATATACAAGCACACACCAAGGACATGCATGAGAAAGAATGGCTCTTTCCTAACAACATGATTTTTGGAAGTCAAGTCAGTGGACTTGCCTAATTGGGATTAGGAAAGTCAGTGAGCTTTCCAAATTTGGATTAGGAAAATCATACCATGAGAGTAACATACATCATCATACTTATCATATTGAACACATCACATAACATCTTACATATAGCACATATCATAGCACATAACATATAACACATAGCTTCTTTCATATCGTTCATTCATATGCCATGAGACCTTGGAATCATGGACTTGACATTATGACTTTCCAAAATGAGGGCTCAACATATGGGACCTCAACTAGGGAGTCTTCATTAGCAAACACAGAGTCTGCTTCATTCATTCATACGTACTTCATTTCATTTCGCTCATATGCTAGTGTGAACACCAGCTATACCTAGGGTGTAGTAACTTTCATCAGGTTTGTTGTGCAATGATCAAGAATAACCTAATGTCATTACCTGAGTCTAGCTCACCTCTTGATTATCCTATCCTAACACCTTTGGTATCATTTCATTATGTGCTTCATTTGAGGCTGGCCTCATTCATTCATTGGGAACTTTAACTTTAACCGACATAGATCATGTGAGCATCATGAAATCCAGTGTCTCCCCCACACCGAAAAGAGGTGGAATCACCGGCCAAGTGACCCAAAAACATGCTAGCGTACATGGGAATTTAACCCCACCAGATCCCTATATTGCAAGTATAGGTTCGAAGACTAGGAGATATAAGGAGACCCATACCTGGCAAGTCGGACAGTCTCATCTCATGAGAGTTACGTGAACCTCTGCCCTTCCCAAAAGAAGGCATCACCGCTCATAACTAGTCTATCGGTGCTCAGTATAAAGTTCCATTTCATTCAACTCATACGTCATGGAAGCTGGCTTCTAGTATGAGGACATCATATCTCATTAGATGATTTCTCATCTCATCATTAGTATTAAGTGTCTCAATACTTTCATTAGAGTGTTCATAGAGACTGGTCTCTTCATTATCTTACACTCTATTTAGGTGAGTACGTTTTGGTAACATTTACTTAGGCTCATTTGAGATTGCTCTCATCATTAGCATTAGCCTCATATCATATTGTCACCACATTCATTGTCATTAGCACATTTCCTCTTCATATTTACTCACCTCATTTTACGTGAATGTTCATTTCATCATATGCCAATATACTTGGCCATTGGTGTGTTTCATACCCTTACTTTACCCTTCTAGGGTTTCATCATTTCATTGTTCATTTCATCATTCAGTACATACATCTTAGGTTCACTTACTTTTAAACGTATGCTAGACTTATGAGTCTATACACACAAGCCATGAGGCTTCATTCATAATTCGTTAAGTGAGTCATACATTCCTAAGATTATGTAGTACAAGACTTATGTATCTTGTATATATGCGAAGATCTTGATTTCGATCTAAGTAGGTGGCATTATTCTTGGATATTTTGTTCATGTATGACTTATTTATCAATACGGAAGTTTGGGCAAGGAAACCCAATTTTGAATCACTTGGATATCATTTACATTTTTCATTGATTTTATTTTTAATATTCATAACATTTTAACTCTAGATTAAATCCCAATATTAATATCGTATCATTAATTTTCTACTTAATTTTTCTCTTAAGTTGGCCGAAGGGTTGTGGGTTCGAACCCCCACAACCCCCTTTTTATTTTTCATTAACATCACCTTTGCTCATTTTCGCCCAAACCAAGAGGTTGTGGGATCAAACCCCCACAGCCTCTTTGATTTTTGTTATTTAACTCACTGGAATAGGGAGGTTGTGGGTTCGAACCCCCACAGCCTCCATATTTTAACTTAAATTCGCTAGAGGCTTGGGAGGTTGTGGGTTCGAACCCCCACAACCTCCTAACTTTATTTTTTATTTAATTTCGGCGTGTGGGAGTGAGGTTGCGGGATCGAACCCCCAAAGCCTATCTTTATTTCTTTAGTTAATTTCGCCTTATTCTTTTTTAGCCTTGAGGTCGTGGGTTCGATTCCCACGCCTCACGTTTTCTTTTCTTTATTTTCTCCCCTTTCGCGCGTGCCTGGAGGTCGTGGGTTCGAATCCCACGCCTCCCATTTATTTGTTTAATTATTTTTCTCCTCTTTCTCCTCCAGTAGCCAGGTTAGATTCCCTCCAGCCCCATTTTCTTTTTCCCTTCTCGCGAAACCAGTAGCCAGGTTCGATTCCCCCCAGCCCCATTTGCTTTTCCTTTTTTCGCGAAATCCAGTAGCCAAGGGTGAGGTCACATGTTCGAATGCTGGTGGCCTCACCTCTTTAAAAAGGTATTAAATTTCCAGATTTCTTTGATAAGCTTTAGTCTAAATTAATATTGCTTAGTTACTAGAAAATTCGGTCACTTTTCAACCCATTTTCATCCACGTTTTAACTTGATTCATAGAGTGCATTCACACATCATTTAAACACGTTTTTAGGTGCATCTTTTATAGATTTATTTGGCTAAAATATTGTTATTCAATCAACCACATTTCATCACAATGAACACCACTTTGTGCATAACTTTAACACATAAAATACAAGAAATACATGCACTTACACTTCTCCAAAAACAGTGGCTAAAACATCACTGTCCAACGCGCACACACACCTCTTTTTTTTTATCACACCTTGATTGTCATCTTCGTAATTTCACGCACATAAACATATTCACATTCAACATAAAACATCACACCTTGCCTAAATCTACCAGCACACAATACCCAACCTACGAAATCGTTTGGGAGCTAGTGACAAGGACATGTAATGGGGAAACAACCTTAATTTCGGAGTGAAAATTTTGAATCGTAAGCGGCCTCTTGGGAAAGGGAACAAGAGAGAAGAAACCCATACCTTTTTGACGTTGTTCAAATGTGAAGTTGCTTCCCAAATTTTTCTCCAAAGCCACGCCCAATTCACCTAAGGTTTCACCACCAACTCGACGGAAATCCTCCCTTGCCTTAACGTTTTTGATTAGCTTGCTTTCTTAGACTTTTCGTGTGTTCTTCAAGTGTGAATAACTTTTAATATTTCTTCAGTTCCTCAATGATATTTGGCAGAGAGCAAAACGTGAGAGAGAGTTTTTGAGCGTGAAGAGTGATGAACGTGAGAGAGTGAAACGTGTGTGTAGTTGTTTAGGATTAGAGGATGACTTAGTCAATGTAGGACTCTCCTTAACAACCAAAAATCTGATTTATTTCAACTAATACGTGAAAGGACAATTTTGCCCTTAATGAATCAAATTTTAATTGATAATTAAATCATCAATTCATCGCTTCAAGTGGGGCTCAAACCCGAGTGACACCCCATTTGCGAAAATGGGTCACTTCGGGTCGCCCCAACCCAAATTGCTCTTCATAATTAAATTAATTAATTAATTAATTAATTCCTCAGGGTACAATATTACCCTTGGCCTGGAAAAGACCATTTTACCCCTGGACCCTCAAAACTAAAAATTTCTTCTTTTAAGTCTGGTAAAGACTCTTTCGATTAAAGCTTCATTTTCGTGAGCCTCACATGGTTGGTTCCAACCTTTGCAAGCTCAATTAACTCCCCAAGTTAGTTGGCTTGGTCGTAGTAAGGGTTCTGAGGTCTGGTTCTACGCGTATCAATCCGTGTGAACCTTGGTCTAATCGCAAGCATTCTTGACACCTTAAGTATTTATCTTATTCATTTTTAGGGTTGTTACATTATCCCCCCCCCCTTAGGAACATTTATCCCCGAATGACACTACCACTACATATCGTAATGCCAGTCAGATCATAACAAAATCACTATGCACAGTCAAGCTATAGCAACAAAATACGGAGAGATAAGGAAACATAGACTTAAGAATAGGAAGTCTAACCTCAAGAGATGAAAAGATGAGGGTAGTGGGATCTCATGTCGGCCTCAGCCTCCCACGTAGCACCCTCAACAAGATGATTTCTCCACAATACCTTCATTGTGGCAATCTCCTTGTTCCTCAGCCGCTTGACCTGTCTGTCTAAGATCTCAACAGGTACCTCCTCATAAGACAAGTCTTCACCAACCCCCAAACCTTCAACAGGTAGAATCGATGTTGGATCACCTAGGCACTTCTTCAACATAGAGACATCAAAGACAGGATGAACAGAAGCTAGCTCCGCAGGCAATGCTAACTCATAGGCCACCTCACCCACACGCTGCAGGATCTCATATGGCCCAACATACCTCGGACTCAGCTTCCCTTTTCTACCAAATCTCATCACCCCTTTCATAAGTGATATCTTCAAGTAAACCTGGTCACCAATATCAAACTCTAAGGTCCACTTTCTGTTATCTGCATATGACTTCTACCGACTGTAAGCAGTAGCCAACATGTCCCTAATCACTATGACCTTCTCTAAGGCCTCATGAATGATCTCTGGACCCAAAATGGATGACTCTCCAACCTCGAACCACCCAACTGGAGATCTACACCTCCTACCATACAGTGCCTCAAACGGTGCCATCCAAATGCTGGAGTGATAGCTATTATTATACGAGAACTCTATCAAAGGCAGATGGTCATCCCAGTTACCTCTGAAGTCAATCACACACGCTCTTAACATGTCCTCCAATGTCTGAATGGTGCGCTCTGCCTGCCCATCTGTCTGAGGATGAAAGGCAGTTCTAATCTTTACCTGCGTGCCCAATCTCTTCTGGAAATATCTCCAGAAATGTGAAGTAAACTGAGCTCCTCTATCTGAAATGATAGACAAAGGAATCCCATGCCATCTCACAATCTCATCAATGTAGAGTCTCGCATAATCCTCGGCTCTGTAAGTAGACTTCACAGGGATAAAGTGGGCAGACTTAGTCAATCTGTCCACAATAACCCATATGGAGTCATGCCGTCTCCTAGTCTTCGGAAGACGAACCACGAAGTCCATATTAATGGCCTCCCACTTCCAAGTCGGAACCTCAATAATCTGAGTCAGACCGCCAGGCTTAAAATGCTCTGCCTTGACCTGCTGACAATTAGGACACTTGGCCACATATTCTGCAATGTCCTTCTTCATGCCATCCCACCAATAAATCTGCATAAGATCATGATACACCTTGGTGGAACCTGGATGTATGGAATATCTGGAACCATGGGCCTCTGCAACAATCCTGGTCCGCAAATCATCCACATCTGGTACACACAGCCTGTCCTGATACCTAAGTATGCCATCACCTCCCAAAGCGAAAGACTCATTCATCTTCATCAGCACTGAGTCCTCCGGCTCCGTCAACACAGGATCTAGATGCTGATCCTGCTTGACTTCAACTACCAAGGATGATTCAGAACTAGGATGAACTGAAACATCCCCACTAGTAGAGTCAACTAATCGCACACCCAGTATGGCCAATCTGTGTACATCTTTCACCAGCTCCTTCTTCTCATCCTCAACGTGGGCTGTACTTCCCATGCTCATCCTGCTCAAAGCATCAGCTACAACATTAGCCTTACCTTGATGGTAGTGCACATTCATTCCAACCATCTCCGCTGACGTAGATTCAACTCCCTCTGTGTGAACACGTACTGGAGACTCTTGTGATCTGTGAATACATCCACATGCACTCCATACAAGTAGTGCCTCCACAGCTTCAGTGCAAACACCACAGCTGCCAACTCCAGGTCATGAGTGGGATAATTCTTTTCATGAACCTTGAGCTGTCTGGACGCATAGGCTATCACCTTACGAACATGCATAAGAACACAACCCAAACATACCCTAGATGCATCATAGTAAACAGTGTAATTCTCACCACACTTAGGCAAAGTAAGCACCGGGGCTGAAGTGAGTCTGTCCTTGAGCTCTTGGAAACTCCTCTCACAAGTCTCCGTCCACTCAAACTTGGCTTTCTTCTTAGTCAAAGCTGTCAATGGGGCAGCAATGGAAGAAAAGCCCTCCAAAAACCTGCGGTAGTAACCAGCCAATCCCAAAAAGCTACGGATGTCAGTGGGAGTAAGAGGCTTTGTCCAGTTCTTCACAGCCTCAGTCTTCCTGGGTTCCACCTCCACGCCCTGATCGGACACAACATGCCCCAAGAAGGCCACTGATCTCAGCCAGAATTCACATTTGCTGAATTTGGCATACAACTGATGTTGTCTAAGTACCTGCAAGGTTAGTCTCAAATTCTGTTCATGCTCTTCCTTGGTCTTAGAGTAGTTGAGAATGTCATCAATGAATACTATGACGAAAGAGTCAAGGTATTCACGGAAGACCCTATTCATAAGATCCATAAATACAGCAGGTGCATTCGTGAGACCAAATGACATGATTAGAAACTCATAGTGACCATAACGGATATGAAAGGCTGTCTTTGGGATATCTCCATCCCTAACCCTAAGCTGATGGTACCCTGAACGAAGATCAATTTTTGAAAAGAAACTAGACCCTTGGAGCTGATCGAACAAATCATCTATTATGGGAAGTGGATACTTATTCTTTATAGTGACTTTGTTGAGCTGCCGATAATCGATACACATTCTAAGGGTTCCATCTTTCTTTTTCACAAACAACACTGGAGCGCCCCAAGGGGATATGCTCGGCTGAATGAAACCCTTGTCAGTGAGATCTTTTAACTGCAGCTTCAACTCTTTGAGTTCAGCTGGAGCCATTCTGTAAGGAGGAATTGAAATTGGTTTAGTATCGGGTTCTAAGTCGATATCAAAATCAATCTCTTGAGGGGGAGGGACTCTAAGCAAATCATCAGGAAATACATCTGGGAACTCACTCACTACAGTTACTGAGTCTATGGAAGGAATGTTATGATCTACATCATTAACACTCACAAGATGAAACAATAACCCCTTGGACATCATTTTATTGGCCTTAAGGTTCGAAATCAAGAGGTTAGGACGACTCGAGTTGTACCCCTCCCAGACTAGCTCCTCTTACTACGACAGTCCAAGCAAGCATAACAACTGTGAAGCCAGTCCATGCCAAGAATAACATCAAAATCATGCATGGGTAACTCAACCAAGTCTGCACACATAGTCTTACCAGTTATCACTATTGGGCACTTCTTGTAGACTCTATCAGTTCTTACATTTTCTCCTAAAGGTGTTCTAACCACAATAGGATCATGCAGAACTTCAGGCAATATCTCAAAAGTGAGATCAAGCAAAGGAGTTACAAAGGAAAGCGTAGACCCTGGATCAAGTAAAGCATAAACAGAAGTTGAGAATACTTGCAGCATACCTGTGACCACATCAACGGACTTCTCCTGCTCCTCCCTGCCCTTCAGGGCATAGAATCTGTTCCTCTTAGAAGGCTCGGCTGCTGCTGCACCCTGTGGATTAGGCCTAGGCTGAGCATTACCTCCAGCCTGACCTCTGTTCTGTGGGCAGTCTCTAACCATGTGTCCACTCTTACCGCAACCGAAGAAGGCATTAGTGCGCTGTCTGCACTCTCCACTGTGAGCTCGGTCACACTTAGCACAATTCTTTTTAGGATGCTGCATCTCACCTCCATTACCCTTCTTGGGCTCAGGTCTGCCTCCTCTAGGTGCTGTACTCCTATGAAAATTTGAGTTCCCAGAACTCTGTTGACCCTTCTTGAACCTGGGCTGCTCACGGACGCCAAAATTGTTTCTGTGGCCTCCATGGCTGGGACCTGCCTGATCTTGAGTCTTAGGCCTCCTAGCATCATGAACACCCCTCTTTTTACGGCTGTCCTATACCTGCTGGACATGCACCATCAACCTGGAGAGGTCCATATTATCATGGAGCATCGCAGATCGACACTCCTCCAGATCTCCATTGATTCCTTTGAGGAACCTGCTCATCTCATCCCTGCTTTTAGACACAAGGGAAGTAGCATACCTGTATAATTTAGCAAACTTCAGTACTCACCTCATCCTTGCTATTAGATACTAAGGAAAGTAGCATACCTGGATAGCTTAACGAATTTCAGGGAATACTCCCTAACTGTCATAGATCCCTACTTAAGGTTGATGAACTCCTCAACCTTGGCCTCCCTTATTTCTCTGGGAAAGAATCTCTCCAGAAAGGCTGTCTTAAACAGCTCCCAAGTGACTGGAACTCCTCCCAAAGCTCGGCTATCCTGCCACATCTTGCACCAAGTCTGTGCAACATCCTTGAGCTGATAGGAAGCCAGCTCAGCCTTCTCAGTATCTGTGGCCCCCAAAGCCACCAGAATCTTATGCACCTCATCCACAAACTCCTGGGGATCCTCTGCAGTCCTAGACCCTGTGAAAATAGGAGGATCCATCCTCGTGAAATCCCTCAGCCTGTCAGCCATGCTACGAACCGGTGGGTTCTCCCTCTGAACATTCTGCCGGTTGACCTGGGCAGTCATATCCTGGGCCTATATAGTAATGGCCTGTGCCATCTGGGCTAGATATGCCCTCACCTCAGCATCAGTCAACCCAGCTGGGTTAACTGGCATAGCCACTCCTTCAGCTGGAGCCTGGGGTGGAACCTGATTGCCCCCAGCAGCTGCACCTCCTCTCCTCTGACCAATAGCCCTCCTAGTATTCATTCTCTGAAAACAACAATGATTGATGTTAGACACGCTCATAACACCATGAAATTAAACTTTAGTAAAAGCATGATAAGATCAGAAAAAGGTAAGTTTTCCTACGCATCATGCAGTCTCTAATCTAGGATAGTGGTGCACTTCACTACCATGACTTAGAAACTACTCAATGTGGTTGATGTGAACTCATTATTATAGGTATTTAACCTAGTGCTATGATACCAACTTTATCACGACTGGAATCTAGACCCCACACGAGACCGGCGTCGTTGACCTCTCAAAGGTCGCAGACAAGCCTACTTACGTCATTCTTACTTTATCTAGGTTAATTTTAGCAGAAAATTTGAAACTTTTTGTTTCTTAACATACTTGTTAAACATTCTTATTATTTCATAATTGTTCACATCAACAATCTAACATTAAGAAATAAGCAACCGAAAGAAATAGTCCAATAAGTATTAAGTGTATAATTGCCAAAATAGCACCAATACAAAGTCTGAATAAAAACAGGAAAGAAACGCTAGTGGAACATGCTCCACTAGCTCAACTCTAAAACTAAGCTAGAATATAAAACAGTAGCATCCTCGAAAGCATGAGGACCTACCAACTCCGGATGAAATGCTGGACGTCCGGAAAACTGCAACAATGATCCTGTAGCTCTATCGTCCACCTGTGCCTGCACCTAAAACAATATAGTTGTATAGGGTTAGTACACACTTGTACTAAGTATGGGTATAAAGAAGCACACACCAAGGACATGCATGAGAAATAATGGCTCTTTCCTAACAACATGATTTTCAGAAGTCAAGTCAGTGGACATGCCTAACTAGGATTAGGAAAGTCAGTGAGCTTTCCAAATTTGGATTAGGAAAATCATGCCATGATAGTAACATGCATCATCATACTTATCATATTGCACACAACACATAACATCTTACATATAGCACATATCATAGCTCATAACATATAACACATAACTTCTTTCATATCGTTCATTCATATGCCATGAGACCTTGGAATCATGGACTTGACATTAAGACTTTCCAAAATGAGGGATCAACATATGAGACCTCAACTAGGGAGTCTTCATTAGCAAACACAGAGTCTGCTTCATTCATTCATACGTACTTCATTTTATTTCGTTCATATGCTAATGTGAACACCAGCAATACCTAGGGTGTAGTTTAAGACTTTCATCGGGTTTGCTGTGCAATGATCTAGAATAACCTAATGTCATTACCTGAGTCTAGCTCACCTCTTGATTATCCTATCCTAACACCTTTGGTATCATTTCATTATGTGTTTCATTTGAGGCTGGCCTCATTCATTCATTGGGAACTTTAACTTTAACCGACATAGATCATGTGAGCATCATGAAATCCAGTGTCTCCCATACACCGAAAAGAGGTGGAATAACCGGCCAAGGTGACACAAAAACATGCTAGCGTACATGGGAATTTAACCCCACCAGATCCCCATATTTACTCACCTCATTTTACGTGAATGTTCATTTCATCATATGCCAATATACTTGGCCATTGGTGTGTTTCATACCCTTACTTAACCCTTCTAGGGTTTCATCATTTCATTGTTCATTTCATCATTCAGTACATACATCTTAGGTTCACTTACTTTTAAACGTATGCTAGACTTATGAGTCTATACACACAAGCTATGAGGCTTCATTCATAATTCGTTAAGTGAGTCATACATTCCTAACATTATGTAGTACAAGACTTATGTATCTTGTATATATGCGAAGATCTTGATTTCGATCTAAGTAGGTGGCATTATTCTTGGATATTTTGTTCATGTATGACTTATGTATCAATACGGAAGTTTGGGCAAGGAAACCCAATTTCGAATCACTTGGATATCATTTACATTTTTCATTGATTTTATTTTTAATATTCATAACATTTTAACTCTAGATTAAATCCCAATATTAATATCGTATCATTAATTTTCTACTTAATTTTTCTCTTAAGTTGGCCGAAGGGTTGTGGGTTCGAACCCCCACAACCCCCTTTTTATTTTTCATTAACATCACCTTTGCTCATTTTCGCCCAAACCAAGAGGTTGTGGGATCAAACCCCCACAGCCTCTTTGATTTTTGTTATTTAACTCGCTAGAATAGGGAGGTTGTGGGTTCGAACCCCCACAGCCTCCATATTTTAACTTAAATTCGCTAGAGGCTTGGGAGGTTGTGGGTTCGAACCCCCACAACCTCCTAACTTTATTTTTTATTTAATTTCGGCGTGTGGGAGTGAGGTTGCGGGATCGAACCCCCAAAGCCTATCTTTATTTCTTTAGTTAATTTCGCCTTATTCTTTTTCAGCCTTGAGGTCGTGGGTTCGATTCCGACGCCTCACGTTTTCTTTTCTTTATTTTCTCCCCTTTCGCGCGTGCCTGGACGTCGTGGGTTCGAATCCCACGCCTCCCATTTATTTGTTTAGTTATTTTTCTCCTCTTTCTCCTCCAGTAGCCAGGTTCGATTCCCCCCAGCCCCATTTTCTTTTTCCCTTCTCGCGAAACAAGTAGCCAGGTTCGATTCCCCCCAGCCCCATTTTCTTTTCCATTTTTTGCGAAATCCAGTAGCCAAGGGTGAGGTCACATGTTCGAATGCTGGTGGCCTCACCTCTTTAAAAAGGTATTAAATTTCCAGATTTCTTTGATAAGCTTTAGTCTAAATTAATATTGCTTAGTTACTAGAAAATTCGGTCACTTTTCAACCCATTTTCATCCACGTTTTAACTTGATTCATAGAGTGCATTCACACATCATTTAAACACGTTTTTAGGTGCATCTTTTATAGATTTATTTGGCTAAAATATTGTTATTCAATCAACCACATTTCATCACAATGAACACCACTTTGTGCATAACTTTAACACATAAAATACAAGAAATACATGCACTCACACTTCTCCAAAAAACAGTGGCTAAAACATCACTGTCCAACGCGCACACACACCTCTTTTTTTTTATCACACCTTGATTGTCATCTTCGTAATTTCACGCACATAAACATATTCACATTCAACATAAAACATCACACCTTGCCTAAATCTACCAGCACACAGTACCCAACCTACGAAATCGTTTGGGAGCTAGTGACAAGGACATGTAACGGGGAAACAACCTTAATTTCGGAGTGAACATTTTGAATCGTAAGGGTCTCTTGGGAAAGGGAACAAGAGAGAAGAAACCCATACCTTTTTGACGTTGTTCAAACGTGAAGTTGCTTCCCAAATTTTTCTTCAATGCCACGCCCAATTCACCTAAGGTTTCACCACTAACTCGACGGAAATCCTCCCTTGCCTTAACGTTTTTGATTAGCTTGCTTTCTTAGACTTTTCGTGTGTTCTTCAAGTGTGAATAACTTTTAATATTTCTTCAGTTCCTCAATGATATTTGGCAGAGAGCAAAACGTGAGAGAGAGTTTTTGAGCGTGAAGAGTGATGAACGTGAGAGAGTGAAACGTGTGTGTAGTTGTTTAGGATTAGAGGATGACTTAGTCAATGTAGGACTCTCCTTAACAACCAAAAATCTGATTTATTTCAACTAATACGTGAAAGGACAATTTTTCCCTTAATGAATCAAATTTTAATTGATGATTAAATCATCAATTCATCGCTTCAAGTGGGGCTCGAACCCGAGTGACACCCCATTTGCAAAAATGGGTCACTTTGGGTCGCCCCAACCCGAATTTCTCTTTTTAATTAAATTAATTAATTAATTAATTAATTCCTCAGGGTAATTACAATATTACCCTTGGCCTGGAAAAGACCATTTTACCCCTGAACCCTCAAAACTTAAAATTTCTTCTTTTAAGTCTGGTAAAGACTCTTTCGATTAAATCTTCATTTTCGTGAGCCTCACATGGTTGGTTGCAACCTTTCCAAGATCAATTAACTCCCCAAGTTAGTTGGGTTGGTCGTAGTAAGGGTTCTGAGGTCTGGTTCTACGCGTATCAATCCGTGTGAACCTTGGTCTAATCGCAAGCATTCTTGACACCTTAAGTATTTATCTTATTCATTTTTAGGGTTGTTACATCGTGGTGGCGAATACCTCTCTAATGAGTTTATTAGTTACTTATCAGAACAAGGAATTACATCTCAAATGTCTGCACCTAGAATGCCACAACAAAATGGTGTAGTAGAAAGAAGAAATAGAACTCTTTTATAAATAGTTAGATCAATGATGAATTACTCTGATGCCTTATTCATTTGGCGGATATGCCTTAGAAGCTGCAAATTACATTATGAACTTTGTTCCTTCTAAATCCGTTCCTTTGATACCCACTGAACTGTGGACTGGGCACAAACCGAGTTTGAAACATATTCGGGTTTGGGGATGTCCAGCACATGTGTTGAAAGGGAAGGTAGAAAAATTGGAACCTAAAACAGAAGTATGTGTTTTTATTGTATACCCTAAAGGAACGAAAGGTGGTATGTTTTATAACCCTAAAGAAAAGAAGGTCACTGTGACTACAAATGACAAGTTTCTAGAAATGAATTTTTTAACAAACCATATTCCTAGAAGTAAATTAGTTTTACAAGAATTAAGCAAAGAGATAACAAATCAGTCTACTAAAAATAATGAAAACAAAATTCAAACCCCACATGTTAGAGTTAACATACCATTGCATTATAGTAGTGGGAGATATGTTAATAAACATAAAATTCCACAAGTACAAGATCTTGAAAATTCATTGCATCAAGGTAGTGGGAGTAATAATGAGCAGATTGTATTAGAGGAAGAATTTGTTGATATCTCTGCACCGCAAGGTGATGAAGATAACATGGACACTCAAGATACTAGAAATGATGTGGTTCCACCACAAGATTATAATAGTGCAAATATCTCTAAACCTGCCCTTGCAATTGTAGTGTCTCATCGTAGTGGGAGAGTGATAATAAAACCACTTAGGTATGCACTCTTTGGAGAGTTGTTTGACAGAATCCCTGAAGAGTCGAATACCGAACCAGTGAATTACAACAGAGCACTATAACATAAACATGCAGAAAAATAAAATGTTTCTATGAAATAAGAAATTGAGTCTATGTACTCTAATAAAGTCTGGAATCTTGTAGAACCACTTGTAGATGGATTCAAACCCATTGGATACAAGTGGATCTATAAGAAAAAGAGAGGAGTAGATGGAAAAGTGCAAACTTACTAAGCTAGACTTGATGCAAATGGGTTTATTTAGAAAGAAGGGATCGACTATGAGGAAACATTTTCGCCAGTAGGCATGCTTAAGCCTATTAAAATTCTCTTATCCATTGCTTCTCATTATGATTATGAAATTTGGCAAGTGGATGTCAAGACAACTTTCCTTAATGGAAGTCTTGATGAAGCATATTTATGCGACAACTAGACGGTTTCACAGAAAAAGGAAAAGAACACATGTTGTGCAAGCTTAAAAGATCCATTTATGGATTAAAGCAAGCTTCTAGGGCATGGAACACTTGCTTCAACAATGCAGTCAAGTCTTTTGGTTTTGAGCAATGTCTTGATGAGTCTTGTTTGTACAAAAAGTGAAATCGAAATAAAGTGGTGTTTTTGTATTATATGTCGATGATATCTTGCTCATAGGAAATAATGTGGGCTTGATGAATTCAGTTAAGGAATGGTTGTCCACTAAATTTGATATGAAGGATTTGGGAGAAGTTGCTCACATCCTTGGGATCAAGGTTCTACGTGATCGCAAGAAAAGGATGTTAGTTTTTTCTCAAGTTTTTTATATTGATACAATTCTTACGAGGTTTAGCATGCATGATTCCAAGAAAGGTTTTCTTACTTTAAGACATGGTGTTTCTAAGGATCAATGTACTAAGACATATGAGGAAATAGAAAGCACGAAGACAATTCCTTATGCGTCAGCGGTAGGAAGTCGCATGTATGCGTTGTTGTGCACTAGACCTGATATTGGTTTTGCCATATGCATGGTTAGCATATATCAGTTTAATCCTGGACGAGAACACTGGACAACTGTTAAGCGTATAATCAAGTACCTGAAAAGGACTATTACATGCTAGTCCATCATTTGGATGAGTTGGTGCCCATAGGGTACACAAACTAAGATTTCCAGTCTGATATGGGATCTAGAAAGTCAACCTCAGGAAATGTGTTTACTTTAGGAGGTGGAGCCATTGTTTGGAGAAGCATAAAGCAAACTTGTGTTGCTGATTCTACCATGGAAGCCGAATATGTACCAGCCTCTGAGGCAGCTAAGGAGGCAGTGTGGCTCAGAAATTTTCTGAAAGACTTGGCGGTTTTTCTTCTAAAAAAAATGCGACTTACAATGTTTTGTGATAATAGTGGAGCGGTTTTAAATTCAAAGGAACCACGAAGTCATAAGAAGGAAAACAACATTGAGCAAGAATATCATTTGATTCGATACATAGTACATAGAGGGGATGTGATGGTGGCAATGATTGCATCAGAGAACAACCTGACAGATCCTTTCACAAAAGTTTTACCGCAAAAGTCTTTTGATAGACATGTTGAAGGAATGGGTGTTAGAGTTGTATCTGCATAGTTATGAGTCTAAGTTGGAGATTGTTAGGATATACTATTAACCATGCGTTTTGATATAGTATTATTATTGAATAATTGTTTATTCAATTGTTCAATTCAATAAAGTGTTACATTAAATAAAATCAATTGTATATGTGTCCTTAACTTATACAGTAGATGATTTGGTGTATAGAGTTTAAGCTTATACACAAATGATTGAATCATCGGTTCTTATAAGTTAAAAGTTATAGTTCACAATCATAGATCGAAATCTGGACAAAACCATCAGAACAATTGTAGTATGAGATTAAGTGTAATTTATCTTGATTATGATAATGGTATAGTTATAACTTCTCGTGCTACTGCATTTGGTATGTATTGAATGGGACCGAGAAGAGATAGATGTTTTAGACTTACTGGTAAAAACATATTCTCCAAACTGTTAAATGTACTTATATTCTTAATCTTGATATAACAATTACGATCTGTTTATATTAATTATATTCTTAATCAGCATATCACTTATACAATAGAGTTCAATTTTTAATTGGAATCATTGTAGAAGACTGTAGAGCTGGGGTTTTATTTACTTCAAGATATCTGCACACACTTCAAGAGGTAATCCTGAGTTAATTTTCAGCATACTTTGTATGCGATGCGTATTTATGATTATTGTTTATATTCATGCAAGATGTATGATTATGGAATGCTTCCGCTGTGTATGCTATTTTCTAATATTATTTTCATGATGGGATTAGGATGGGGATAAATGAAATGATTTTTTTTATTCTTTTATTTTTTAATTTTGGGTATACAGAAAAAATTGTAATTGTTGTACATATTTGCTTGATTAAGTCATCTTTTAATGAACTGATTATTTTTCATATATTTTTTTAAAATAAAATTGTGGACAATACCCTAATAGAAAAAAGTGAAAGAAATACGAAGTGAAGGGTTGGTCTGGGAGCAATTTAGAGAGTAGAATGCCTAACCTTTTTATAATTTTAAATTTACTATGGACTTCAAAATCTAGTCAATCACGTGATCTTATATATTAAGTAATTTTAAAATATATTTTATGAAGGGGATGAATGCCCTTAAATTATGATATTCGTTACACTATTACCCTCCAACCACCTAATGCGTGTGATACGTTGGACATAAGGGTATTTTTTGAGTTGAAAGGTGGACTTCAAGTGTATTTTAGGACCGATAGGTAGATGGAGGGTAATTTTGCACCATTCAAATACTTGAGGGGCATGTTAGGCCCTTCTCTGTAATTTAAATTTTCTTGTTAATCTCTTACTAATTATTATGCTCATATCTTTGAAATTTATTATTATTATATTTATAAAAAAATGTATATGATAGAATTTACGATTACTTTTTATTTCTTAACTTGTCTAATATACTTCAATTTGAATCAATCATGTTTTAATATTGGTTTTGTAGGATTGTCTTAAATTATTTGAGATATTTCATTAAAAATTTCAAGCCAAATTAATTAGATTTTAAAATAGTTAAATTTTTAAAAAAAGTATTGTCTCAACTTTGAATGTCTTCTAAAAGTAACAATCACTATAATATTGATTTTTTTAATTAAAAGTATTATGAAATATTATATAAGTAAAAAATTGTACTAGATCTTATTGACATATTCAATGAAGTTAAATTTTAATTTTATTTTAAAACACTTTTAGAATAATTTTGATTGTTATGTAATAATTGATTCTATTGAAAAAGTTTGTAAAACTATATATCAATAAGAGAGTTGTAAAAATTTATGTTGTTATGTAACTTACAATAATTTATAATATGTTTATTCTTTTCTTGCAAAATGTTACTGGGATATACTAACAATTGGAAAAAAATAATTATTAAACTATAATCAATTAAAATGTTTATTTAGGAATAATGAGGGTAAAATATATCTAAACAATTAAATAAGCATAACTCGTTTTTTTTAAATAATTTTTTTGTCTTTAGACCTCCCATTATATTGAGTCTCTGATCCCCGGGTGTCACGATCCGAGAGCACCCCCGAGTCGTAACACGGCGTACTCGACGTCGAAGAGAACTTATACAAGCCCTTAGTATTCATTCATCACATAGGCTATAAAAATAGTGAGGAATTTAAACTTTTTAATCAAAATCATAAGACTCAAAAGTCATCAACATTTAAAAAATCTTTATACGCAAGCGGAATACTAGTCTTACGTGGACAACTTATTCCCAACTTCAAAGAACATACTATGGACACAACCCTTTACAATAAAGAGGAATACTACAAGTCCATTAAAATGTTTTAACAAAAGAAACTACAACATAGACCCAAGCTTCACTATTGTAACACCTCTAAAATGAACTAGGTTGAACTAGAGCCTAAAATGTGTGTCATGAGCTTAGAAGGTCTTAAAATAGTTAATTATAGTGTTAGAAGGCAGTGTGTTGACCTTGGAAGAGTTTGTAAGTGAAACGTCCAAGACATTCGAAAGTTAGCCTTGAGACGTTCTTGTGTGTTCTAGTGTGCCTTTGCATGTTTTACGTGTTGGTTTGAGTTCAAATATATAGGAGAGGTTCCTAAAATCTAGACGAGCGTGTTTAGGGTTGAAACGTTCGGGCACGACTCCCCAAGGACCACCATAAGGGTCCTTGAAGAGGACGCGACCTTTGGACTTCAAACTGCCCAAGGCAGTCCCAACCAATGACTGCTCAATCGATGCCCCATCGTCCAAGGCACGCCCCGCCAATAGGGGTCGTTTCTCCATAAATAGATGTGGGAGATAAGACACAAAAAATGGTGGTCTCTGTCACAAACGACAAACCTGCAGGATGGAGCCGTCATTACATCGGCGGTCCGTCGCTAGAAGTCATCGTTTGGGGCCTACAATTTCCTACAGGTCCTCGTCCAAGCTAGTGGTAATTTAGGTAATTCACCTAGAATCCAAAGAATATATTGGTCGGTTATTTTATGGGTATATGGGTATTTTAAGTTACTTTATAAGCCTAGAACCTATAGTTGAGTTCATCATTCAAAATCAAAACCCAAGACCCCAAATAGAATCCTTTAAAACTCCATTGAAGCTAAGTGCAAGGTTGAAGCTAGGATATTGATTTCTCCATCGAATCTTCATTATTTTCGTGGCTTATCTCCAATTAAGGTATGTTGTTTCATTCTTGCATCTTCTTTCTTCAAGGAGCCAAGTTCCAAAGGCTTTTCAAAGACTTCCAAAACATAGATTTTCCTAAATTGAATTCTAATCATGTGTTCTTGCATAAAATGTTTTGATTCAATGATTTATGATATGATTGATGTTAATTTAATGTTTTTAGATCAAAATCTCTATGAACCCATGCAATTCATTAAATCCTAATTTTGATTCTAAATGTGGGTGATTTGATTATGGTTTAATTGTATTAGATTATTGTGTAGATTTTTGGGCTATTGAACTATGTATGAATTATGACAGAATTGTATATAGGATGCCTTAAATTTATGATGATCATATTGTAGATTGTTGGATCATTGTTTGGGTTAAATTGTTGGTTTTGTATTGTGTATATGACTATTAGTAAGAGCCTTGGTGAATTGAATTGATAGAGAAGGCTAAGGATTAGTGGTGTTGATGATGGAATGGTGGTAAGATGACATAATCTCTCTATATTGTGTAGTATAGGTATTGAATTATGTTGATTGGTATGGTCCACTTCTGGTGGCGGTGCTTATGTGTTATAATTGTTATGATCATGGCCTTGTCGGCATTATTATTACTATGTAAATCCTGATGTTATCATGTTATATCTTATATAGGTGATCAAGATGAAGTATGATTATGTGTTTATGTGTATATGTGAGGTTAAAATGTTATTTCTTCTAATTGGTTATGTGTGATCATGATAACTAGGGTGATGTCTCTAGTTGTGTTGCTAGTGTATCTTGCTAGGTAGACTTTTGTGTTCCTACATGATACTTGAATACTATTGTATAGGTTATATGAAAATGATGTGTGTATCTTGATTGGTCGACTATGTACCTCTACTTGATGCATGCTAGTTATGTGAAGATGAACTCTTGACTTAGTAACTAAAGCACCTTTGTCATGTATGCGTATGGATGAATGTTGAATGAAAGTATAGGATCTGTATGCCTAGGATGGTACCCTTCTAAGTATGACTACTAAATGACCTTGAAAAGCTAAAGGAGGTCAAAGCCATAACGGTATCCTTCTTGTGTGAATGATTGACTTAGGGATAGGTTGGCAAGAACGGAATGACACCATCTCTAAGAAAGTAATTGACCTATCCTTGTAACCATTGATTGGCCGCCCTAGTGGACCCATATATGGTAGGAGTATTATGATTTGGTAATACTATAACATGGTACCTTTTCATATGCCTCTTTGTGATTAAACTTGCTCTATGAGAACATGGCTAGCACCAAGTGAACATGCTTGTGGTAGTGACTCTACTAAATTTGGGACTATAGTACAAAGAAACCCTTGATATTACTTAACCATGTTCCTACATGGGATGTGTCCTAGTTCTACCCTTTGCAAGTAGAATACCCTCCATTGGAGTAGGGTAGAATCCGGTTTCCATGCCTATCAAGTATTATCTATATAGGTTAATGCCTATTATCATCATGTGGGATGCATTCTATTGTTGGAGAATTTCTACAACGTTTAGGTAGTTGAATGGGACGCTATCTAAACATGGCACGAGTAGGCTTTGAAAATACTACAATGTGGTTTCCCTAGGTCATTTCCAAGACCATTATGTGAAGACCTCTAACTGCTTAATTAGATCTTAGTTGATTTAATGAATGGTTATGACTTAAGTTAATGTAGGTTGAATAAAAAGGATCCCTATCTAGGGTAGCTTTGAGGATTGCTTAGGTATGCTTGGAGAGGGTGTATGGGCGATCTCTTCATGTCTTATTCAAGGAGTCTAAGTAATAAAAAAGGGAATAATCTTATCTTAGGTAGTCCCAAGGATTAATTAGGTGTGCTTGAAGAGGCTGTATGGGCGGTCTCTTCTTGTCTTATTTAAGTAAGTCTTAAGATAACCTTTGGAAGGAGGATTATATGCTTATATGGTTTGAAGTGATGATCATGCTATATTGTGGATTACTTGGAAATGTGTCTTATATGTGAAGTTCGTGTTGAAAGTGGTTCTTACACTTATTTTATGAAGTTTTCCTCAAAAGAGCATAAAAGAGCATATTTTATATAAATGTCTGTTTTAGCATGGTTTTATTGAATGTCACCATACTTAGTGAATTCAATGTACTAATACCATATGTTGTTTTATCTCTAATGGTGTAGGTGTCAATTGAGAGGAGTCTCTTGGAAGCTTGAGAATAGCATTCTCCTAAGAAAATCTTGGTATGTCATCACATGATTCGAGGATATGGTTATGTTTAGATTTTTGTTTCAAAAGATGTTGTAATAGACTTTAGTATTTCCATTTTATTGATGTATGGGATGTGACCCAATATATTCGTGTGTCTAAGATGGAAACAAAAGACTTAGCGTTTCCCATGTTTTCTATGAAAGGGATTTGAACTATTGTTGTGAAAATTTTTAATTCTGCACTACTTTTCATATATATATATATATATATATATATATATATATATATATATATATATATATATATATATATGCGATGAATGATGTCTAAGGTCTTGTATAAGACCTCCTAGAGGTCGAATACGCCGTGCCACGACTTGAGAATACCATTTCTTCTAGGGTATACTTTCGGGTTTTGACAACAATAGAATCAGCCCACTTGCCAAAAACACACTTGTAGTAAAACATAGAAAAATAATGGGGTTAGCACATTTATGTACTAAGTATGATGATCATGCAAAAACATGCAAAAAAGGACATTTATTTGAGATATATTCTTTTCATTTTTTTTTTATAAAATCCATAATCCACATGTATAAGAGAAATATTATAAATCAATATCCACATACAAGACAATATCCACATCATAAGCATGCTCCACTATTGCCAATATTCAACGCATGCCTCTTTGTCAAATAGACCATTTCACCATCTTGGACCCTCCACCAAAAGTTACCCTAAGACCCACCTAAGTAAGACATGTAGGGGCACTACCTCTTCATGCCACACCTAGGTGTTCCTCAAGGCTACAATAGATAAGAACTCTTCTTGTCCTACTTAACATGCTAGTAAACTCATTCAATCAATACACACTACTAGTTCAGCATGTCATTTATTAGACGCATTTACGGACACATTCAAGCAATTAGAGGACTTCCACATAATAGTCATTAAGACTTAGGGAACTTACTTTAGTACCTTTTAAACCTACTCATGCTATGTGTAGATAGCATCCCATTCTACTAACTATACATTGTAGAACCTATTAACTAGAGTGCACATCCCACATGCTGGGAATAAGCATTAACCGACATAGACCATACTAGCTAGGCATGGAATTCTGTGTCATAAGACCCCAGACCATGGAAGGTTTTCCACTTGACAAGGGTATAAATAATACACAACCCATGTTGGCACATGATTAAGGGGATATCAAAAGATGTTCATCATACTCTAGTATTTTCTTCAGGAAGAGACACCATCATAACCATATCCACTCGGTGCTAGCCTTAGTTCCCATAGACTAGTTTATTCACATGTATGTACTATAAGGGCACCAACATTGGGTTTACTGACCCATAGTACTTCTACAAAGAAAGTCACCATGCATAGGTCTAACCGATCAAGGTTCGTTAAGGATAGTTCATTGACTTTCGTAGAGAAGGTTTTCTACCGTTCCTGCCCACCATCTATAAGTCTATCATTTCAGACAAGAAGGAGGTCTTTACCCCTAGGTCTACCACATCAAGGTTTTACAGTCACTTAGGGGTCTAGACTCATCATGGAGGTCACCAATCATAGGTCTACCGATTCAAGACGTAGCCTAGAGGTCTCATTAGTCATTCATAGAAAGGTACCAATACTAGGTCTACCAATCCTAAACATCTATTCATTCATTACACAAGAAAAGGATGCCTAAGTCTACCAAGTCAAGAGATCAAATTCAACAAGTTCCATACATCAAGGAGAGGCACCTAAGTCTACAATTTCCAAGAGATCATATTCAACAGAAGGTACCTAAATCTACCAAGTAAATATACACATAACATTATGGGAACCTTTCAAATTCTAATATGAACATATATGTGCATTAAGAGAGTAAACTTCAATAACAATACTATAACACTTTATGCAAAATCTCCTTGAGACCCATGAATACCTTCAAATTATACATTCACATATACCTTAACATGATAATACTCCAATTAGCCATGTAATGTCTTCAAGTCCATGCTCTCAATACGTAAACAATAAGCAAACACCTTCACCATAAGTGGATCAAACCATACAAGAACAATTCCAATATAGTAGGACAATTAGACCAAATTACCCTTCACCCAAACCATGATCACCATTACACAACTCTCCAACAATTCATCATAATTAGGTATAGATAACAATATCGATTAATAGTACAATACAATCTAAGCACAATTCTAGAAAGATCCCATCATAATCATAAAACCCACTTTATAAGTCAACTTTAGGAATTTAGTGAAATCATGGGCTCATAGAGTTTTTTACTATAAAAATCACAAATTAAAATTCAATATTATCATAGTTTATCAGTTGAATATGTTTGATGCAAGAACCCATGAGTTTGAGTAAGAATTGGGGTTTTTCACAATCTTTGAAATTTTGAAAACTATTTTGAGATTGACTATAGGGTGAAACGTGCCATAGATAAGGGATCACCATACCTTATTGGTTGAATACTCCACAAAATTGAAGAAAAAAAGCACTTGAAATCCAAACCCTAGCTTGATTCTTGACCTTGACCTTCAATGGTGTTCTAGAGAGAACTATTTGGGAGTGAAGAGTTTTGATTTAGGTGTAGAAGTCTAAGTGAGGGTTTAATTGTTATAAAACACTTAATATACCTAGAAATACATAAATAATTGCCCATGTATGTAATTTTCCAAGGGTAGAATTTTCCAAACAACCCTTGGCTTGGCCGACTTCAAACAGTGAAACAGGTGTGATAAGACGAAACCTCCACCTATGGACCGTAGGTGGAGTGACAGACCGTTCTCTGGGTTCTTACTTTTGGTCATAGACTTGGATAAGGGAGATAAGGCTCCCTAGGTTAATTCTTGACTTACGGAGGGAGACTTACTGATCATAAGTGGACCTACCGGTCGTAAGTCATGGTTGTAGGTCACCATTTTTTGGGCAGTTTTGGGGTTTGATTTAGGATCCTCCTCAAAGACCCTTAGGGTGATCGTTGGGGAGTCGTACACGGACGTTTAAACCTTACACATATTCATCTAGGTACTAGGGTCACTTATACAAGTTTTAGATCATAATCAACCCACAAACTTCTATGACAATACTAGAACACACTAACACCAAAAGACTAGTTTTCGAACGTCATGGACGTCTCTTAACGTTTGACCTGTAAAACCACCAAACTAACTTCTAAAGCCACTTTTAATCATTTGTACAACTTTACCAACTATACACTAACATGCTAGGCCCTAGTTTCACTAGTTCGTTTTTAGAGTCATAACACATGGACACAACTTTTCATTGTAAGAGACATTTCACCAGAAGTCTTGAAAGGATTTCAACGAAGAGGTGTTTTTTTTTTTTAAATAATGAAAGATTGATTCTTGCACTGAATTTGATTTAGAACCATTTGTGTGTTTGCTCCTTACAATTTTTACCTTATGCGATATACAATCCATTGATAAATTTTCTTCTGAATAAAAAAATCCAACTGAAATGGAATCTGAAGAATCTTGTAAAAGATTCTTCTCTTTCTTCATATTTTCAGTGATCCTTTGCTTCTTTAGTTCAGTTAGGATATCCCAATGACTCATACATCCCTAAAGCTCAAAGAAGAAAACCTCATTCTAATTAGCTTGTTGACTTGGTTAATGGATTATTATGTTTTGTAATAGAAAATAATGTTATATTCCTAGGCCTCATATTACATGTCATCTATTGAAGTTGGATTTTTTTAATCAGAAGACAAATGTCTCCAATAAATTCTTTGTTGGGTTGTTTAGGGGAAATGATATAAGATTATAAGATATTTTTAGTGAGTTGTAATGATTCGGAAGGTCATTTTTATAAGTTTTTATAATACTAATATTTTACCGTTGTCCCAAGTCAATTTTGATAATTCAATGGAGTTGTTTTGAACATTTTGATCTATTCATTTAATTATAGTTAATTAATTGACGACTAACTTTTAGATGATTAATTTATTTTGTGTTTAATGGTTTGTAAATTATTTAATATCATATACAATGTATCTCAGGTATAAAACCGGATTTAAGTAGAAAGGATTTAAAAAAATGAAAGAATAATATCAAAAAGATTTCTTAACGGGGTTATTTATTATCATTTTTACAATAATAAGTGTCAAATCTGAAAACAGCTAGTTGTATATTTCATCAAAGTAAATAAATCAAGTTTTTTTGTGTGTTTGTTACTTGTCATTTGTCAATAGGAAAACTTGAACCCACGGTAAAAAAGTCCTAACTTTTTTTAAAAATAATAAAACATTAGTTTCCTTGACAAATCATATTTAGGTGTCTATCTCACACTCTAAAGAGTTTAGGTGTGAAATAAAAAATTGAATATTTCAGGTGTGTTTTGGACATTAAACTCTTTAAAAATATTTTTTTAATAATTCTTTTATTCTAACTTTCCCTATCGTAAGCATAAGACCACAAAATCTAAGAGCAGTTGTTACATATCTTAGGTTTAAAATTTTTAAAAAAGTAAAATTTGGTATTAAATTAAAAACAAACAAATCAATTTAAACTGAACGAGTAATACAAAACGTAAGTAGCGACTATAGGCATCAATAGCAGTACAATTCTCTTTAATCATATAATTGATTGAAAATCAATTAAAAACAATTGGCTTTGAAACATAGCTTCTTCTTTTTTAACTTTTAATTTTATATTTGATATTTATTTTGAAGTTCGATTAATTTTGTTTGAATCTAGAAGTTTTATCTTGGAGATTAAACACTTTCTACAAAAGAAAATTTTATACTCATCGCTCAAATTTGAAATGTCTTAATTCATAATGGATTATATCAGTTAAAACTCCTTCCTAAACTGTAGTATTAATTGATGTACTTACTTTTAAAAAAAACTTTCACTCAATATATGATACTCGCTTTGGAGTCCGATAATTCGATTCACATTGAAAAGTGCTATCTTGAGAATTAAACACTTCTTATAAAAAATAATTGTATTCTTACCACACAAATCCGAAATATCTAATCAAGCATGAAAAAGTACTAACTCATTACCACCCCAACACAAATGTTGGTAGTAAGTTAGTAACTTAGCTTATTGCTTTAGTAGTCTTTAACCCTCCAAATAATAGGAAACTAAATGAAAAGAGTCAAATATATCTTTAAAAAATGTGAATTTTAGAAAATATAACTTTAGTAATAAAATTAATATTTATTTAATATGTACAAAATTAACTCTCTTTTTTAAACTAGTGATTATGTTACCACTAAAGGCAAACACCAATTTTGAAGTCTAGATATTGATAAAAGTGTTGTTATATTTCTTTTATATATTAACAATGTAAATAATATTGATGTATTCTGATATTAAGAGAAGGACAGTCTTCCAAATAATGTTGGAGAATTATCCCTTTACCAATTAATAATATTCATGACATTATCTGTCATCAAATTGTTTTCATTGGAGAAGACAAGAGATCTCAAATTTGGCTTAGTGCTTCATATATGCTATACAAGATTCTCTATTGCTAAATATAGAGACTAGTGTGCTTAGGAAGATCTAATTTTGGTGAATAATCTAAGAGGGGTAAAAAGAGAGGTTGTTTTGCAATTATTAGGTATAAAACTAAACTTTAGACAAATAAAGAGATGTACACATCTACGGACAAGGTTGTGATGGAGTGGTAAGTACTTCTTCATTCTTAACTAGAGGTCTTGGGTTTGAGTCCCTTGGATATGGAGTCGCCTTTGTTAGATAGCGCTTTACCCCTCTTTAATGTTAACTTCCTGGTGTGAATTCGAATTTAATCAGACTCTGATGTGGCTACCAAACAACAGATAAAAAAAAAAGAGATCTGCATAACTATTATGTAATGGTCAAATGAGTAGATAAAACCATGATCTTTCATTTCAATTTAGATTTCATGCATGCTATATATTCAAAAACAAGCCTATGTGGTGATCCAAAAAGGGCAATGTGGTCAACATAAATAAGAAATATCAAAATAGCATTTTCTTGAAAAAATATGAACATGCTATGATCGGACTTCAGAGATAGATTGCTTAAGACCAAGGTCCATAAGATTAGTTTCAAGTTATAACTTATAATCTGTTATAACTTATAACTGATTAGACAAATTAATTCAACTGTCAATTTTTTTTTTAAGAATTTGATTTTCAATTTGTTCCGCCGTTGGGATAACATTCCAAAAGGCTCAATCAATCATATTTTAACTTTTGCAATTTTTTTCCTTTTCAAAATATTTAAAAACAAACCCTCACCGCATTCTTAATCACCCAATTACATTTTAAAAATATATAATTTGCCACCCTTTCTTCACTTCTCTCATAAATTGCTAGAAATTATTTTTACAATTTTTTATTTTATTAAATTGAATTTTCAATATTTACATGGATAAACTTCCTTCCAGTTGAATACGAGCAAAAACAAGTCTCATGTGACGACATTTAATAAACTAAATGATGATACGATTCAATGTCGGCAATGTGATAAAACACATAAGCATAAATTCACATCGAACTATAGTGTGGATGTAATTTTTATCATAGGCACTTGCTTAGGCATAATCATTCAGTTTCAGATGCAAATCTTTCTTAAAATTTGAAGTTTGAATTAGTTAATGTAAAATAGAAATTTTAGATTTGAAAATTCTTAAAAAATAGAAATTTCTAAATGAATTGCTTTGAATATTAGCATTTAATATATTACTATCTCTGACACATGTGTAGCGTAATAATGTAATACATATTTTTATAAATAATATCAACATTATTAAACCACAAAACCCAAGAAAGCAGTATTGCTAAAATGAGGCATACATCTGACATGAAACTATTGGAATTAATAAAGTTTTTATTTTTTGAAATTGAAACTACTGGAATCGATAAAAAGAATTCCTAAAAATTGAAATTTCTACTAGAAATGATAAAGTTTTTCATCAATTATTATTGGGTTGTCCGTGTTTATGCCCTCCACATCTTCAGGAACCAATTCAGCTGGAAAATCATCTCTTAGAATTTAAATTTTGAATTCTATTTTGATAGAGTTACACACTGAGAGTTCAGACACAAGTCCATCCCCATCTTTTAGATTGTTATCATCCGCAGATTTTTTCCATCAAGTATCTAAATTTGTATTTAGTTTTGGCTCCACCATAAAACAAGTTCTACTTCTTTCCACAACAAGTAAGGACTGTAGGGGCTCCAACAAAAGAAAGGTCTTTGTTCATTTTTTGGGTAAGTACTGTCAAACATTCAAAGAAATTTGGCAAAATAAAAGTTGAGAATCCAAAAAAACCCAAAGTGTCCAAATCTAACCTTATAAATATATATATTTGAACCTAAACATTACGTCTAGAACCAAGAACATTTAATCTTGAATGCGCCACTCCAAAACTAATATTCTTCCCCCCCCTCCCCGGTATTCTGTAACACTCCGAAAAATGCTAGGTTAAACTAGAGTCTAAACGTAAGGTTAATTTAATAAATAATTTCCCCTATATTATAATCAAATTGACATTTAATTAGGGTTTTTATTGCTAAATTTCCCTAGAACCCATGTGTTTTCCCATGCCCCCAACTTTAAGAATATTATGATGGTTTTCTTTATGAATTATGAATAGGTGGAATAGTATGTATGTGGATTTAGTAATTAATCTTGTTATTCCATGCTTATAGTAGTAATTCTAAATGTGATTTCAAGATATGATCTATGACCGTTGAAGGGTAAATTATAAATGTTGAATCTTGAATTATGGCCTTGAAGGCAATGTATGAAGGTAATCCTATGTCCAAGATTCTGATATATGAATGGTTTGATCCACTTGAAAGGTGGAGGTGCTTACTTTTATGTATTTATGTATGAATTTACGTTCCACTTGAATGGTGAAAATCGAATGACTAAGGTGTGAGATATGGTATTGTTGAAAGGCTAGTTTCCTTTACTATTAGACATGATTATGTATTAATTGTCTTGGATGATTATATGATGATTCTAAGGTTAAAGGTAGTTCTCACGATGTTGAATCCATGAGCTATGTATGAGTTGGGTTGAATGAAGGGTAATGTACTCCTTCACATATGAAATTACAATTCACCTTAACTATGTATAAGTTAGAGAATAATGCTTAGAACCGAGGGGATATGACAAATGAGGTAGAGACTTTACCGCTAGTTTAGGAAAGGTCTTCTACATATGATCGAATGAGATGGAAACTCTCCCGCTAGTTGAATCGGCCGGGTTGCTAGAAGCAATCTTCCTACCCTCTCTTACGATAGGACAAAAGAAGAATCACACAACAACACTTAAAGTGTAAATAACCGATTGAAATAATAACATGTTTTTGACGCTTTTTTTTAATAACTATCACTTAAAAAATATTTACTCCATGGTCAGATCTTGATTGATGGAGAAACAGGTGATAGCAGAATACTTTGAATAAAATACTATTTCTGCAGTTTCTCTATTTTGTTTAATTTAAATCCCTACACACCAAAAATTTCTACTATCAACCAAAGGAGTTAAGTAATATAGCTGTAACATCTCGGATTCTAGATAAACTAAGGTTAATCTAAGAAAAACAAGAAATATAAAATTTGGAAATAAGTATGGAAAATCTGGAAATTTTACAGTTTTCAAAAGTAAGTTTTGGTCATTTTGGAAGGGCCATAACTCCAAACTCAAGAAGAATTTGGGTGCGGTTTTCATATGGATGGAAAGCGCGTTGGCAGATATTTCTAACGACACCAAGTTTTCAAACTTACGAGGTCGTATGAGTGAGATATTCTCTTCGGAATATGGGCTATTGAGGGGAAGTTCCAAAACCGGATTTAGTAAGGGTGTTTTGGTCTTTTCCTCAAGTTAAATAATTTTTTTGTTTTGGAGTAATATGTTGGGGCTAAACTGATCCCATTCATTTAGTATTGAGCACTGATGTGGAGATGATAGTTCATATTAACTCAAGTCTCCATAGAAACCATGTAGCCAACATGGGAATTGACGTGTCATACTTTTTTGATGATCACGTAAGGAGAGCTAGTGGATCCACTAAGTTGAGTAAGGTCCTATACCTATCGTAAGGTGTAGGATGGTCCTCTTACAATGTGAGGTAAGACATGTATCATAACTTAGGCTCATAGTGATGGTTTTCGGTTAGAGAAACTCCCACAGAGGCGATATTACTTCCTTATATAAGTAAAGTTGAGTTTGTTATTGCATTTCCTTTAACGGACTAAGTTGTTTTCACTATTTTATGAAATTTATATATATACATATATATATATATATATATACACAAACATCTTGCATGTTATTTAAACTGCTTTACACGTATATTATTTGAGTAAAGTATACTTTTGAGTTGAGCAGAGCCAAGGTAAGTTCGTTTAATCCCCTCAAGCTTAAGTAATTGTTTAGATCTCCAACTCGCATACTCGTACATTCGATGTAATGATGCCAGTTGGCCTGCATTGTTTCATGATGCAGACGCAAGTACCCAGGATTAGCACGCAGCGCTTCGTTGATCCAGATTGAGCTTCATAGTTTGTGGTGAGCCTCGTTGTATTTTGGAGAACATATTTTTATTTATACATTAACTTAGCTTTTAGGATGTTGTGTTTTGTCCCTACATCCCTCTCTAGACAGTTTAGAGGCTTCGTAGACTAAGGTATTTCAGTTTGGAGTTGTTTTAAGTTATTAAGACTCAAGTTCCGTTTTGACCAAAGTTATGAGCTTTATATATATATATATATCTTTCATGTGAATTAAACTGCTTTACATGTATATCATTTGAGTTAAGTATACTCTTGAGTTGAGCAGAGCCAAGATAAGTTCATTTGATCCCCTTAAGCTTAAGTCATTGTTATGCTCTCCAACTCGCATACTCGTACATTCAATGTATTGATGCCAGTTGGCGTGCATCGTTTCATGATACAGACGCAGGTACCTAGGATCAGCACAGAACGCTTCGTTGTTCTAGATTGTGCTTTAGAGTTCTAAGTGAGTCTCCTCGCATTCTGAATGACATCTTTTTATTTCTACATTAGCTTAGCTTTTAGGATGTTGTGGGGTCTGTCCCAACATCCCTGTCTAGAATGTTTAGAGGCTTCGTAGACTAATGTATTTTAGTTTGGAGTTGTTTTCAGTTAATAAGACTGAAGTTCCATTTTGTCCAAAGTTATGACACGATGTATTTCCCTTTTATCTTGTGTTACTCGTGTCAAAGTTGAGGTTTTGTCTTCCGCTGATCTAAGTAGCCAGACCAGGGGTTCGCTTGAGGGCCAGCAATGGTCTTCGAGTGCCTATCCCTCCCAGGGTGTAGACTCGGGGCGTGACAAACTTGTTAGCAGAGCATTGAGTTCAAGAGTCCTGGGGAGTCTATGAAGCCGTGTCAGTAGAGTCTTAGTCATTGGTGTGAAGCGCGCCACATCTATGATTAGGAGGCTACCACATTTACGAATGTTTTGCTTCTTTCATGTTACTTTCGTGCGAAGAGTATATCTCTAAAGTCTCTATCTAAATCGTACTTACACATATTTTCAGATCATGCCTCCAAAAATATCAATCAGAGGTCATCCACAGAGGAATGTTGAGGAACAAGATGTTCCCAATGCACCTGAGGCACAACCTCAAGAAGAGGTTACCAATGCTGAATTCAGGGAAGCTATCCGGATATTGAGTCAGGTTGTGACCAACCAAGTCGGGCAGCAGAGAGGAGCTCGACAGGAAGGGGCGGATACTTCGAGAATTCGTGACTTCCTTAGGATGAACCCTCCTAGTTTCAGTGGATCAAATACTACTAAAGATCCGAAGAACTTCATACAGGAATTGAAGAACGTGTATGAGGTAATGCATGTGGTCGATGCTGAGAGGGTTGAATTGGTTGCATACCAACTGAAAGGTGTGGCCAGATCATGGTTCGATCAATGGAAGGATGGTGTTGAAGATACACCACATATAAGTTGGGCTTGCTTCGAGGAAGCCTTCTTGGGGAGGTTCTTTCCTCGTGAATTAAAGGAAACCAAGGTTAGGGAGTTCCTTACTCTGAAACAGGTGTCCATGAGTGTTCATGAATATGGGTTGAAGTTCACCCAGCTATCTCACTATGCTCCGAAGATGGTGAAAGACATGTGGAGCAGAATGAGTCTGTTTGTTAGAGAGCTGGGTCGTGCTTCAAGAAAGGAAGGTAGGGCTGCCATGTTGATAGGTGACATCGATATATCAAGGATGATGGTATACATTCAACAAGTTGAAGAAGAGAAGGTGAAGGATGGAGAAGAGTACCGAAACAAGAAGCCGAAGACTGGAAATGCATTTGGTTAGTAAAAAGGTGGTTCGAGCCAACGACAATTCAAGAAATCAAAGGGGCATGCACCATCATCTGCTAGTGCACCTGCGCCCAGAAATTGAAGTGAGTATAGTGGTCGTAACTCGAAGCATTACAATGCTAGACTATCCCAATCTCAATGTAGTGTGGCAGTAAGGGGTAATGGGAGATCAGTGTGTGTTAGATGTTGTAGAATCCACCCTGGCAAGTGTCGTGATGGCCATACATGTTGCTTCAAGTGTTGTCAACAGGGTCACTTCATGAGAGAATGCCCAAATAATAAGCAGGTGGTGAAAATCCGAGCAACAGAGCCCAGTCCTCCTCAGTTACTCCACCAAAACAGGGCTGCACCCGGAGGAGCTATTTCATGTATCGATGGAGGGGTAAATCGGCTTTATGCATTCACTAGACGCCAAGAGCAAGAGAACTCTCCAGATGTTGTCACGGGTATGATCAAAGTCTTTACTTTTGATGTTTATGCTTTATTATATCCAGGAGTAAGTTTACCCTTTGTAACTTCTTATGTTGCAAATCAGTTTGAAATTCTCCATGAAAAGCTTTGTGAACCTTTCTATGTTTCTACACCTGTTGGGGAATCTATTCTAGCGGAAAGAGTCTATCGTGATTGTCCTGTTTCCATCAATCACAAGAGTACCATGGCTGAATTAATAGAGTTAGACATGGCAGATTTTGATTTCATTCTATGTATGGACTGGCTCCATGCCTGTTATGCGTCAATAGATTGCAGAACTCGAGTTGTCAAGTTCTAGATTCCAAATGAGCCAGTCATAGAGTGGGCTAGTAGTTCAGCAGTGCCTAGGGGTCACTTCATTTCGTACCTTAAGGCGAGGAAGTTAGTTTCTAAGGGATGTATCTATCACTTAGTCTAGTTAATGATTCAAGTGTTGAGGTACCTTCCTTTCTGTCAGTTCCTATAGTCTGTGAGTTCCCAGAAGTCGTTCTTGATGATATACTCGGAGTCCCTCCTAAAAAAGAGATAAACTTTGGAATACAGTCCTCGCAAATACTCGTACTATCTCTATTCCGCCATACAAAATGGCACCAGAAGAGTTAAAAGAGCTAAAGGAGCAGTTGAAAGATCTGTTAGATAAAGGCTTTATTCGACCGAGTGTCTCACCTTGGGGCGCTCCGGTCTTGTTTGTTAGGAATAAGGATGGGTCCCTTAGAATGTGTATAGACTACTGCCAATTGAATAAGGTGACCATCAAGAATAAAAATCCTCTTCCAAGGATAGCTGATCTCTTCGATCAACTTCAAGGTGCCTCTTGCTTTTCCAAGATTGACCTCAGATCAGGCTATCATCAGTTGAATGTTATGGGATGTGATATTACCAAGACAACTTTTAGAACAAGGTATGGGCATTATGAATTTTTGGTTATGTCCTTTGGTTTGACTAACGCACCTGCAACATTCATGAATCTTATGAACAGAGTCTTCAAACCTTATTTAGATTTGTTTGTCATCATTTTCATTGATCACATACTGGTTTATTCTAGGAATGAAGAAGATCATGCTAGTCACCTAAGGGTTGTTCGTCAGACTTTGAACGACAAGGAGTTGTATGCTAAGTTATCAAAGTGCTAGTTTTGTCATAAGTCTGTGGCGTTCTTAGGCCACATTGTTTCTAGTAAATGTATTAAAGTTGACATTCAGAAGATAGAAGCGGTTCAGAGTTGACCTAGACCCACATCTCCGACAGATATAAGGATTTTAATGGGTTTAGCTGGTAATTAGAGGAGATTTTGTTGAAGGATTCTCATCTATCTCTTCTCCTTTGACCAAGTTAACTCAGAAGACATTCAAGTTTCAATGGTATGATGCTTGTGAGAAAAGCTTTCTAGGAGTTGAAAAAGAGATTAACTACCGCTTCAGTTTTGACCTTACTAGAGGGTACTCAAGGAATTGTGGTGTATTGGGATGCATCAAGAGTTGGCTTGGGTTGTGTTTTAATGCATAATGGAAAGGTTATAGCTTATGCTTCTAGGAAGTTGGAAGTTCATGAGAAGAATTATCCAACTCGTGACTTAGAATTGGCTGCAGTAGTGTTTGCATTGAAAATATGGTGTCATTATTTATATGTGTTCATGTGGATATATTCACTGCTCACAAGAACATCCAATATGTGTTTACTCAGAAAGAGCTCAACCTCAGACAGAGAAGGTAGTTGGAATTACTCAAGGATTATGACATGAGTATTCTTTATCACCCAGGTAAGACAAATGTAGTTGATGATGCCTTAAGCAGGTTGTCCATGAGAAGTACTTTCCATGTAGAAGAAGAATTGAGGGAGTTAGAAAGAGATGTGCACATACTTGCATGTTTGGGAGTCAAACTTATGGACTCAACAGAAGGAGGCTTAGTGGTAACCAATGGGGATGAATCATCCTTGGTGTCAGAAGTGAAACAGAAGCAAGACCAAGACCTTATTCTTCTTGATTTGAAGGAAAGTGTCCATAGCTAAAGAGTATTGGCTTTCGAACAAGGGGGAGATGGTGTGCTGAAATACCAAGGCAGATTATGTGTACCTAAGGTGGATGGACTTCAAGAGAGGATCTTCGAGGAGGCTCATAGCTCCAGATATTCCATTCATCTGGGTTCCACCAAAATGTACTGTGATTTGAGAGAGGTATATTGTGTGAAGGCATGAAGAGGGACATTGTTGAGTTTGTTGCCAAAATTGTCATCAAGTGAAAGTAGACCACCAAAGATCTGGAGGTTTAGCTCAAAATATAGAGATTCTGGAATGGAAGTGGGAGATGATTAATATGGACTTCATCACAAGCTTGCCAAGATCGCGAAGGCAACATGATTTCATTTGGGTGATTGTCGATAGAATGACAAAGTCAGCCCATTTTCTTGCCGGTCAAGACTACCTGTTCGGCTAAGGATCATGCTAAGTTGTACCTTCAGGAAATGTTAAGACTTCATGGAGTTCCAATCTCCATTATTTCAGATAGAGTTGCATAATTTACTGCACAATTCTGGAAATCTTTCCAGAAAGGCTTGGGTTCCTAGGTGAATTTGAGCACTCCTTTTCATCCTCAGACAGATGGACAAGCAGAGCGTACTATCCATACCTTGGAATATATGTTGAGAGATTGTATGATCGACTTCAAGGAAAATTCGGATGATCACCTACCTCTCATTGAGTTCGCTTACAACAATAGTTATCACTTGAGCATCCAAATGGCTCCATATGAAGCTCTTTATGGGAGAAAATGCAGATCACCTATTGGGTGGTTCGAAGTTGACGATGTAGGGTTGATAGGACTAGATTTAGTTCACCAAGCTATGGAGAAGGTGAAAGTGATTCAAGAAAGGTTGAAGGCTGTAAAAAGTCGTAAAAATTCCTACACAGATGTTAGAAGAAGGCCATTAGAGTTTGAGGTAGATGATTGGGTGAATCTTAAGGTTTCACCTATGAAAGCATTTATGAGGTTTGGTAAGAAAGGGAAACTTAGTACCCGGTATATTGGACCTTATAGAATCTCCAAGAGAGTGGGCAATGTGGCTTATAAGTTGTATATACCCCAAGCGTTAAAAACGGTTCATCCGGTGTTGCATATTTCTAAGTTGAAGAAGTTCTTGGGTGATCCTTCATTGATATTACCAACAGAGAATGTTGGGATTATGGATAACTTATCCTGTGAAGAATTTCCGGTTCTGATTTTGGATCTGCAGGTTCACAAGTTGAGGACAAAAGATGTTGCTTCAGTCAAGGTCCTTTGAAGGAACCAGTTTGTTGAAGAAGCGACTTGGGAAGCTGAGAAGGATATGAAGAAGAAATATCCACATCTCTTTGAATCCGGAGGGAATGCAAATCAAGGTACTACATTCTCTTCTTAGCAGTTTATAAGATTATGTATAAGCATGTATTTACTTGCTTCTGTGGTTGAGTGCTGAAATGATATTACTATCCTTAACTTAGAGAAAGATTCTCATTCGAGGACGAATGTTCCCAAGGAGGAGATATTTTAACATCTCGGATTCTAGATAAACTAAGGTAAAGCTAATAAAAATAAGAAAGATCAAATCTGGAAATAAGTAGGGAAAATCTGGAATATTTCCAGATTTCAAAAGGAAGTTTTGGTCATTTTTAAAGGTCCATAACTCCCAGATCAGAAAGTATTTGGGTAATTTATTTATATGGATGGAAAGTTCGTTGGAAGATCGTTTCAACGATGCTAAGTTTGCGAATTTCTGAGGTCGTATGGGTGAGATATGACCTTCGTAAGATGGGCTATTGAGCAGGGAAAGTTCCAAAACCGGATTTAGTAAGGGTGTTTTGGTCTTTTCCTTAAGTTAAATAATTTTTTCGTTTTGGAGTAATATGTTTGGGTGTAAACTGAACCCATAAAGTTTACGCTCTTAGAAAATAGACTAGGGTTTTAAAAGCAAGGAGAAAAGAGGAGAAGGAACAAAAAGACGCAAGAACACCAAGTTTAGCTTCGCGAATTTTCGTCGGGGGTGATCCCAAACAAGGTATGTGGGCTCTTTTGTGTTGGGTTACTTCACCCACACACCAATTTCATTAAAATTAGTCAAGTTCATGAATTAACTCATGTTAGAGGTTGAGATCTTGAAAGAAAGTTTGACGTTCTTGTTGATTGGATTGTTGTTGATCGCTGTTAGTTGTAATCCATGTTTAAGGACTGTTTTTGTGTCTAAATCATTGTGTAATAAGTTAATTAGGGATCCTAAGTGCTTGGTGTGGGATCCATAGAATTTTTGAAGGTTTAGAGATGAAAAATGAAGATGAACGTTGGAAAACCCGTTGGGAAGATGCTCGGGCGCCGCGCCTCCAAAGCCCCTCAAGACAGAGTCATTCCATCAGGATCTGGCACTCCGCGCCTCTCAGAGCGCCTGAGGACAGCCTCTGTCCGTCAGGCTATGGCACTCCGCGCCTCTCAGAGCACCAGGACCCTCTGAAGAGCTCGTTCTTTCACTATCTTTTCGTACTAGTTCCTAAGTGATGTACCCCTCATTCCTAGTTGTTTCCAACACTCTAAGGTACATCTAAACATTAGGAAATCACCCATAAACATGAGATCATGATCCTTGAATCCATAATTCAATTCAAGGAAAGTTAAGATCAAAGTCAAAGAAGTTAAGAGCCAAATCTAGAAGTTAAGAAGCAAGTCAAAGTAAAGTTATAAGTTCTCTAAAGTCTTTCACAAATGTTTTCACTTTGTTTTAAAGACTTAAAGTTCAAAGTCAAGTAAAGAGTTGAATTCATTTCTCAAAAGATACAAGGGAACTAAGTATTCCCTAAGAGTTAAAGTTTCAAGTTAAGTAAAGAGCAAGAGTTGAGTTCATTTCTCAATAGATATAAGGGAACTAAGTAGTCCCTAGAGTTTTACAAATATTTCACATTTGATTAAAGAGGAGAAATACAAGTTCCAAAAGACTTCTGAACTAAAAGTGGAACAATGATTCCAAAAGGAGTTTTTTAAAGCTAATGGGTTCAGTAAATTATCTCAACCCCAAGTAAGGAAGTTTTATTAAAATTATGAGCTAAAGTAAATTTTTGTGAGTAGTATTGAGCACCTATGTGGAGATGAGAGTTCATATTAACTCAGGTCTCCATGTAAACCATGTAGCCAAAATGGGAATTGACGTGTCATACTTTTTAGATAATCACGTAAGGAGACCTAGTGGATCCCCTAAGTTGAGTAAGGTCCTATACCGATGTCAAAGTGTAGAATGGTCCTCTTGCAACGTGAGGTAAGACATTGTATTATCACTTAGGCTCATAGTGATGGTTGTCGGTTAGAGAAACTCCGACTGAGGCGATATTACTTTCTTATATAAGTAAAGTTGAGTTTTTTATTGCATTTACTTTAACAAACTAAGTTGTTTTCACTGTTTTATGAGCTTTATATATATATATATACATCTTGCATGTGATTTAAACTGCTTTACACGTATATCATTTGAGTTAAGTATACTCTTCAGTTGAGCAGAGCCAAGGTAAGTTTATTTGATCCCCTAAAGCTTAAGTCATTGTTATGCTCTCCAACTCGCATACTCGTACATTCAATGTACTGATGCCAGTTGTCCTGCATCGTTTCATGATGCAGACGCAGTACCCAGGATCAGCACATAACGCTTTGTTGATCTAGATTGAGATTTAGAGTTTGTGGTGAGCCTCGTTGCATTTTGGAGGACATCTTTTTATTTCTACATTAGCTTACCTTTTAGGATGTTATGGGTCTATCCCAACATCCCTGTCTAGACAGTTTAAAGGCTTTGTAGACTAAGGTATTTCAGTTTGGAGTTGTTTTCAGTTATTAAGACTCAAGTGCCGTTTTAGCTAAAGTTATGACATGATGTATTTCCCTTTTATTATGTGTTACTCGTGTTAAAGTTGAGGTTTTGTCTTCTACTGATCTAAGTATCCAGGCCAGGGGTTCTCTTGAGGGCCAGCAATGGTCTTCGAGTGTCGGTCTCGCCAAGTTATTCAAGTTATTTTTTTGGTAACTTGATAATGTAAAATGAATATTTATATGCACATGTCAACGCAATACATAAGAGATGAAGGAAGAAAAGGAGTGAGTTGGTGAGAACATATATAGTCTCAATAGGGATTAACATAATTCATAAGCCATCTCTATTCTTTTTTAACAAACTTATATTTAATCTTCATTATCAATTGTTTATAATATTGTTTAAAAAGTGAAATATGTAACTAGAAGTGATAGCGTAGTCCTCATGACCATACACTAACAAATTGCACATGGCTGGTCCGTGAGGTGCAAAACTAACTTTTCTTAGTGAAATAGTTGGGAGAACTACAATAGCCTTGTAGGAAAGCTTTATCCTCTTTCTTGATTTTTCAACTAATTTGACTTTTTCAGGTATGCGTATTATTGTGTTCTTCATATAAAAGTCAGTGATGTATATACCTTTTTTTTAATCCAAAAAGACAAGAAATTGCTTACTTTTGTTCAAAAAGTTGATGGGAATGTGGTCCTTAAATTTCTTTTAAGAAGATTCTCTACTTGAGAGGTTCTATTAAAGCTATCATAGTAGCGCTTGGTTTGTACTGGATCTGGTGATACGAGAATAAGGATTCTCAAATGACCTGAAAACCTACTTATGAGATATGAGTATTCAAAATCTTTTCGTAGGGCAAATTTTCTCAATTGCCTCTTTCCCTTCTTAGTGTGTTATCTTGAGCTTAAAGTTATCTAATACTCATATTTTTTTTATTATAATTGAGGATTCTCATAATAGTACTTGAGATTTTCTTTTGCTAATTTAAGAGAAAGACAACAAAAATATATGTTTACTCTCTATTCCTTACTTCAGTAGTATTATTAAGTAGTCGTAAGTTCTCAAATTTTATATGTATATTACTCTTTGTTGCTTCCCTGCTTGATCTCTTGCTCTTTTTCTGACATATTTTCTAGCATTTGTGCTTTAGAAACATCTCTTTTGAGAAGAGGGTCTATAGATAAATCATCTCTAAACTCCTAGTGCACAACACATGAAGAAACGGAAGCCTTAATGTTTGGCTTATTAGGGAGTTCGATATCAATTATCCCCTCTCGAAGACATCCCTCCCTTCTCAGATACATTCATCCCATTAAGTAATGTATTATTCATAATTCGTTACCTATGTATCCGTAGGTTTCCTGATGTTTCCAAAATTTTATAATTTTAAGGTACTTTGTAGATTTTTTGTAAAGTTGCGATATACATTTGTGTTGCAGGAGATGAATCCCAATAGCATTGTGAACTCTTACAAAGAGTCATATGAGGAGGTTGAATGTTAAATTTACAACGTATGCTTTGGAACAAAATAATCATCCTTTTATTTATTTAAAATGAATGCTAATACTAAAAAAATGCATGAAGTACATAAATCACGTGCAAATAAGGGCTAATTACATCTTATACGGGAAGTTTCGCAATCATGAAATTTTTAAATTTTTTATTGTTCTTCATTACTTAAGATTTTGTTACTTCTATAAAAAAAGGAAAATAAGAGAAAATTAATTAATCCTCCCATAATTCACCTAATAACATTTAAATCACGACTAATTAATAAATCCCTCATAACTCGTAAAAAATTAAAAAAAATTAAATAGTTCAAGCAAATCGTTCCATAGTGATGAAATCGTTGTTGGAGACAATATTTCCTTTTCAGATACATAGCCCGATACATAGCCCTTTTAGATAAATAACAGCGGGTATATGTATCGGTTACTAATAAATAAATAATTTTTTCATATTTATGTATTAGATACATAATTATGCAAGTGATTAATATTGATTTATGCTTGAAATAATTGGAGTAATGTATCAAAGAACAATAAGATTTGTACACGATACATATAACATATGAAACTTGTAATGTACTTGGTGGTTGAAACATAAATATGAGCATAAGTAAATACACAAATATCAACAAAATACATTAGAAATTTGAACATTGGGTAGAGAAGGCTGTGTAGTAACACCCTCAAATTTTTTCATATTTATATATTAGATACATAATTATGAACATGATTAATACTAGTTTATGTCTAAAATGATTGGGGTTATGTATCAACAATAAGATTTGGATGGGATAAATTGTACACAACAAAATTGTACTGTATTTGATAGTTGAAACATAAACACGATACATAAGTAAATACATAAATATCAAGCAGATGCATTAAAAATTAAATCTTAGGTAGAGAAGGTCGTGTAGTAACACCCTCGATTCCCCCCCACACTTTATGAAGCTTTTGCAACAAGTGATTTCAAACTAGAATTAGCATCCTTTCATAATTTCACAGTCTAGAATTTCTTCATCATTAACGGATCCTTGCGGTGTTTGCATATATTATCAACAAAACTATCTGTATCTAAATCAAATTGACGAGAAACAATATCTTCATTTCTCGCGGATACATTACATTAGTAAATTGAAACTATTTTTATTCAAAATTCTTATATATTTAAAACACAACAGATGATGAATATATTCCTCTACCTCTTTTTAGAATCTGAAACTGATGATAAATTCTACAATAACACATTTATAATTCAAAATTGCCGAGTTAGAAGAAAGGACTGATACATTGGGAAACTGTAGACGTGATTTTGGGGGAGTTAAGCGTGGTGTATCGAGAATGAGAAGGATGTATCCGGAGGTAAAGAGACAAAAAAAAAAGAGAAGATTTTTAAATTAATTTAAATGGTACATTTTTTTTTAGAGATTATGCTATCTTAAATTTTGTGTATTTGTAAGTTTTCCAAAAATCAAAATTTGATGTGAACCAAACTAATGAAAGTTATCCTCCTCATGATTTGGGTGTATCCCTAAGCATTTGAAACCAACCTCTCCAGTGATGTGAAATATTTCTCATCCAAAGGAACTTTACCTTAATAAGGTGGTGCACAATCAATTCGCATCTATAGTACATCTTATTATATGAAGATTCCTTTCTATGCCTTCTTGTGTTGCTCCTCTTCTATTGCTCCCACATAATAATAGCAGGGATCACCACTAAAATATGTTAAATCTTTGTATTTTCTTTTAGTTCCCACCATATGATAATCATATGTAGATGCAACACTTCAATATCAAACCTTGCACATGAAGCATACTGCCTCAATAGCTTTTGGGCTATGGGGGCTATTAGAAACAACCGTGCCATTGTCTCCGTTTCTCCCTTTACACAAAAATAGTATTTGGAGACTATTTGCATCCTAATTCTTTAAAGATTGTAATTAGTGGCGATTCTTTTCCTGCAAACCCTACGAAGAAAGAAAGCAATTTAAAAGGAAGAACTTTTATCCTTAAATAGTTCACCCACTCAAAATTACACCTTCTCACAATATGATATGTTGGCTTCATAGTAAAGATCCCTTTTGAATTTCCATCCACTACGCCTTGTCGATATCCTCCACTTCGAGCCATGTTCTATATTATCGATAATATGTGCAGTCATTTAAGGTGATACATATTCCAGGAGCTTATTAACATTTCATTCTCTGTTTATTACAAATCCATTCACTTCAATTTCCTTTTCTTATGCTATCTCCCTTTCAGTGAAATATAGAGCTCGTTGTTTTGTTCAATTGTTAAACCAGAAGCTTGAATTTCAACTTATACTGCCACCATATATCATATTCTACTTCTTCCCTTATCGTAACCATTTTTCTCTAAACATGAGTTGCAGACAATTGTAGGATCAAGTTTTCTGCAATATTTATTTTCCATGTATCTACTCCAAAGAAGGGAAGAATTCAATGTAGAAAAATGAGAGAAACCCTCTCTATTTAGTTCCAACAAAGGGTAAAACATCTATTTGGAAATAAGACAACCTTTCAAAAAGGTCATAACCCTGGAAATGGCACAACCTTTCAAATGGTCTATACCCTTTAGAAAATACACAACTTTCATAAAGTTCAAAAACTTTCGAAAAAGTTACAACCCTTCATTTGATGTTGAGACCTTTAGAACCCAACAACAAATAGAGCATAGCTTACTAGGGATCCACATGGAATATCAATGGTCTTTACAAATCTAATCTGATAGTGTCATATTAAGTTATAACTTATAAATGGTTAGAAAAATTAATTCAACTGTCAATTTTTTTTAAAGAATTTGATTTTCATTTTGTTCCGCCGTTGGGATAACATTCTAAAAAGCCCAATCGATCATATTTTAAATTTTGGACATTATTTTCCTTTTTCAAGAAAATGAAAAAGTAACCCTCACCGCATTCATAATCACTCGATTACATTTAAATAATATATAATTAGATACCTATTCTTCACTTTTATGACAACCCGTATCCTAGATCGACCAAAATTCAGATTTTCCAAAAGTGCAGGTGCCATCTACAGACAGTAGGGAGGACCACGGTCCGTGGACCAGGTCCGTCGATCTTGGTCCACAAGAAAACACAGAGATTCCAAATGACAGCCAGGACCTACAGACCATAGGTAGGACCATAGTCCGTCGATCATGGTCCACAGAAAACTCAAAGCTCGCAAACGACGGCCATGACCTATTGACCATAGGTAGGACCACGGTCCGTCGATCTTGGTACACAAAAAATCCAAAGATCCCAACTAACGGCAAGGACCTATGGACAGTAGGTTGGACCACGGTTCGTGGACCAGGTCTGTTGATCTTGGTCCTCAGAATGTCACATCCGAGTTTACCCCCTAAACGTAACTGGCGTCGTCGTCCTATTTGAGTACTAAGACTAGCACCTTATTTATCATCATCACATTCACAAGTCAAAAATTACGGAAAATTTAAAACTTTTAACTTTAACTAATTGGAGGCTTGTATAGACCTCTACATACACGTAATAGTATTATTATCGAGTATACATAGACCCTTCGTATAAGAAGATTACTTAGTCTTCTACTTTTATTTCACATACATATATATAATATATATATATAAGATAGAATTAGAGTCATAAAATCCGTCTCATCTCATAACCATCTAGAATGACAATGTCAAATGGGCATAGGTCTACAACAACAAAAGTAAGCCACATATAGGCTTTATACAACTCGTCTTCAAATGAAAAGATAGAGTCAACATAAGTGCCTTAATATCTAAGAAAATCCATAGGTAGAATATCGGCATCATCCTCGGGAAAATGAGGACCTACCACTTGGATGATAAGAGTATCCAAGCCTCCTTCTCGATCGCCTTAAACTAAACCTCAATGACCGGAACCTAAATTGTTTGGGAAAAAGGGAGAAAATGGGGTTAGTACGCCAGATGTACTAAGTATGGGACCATATGCATATATAACAACCAAACATGCTAAAAAGGGACATTTAGTGAAATCATGCCATTTTACCTCTTTATGCACAATCAACGAGCTATACAAATCATTTAGTCATGTTCAATCACATCAAGCAACTATATGCATATCACATACTTGAACCCAATACCCATATAACCCTATCATCAAGTACCCATATCACAAGAATGAATAAGAGTTTATCATACAAATAGTAAAGAAAGACAACCAATCATAATCCTTATAAAGCCACAAGTACAATGACCAAGGAAAGCCCCATAACCTTACTTAATCAAGTAACCAAATAAGAATCATAAATAGTAACTCACTTCACATAACATAACCTTCAATACACATAAGTTCATACTCTAACAATAAAGACCATTTACAGGTTCATAATCATCATAATCATCATATGAAGTCATCTATCTTTATCATCATTTATAAACATAATATTGACCTCCTAAAGCTCCTATCAAGTTAAACTAGTGCAAGGCTTAAGTAGAGTCCCATACCCCTACCTAAGCTAAGTCAAACCCCTCAAGTCACTTTAGTTAGTCTATGCATTATTACTTCATTTTAGTTTAGGGAACACTTGCCTTAACCGACATAGACCACATGAGCTAATGTGGAATCCGGTGTTGTAAAACCTTACACCGATGAAAGGTGGTCTACCGGCCAAGGTAAAACCTAACATAAACGTATCTTTCTAGGTGGATCCACTAGCTAGTCTTCCTATGGGGGCAACATAGTTCAAGAACTAAGAGACAGATGATTCCCTCTACATACCATTTGGTAATTGGGGCCTCATCTCATGGGAATCAATGCAATGAGTTTTCCTCAATGGAGAGTCAACATCACATATAAAACTAAAGGGCAACACTTCCTTTATAGGAAAGCCCTCACCTCCCATTGTCAAGTTCACTCGGTGCTAAGCTAAGTCCCTTAGTGAAATGTGATAAATCTTTATTCATTTTTCATAACGTAGTTTAGGTCATAGGGTCTAGCCCTTGTATAATCATCATCATCATAGCTCAATAATAATTGCATGAGTAATAGTCCTTTCATCACAACTCATATAAGTGAGGTTAACACTTTACATATCACATCATAGTAGGGCACATTGATACACATGACCATCCTTACAACATGTACACCCTAAGAAACCTTACAACCAAAGTTAAGACATTTCAATTAAATCATCATACCATCCTATCAATCCTAGATAAGGCATACTCTAACACAACACCATGACTTAATCACCATTTACCACAAGTTGAAGTAAGAGATAGGAATTACAAGACTTACCAAGCCTCCTCCATACTTCATCATAAGGGCCTTACCATCAACCCACAGCTCAACCCAATTAGGTCATATCATCAATGTAATTCAATAACCAACATGACAATAGAGTTAGAAGAGTCACTACACCAAAATTCAATACTAAACCTAAGCTTTGATACAAGATACTTAGGCCTATCTTCTTAACCTAGATCCCTACTAAAGAATTAGTATGAAAGACTATAATTCATCAAAACTTGGCTATGATCAGTGTAATAACATCATCTATTAGTGATTTAACCAATATTCAAGTTAATTGAATCAATCCCAACATAATTCACATCAAGAGCAAACCTAGGGTTAGGGGTTAAGGGTCATACTCTACAATCTTGACCTAACCATCTCAATTCATCATAATCAAGTTACAGTACATGATAATCTACTCATTATATCCTAAAGAAAAAATAAACAACTCAATTCATTACATCAAAATCGTAAATGAATGAAACCCATATGAAAACATAACTTTTGGAACACCTTTGAAGGAACCCTTTGAAGAAAGAAGTCTCAAAGGTGAAGATCCCATACCGTAATGTTTTGACAAAGATTTGAAGATGAATTCGTCCCTTTCCAGCCCCCAAAGCCCTTCCTTTGCTAGTCTACTATGGTGTCTTCAAATAGAGAGAGAAAGAAGAGGGAAGATAGAGAGTTTGATTTTTGAGTTCTAATTAGATTGATTGGGGTTGGGGATTTATATGGGAGTTAAGTTAGTTAATTAGTCTCCCCTTAATCCCTAACTAACCCCTAAATCATTTAATTAGTTAGTAGACTTAACCTTAAAAACGTGCAGCATTTAAGACCCTCAGAGACAGAACCCCGTCGACGGGCCGTCTGTGAGTCTACGGACATCACCCCCTCTCGTCCTGCACATCCGTCGATGAGTTCAGAGACTGTGCAGGCAAGGGGATTCCTCACCATGGCTAAGTGTGGGACAACGGTGGTATCGACGCCCCATTTCTCCACACACGGGCTGTCTCTTGCTCCGTCGATGCACACTGCCAGACAGTGTTACTTCAAACGTTAGGGTCCTCCTCAAGGGCCCTTGGTTGGTCCTTGGGGAGTCGTACCCGGATGTTTCAACCATGAAACAAGTCAAAAACCTATTTGCTACCTTTTTGCCATGTTTCATACGTTTTTGACTCCTACAAACTAGTCAAACGTGCTAAGACACACTAGTACCCTTTTGAACCAACTTCTAGACGTCATGGACGTTCTTGAACGTCTTGGTTCTTACACTTCTTAACTGACCTAAATTCATTAAAATGGACTTAAAAACAGTACTTAGACCTCATTATCTCTATGTTGGGCTTTACAAATGTGACATTCCAGAAAATTACATGTCTAGTGAAGAGCCTAATAGGTCTTTAAGAATGCGTATTGGGGGTACATAGGCATCCCAATGACCAATATTGAGAAATATTGGGCATAGTATAGAAAATGGGCTAAGGGGTGTTAGCCAATTTCTATATGTCACGACCGGAATCTAGACCCCAGACGAGACCGGCGTCGTTGACCTCTCAGATGTCGTAGACAAGCCTACATACGTCATCCTTACTTCATCTAGGTTAATTTTAGCGGAAAATTTGAACTTTTTGTTTTCTTATTTCATGCTAAACATTTTAAACTTAACATCATAGGCGTTCACAAATCAACCATCTAATATAGAGATAATCAAATGAAAGAAACAATTCATAATTGCATTAAACGTATTTTTGCCAAAACGGCACCAATACAAAGTATGAAATGAAAGTACGAAAGAAACACTAGTTGAACATGCTCCACTAGCTAAAGCCTACATCTAAGCTAGATAATAATGGTAGACATCCTCGAAAGCATGAGGGCCTACCAAGTACGGATGAAAGCTCCACGTCCGGATAGCTGCAACGTCAACCTGTAAGATCTAGCGTCCACCTGTGCCTGCACCTAAAAATATAGAGTTGTATGGGATTAGTACACACTTGTACTAAGTATGGGTATATGCAAACACACACCAAGGACATGCATGAGTAAGAATAGCTCTTCCCTAACAACATGATTATGGAAAGTCAATTCAGTGGACTTGCCAAATTGGGATTAGGAAAGTTAGTGAACTTTCCAAATTTGGATTAGGAAAGTCAGTGAGCTTTCCAAATTTGGATTAGGAAAGTCAGTGAGCTTTCCAAATTTGGATTAGGAAAGTCATGCCATGAGAGTAACATGCATCATCATACTTATCATATTGCACACAACACAAAACATCTTACACATAGCACATATCATATTGCATATAGTACATAACATCTTTTATAACATTCATTCATATGCCATGAGACCTTGGACTCATGGACTTTACATTAAGACTTTCCAAAATGAGGGCTCAACATATGGGACCTCAACTAGGGAGTCTTCATTCGCAAACAGAGAGTCTGCTTCGTTCATTCATACGTACTTCATTTCATTTCGTTCATAGGCTAGTGTGAACACCAGCTATACCTAGGATGTAGTTTAAGACTTTCATCGGGTTTGCTGTGCAATGATCAAGAATAACCTAGTGTCATTACCTGAGTCTAGCTCACCTCTTGATTATCCTATCCTAACACCTTTGGTATCGTTCATTTCATTATGTGCATCATTTGAGGCTGCCTTATTCATTAATTGGGAACTTTAACTTTAACCGACATAGATCATGTGAGCATCATGAAATCCAGTGTCTCCCCCACACCGAAAAGAGGTGGAATCACCAGCCAAAGTGACCCAAAACATGCTAGCGTACATGGGAGTTTAACCCCGCTAGATCCCTATATTGGCAGTATAGGTTCGAAGACTAGGAGATATAAGGAGACCCATACCCGGCATGTCGGACAGTCTCATCTCATGAGAGTTACGTGAACCTCCGTCTTTCTCGAAAGAAGGCATCACCACTCATAGCTAGTCTATCGGTGCTCAGTATAAAGTTCCATTACATTCAACTCATACGTCATGGAAGCTGGCTTCTAGTATGAGGATATCATAGCTCAATAGATGATTTCTCATCTCATCATTAGTATTAAGTGTATTAGTATTAAGTGTGTTATTCTCAATATTTTCATTAGAGTATTCATAGAGACTGGTCTCTTCATTAACTTTACACTCTCATAGGTGAGTACGTTTTGGTAACATTTACTTAGGCTCATTTGAGATTATTCTCATCTTTTACATTAGCCTCATATCATGTTGTCACCACATTCATTAACATTAGCACATTTGCTCTTCATAATTACTCACCCCATTTTACGTGAATGTTCATTTCATCATATGCCAATGCACTTGGCCATTTGTGTGTTTCACACTCTTACTTAACCCTTCTAGGGTTTCATTATTTCATTACATAATAATCACTTCATCGTATGCCAATGCTCTTGGCAATTTAGTGTATTTCACACTCGTACTTACCCCTTCTAGGGTTACATTATTTCATTACATACATCTTAGGTTCACTTATTTTTAAACGTATGCTAGACTTATGGGTCTATACATACAAGCCATGAGGCTTCATTCATAGTTCGTTAAGTGACTCATATCTTCCTAAGATTATGTAGTACAATACTTATGCATCTTGTATGTATGCCAAGATCTCGATTTCGATGTAAGTAGGTGTCATTATTCTTGAACATTTAATTCACGTATGACTTATGTATCAATACGGAATTTGGGCAAGGAAACCCGGTTTCAAATCCCTTGGACAACACTTTAAATTTTTCATTTATTTTATTTTTGGTCCACATGACATTGGGACCCTAGATCGAGCACCAACATCAACATTCCCTCTTTATTTTTCTCCTTGGAATCTCCTCCTACTTGGCCGAGGGGTTGTAGGATCGAACCCCCACAGCCCCTTTTATTTTTTTTCATTTAATTCTCTTGTCTCATTCAAATAGACCATGAGGTTGTGGGATCAAACCCCCACAGCCTCTCTTTATTTTCTTATTTCGCAGCTACTGCCTAGAGGTCGTGGGTTCAATTCCCACGCCTCACAATTCTTTTTCTTCATTTTTTTCTCTTAACTCCCTTCACTGCCTTGAGGTCGTGGGTTCGATTCCCACGCCTCACCTTCCTTTTCTCCTTTACTCTCCTTCAAAGCCTTGAAATCGTGGGTTCGATTCCCATGCCTCACATTTCTTTTCTTTTATTTTTCCTTTACTTCCACTCGCTACCTGGAGGTCGTGGGTTTGATTCCCACGCCTCCCATTTTATTTTATTAATTTTTTGTGCTTCACCTTTCAGCCAGCACACCCAAGATCAATTCCCCTTGACCCCATTTCCCTTTTCACATTTTTAAGGTAGTTCACGGGTGAGGTCACAGGTTCGAATCCTGGTGGACTCATCCCTTTACACTCAAATAATTTCCAGATTTATTCATCATTAATTAGCCTAAACCAAACTTGTAAGTTTGCTGGAAATTTAATCATTTTTCATCTCATTTTCACCAACACTTTCACTTGAACTCTTAGGGAAATTCATTGAACATTTAATACATTTTGGGGTGCATTTTTCATAAATTCGTTTAGCCAAAAGATTGGTACTCAAATCAGCCACACTTTCATTTTAATGAATATCACGATTTACATTGGTTTATGCCCGTAAAATAACAAACATAACATTATCAAATTTGTAGCCTTAACCCGAGGACCTTAGTCACTGTAACATGCTTGCGCACACACACTTGCACATAAATTCGAACACATGGTTGTCTTTCATGCGATATCAAGTACACAAACTATAACGCCCCAAAATGAACTAAGGTGAACTAGAGCCTCATGGTTGTTTCTTGAGTTAATTTTAAGTTAAACGGAGTTAGTTTGGTGTCCTTAGGCAGTGTGCAAATTTGGTTAAGTTGGGAGTTCAATCAACCAAAAACGTCCATGACGTTCGGATGGTATGCCTTAGAATGTACTTGTATGTCTTGGCAAGTTTGGATAAGTTGTATGTGTTCGTTTTACTTGAAACATGCGTCGGATGTTCCCTAGACCTAGATGACTTAGTTTAAGGGTTTGACGTCTGGGCACGACCTCACCTAGGACCCCAAGGACTCTAGATGAAGGGCCCCAGGACTTGGGCAAGTCTGCCCATCAGTAGCTCACGACGGCCATGGCGACGTTCGTCGTACTCAGGACGGTCCGTTGTACTCAGGACGGTCCGTCGAGCCAGGGCGTCATGGGTGACAGAGAGTGAAATTGGGATAGGCTCCACTTAGAAGCCAAGTGTTCCTCGACGGAACCCCGTGACGGTCCGTGGTGGACGTGACGGTCCGTCGAGGAGGTCTCGTCGACGAAGCCTGCCAGTGCATGATTTAAAGGCTGCCAGCTTAGGGTGTTTTATGTAAATACACCCCAAGCCTTATAAGACTCTCTTACACCCTAAACCTAGAGAAGAGCCCCCTTTTCTCTTCAAGATCCAACTCTCTCTTTCTCTCAAGAAAACTCTCTCAACTCTCTTGGAAGCTAGAAGTCAAGGAAGGATAGGAGGACGGATTGGGAATTGTTTCTTCATCAAATTCGTGGGTTTCTTTCTCCTAAAGGTATGGTATCCATTCTTGAATACCTTTCCATTCAAGAAGCCAACTTCCAAAATGGTTTTCAAAAGGGGTTTTAAACTCAACTTCTTCTAAACTTTGATTTCTATTATGGGTTTTCTTGTAACTAAGTTCTAATGGTTTAAATGTATTTATCTTGGTTTGAATAGATGGTTTTGATGTTAAAACTCCATGAAACTCTTGTATATGCATACTTCAACTTTTGGCATGAAAATGGGTTATGTGAGCATGATTTGAGTAAGGTATGAACTTGGGTATTCTTGTGTATGTCATGTTGGTGTAGCTACTGCCCTAAGGGCCTTCATATGGTGAAATATGATAAATTGCTTATGGGTAATGATGGTTTGAATTGTTGATGAGTTGCTCTCATTGTATAGTTCTTATTATGAATTGCTATTTGAGTGGTATGGTCCACCTTATGGGTGGCGGTGCAAATTGATGAACTTGATGTTACTTAGTATGGTTTGAGTATGTGACCTTGAAGGTCTAATATGTGAAATGAAGATATATTGGAAATGGGTTTTATGTTGTGTTTGATGTAGCTTGAATCGCATGTTTGACCTAGTTTATGTCTAAATGAAGTATATGATCATGAGAAGTATGTAGAGTGTGTAGCTTGATGAATCAAGGTTAAAGTATGAGTAGAACTTGATGAAAATGAAATGATGCTTATATGCAAGGTGTGCACATGTACACACACACTCTTCTAAGATTTTTATTATGTCAAGTTGAGCAAAAAGGGGAAATCTTGAGGTGGACACACTTCGTGAGTTGAGATATAGTGTCTAGTAACAACCTCTCCATTTCCTAGTGAGCTTCCTATGATAGACTTTTATGTTGAGAAATCCGTGTGGAGTTATGCCTAGCACCGAGAGGATATGAAGGGGAGGTGGATTGCACTTCGTTAGTTGAGATGTTGTAATCCAAAGTACCTCTTGAGATGAGTACTCCTCGTTAGTAGAGAGTGAGTTACTTAGTAGAAATCTCCTTATCCCTTAACTATGTGCCCGCATAGGTGTAGCTATTGGAAAAGCCATGTAAACTCTAAGAAGCATGACCTTACACTAGGCAAGTAAGGATCCCTCATCCGATAGGGGTTAATATCGAGATTCCATGTCTAGCTCTCATGGTCTTTGTCGGTTAAGCTAACTCCCACAAAAGAATTGATTTGAAACTAGTTAACTTGTCTATTGTTGATATTGTGTATGTATGTCGTGAAGTGCTCAATCCACATTAGTTACCGAGTAGGAGCATTAAGTGGGAGTAGTAGTATGGGATGCTACTCTCACATTGCACTTGGTGTGACCTATACCTACTATGGGAGAAGAATACCTTCATGAAATCAGTTTGAATGAGTACTATGGTGTAGTGTTATGGATGATTATTGTGGAGTACTTGAGTAAATGGAATCCATTAGGAACACTAAGTGGGAGTGGTAGTATGGGATGCTACTCTCACATTGCACTTGGTGTGACCTATATTTCCATGAGTGTTTTGCATATGTCAGCCAAGGTCGTGGATGTGATTCCAACGAAGTAAGCCTAAGATTTGGTAGTTTTAAGGGTCGCTTTGGTGTTCTTTGAAGGGAGGTGTAATGTAAATTTCTTCTTGGCTCACCTTAGGGAGTCTTAGGATAACCTTGGGTTAGGGCAACTTCAAAGGAAAAGAGTTCATATGACTTGGACCGTGCCATTCACTTTAAGGTCTTCATTGTAAGAATTCAAAATGTTCACTATGATGCTTTATTCAATTTTCATTGTAAGTCTAGTAAAGTTCATTGAATTGTTCCTTTGGTTACTCTAACTTTGGTCAAGTGCCATAAAGTGTTGATTGTCGATTCTTATGTTGGTTTGTTTCTAGATTCATGAATATTATATTTAAATTGCATTAAAAGTTATTTTACTAAAATGTCCCTTTTTGTATGTTTTTGCATATGCCATACTTAGTACATTGTTGTACTAACCCCATACTTTTATATACCTTATGAGTATAGGTTGGAAGCCTTTTTGTAGGATCGAGGTTGAAGCGTGGGAATTCTATCTCTCGAGATTTGGGTATGTCCTCATATATTTGAGAACATAGCTTTATGTTTCTTAGTTTCTATATTTAGACTTAAAGATGTATTTACTTTTATTGTAAAGGGTCGTGTCCCTAAGATTCCCAGTTGTGTCTTTAAGTTGTCTTGTGACGATAAGATTTACTAGTATTTATGAAAAGACTTTTATTATTATTATTATCGTGAAAAGTTCTAAATTCCGCACTACTTTTCATGCTTTATGTTATGAATGCTAGTTAGAGGGCTTGTACGAGACCCCAAAGGGGCCAAGTACACCCGGTCATGATTCGAAGGTTTCCCTAACTTTTAGGGGGTGCTTTCGGGTCGTGACAGACTTGGTATCAGAGCATAAGGTTTTGGGAAATAGTTTAAGGTCTGAAAGTCTCACAAGCCACATCTAGTAGTATCTTGGTCATTGGTGTGAGTCGCGACACATCCATGGACAAGAGGCTATAGGATGCTAGAAGTTTCACTTTCTTCTCTATTCTAGTATCGTGCCTTAGAGTTCAGTATATAAGGTGTCTATTCTCAACCTCTTCTTTTTGTGTTTTTTTAGGAGAGGAGATCGATCGATAGAAGGGAGGAGGGAGGTGTACCAAATGAGAGAGTCCTTCCCCGTGTTGACCAAGTTCCTATTGTTGGCTTAGGGGAGGAAAATGAGGAAGTTCCTCTTCAAGAACCTCAAGTGCCTCCGGAACCTCAAGGACCTCAAGTGCCTCCTATGCCTCAAGCTCCTTTTGTTGAGGGTGATATGACTAATGCAGAGTTGAGGGCTGCCCTAATGAACTTGACCCAACTCATGACGGCCCAAGCTCCAATTGTCAACAATCACTTTGTGGGCCAAGCTAACCAAGGAGATAGGCCCCAACCAAATGCTAGTACTCCCGCTTCTAGGATTCGGGATTTCATGAGGATGAACCCTCCTACTTTTCATGGCACTAAGGTGGATAAAGATCCACAAGGCTTCATATATGAGGTTTTCAAGGTGGTAGATGCTATGGGTGTGACCCCTAGGGAGAAAGCGAAATTGGCCGCTTACCAACCTAAGGATGTTGCTCAAGTGTGGTATGAGCAATGGAGGGGTGAGAGACCCTTAGAAAGAGGACCGGTTGATTGGGAGGAATTCAAAGAGGCTTTCCTAGATAGATTCTTTCCATTAGAGTGGAGGGAGACGAAGATGGTTGAATTCATGAACCTCCATCAAGGGGGAATGAGTGTGCAAGAGTACTCTCTCAAATTCACCCAACTCTCTAAGTATGCCACAACCATGGAAGCCAACCCTAGGGCTAGGATGAACAAGTTTGTGATGGGCGTGTCTAGCTTGGTGGAAAAAGAGTGTCGTACGGCTATGCTTCTTAACAACATGGATATCTCTAGGCTCATGGTTTATGCACAACAAATTGAGGAGTCCAAAATTAGGGAGATAAAGCAAGAGGGTAAGAGACCTAGGTCGGATGATTCTAGTCACCAAAGACCTAAGAAGAGGTTTTATCCCCAAGATTCTTCTATGGAAAACAAGGATAGGGCTCCAAATCAATCTTCTCAAGGTGGTGGTCATTCCTATGAAAGGGCTAGGTACCCTACTTGTGGCAAGCAACATGGGTGTAAGTGTCTTGCCGGATCGGATGGTTGTTTTGCATGTGGTAATAAAGGCCACAAGATGAGGGACTGCCCAAACCTTAAATCAAGGGGGAGAGATGTCAATCAAGCTTCCCTAGATCCTAATGCTCCCAAGAAGAACCCTTCCTATGGGATGGGGGCTAGAAAGGAAAATTAATCCGGATTGATGGTTTTGGTAAGTCTCAACTCTTTGTTATTGTTGCTTTTGTGTTATAAGATGAGTTTATATGGTTTTATAGTTCATATGATCATGTCATCTTGATAAATTGCTCAAAGAGTGGAATTTTGAAAGTTTTGTATGTTTGGCAGTGTTACAGTGAATGTTCACTGTAAAAAAAAATGCAATTTGAGAAAAAATTGCCTTGCCTTAATTGAAGTTTAAATATGTGCAAAATTGTTGTATATGAGCATGTTTAATGTTGGAAAAGGTAGTTCCTCCATAAAAGAAGTTTAAGGTTGAGTTTTGACTTTGTGAAGTTTGGCAAAAGTTGTCTATGTTGCTAAGTGTTGAAAGTGTGAATTGATGTTCTTTGCTAGTTGATGCTTTGATTGTTGATGTTTCGATCATGATCTAAGTGCATTATATGATGCTAAAAGAGTCGTTGTTGTTCTTAAAAATTTAAGTGTCATTCGAGGACGAATTGTAAGACCTTAAAAATAGCTTAGGTGTTCTAGAGCCTAACATGTTGGTCTTAGTGTTATAAGGTCCTAAATATGTTTAATATGTGGTATAGAGGCAGTAGCTAAAATATTAGAGGTGTTGGAAGTCAAACGTCAAGGGACGACTAAGACGTTTGACGACTAAGTCACCTAAATGTCTAATATGTGTTTCTTTCTGTTTATGTGTGTTTAATGGTGTTTTAAGGTTCTTAATAGTTATTATAGCATGTATAGTCAGTGGTTAAAGTTTCGTGAAGTTTGGAGTTCAAACGATCAAGAACGTCCAAGGCATTCAAAAGATGTGCCTTGAGTAGACCTTGTACGTCTAGGCGAGTTTCGTCGAGTTTTACGTGTTCGTTTTGGGTGAAATTCATGTGAGAGGTTTTAAACTCATAGATGATAATATTTAGGTTGAAAACGTCCTGTAAATTATCCCCAAGGACCATCAAAGGGTCCTTGAGGAAAGGACCCAAAACCTGTTGGCAGGCTGTCCCAGACAGCCTTGGCGATGGAGCTGTCGACGGCCTGTCATGACTGTGACGTCCCGTCACAAGGGTTCCGTCATGGGGGACTTGTCCAAGGTTGTAGGGGGGACCCTTGGAAAGCCAAAGGAGCTTGAAATGGAGGTCCATGACGGACTGTTTCACCCGTGACGGCCCGTCACAGGCAGGTCGTCATGGCCTTGTCTCCTGCGCAGAATTTTCTGCCAAGTTAGGGGTGAACTTGTAAATTCACCCCATGTTTGAATAGGAGTCTAGACGGTTTATTAAGGGTCTTATGGGTATTTTAGATGAGTATATAAGTGTTTAACACTTAGAATAATTCATTCTTCTAAAAATCAAAACCCAAAGTCTCTAAGTAATCCCAAAACCTCCATTGAAGACTTCATTGAAGAGGCAGCTTGGTGAGGGGTTCTTGTGTGGAAATTCTTCAATAAATTGAAGAATTATCATCCTTGAGGTATGGTTTTTGATCCTTGAAACTTATTTCATCAAGGAGCCCAATTCGCAAAGTGTTCTTCAAAGTTTTCTAAAGTGAATTGTCCAATTTCTACTCTAAATCATGGGTTCTTGAATGAAACGTTTTCAATTGTTAAGATATGATATTATTGATGTTTAATTGATGTTTTACAATGAAATTCTCCATGAACCCTTGATCTTCTCAAATATCTAAATTTCACTAAAATATGGGTTATGTGATTATGTCTTGAGATTGATGAATTCATGTGTATATTGCTATGGGCTTTTGATTCATGTATATATTATGTATGAATGATGTATAGGCTGTTTCAATTTTATTAATTGAGTAATGAATACTCTTAGATCTATTGCATGTTAAGCTTGTTGAATCGATGTGAACTTAATGCTTACCAATTGTAGTGTAGTTTTCTATGGGTTATCTATTGATGTAAGTATCGTATTCCATTGATGTATATTTGGTCTTAGATTGATAAATCTATATTGAATTGATTTAGATTCATTAAGTATTATGGTTTATCCTTTGAATTATTGTTCATGGCCATGGGTAAGGGCCTTGTGATGTTGAATTGGTTGATTTGGCATTGATTTGAGGTGTGGATATGGGGATGAAGGTATGCTGCGCCGTTTTCTTTAATTTGATATTAATTATACTTTGATTATATTGTGATTGGTATGATCCACTTATGGTGGCGGTGTTATGTGAATTGATGTGGCCTTGTCAGCGTTACTTTATGCAATATGATGATCATAGCCTTGTCGGCATTACTTGAAGTATATGATGATTATGTGATGTATGATAATGTCTATCTATATGTGAAAGTATATGTGTTCTTATATTAAGTTATGTCAGGTTATAAGATGTTATTCCTAAGTACTTCTAGAATGACTTGTATTGTATGTTAAAGTGAAATATGTGGTGTCTTGTTTAGGTAGACTTATGTCCCTTGCTTGATGCTTTTATGAATATTATTATGTGATGATTTGACTTAGTATGTTAAGAGTCTTGAATAATAATATAAGTAAGTCCTTAATATAAGAAGGTCAATGTTATGTGGAACCTTGTACTTAGTGGCGAGGTTATGAATTGTGAAGTAGTTAGCCGTAATGGTATCCTTCATGTTATGAGTGATGGACTTAGGGATGGTTGGCTGGAACGGCATCATATCATACCTTAGGAAAGTTGCTATGAGATTCCTATCGCCATTGTGAGGTAGCCCTAGTGGACCTTCCTTCGTAGGGTGAATGTAATTGGGTTATGAACTAGATAAGAGACCTAATTATATGAACCTTATGTGAATTAATCTATGAGAACAAAGGCTAGCACCGAGTGAGTATGGTAAGGGAAGTAATTCTAGTGAAGCACGAGACTAGATTGCAAAGAAAGCCTTCATATTCCTTAACCATGTGCCTACATGGGATGTGTCCAAATTCTACTATTGGCAAGTAGAAAAACCTCATCGAAGTAGGATAGAACTTCGGATTCCATGTCTTGCTATCATGGTCTATGTCGGTTATTGCCTATTCTCATCATGTGGAATACCTTTTAGCATTAGATAAGTTTATGAGGTTTAGGTGGTGGTATGGGGCGCTATCTAGACATTGCACAATAGACTTTGAAGGTGTTATGTGGAGTTCCTAGGTCTTGTCCAAAGACCATTATGTGATCCATTATGTGAGTGTCTTATGTGATGATTTATGTGAGTGTCTTATATGATATATGAGTCTTAATGAACTAATGACCTATGTTAGTAACTATGTAAATGATTAAGTACCTAATCTAAAGTGACTTAAGCATTCCTTAGCTAAAGTATGAGGAGGACATGAAAGGTTGGTCTCTTTATGTCTTATCTTTGGAAGTCTTGAGGATGACTCTAGTTAGGGAAGTTGGTTAATCTTGTTGACATGATCTAAACCTTAGGAAGTCTTAAGGACTATTTAGGTAATCTTGAAGAGGTTATTGCACTATGGACATATCTTCTTGATTTACTTAAGTAGGTATTTTTATAGGCTTTGGAAGGAGAATGTCTTCTAATCTAGGTGTTGGTGTGTTTAGTGAGAATGATTCTATTTAAGGTAGTCTATAGGATCTCTTGTGTGCGTGTGAAAGGGATTGTATGGGCGGTCGCTCCACACTTACTCAAGTGAGACTTAGAATCACCTTTGGTAGAGGAATCTTACATAGATGTTTATGGTTGTTTTCTAAGTGTGTATGTGACTCATCGTAGGTAATCTTAAGGGTCGTTTAGGCACATCTAGAGAGGGTGTATGGGCGGTCTCTCTTTGTGTGACTTAAGTGAATCTTAGGATGACTTTAAGTGAGGGAATTACATTCTAGGAAGACTTAGGGAGAAGGGTGAAGTGATTCACTGTAACAGTGAATTAATTCACTGTACAGTGAATATAACTCACTGTAAAGTGAGTCTTTAAGATGCTATCTTTGGTTTAATGTTATCTTATGTGTTTCTTAATTGTTAAATGATTTTCTTATGTTTAATCTATGATTTCTAAATGAAAAGATACATATTTCCAATAAAGTCCGTTTTCATGATTTTATGCATATAGCCATACTTAGTACATGTGGTTGTACTAATTCCATGCTTTGTTTTCTATAAGGAGCTTGGAGAAGAATACTTGGGCTTAGAATATTCGTCCGAGTAGAAGAGTTCAAGTATGTCCTCATTGTTTCGAGGGCATATATGTCGTTTTATGTTTCTTTTATGAAGTATTGTACAAGACTATGTTATTTCTATTTTTCGTATTAAAGTACTCTTGTGTCTTAAGTTGATGAGATTGAGACTTATTATTTCTTTATGAAAGAGTTTTAAAGACTATTTTATGTTTTTGTGAAAAGTTTTAATTCCGCACTACTTCATTATGTATATGCGATGAATGATATGAATGAGGCTTGTCTGAGAACTCTGAGAGTTCGACAACGCCGGTCGCAATCCAAGATTGCACCCTATCTTCTAGGGTATGGTCTCGGGTTGTTACACGAATGTTATTCTAAGTGGGGGAGAATATAACGCCCCAAAATGAACTAAGGTGAACTAGAGCCTCATGATTGTTTCTTGAGTTGATTTTAAGTTAAACGGAGTTAGTTTAGTGTCCTTAGGCAGTGTGCAAAGTTTTGTGAAGTTTGGAGGTCAAATGACCAAGAACGTCCAACGCATTCGAAAGATATGCCTTGAGTCAACCTTGTACGTCTAGACGAGTTTCTTCGAATTTTATGTGTTCGTTTTGGATGAAATTCATGTGAGAGGTGTTAAACTTATAGATGATCATATTTGTGCTGAAAACGTCCAGGAAATTATCCCCAAGGACCATCGAATGGTCCTTGAGGAAGGACCCAAAACCTTGTAAGCAGGCTGTCCCAGGCAGCCTTGGCAACGGAGAAGTCAATGGCCAGTCATGGCTGTGTGGCCCCGTCACAAGTTTCCATCGTGGGGGCCTTGTTCAAGGGTGTAGAGGGGACCCATGGCAAGCCACTGGAGCTTGCAACGGATGGTCAGGACGGGCCGTTGCACAAGCCTTGTCCCTGTGAGCAGATTTTTCTGCCAAGTCAGGGGTGAACTTGTAAATTCACCCCACGTCTAAATAAGAGTTTGGACGATTTGTTAAGGGATTGTTGGGTATATTAAATGAGTTTTAAACCCTAGACCTAGACAAGACCCCCTCACTTCTAAATTCAACTCTCTCTCTCTCTCTCTAAAGACAAACTCTCTCAAGACTCCATTGGAAGCTAGAGGTCAAGGAAGGATAGGAGGGCTGGTTGGACGTGTCTCTTCATCAAAAACTCTTGGTTTTGTCTTGCTTAGTGAGGTATGGTATCCATTCTTAAATATATTTTCATTCAAGAAGCCAACTTCCCAAAATGGTTTTCAAAAAGGGTTTCTAAACTCAAACTTCTTCTAACTTCGATTTCTAGTATGGGTCTTCTTTTATTTAAGTTCTAATGGTTTAAATGTATTTATTTTGGTTTAAATTGATGATTTTGATGTTAAAACTCCATGAAACTCTTGTTTATGCATACTTCAACTTTTGACTCAAAAAAATGGGTTATGTGAGCATGATTTGAGTAGGGTATGAACTTGAGTCTTCTTGTGTATGTCATGTTGGTGTAGCTACTGCCCTAAGGGCCTTAATATGGTGAAATGTTGATAAATTGATTATGGGTGATTATGGTTTGAATTGTTGATGAGTGTTCACATTGTATATTTCTTATTATGAATTGCTATTTGAGTGGTATGGTCCACCTTATCGGTGGCGGTGCTAATTGATGAGCTTGATATTGTTTAGTATGTGTTGAGTAGGTAATATTGAATGTCTAATATGTTAAATGAAGATATATTGTATATGGGTCTTCTATTGTGTTTGGTGTAGCTTAAATTGCATGCTTGACCTAGTTTATGTCTAAATAAAGTATATGATTATGAGAAGCATGTAGATTATGTAACTTGATGAATTAAGGTTAAAGGATGAGTAGAACTTGATGATAATGAGATGATGCTTATATGCAAGGTGTACACATGTACACACACACACACTTTAAAGAATGTATTATGCCAAGTTGAGCAAAAAGGGGAATCTTGAGGTGGACACACTTCGTGAGTTGAGATGTAGTGTCTAGTAGTAACCTCTCCATTCCTAGTGAGCTTTCTAAGATAGACTATTATGTTGAGAAATCCGTGGGGAGTTATGCCTAGCACCGAGAGGATATGAAGGGGAGGTGGATTGCACTTCGTGAGTGGAGATGTTGTAATCCAAAGTACCTCTTGAGATGAGTACTCCTCGTTAGTAGAGAGTGAGTAACTTAGTAGCAATCTCCTTATCCCTTAACTATGTGCCCGCATAGGTGTAGCTATTGGAAAAGCCATGTAAACGCTAAGAAGCATGACCTTACACTAGTCAAGTAAGGATCCCTCATCCGATAGGGGTTAATATCGGGATTCCATGTCTAGCTCTCGTGGTCTTTGTCGGTTAAGCTAACTCCCACAAAAGAATTTATTTGAAACTAGTTAACTTGTCTATTGTTGATATTGTGTATGTATGTCATGAAGTGCTCAATCCACATTAGTTTCCGAGTAGGAGCATTAAGTGGGAGTAGTAGTATGGGATGCTACTCTCACATTGCACTTGGTGTGACCTATACCTACTATGGGAGAAGAGTACCTTCATGAAATCCGTTTGAATGAGTACTATGGTGTAGTGTTATGGATGATTATTGTGGAGTACTTGAGTAAATGGAATCCATTAGGAGCACTAAGTGGAAGTGGTAGTATGGGATGCTACTCTCACATTGCACTTGGTGTGACCTATATTTCCATGAGTGTTTTGCATATGTTAGCCAAGGTCGTGGATTTGATTCCAACCAAGTAAGCCTAAGATTTGGTAGTTTTAAGGGTCGCTCTGGTGTGCTTTGAAGGGAGGTGTAATGAAAATTTCTTCTTGGCTCACCTTAGGGAGTCTTAGGATAACCTTGGGTTAGGGCAACTTCAAAGGAAAAGAGTTCATATGACTTGGACCGTGCCATTAACTTTAAGGTCTTCATTGTAAGAATTCAAAATGTTCACTATGATGCTTTATTCAATTTTCATTGTAAGTCTAGTAAAGTTCATTGAATTGTTCCTTTGGTTACTTTAAGCTTTGGTAAAGTTGCCGTAAAGTGTTGATTGTCAATTCTTATGTTGGTTTGTTTTAGCTTCATGAATATTATATTTAAATTGCATTAAAAGTTATTTTATTAAAATGTCCCTTTTTCGTATGTTTTTGCATATGCCATACTTAGTACATTGTTGTACTAACCCCATACTTTTATATACCTTATGAGTATAGGTTGGAAGCCTTTTTGTAGGATCGAGGTTGAAGCTTGGGAATTCTATCTCTCGAGATTTGGGTATGTCCTCATATATTCGAGGACATAGCTTTATGTTTCTTAGTTTCTTTATTTAGACTTAAAGATGTATTTACTTTTATTGTAAAGGGCCGTGTCCCTAAGATTCCAGTTGTGTCTTTAAGTTGGCTTGTGACGATAAGATTTCCTAGTATTTATGAAAAGACTTTTATTGTTATTATTATCGTGAAAAGTTTTAAATTCCGCACTACTTTTCATGCTTTATGTTATGAATGCTAGTTAGAGGGCTTGTACGAGACCCCAAAGGGGCCAAGTACTCCCGGTCATGATTCGAAGGTTTCCCTAACTTTTAGGGGGTGCTTTCGGGTCATGACACATCCATTTTGGGTCAAGAGATCATTCATGAGGCCTTAGAGAAGGTCAGAGTTATTAGGGACAGGTTGGCTACTGCTTACAGTCGGCAGAAGTCATATGCAGATAACAGAAAGCGGCCCTTAGAGTTTGATATTGGTGACCAGGTTTACTTGAAGATATCACCTATGAAAGGGGTGATGACATTTGGTAGAAAAGGGAAGCTAAGTCCGAGGTATGTTGGGCCATATGAGATCCTGCAGCGTGTGGTTGAGGTGGCCTATGAGTTGGCATTGCCTGCGGAGCTAGCTTCTGTTCATCCAGTCTTTCATGTCTCTATATTGAAGAAGTACCTAGGTGATCCAGCATCGATTCTACCTGTTGAAGGTTTGGGGGTTGGTGAAGACTTGTCTTATGAGGAGGTACCTGTTGAGATCTTAGACAGACAGGTCAAGCGGCTGAGGAACAAGGAGATTGCCACAGTGAAAGTATTGTGGAGAAATCATCTTGTTGAGGGTGCTACGTGGGAGGATGAGGCCGACATGAGATCCCGTTACCCTCATCTTTTCAGCTCTTGAGGTTAGATTTCCTACTCTTAAGCCTATGTTTCCTTATCTCTCCGTATTTAGTTACTATTGCTTGACTGTGCATAGTGATTTTGTTATGATCTGACTGGCATTACGATATGTAGTGGTAGTGTCATTTGGGGACGAATGTTCCTAAGGGGGGGATAATGTAACAACCCTAAAAATGAATAAGATAAATACTTAAGGTGTCAAGAATGCTTGCGATTAGACCAAGGTTCACACGGATTGATACGCGTAGAACCAGACCTCAGAACCCCTACTTCGACCAAGCCAACTAAGAGTTAATTGAGCTTGTAAAGTTGTAACCAACCATGTGAGGCTCACAAAAACGAAGATTTAATCGAAAGAGTCTTTACCCGACTTAAAAGAAGATATTTTAAGTTTTGAGGGTCCAGGGGTAAAATGGTCTTTTCCAGGCCAAGGGTAATATTGTAATTACCCTGAGGAATTAATGACTTAATTAATTTAAATTAAAAGAGTAATTCTGGTGGGTCGACCCGAAGTGACCCATTTCACAAAAAGGGTGTCACTCGGGTTCGAGCCCCACTTGAAGCAAAGAATTGATGATTTATTCATCAATTATAATCTGACTTTTTGTAAGGTCTTAATGATCATTTCACCTAAGCTAAATAAATCAGATTTTTTATTAATTAAATTAAACCTTACTTTGACTAAATTCAAACCTACACTCCTAATCCTAATAAATCTCTCTCACGTCACTCAACTCTCTTTCACGTCTCTCAACTCTCATTCTCTCACGCTCTGCCTAACAAAAGAAGACTCAAGAACTGTTTAACAACAATTGTTCTTCACACTTGAAGAACACACGAAATATTTTAAGAAAAGCAAAGTAATCAAAAACGTCAAGGCAAAGAGAGGTTGTTCGTCGAGTGGTGTGTACGTTGAGGTGAATTGGGCGTGGATTGGAGGAACTTTTGGGCAGCAACTTCACACTTGAACAACGTCAAAAGGTATGGGTTTCTTCTCTCTTGGTCCCTTTCCCAAGAGGCCCCTTATGATTCAAAATATTCACTCCAAAACTAAGGTTGTTCCCCGTTGCATGTCCTTGTCACTAGCTCCCAAATGATTTCGTAGGTTGGGTATTGTGTGCTGGTAGATTTACGTAAGGTGTGATGTTTTATGTTGAATGTGAATATGTTTGTGTGCGTGAAATCACGAAAATGATAACCAATGTGTAATCGAAGAAAATGTGTGTGCGTGTGTGTACGTTGGCAGTGAGTTCTAGACACTGTTTTGAAGCGTGTAAGGCATGTTTTTCTTCTTGTATTTCATGTGTTAAAGTTGTGCATAATGTAATGTTCATATGGTATGTGAAGTTACAAAGTTTGAGTGAAAACGCTTGACTAAATGTAATCCTAAACTACACCTAAATTACATGCTAAGTGTTTGGTGAAATGCCCTATAATATGAAAAGTTGATTTAAGGAAGGTTAAAACTATGAATAAATTTCCAGATTTGTGCACTCTACAATGAGGTTAAAATCTGGGTTTTTAAAGGGAAAATAAATAAGTGAGGTCAGTGGGAATTGAACCCAAGACCTCACATGTTAAGGAGGCTGAAAAAGAAAAAACAACGTGTAGGGGCTAAGGGGAATCGAACCCCTTAGCTACTGGTTTCGCGACAAAGGAAATGAAAATAGGGCTGGGGGGAATCGATCCTTAGCTACTGGTTTCGCGACAAAGGAAATAAAAATGGGGCTGGGGGGAATCGATACTTGGCTACTGGATTTCGCAACAAGGGATAAGAAAGAGGGGGATGGGGGAATCAAACTCGCGAACTGGAGGAGAAAGAGGAGAAAAATAATTAAACAAATAAATGGGAGGCGTGGGATTCGAACCCACGACCTCCAGGCACGCGCGATAGGGAAAAGAAAATAAAGAAAAGAAAACGTGAGGCGTGGGAATCGAACCCACGACCTCAAGGCTGGAAGGGTAGAAGGTAAAATTAATTAAGAAAAACAAAGTGAGGCTGTGGGGGTTCGATCCCACAACCTCACTGCCAAGGCGCCTAGTTAAGGAAGATTTAATTAAAAATAAGATAAGAGGCTGTGGGGATTCGAACCCACAACCTCCCAAGCTTCTAGCGAAATTAAGTTAAAAATAAGGAGGCTGTGGGGGTTCGAACCCACAACCTCCCTATTCCAGCGAATTAAATCCTAAAAATCAAAGAGGTTGTGGGGGTTTTATCGCACAACCTCTTGGTTTGGGCAAAAATGAGCAAGTGATGTTAATGAAAAATAAAAAGGGGTAGTGGGGGTTCGAACCCACAACCCTTCGGCCAACCTAAGAGAAAAACAAAGTAGGAAATTAATGATACGATGTTAATGTTGGGATTTAATTTCGAGTTCTAATGTTATGAATATTAGAAATAAAATCAATGAAAAATATAAATGGTATCCAAGTGATTCAAACTTGGGTTTCCTTGCCCAATCTTCCGTATTGATACATAAGTCATACGTGAACAAAATATCCAAGAATAATACCACCTACTTAGGTAAAAATTAAGATCTTGATATATACAAGATACATAAGTCTTGTACTACGTAATCTTAGGAATGCATGAATCACTTAACGAATTATGAATGAAGCCTCATGGCTTGTGTGTATAGACTCATAAGTCTAGTATACGCTTAAAAGTAAGTGAACCTAAGATGTATGTACTGAATGATGAAATGAACAATGAAATGATGAAACCCTAGAAGGGTTAAGTAAGGGTATGAAACACACCAATGGCCAAGTATATTGGCATATAATGAAATGAACATTCACGTAAAATGAGGTGAGTAAATATGAAGAGTTAATGTGCTAATGACAATGAATGTGGTGACAACATGATATGAGGCTAATGCTAATGAGGAGAGCAATCTCAAATGAGCCTAAGTAAATGTTACCAAAATGTACTCACCTATGAGAGTGTAAGATAATGAAGAGACCAGCCTCTATGAACACTCTAATGAAAGTATAGAAATTAACACACTTAATACTAATGATGAGATGAGAAATCATCTAATGAGCTATGATGTCCTCATACTAGAAGCCAACTTCCATGACGTATGAGTTGAATGAAATGGAACTTTATACTGAGCACCGATAGACTAGCTATGAGCGGTGATGCCTTCTTTCGGGAAGGGCGGAGGTTCACGTAACTATCATGAGATGAGACTGTCCGGCTTGTCGGGTATGGGTCTACTTATATCTCCTGGTCTTCGAACCTATACTGCCAATATAGGGATCTGGCGGGGTTAAATTCCCATGTACGCTAGCATGTTTTGGATCACCTTGGCCGGTGACTCCACCTTTTTTTGTGTGGGGGAGACACTGGATTTCATGATGCTCACATGATCTATGTCGGTTAAAGTTAAAGTTCCCAATGAATGATTGAGGCCAGCCTCAAATGAAGCACATAATGAAATGAATGATACCAAAGGTGTTAGGATAGGATAATCAAGAGGTGAGCTAGACTCAGGTAATGACATTAGGTTATTCTTGATCATTGCACAGCAAACCCGATGAAAGTCTTAAACTATACCCTAGGTATAGCTGGTGTTCACACTGGCATATGAACGAAATGAAATGAAGTACGTATGAATGAATGAAGCAAACTCTGAGTTTGCTAATGAAGACTCCCTAGTTGAGGTCCCATAAGTTGAGCCCTCATTTTGGAAAGCCTTACTGTCAAGTCCATGATTCCAAGGTTTCATGGCATATGAATGAATGATATGAAAGAAGCTATGTGTTATATGTTATGATATGTGCTATATGAAGATGTTATGTGCTGTGTGCAATATGATGTTTATGGTGATGCATGTTACTCTCATGGCATGACTTTCCTAATCCAAATTTGGAAAGTTCACTAACTTTCCTAATCCCAATTTGGCAAGTCCACTGACTTGACTTCCCATAATCATGTTGTTAGGAACGAGCTATCTTTTCTCATGCATGTCCTTATGTGTGCTTGCATATACCTATACTTAGTACAAGTGTGTACTAACCCTATACAACTATACTATTTTTAGGTGCAGGCACAGGTGGACGATAGAGCTATATGATCATTATTGCATTTATCCGGACGTCCAGCATTCATCCAGAGGTGGTAGGTCCTCATGCTTTCGAGGATGCTACTGTTTTACATTCTAGCTCAGTTTTAGAGTTGAGCTAGTGGAGTATGTTCCACTAGCGTTTCTTTCCTGTTTTTATTCAGACTTTGTATTGGTTCCATTTTGGCAATTATACACTTAATACTTATTGAACTATTTCTTTCAGTTGCTTATCTCTTAATGTTATATGGTTGATGGTGAACAATTATGAAATGATATGAATGTTTAACAAGTATGTTAAGAAACAAAAACTTTCAAATTTTCCGCTAAGATTAACCTAGATGAAGTAAGAACGACGTAAGTAGGCTTGTCTGCGGGCCTCTGAGAGGTCAACGTCGCCGGTCTCGTCTGGGGTCTAGATCCCGGTCGTGACAAGGGTAGACTCCGAATTCCATGCCTAGCTAGTATGGTCTATGTTGGTTATTGCCTATTCTCATCATGTGGCATACATTCTAGTATTTGATAAGTTCTACAACATTTAGGTAGTGGAATGGGATGCTATCTAGACATGGCACGAGTAGGCTTTGATGGTGCTAGAGTGTAGGTTTCCTAGGTCTTTCTAAGACCCTTATTTGAAGTCCTTAATGAATTAAATGTCTTTTCATTTACTTATGGAATGATTATGACTTTAGCTAATGTATATTGACTAGAATTCCCTCTATCTAGGGTAGCTTTGAGGGTTGCTTAGGTAAGCTTGAAGAGGGTGTATGAGTGGTCTCTTGTTGTCTTACGTAGGTCAATCTTGGAGTAACCTTTGTTGGTGATTAAATGAATTATAAATAGACAATTTTATCTTAGTTCGTCTTAAGGATTGTTTAGGTAGGCTTGAAGAGTGTGTATGGGCGTTTTCTTCTCTTCTTACTTAAGTAAGTCATAGGATAACCTTTGGTGGGAGGTGTATATGTTTATATGGTTTGAAGTGATGTTGATGCTAAATTATAGAATGTGACTTATATGTATATATGTTGACTTGTAAGTGACTCTTATAATTGTCTTATGAGATTTTCTCAAAGAGCATATTTCATACAAATGTCCGTTTAGCATGATTTTATTTCATATCACCTACTTAGTACATAAAATGTGCTAATTCCATAAGTTTTTAAGTGTAGGTGGCGTTTGAGAAGTGTTGGTTTAAGTGAATCTTGGATACTAGAACTCATTCAAGCAAAAGTTGTGGTATGTCCTCAATTGATTTGAGGACATCAATATGTTTAGATTTTCTAGTTAAAGACATTGTAATAGACTTTGTTAGTTCGTATTCGATTTTTCTATAGGCTATGACGAAAAGATGTTAATGAGTCTAAGTTGTCTACTTTGAGACTTGGCGTTTCTATCATTTTCTATAAATGAGAATTTTTAGATATGTTTTGAAAATTTTTAATTCCACACTACTTTTCTTATATGTTATGCAATGAACGATGTCTAAGTGCTTGTACAAGACTTTAGAGAGGTCGAGTACATCGTGTATCGACCCAAAAGTGCCATAAATTCTAGGGTGTACTTGCGGGTCGTTACAAACTTGGTATAAGAGCATGAGGTTGTGAAGTAGTCTATAGGATTCAAAGTCTCATAAAAGCCACGTCTAGTAGAGTCCCGTTTATTGGTTTGAGTTGCGACACATCCATGAGCGAGAGGTTGTAGGACGATAGAGTTTCCTTTCTTTTCTACTCTTGTGTCGTGCCATCGAGTAAAAAGTTATAATTGTCCTTTCTTAATGTTTTCTCTTATGTTTATGGGAGATGAATACGAAGAGGACACTGGCTAGTAGAGTTGATAAGGAGGTGGTGATTAGGGGAGTTCCTCCCTGAGGTGAGAAAGTTCCCCAAGGTAGACAAGCTCCACAAGGTGTGAAAGTTCCTCAAGGTGAGCAAGTCCCTAGTGTGCCTCAAGAGGATAAGGTTCCGGTGGTTCCCCGTTTATGGCTAATGGGGAGATTGGAGAGGCTCTCCTTACCCTAACCCGAGCTATGACAACTCAAGTCAATAGAGACATTGTGCCTAGGGTAAATGTTATGGAGAGTACTATGACCTATAGATTGAGGGACTTTGTGAGGATGAATCCTCCTATTTTCTTTGGTTTTAAGGTGGGAGAATATCCCCAAGATTTCTTGGATGAGGTTTACAAGATAGTGCATGCTATGGGAGTGACTTCTAGGGAAAAGGCAGAGTTAGCTTCGTACCAATTGAAAGATGTTGCTCAAGTATGGTTTACTCAATGGAAAGATAATAGGCCTGTTGAATCAGGTCCTTTAGAGTGTGAAGATTTTAAGGAAGCATTCTTATAAAGGTACTTTCCCCGTTAGAAGAGGGAGGTTAAGATTGAGGAGTTTATATACCTTATGCAAGGTAAAATGAGTGTTGAGGAATATTCCTTGAAGTTTATCCTATTGTATAAGTATGATCCATCCTTGGTGTCTAACCCAAGGGATGAGATGAGTAGGTTCTTGACCGGTGTTTCAGATATTGTGAAGGAAGAGTGTCGTACAGCCGTGCTCCATGGTGACATGACTCTATCTAGGTGTATGGTGTATGCTCAATCCATTGAAGAGTCTAAACTTGGAAGTAGAAAAAAAGATGCTAAGATGGGAAGAATCGATGAGCAAGTTCAACCTAAGTTTAAGAAGAGGGCTCCAAATCAAGATTGTTCTAGTGCTCATAAGTCTAACTATGAGAGAGGTGGTGGTTCCCAAGTTGTTAAGCCTACTTGTGCTACTTGTGGGAAAAAGCACTTTGGGATGTGTCTAGTCGTTACTAGTGGGTGCTTTGGTTGTGGGAAGGACGATCACAACGTGAGAGATTGTCCTACTATTGTGGCTAGACAAAGAGAGGCCAAGCAAGTTCCTCCCAATGCTCCGGATAGTGGTGCTGAAAAGAGGAACCGCTTCTATGCTCTCCGAACCAAAGGAAAAAAACCGGATGATGATGATGATGCCGGTAATTTATAGTTTTCTCTCTTTAGTTGTTATGTATTCCTTCTAAGTGGGGGAGTATGGTGAGGGATAGAATATCATAGTAGCACGTTTCATTGTGTTTAGGAGTCTTGTTGTAATTGAATTTCACTGATTCCTTGCATTGTGCATTTTATAAAGTTATGTATAAGTGGTAAAATGAGTTCATATGGTTTTGTCTCTCATATTGTCATGCTTTTATTATAAATTGCTTGAGAGTTGCATTTTTTGGAAATTTGAGCATGTTTCACTGTAAAGAATTTGGTGTTCACTGTAAAGACTTTGAAAATTTGACTAACCTGTTCTTTCATGAAAATGGTTATAATGTGTATAGCACTGATGTATATGATCATGATAATATGTGGAGAAGGAAGTTCCTCCTATATGAAATAAAAAATGTGAGTCTTATTGCATGATGAGTTGTAGATGTAGTTCTTACCTTCTTGTTGTGTTTTGAGTCTCTTTGTTATGTGGAGTTGATGTTCTTCCTATCTAAGTGTATTGATTATGATGTGGTATGGTTATGAGCTGCTAGTTTTTGAGTCTTAACTCTTAAAAATGTTTTAAGTGTGGCAAGTGTCATTCGAGGAAGAATGTTGTTCAAGTGGGGGAGATTGTAACGCCCCTAAAAATGAACTAGGTTGAAGTACAGCCTAACATGTTCGTTATGAGTTTATAAGGTCTTAAAATGGTTAATAATATTTTTTATATGCAGTGTATAAAGGTTGGAAGTGTTTGGAGGGCAAACGTCCAAGACGTCCGAAAACTAGTCGAAGTTGAACTAGTGTGTCGTGGTGTTTTGTAGTGAAGTTCTTGGGAATGTTTTGAGAGTGAGTTGAGTATACATGGTTCCTAAACATATACTGACATGTAAAGGGTCGAAACATCTGAGAACGACACCCAGGGGACCAGCCTAAGCGTCCCCAAGGAGGACCCAAACATGCAGAATGCAAGTTGCCGCGCCAGCCAAGAAATTGCAGTGGCTGCGCATCGCGCAGCTGGCACAGAAATGGGAAAAAGTTTTCCCTGTGACACGGGGACATCACGAACCATTATGTCTCAAAAAATTCTAGAACCAAGAATTGAAAATGCCTCCGCGACGCGCACTAAACTCCCAGTTTTGGTCGCGTCATTTTTATGTCAAATTTGAATTGGTTATAATGTCCAATAAGTGCAGGGTATTTTTGATAATTTGGGGATGACTTGTTGATTGTTATTGAGTCTTTTTAAACCCCTAAACTCACCTATAAAAGCAAACCCCTCAATTCAAAGCAAAACCTCTCCACTCCTTTCTCCAAAACCTCCATTGATGAAGGTTTGAAGCTCCAAGGAAGAAGACAGATTTCCAAGCTTTTTCTCCATCAATTTCGTGGTTCAATCTTATTTATTAAGGTATGGTTTCAAAGATGATCAAATAATGAATTCTCCTATTTTAAACTTCTAGCCATGGGTTCTTGCATGATACGATTTGAAACAATGTTTAATGATATAATTGATGTTAATTGAATGATGTTAGATTAAAATTCCTATGAACCCATGAAAATCATGAACTCCTATTTTGGCTCAAATATAAGTGATTTGATCATGACTTAATAGTATTGGATTCTTATATAGATTGTTATGGACTATTGATATATGTACGAATTATGTTAGAATTGTTTATAGGCTGCCTTATTTGGATGATTTTCATAAAGTATCTTGATAGATAAATTGTGTAGTTTGATTATTGGATTCAATTGGTGACTCTGGATATTGGTAAGATCCTTAGTGTATCGGATTGGACGAATTGGCTATGGATTGGAGTTGTTAAGATTGGATTGGTGGTATGTTGACCTAAACCTTACTATATTGTGTATTATAGGTGTTCCAATTATGATGTTTGGTATGGTCCACTTATGGTGGTGGTGACTATGTGTTATACTTGTAAATAATGTGGCCTTGTCGGCATTACTTTTTGAATTGTATTGAACATGGCCTTGTGGGCATTACTTTATGTATTAATATATATATATATATATATATATATATATGTATATATATATATATATATACATATATATATATATATATATATATATATATATATATTATATGTGATCAGTAGACCTAAGATGGTGCCCTTCTAATAATGACTAATATGTGGAACCTTCTATATAGAAAGAAGGTTAAGAATGAGCTACCCTGATAGACCATTGAGTCGCAGACCTAGTGGACCCATCTTTGGTAGGTGCATTATGACTAGGTAATGTCTAAGAGATAGTACCTTTTCATATGCCCTTTTTATTTGACTTACTCTATGAGAACAAAGGCTAGCACCGAGTGAATATGTTATGGGTTGTAGATCTACTTGAGAAGGAGACTATAGTGAAATATAGCTCTACTTGAGAAGAAGACTAAAGTGCATAAAAGCCCTTGATATTTTTTAACCATGTGCCTACATGGGTTGTGTCCTAAATCTACCCTTGGTAAGTAGAACACCCTCCATCGGAGTAGGGCAGACTCCGAATTCCATGCCAAGCTAGTGTGGTCTATGTCTATTATTGTCTATTATCATCATGTAGGATACATTCTAGTATGTGATAAATTCTACAACATTTAGGTAGTGGAATGGGACGCTATCTAGACATCGCACAAGTAGGCTTTGATGGTTCTAGAGTGTAGGTTCCCTAGGTATTTCTAAAAACCTTATGTGAAGTCCTTAATGAATGAAATGTCTTCTAATTGACTTATGGAATGATTACGACTTTAGCTAATGAATGTTGACTAGAATGTCCTCTATCTAGGGTAGCTTTGAGGGTTGCTTAGTTAAGCTTGAAGAGGGTGTATGAGTGGTCTCTTCTTGTCCTACGTAGGTCAATGTTGGAGTAACCTTCGAAAGTGAGTAAATGAATTATAAATGGAACAATCTTATCTTAGTTGGTCTTAAGTATTGTTTAGGTAGGCTTGAAGAGGGTGTATGGGCGGTTTCTTCTCGTCTTACTTAAGTAAGTCTTAGGATAACCTTTGGTGGGAGGTGAATACGTTTATATGGTTTGAAGTGATTTTGATGCTAAACAATAGAATGTGACTTATATGTATATATGTTGACTTGTAAGCGACTCTTATACTTGTCTTATGAGGTTTTCTCAAAAAGAGCATGTTTCATAAAAATGTTTGTTTAGCATGGTTTGATTGCATATCACCTACTTAGTACATACAATGTGCTAATTCCATGTGTTGTTTACTTCTGCAGGTGTAGGAGGTGTTTGAGAAGAGTTGGTATAAGTGAGGCTTGGATACTAGCACTTATTCAAGCAAAGGTTGTGGTATGTCCTCAATTGATTCGAGGACACCAATATGTTTAGATTTTCTAGTTAAAGACATTGTAATAGAGTTTGTTAGTTCGTATTCAATTTTTCTATGGGTTGTGACCCAAAGATATTTATGAGTCTAAGTTGTCTATTTTAAGACTTTGCGTTTCTATCGTTTTCTATAAATGAAATTTTTTAGATATGTTGTGAAAATTTTTAATTCCCCTCTACTTTTCATATATGTTATGCAATAAACGATGCCTAAGGGCATGTACAAGACCTTGGAGAGGTCGAGTACGCAGTGTATCGATCCAAGAGTGCCATAAATTCTAGGATGTACTTGCGGGTCCTTACATGATCTATGTTCAATTGCAACTTAATTCATTCAATTTTATCATTAGAAGGTAATCCTAGGTATACATGATCACATAGGTTCAACTCCAACTTTACAAGTCAAGACCATCCTAGATCAATTAGGCCTAGTTTACTTCTAATCTAGGTGATTCAATCATGATCAATTAGCATACAATACAATTAAATTAAGAAGATCAACATAGAACCTTCATATTGCCTCTAATGGCCTAAAATCACTATGATCACCTTCAACAACAATTACTACAATTCACTATTAAAACCTCATGAAAACATCACATAATCATCATATGAACATAATTGAATGCTACCCACTAGATTGGGATCACAATCAAGTCTTACCCACAACACAATATCAACCGTCTCTAGATTGGGGTTCTTTGAATTCATAATTGAGGAGTAACCAGGGGACTCCATGAATGGAAGAATCCATGGATGAATAAGATTCACATACCTTATATTAGAACCTTAATCTCATCTTGAATCCTTGGTGAAATTCATTCTAAGAGCGGCCCCCAATTTCTCTACTTCTTATATGGTTTTCTTGAGAGATTTTTGGGGAGGAGAAGTGTTGATCTTGCAGTATAATGTTTAAATGGGTCTCTTATTGTGTAAATACTCTTAAAATACCTAATTTAACCGCCCATGCATTTATTTGGATGTGGGGTGAATTTCCCATTCACCTCTTAAGTGAGGAGCGTGCAGGTAGTGCAGTTGCAGGATGTATCGATGGAAGGTAGTTGACGGGGCATCGTCTGATCAACGAGCCATACTGATTCTCCTTCGTTTGTGACACAGCTCCACTTAGGGGGGCTGAGATCACACTTCTATGTTTTGAACAACGCCCCCAATCGACAGAGCATCAATCCATTCATGCTCAGTGGTTCATAGGGTTGTCAATGGGACATTGCCAAGGCAGTCCTTGGCCTACCTTTGGGTCCTCCCTAAGGACCATTTGGGTGGTATTTGGGGAGTCGTGACCTGATGTTTCCACCCTAAATCATACTAATTACCTTTGAACTCAATAACACAAGCTCTTAGCATATCTTCTACGGTTCGGATGGCACGCTCCACTTGACCATTTATTTTGGGATGAAAAGCAGTACTAAGTTTCACTTGAGCACCTCTATCAGAAATGTTGGACAAAGGGATCTCATGCAAACTCACAATCTTATTAAGGTACAACCTTGTGTACTCCTCCGACGAATGAGTAGATTTAACGGGGATAAAGTGGGAAGATTTCGTCAATCTATCAACACTCACACACTTTCAAATAGGAACATCCATCACTTGAGTTAGAACTCCCGGCCTTTGATGCTCGGCCTTGACTTGTTGACAATATGGAAATTTAGTCACAAATCTGTTATATACCTCCTCAAACCATCCCACCAATATACCTCTTGAAGATCATGATACATTTTGGTGTAACCCGGATAAATGGAGTATCAGGAACCATGAGCTTTTTCTAAAATCTCTCGCCTTACACCATCCACATCTGGTACACACTGTCTACCTTGGTACCTAAGTACGCCATCCCCCCATGCTAAGATGACTCATTTAACTTGCTAACAGCTGATTCCTTCAACTCCATCAATAGAGGATCAAGGTGTTGCTTAGACATCACCTCTGCCAATAAAGATGATTCGGAGTTATGATGAACCATAGAACCTCCGTTTGGAGAATCTTTCAACCGAACACCCAATCGAGCAAATCTATGCACCTCTTTCACAATCTGTTTTTTATCATCGGGAACATGGGCTACACTACCCATTGACATTCGACTTAGGGCGTCCACAACCATATTGACCTTGCTGGGGTGGTAGAGAACACTCATGTCATAGTCCTTCAAAAGTTCCAACCACCTCCTTTGTCGGAGATTCAACTCCTTTTGAGTGAACACATATTGAATACTCTTGTGGTCGGTGAATACATCCACATGGACACCATATAGGTAATGCCTTCATATTTTCAAAGAAAACACTACGGCCAATAATTCAAGATCATGAGTTGCGTAGTTCTTCTCATGCACCTTGAGTTGTCTAGAGGCATAAGCTATCACCTTACCTTGTTACATGAGGACACAACCCAAACCTACTCGAGAAGCGTCACAATACACTACAAAACCCTTGGTACCCTCCCGTAAGGTCAACATCGAAGCGGAGTCAAGCTTATCTTTCAACTTCTAGAAACTTCTTTCATAAGATTCTGACCACTCAAACTTAACTTTCTTTTGGGTTAAGGTATCAAAGGAGAAGAAATGGATGCGAACCCATCAACAAATCTCCAATAATACCCGGATAAACCCAAGAAACTTTGAATATCAGTTGGAGTCAAAGTTCTAGGCCAATTCCTAAACGCTTCCGTTTTCTTTGGATCAACCTCTATACCCCCACTTGAGATAATGTGACCAAGAAACGCAATAGATATCAACCAAAATTCACATTTACTATGTTTAGCAAAGAGTTGATGTTCCTTGAGTACTTTCAATACAACCCTTAAATGGTCCATATGCTCATCCTTACTCTCAGAATATACCAAGATATTATCAATGAAGACAATTACAAAAGAATCAAGGAAATTTTGGAACACTCTAGTCATAAGGTCCATAAAAGCCACCGGGCCATTAGTTAGACCAAAAGACATAACTAGGAACTCACAATGATCATACCTAGTTCGGAAATCCATTTCGGGTATATCTTTACCTCTAATCTTAAGTTGATGATATCCCGACCGTAAATCAATATTCAAAAAGTAGATTGCCCCTTGGAGTTGATCAAACAAATCGTCAATCCTAGGGAGAGGATACCTACTCTTTATGGTGACCTTGTTTAGTTGTCGATAATTAATTCACATCCTAAGAGACCCATCTTTTTTTTTTCACAAACAACACCGGAGCACCCAATGGGGAAATACTAGGTTGAATAAAACCCTTGTCAAGAAAATCCTTGAGTTGAGCCTTCAACTCTTTCAATTCGGCTAGAGCCATCCGATAAGGAGGAATTGAAATGGGGCTCGTATCCGGTGATAAGTCAATGCCAAAATCTATTTCCCGTTTGGGAGGAATTCTGAGTAAGTCATCGGAAAAGACTTCCAGAAATTCCTTTACTACGGGACCGACTCTAAAGGAAAAGCTCCGGACTCCAGGTCCTTGACTCTCATAATATGGTAGAGACATCCCATCTAGATCATCTTACAAGCCTTTAGACACGAAATAATTCAACCTCTAGGGATTGAGTTTCCCCTATTCCATTCTAAGAGAGGTTCGGTTGGAAATTGGAACTTAACTACCCTTTTTCTACAATCAATGGAAGCAAAACAAGCATGCAACCAATCCATTACCAAAATGACATCAAAATCAAACATATCAAGTTCTACAAAATTGACCAATGTAACTCTATTGGGCAACGATATAGGATAACTCCTAAAGACTCTTCTAGCCACAACGGAGTCACCCACTGGGGTAGTAATCGGAAAAGGTTCCATCAACACATTGTGTAACACAATAAACTTTTTGGACACTAAGGGAGTTAGAAATGATAAAGTAGCACCAAAATCTGGTAAATCACAGATATTTATGGAAAAGACTTGTAACATACCAGTGACAACATCGGGAGAATCCTCTTGTTCACCCCTAGAGCGTAGGGCATAAAAGCGGTTCTTCTTAGGAGCATTGGATATTGCTTGTGCTTGGATATTCCCCTTCACTTGGCCCCTTACCATAGGACAATCCCTCACTTTATGGCCACTCTTTCCACACCAAAAGAAATTATTCGTCCAAACTAGACATTCACCCATATGCTTCTTAATTACCACACTTGGTACAAGTAGGTTTCTCACTTGGTGAATTTCAACTTCTTCCCCTTTGGGACCTAGGGTTAAACACCCTATCTTTACTAGCCTTGCGAAAATAGGAAGGAACTTTGTTGGATACCCTCTTCTTGAACCTAGGCCTGTCTTGAATTTCCAACTTACCCTTAGAAGTACCTTCTTCACAGAGCCTTGAATTCCCTATTCTTCCTCTTAAACCTACTCTCTTCAACTTATTTAGCATGCACCATAAAACGAGAAATGTCCATGTTGTCATGAAGCATAGCCGGACGACACTCTTCCACAAGATCATCGAACACACCTGTTACAAAACGTATTTCATCTCTAGGACTGGACACCAAAGAAAAGGCATACTTAGACAACTTAGTGAATTTCAAAGAGTATTCTAACACACTCATACCTCCTTGACGAAGGTTGATGAACTCTTCAACCTTTGCCTCTCTTTTCTCCTTTGGGAAGAACTAGTCAAAAAATGCCCTCCTAAAGACTTCCAAACTTATGGGACCCTCTCTTAAAGTTGTATTATTTCTCCATTGAGTGTACCAAGTTTGATCCACATCCTTGAGTTGATATCGGCTAGCTAGGACTTCTCATTTGAACTAACTCCCATGCATACAAGATCTTGTATACCTCATCAAGATAGTCTTGAGGGTCTTCATTCACCTTATACCCAAAGAACATTGGAGGGTTCATCCTTGTGAAGCCCCTCAAGCGAGAAGCCATGGTACTAGCATTTTGGTTCACACGGGGTCCAACTTCCCTATTTGCTTGAGCCGCCACATCTTGAGCTTGAGTAGCTATGGCTTGAGCTTGAGTAGTTATGGCTTGATCCAAGTTGATGAAAGTCGACCTTATCTCTCCATCTGTCATAGACGGAAGATTGACCGGAGCTTGGTCACCTTGAGAATCTTGATCTTGAGGAGGAGCTTGGTTGTCTTGGGGAGGAACTCCCGCATTAGCAATCTCTTCTGCAACTCTTCCTCCGGCTGCCCTTCTAGTAGTCATACCCTATAACAACAATAATAGGGTTAGAAGAAAAAGGACACATAGAGTCAAGACTTTCGAGGCACGACTTCAAGATTAACAAAAAAGTGAGAATTTCCTAAGCAGCACATAGCCTCTCATTCATAAGTGTAACGCGCTTCACAATTATGAACAAGACTATACATAGACGTTCTTTAGTGAGACATCGATCCTAAGATTACTCAACCTCATGCTCTGATAGAAAGTTTGTCACAATTGGGGAACACCCTCTAAATGTAATTGGCGTCTTCGTCCTCAAAGATAAGGAAAGAACAAGTGTCTTTAGACATAAGTAATGTTACTAAGATAGACAAGTGGAATCATCCTCAAACTTAGAGGACTCACCAATAACTTGGGAACAAATCCAAGTCTTCCTTGAAATGGCCTTATACTCTTCAATGGCCCGAATCTACAAATTTGTAGAAATATAAAAAATATGTGTTAGTACACATATGTACTAAGTATGGAAATATATGCAAGTAAAACCATTGAAATCATGTGCAAAGGGACATTTTGTTCAAAACTATGCTAAGTGAGTTTGAAATCCTTTTATGCATACATAAGAGCATATACAAGTGAATGATCATATCATCACTTAAGACAAGTTCATATCCATATACAAGAACAACAATATCATAAAGTCATATCAACATGAACATGATCATCATAAGGTCATATCAACATTTCATGTTCAAGAGTTCATATCATCAAATCATACAAGACCCTTACCAGCAATCCCCTCCCATGCCTACTAGTACAATGCTCATGTGAAGCCCCATAATCCCACATAATCAAGTAAACTAGAAAAGAGATCATAAGCAATGTCTATACTTCATATTACATCATCTCATGTGTGGTCATCATTTACATAGTCATTTAGACCAATATCATGTTCTCAAGTGAAACCAACATCATATAAGAGCAACATCACACGGAATTAACTTTGAGCATTTTATTCATATCATAAATGCATAAGAAAATCCTCCTAGGACTTCCCTCAAGGTCAACTTGTGCAATGCATAGGTAAAGTCTCGTACCCTTACCTACACTAAGTAGAACCCCTTAAGTCACCCTAGTTAGAGTTCACCTTTATTACTTCATTCATTCATTTTACTTTCGGGAACAATCGCCTTCAACGACATTAGACCATGTGAGATAAACATGGAATCCGATGTCATGAAACCCTACACCAAAAGAAGGTGCTCTACTTGCCAAGGTAGAACCAAACATGAACATAGCATTCTAGGTGGATCCACTAGCTAGTTTTCCTATGGGGGCAACATAGTTAAGAAACTAGGAGATATACTAGAAACTCATGTATGCACATTGAATGGTAGTCTCTATATCATGAGAATCATTGTGAACCTACCTTACCACATTGGAAAGGGACACCTCTCATATCTAGTTCACTTGGTGCTAAGCTAAAGTCCTTTTTAAAATGTCTAAGGCTTTCTTAATTATCAAATCTTACTATAGGCCATCGGATACTAACCCCTTGTATAATCATGTCATTATCTCATTAGGTATTGCATGAGAACTTCCTTCCATCACAAACCATCATTAGTAAGATCAACATATCATAGTCATAGTAATAGGCACACAAGAGAATTACCTTCAACCTTGCATCATCATACCCTTACCATTATCTCACAATTCAACATATCCATAACATGCCATTACGTTTACCATATCATCATCTTCCTAATCTATTCACATAATCATACTTCAATTGAACATCATTATCAAGAATAAACCATCACTATTAAAGTAGAGAACTCATAATCATAAAGGTCTTACCAATAGCTTCCAAAACCTCCTTCAAGACTTCATCATAAATCTCACAATATTTACCCATAAATTCACTCAACATCATCATATTATAGTGAATTAAACAATAAAATATTCAATACCAACATCCCTAATCATCTACAAGTCCAATTCATAACTAGGGTTAGGGAAAAGAGTTCATTCATGGATTCTTTCGTAGAAGTAGGTCAAAGACTAAGAACTACAACAATTAACCAATAAACAATCATAATCTATCAATAATAATCAATAAAATAAAATATTAAATCAATTGGAGAAGTAACCCACGAAATTGGATGAAAATCATGATTTTAGACATCTTTGGAAACCAATTTTGAAGAGCCCCTAGGGGAAAGAGATCCCAAGAGTGAACAGCTTCCATACCTTAGGATTCCCTTAAGAATGATGGATAAAAACGTGAGTCTTGGAGCCCTAATCAAGCTTGAACTTTGTCTTCAATGATGTTCTTTGGAATAGAGAGAGAAAGTAGAGAGAAGTTGGAGAGAATTGGGTTTGGGAAATAATGGGGTATTGAGTTAGGTTAATGAGGTTTAACTCTTTTATAGTCCCCAACTAACTTAATTAACCACCCCTTAACTGTTAATTAATTTATTAACTAATTATCTAATTAACCTTACCTTAATCAAAACTTGGCAGTGAACCAAGCCTCAATCGACGAGTTCACGTCGATGATCCATTGACCAAACCACGGCCCCATACTGGTCATCCGTGGTTTGTGTCAGAGACCAGGTTTTGAGGCCATTTAGGAGATGATAAGTATGAACCAACAAACCCCCATTGATGGGACGTTGAACCATTGACAGCTCGTCGTTTGGTTCGTCACTAGCCACTGTCAAATGACAACTTTTAGGGTCAAATGTAGGGTCCCCTTCAAGGACCCTTAGGGTGGTCCTTGGGGACTCGTACCCGGACATTTTGACCCTAAATACACTCTAATATATGTTTTAAACCTTTTTTCCAAATTTGACTAAATTGCGAATCTTAAAACCCTTTGAAACACACTAACGCACACTAGCTCATTTGCCACAACACTCTGGACGTCATAGTCGTTTCTTGACGTTTTCATTTCGTACTTCCTAATTGAGTTTATTACTTTTGTTTAGGCTTAGAAACAGTGTTTTAAGGATTAGTTCATCTAGTGAAACTCTAGACTAAGTCATGGACTTTCGGACTGTTACAGATATGACGTGCAAGTTTGTATTTAGCCCTTACATATACAAATGGATCATAACCTCCTCACTACTCATATGTTGAGAACCATAATGGGATAAAGAATTAACCTTAGCCTCGTATGATTCATTTATCATATTAACCTTCTCAAGATCAATAAATTCATCCTTTGTTTAGTCTCTCAAAGTACTAGGCACATACTTCTCATGAAGCAAGACATCAAAACAAGCTCCAAGTAAACAAAAACACAAATGATGAACGACACTCCACATAAGCTTTCTACTACTACTTAGCTTCACCCTGCAACTGAAATGTCACAACTTAACCCTGTGTTGTTGCATGATGACCAACTTATGTAACCTCTCATAACAGTCCAATATAAACTCAAAAAAAATCCTCATTATCTAAAGTGTGAAACACTAGAGACATCAACTTCAGAATCATGGACAATATATTGTGTTCTATTTCTACTCATCACACGGACCGACAACGGAAGAGAGAATACATCAATACTACAAGACTCATCAATCATGGGTTTTGTAGTTATAACAAAATGAGTACTTAGAGCATGAGTATATGTACAATTGGTGTGGCTTCAGGACCTACCAACTCATTCAAAAAGGCCAACACTTGTTGAACCACTTCCGAAGAGATAGAGGAAGACCAATATATCTAACATACATTTCAACTTCTTGGTCAGCCCCCTCTTTATTAACTTTGATTTATACCACTTTCTCAACATGATCATGGCTACGGGAGGGGTCGCTTTCCTAGTCTTATTGGTCACTCCGATCTTGACCCCTAGCGGATGTTCTCTCTACCCCTTTCCCTACCTTTTCCTTGGACTTTGCCTTGTGTTACTGTCTCTACAGTTGGAGAGAGAGCCCATGAGCCATTACATAAAGTATCAACCATCTACAGACAAAAGACTAAAGGAAGTAAAATACCAATTTAGATGTCATTGTCACGACCCAAAAATGGACGTGATGGCACTCGTCTTATCCCACCGAGACAAGTCAGCCTAAAACTCAACCATTACAATTAAATGCGGAAATTTCAAAATCAATTCAAAACGCCCCCAAAATCTGGTTTTCACGTGCACAAGCCTCTAAAGTATTACAATTGATTCAAAAAAAATGCTAGTCTCAAATGAACTTGTTTCTAAAATAGAACAAGGTCATAACTAAGGAGAAAGAAAGTCCGATGAGACGACAAACAGCTACCTCACAAATCTCCAAGAAGCCTCAGACAAGGAGAAGAAAAATATCAGAAAGTCCGGGCCAGTAACCTACAAAAAAAATTGTAGTAGCAAGGGGTGAGTACCAACCCACACGGTACCGAGCAAGTAAACTTCTAAACACAAGCATAGGGGATAAAATATGAGTACTCCTTACACACCAACCGAACCTCCACAACTACAACCTGCATAAAAATCAGTCCAACCTAACAGTTCAAAGTGTTCATAGCACCCAGTTCATCAAAATAATTTTAACAAATTACACATCCTCAACTACAAACTCAATATTCAACAATCACAATTTTACACAATAAGCACTCACAACATCAGCAACACACAAGATCAAGTTCGTCAAGTAAGGGTAATCAAATATCAAGTCTTCCCAACCACCAATAAAACACATAATCATCATAAATGAAGAATGTCATGTGATGTAATGCAATATGACACCATGAAGTGATATGCCTGAGAACCAATTCTCTCTCCTCGGAAATACATCGAGAGTTCATGACCCATGGGGGACTCGCGAGGTCCATATACCGACACGGACGATCTCCACGTGTCTATGCGGACGATCTCAACGCACTATATAAATCAAACAAATTTCGCAGGGATGATCTCCACGTGCCCAAATCATAATCATAACTTTTCTATCGCACAGACGATCTCCACGTGCCCAAATAATCATAACTCGATCTCAACACGGACGATCTCCACGTGTTAGACCTTTTACTCATACCCAATCTCATGCCAATGCATGTGCACAATATGATATCAAATAAAGGAGATGATGCAACATCTTAATAAATCAAATGTCGCTATGAAACATAATCACCTCAATTATCACATTATACGGGTTCAGTAAAGAACACAATCACACATAATAAATCAAATCAATAATATATCAGTTTATGCCCATATGCTTTGACATTCTCGGATTACAATCCGTATTCTATAGCAATAAATCTTCCCATTATAACACCGGTACTCATACTATTCTCAACACATCACATACAAACAAATAATCACATCATCTTTTATTACCCCTTTTTATCATTAGATATAATCAGTATGGACAAGTCAACCCTTCCAAATCTCATTACTCCCAAACACATACCACAAGGAATACACGCATTCCATACATTTAGCAAGAGTTTAGAAATCCATTTGCCTCAATTATTCGAATAATGACTCCAAAACTTGAGTCTTCCTCTTTCAGTTGACTTCCAAACCAATACAGTCTATTCAAATAGATGACCACAATGAGATTTTGAAATTAACAACACCCCACTCTATAATCAAGCTATTAATATTGATGCCAATTAATATTCAAACTTTCATATTTCTCAAATTCAAGCCTAGGGTTAAGTCATAATTTCTCCAAATACTAACAACCCTAATAGCTTTCATATAATATAATACTCCTGATGTTTAATCACACATCTTAGTATATCAAATTTAGATCGTAATATGATAATCAAATAAATAAAAATTAACCTACTAATTTACGATACTAATAAAGTGCAGTGCAAACACAATCCAGTTGAAGTCTATACTATATCATATTTAGTTTTCAAAAAAAACAATTTATAGGTCAATGTCAAGTATCGTCTGATGATCCAATAATGGACATTATATTTAATGTTCCTCCACTCCTTAGGCTGATACAGTAACAATACAGAAACTTCCAATTTTAAACTGAACTGTTGTAATTTGTTTCACTTTATTATCTATAAACAATAATATAATACTAATAATAACAAACCATAATTCCACTTGCCAATGCTTCTCTTTTCTTCTTTCTGTTCAACTATGCATATTTATATAATAAAACATACAAGAATTCATGCGTGCTTATCCATATATTATTACCTGCACTCACAGAATAATTCTTCTAGTGATGGAAATCGCCGTCGTGTGGCTTCATCCGTTTCCTCTTTTTTTTTAAAATAATTATGTATTAAATGTGACAAACCCTAGTAACTTATTTTTTATAAATATAAATCAAATAGTCTAAGGTGTTAAATAAATTATCACTTTAGCCCATTAACTATTTAAGTCAATTATCTACAATTACTCATCAATTAATTAACTCAAGTTAAACGAATAATCAAAATTTTCAAAAATGACCTTACGGATCATTACAGTCATATACAAATTTGAATCAAGTTATAGATCGAAGGGAAAAAGAAATGGGTATTCCTCAAGTTATGTAACCTCTCGAAGAAAAGTATAAAACTCTCTATATCATTCCATAAGACTTTGCTAAACTATTTTTGGTACAATGAGATTAAAAAAAGTAGGGATCTATACCAATATTTTAATGACCTACATCGATGTGAGTCACACCCTACACTAACCCTTGGATAGGAGAACAAATTTATAACCCAACTTTAACCCATAAAAATAGTTTTAAGAGCCAAAACTAGAATATAACAACTAAACAATAGTTTAAATCAAACAACATATTTATTTCCCATAACCCAAATCCATTACCAAAATCATCATCATAAAATAACCCCTTTGAATATTAAAATTATAGTACAAACACTACAAAAAAATAGCATTTAGCGACTAACGAAATCCGTTGCTAATCTATGATTTTCCATCGCTAAACCGGATTTTCGACGGATTTGTGACGGATTGTTGGTTGTTGCTATATCGCTCGTTAGTAAGCTCTTAGCGACAAAAAATGAGTTTCGTCGCAAGTTTAGCGACGTATTAGAGACGAATGATATCCGTCTCCACTTGTTAGTGATGGACTGGTCCGTCGTTATTTTTATGTAGTTCGTTGCTAATCTTATAATTAATTTTGTCATTTCAAATAAATTCGCAACAGAATTTTTGTTACTAATCCGTCACAAAATATTCTGTTATTTGAGCCAGCATATTCGGCACTAAAATGTTTCGTAGCTAATCCGTCGCCAATATTTTTTATAGCAACAACCAAATCGTCATTAAATTTGTTGCTAATAATTTTCCTGTAAAATAATTTCATTTTTATTTTAAATATGCATTTCTTAAATAAATTAAATAACAATTACTAAATACCTTAAAACAACAAACATTCATATAAAATAATATTTAGAGGGTTCAACATATGTAGATAGCAAAATCCAAATCACATACTTTCAGTACAAAATATCAAAGCAATCTGTCAACTATTTAACGGAACCTACATTCATCAACTATTGTTATCACACAATTTGTACTTTTCAATTTGGCAAAAAAATTAAAGTTATAGGAGATTAATTAAGAGATACCCTCATCACTTGAAACTAAGGGATCAACCTCGTCCTCATTGGTAGTAGCATGAGGAGGCACCATGGCCACAAGTGATGGATTGTCAAAGTGAGTAACGACTTTTTGTACCCACTCCATAAAAACCGGAAGATACTGATTAGTAAAGGCAAGAATCATTTGCTTTACATATACATCCATATTTCTTGTCGATGTTGATTGAGAAATTGAAGGTTCTACAGATGATGAGCCCCAAATATTCTATTTGTAGTAAGTTCTTCCTTCACATTGATCATTGAGAGGTTGTTTTTTCTCGTAATATTTCATCATATTTTTCTGTAATAAATTGAAATGAAGAGAAAACATTAAAGAATAGGAATAAAATTATAATGAAAGGAAAGACAGAAACATACGTAAACTTTTAGATTTAATTAAATGTGCTATATTTTTTTAGCCAACTTACAGTACATTTAAGAGTAGATTAAAACAATAATCAATGGAAACTTTGCAAAATACATATGGGATTTTTTTCACTTTTGGTTGATACTGTGCACATGCAATTGCCTTTAATCATCCGCTGCAGTGGTGGGGATTGGAAGCTTAAAATAAGGTTCACAAAACAGTAATTTAGTCACTCCCTATCATTATGTTGGAACTTATGGAATAATAGATGCTCCAATAAATATTGTGATAGGAAGTCTAGTATTGCAAGAGTTTAATTTTCACTCTCCAAAGACAAAAATCTCATTCTCAATTCTACCTCCCATATTTACAATGGCCTAACGACTGGACTAAATTGATTAAACTGGTTGAGCGGTGTCGGCAGGATGTTCACATCAGAGAAGTGAAAGGGATGACACCTCTACACAATATCTTCAAGATCAACATCGATGGTAGTGCCTTAAACAATCCGAACAATATAGGGTGGAGGCATTTTAAGAGATTCAAATGGGGTGATAATTTATCATTCACTATTCCCCTTGGTTTTTTCACTAACAAGTCAAGCATAACCCCTTAGACAAATTGTTTATGAATGACTATAATATTGTAGAAACTTGCTATGACATGAATTCAATAGTTGATGCATACATTTCCAAGTTGAGAGATAAAATAAGGGGGAATATTCATGGATGGAATTGGCCTAGAAGGAAAATTTAACAGTACCAAATCCTCCACTTATCAAAGTAGTGTTAGACAAATTTGTAGCACTTAAACTTCCTATATGACTTACATAAGTTGATATCATCAAGAGTCTTGATAACGAAATTCAGATCAGGATACTTTAGCTACAATAACAATAAATTCGGTTCAAAAGTCTTTTTACTTTCTTAAACTACCCGACAAATAAAAACTACGACAAACAAATTTCTTACGGAGGAAGTATTATTAATGATATGGTGATAATAGTTTTTTTGTGAATTTGATGACAGACAAATAATTTAGAGACGGTTTTGAGAGAGGATTTTTCACATCCATGTGTAAATGGAATCACACTTTGGACATGATTACATTCTAATTGATATTACCAAATGTGTTTAACAGATACAAATTTTCATAACCTTCCTGCTTGGGACATAGTTGATAATTTGTTGAAAGAATGGCAAACTTTTTGTGGTACAAGTTGAAACTAGTGAACATGATTCATTTAACTTTTCTGGGTTTTTAGGTTAGTACAAATTAATGTTAAACTTGGAAATAGAACAACTAATTCAACATTCTCACTATACATAGGAGATGACACCAGCCACTTAAAGGAAATTACTATAAGAGAGAAAGAGAGATTCATAGTTAAAAAGGAACATTAATTTATAGAAAGTGATGGCTTAGAATCTTGAGGAATCTATCAGCTTTACTAGACAAAAGGCAAAATAAAACAGCACCCACATTACATCTACAATATGAGAGAAGTAAAATGGATGATTAATGCATTCACTATTCTACAAAATTATGAAACTCAGGACTCTAGTTATGGCATTTCTTGGTGTATGCAACATGGTTACAAAAATATTATATTGGAAGACTCCTGCTACTATCTTTTGAAAAATGGATCATGAACATGTGAAAAATGAAAAGTTGAATTAATATGTACATGTGAAAGAATTATCATTGAAGTGTAATTTTTTCCGGTAAAAGACTTTCCCAAAGGAAGTATAACTATAAGCACCACTTACTATTATTCACAAACTTAATTTCATGAAAGGTTACTACTGTTTCATAGACTTTATACGATTATCTTATACAACATTAGGTAGAAAGAGATAATTGTCATATAATATTCTATCAACAAAATCATCAAATCATAACATATTTATTGGCAGGCAAGCTAACAAGGTAATACAATCAAATAACGAACTACTCTTAATTTCCTACTGAATTAAGCTGGAATTTATTTCAAAATTGAAATATCAAAATCTTACCATAAGTTGGTTAGAAGAATCAAAATACAATCATAATACTATAAATAACTAGTTGTTATACAACTTATGACCAAATTGTCCAACTAAAGAAGGGACAATAAATATATGCATTCAGATGCCATTGATAATCATATACCAATTTTGAACAAATACATTAATCACTAAAACTATATAATAGCTAAGCCATTTTTAATAATAATTAGCTAGTTACTCCAATTATTTTCCAAAATAATACATATCAATTTCTAAAAAAAATCAATGATTAAAGTACGCGTACATTATTTCTAATTTGAATAAGGAACACAGTTGATTAACAAAAAAATATTTAAAGCGAACCATAACCAAAATGAATGAATAGATAGCAATAATAAGTCAAGCACATGAGTAACAAGATAACAGTAAACAGTCTTAAACAAAAAAATTAAACTTTAACAGAAAAGTATATGAACAAGTAAGCTTTCACAAAATGACATTAAATGGACCTACCTGGATGGATCCTTAGATTAATTCAAAAAATTTACCTGAGCTTTTAACTTGTTTCTTCGTATTCATAGCTGTTAGCCAGAGCTTTAATGCTCTTGCCGTTATCCTCCTCGAACTCGCGTGGAGTCGTTGCTGGCCAGAGAAGAGAGAAGGCTGAAGCAGCGGATGATGTATGTTCTATACTGCGCCGTTATCTTAGCTTTGGCGTTTGTTGATGTTTCTCATTGGATCTTGCTGCTACCGGTGGTCAACATCGCTGCTCACTGCGTGAAGTTAATGTTTGTGTCGTTTTTCGCTGGAGAGGGAGGCAACTGGTGGCGCAATCTCCGTGCTACTACTATTACTGGACGGAGAGTGCTTGGTTGCCTGGTTGCTCGCGTATTGGAGTTTCTTCCAGCGATGGAGGTTCGCTAGTGGTCTTCACGCACAAGCTGGAGCTCGTCATTGTTGTCCGACTTGTGTTTTCGCGGCTGCTTCTGGACGGCGTTGTTCACTGATAGTTCTCAAGGCTGTAGTGGCCGGAAAGAAGAATGGAGAGGAGGGGAAAAGGGGTCTGGGAGGCGAATTTAGAGAGAAGAATGAAGGAAATTAGGGATTTGGGGTCTTTTGTATAAGTGGGAAAGCAAGGATATTAAATAAGGACCATTGATCAAATTTGGATGAGCGGATGAGATTGACTCCAGGAGTTTGATGAATCATGATGGACGGATGAGATTAAATGAGAGTAATTAAAATCATAAATTGGAGTTTGCAATGGAATTAGTAACCGATTCTCACATCCGATATATATGTAGAAAAAATTTTATTGACGGATATTTTTGTCACTATATAATAAAATTTTTATAAAAATATATTTAATAGTTTAGCAACCTTTTTCCGTCACTAATTTCGTCGCCCAATATTAGTTAAATTTATCACCACTATTCTATTACTAAATCCGTAGGAAAAATTAGGCGCCAAATTTTTGCGCTAATATTTAGCGACTGATTAAATATTCCGTTGCAAATTTGTTGTTATATTACAAATAAAAAAATCATTTGTTAATTTAGAAACAAAATGGTTATTCCGTTGCAAATCCGTTGTTATATAGTGACGGAATATTGTTCGTCACTAATATCTAAACACTGTTTTTTTAGTAGTAAAAAAATATAATTATCTACAATAAGGGGATGTAACACCAACAAAGAAAACAATAGGCCAAAGTCTATGAAATGTACGAGTCCTAAAATATGAACGAAGAAACTAGACAGAACCCATGGAAGCTCGACAAAAACAACTTACCCTTGCATTTTAAATTTGTGTGTACCAAAGCCGAGGTCTCCAAACAACTGCCTGAATATACCTTGTACTCAAAAAAGAAAAAGAACGTATAATATAAGTACACAACCAAAGTTTACTAGTAGGATTATATGACCAGTTCCTAGATATTAATGTGAAACAAGTAACCACAATATGGTAGCACAAGTTAACATAGTTAATAATTAGTCCACAGCAGAAATAAATTCTCAGCCACAATTTTTGACTTAACAAACACATGGAACATGTAGTAACACCATAAAATTCTAACCTAAAATTTGACCTTGAAATTTTTTGTCTTCTGGTGATACAAAAGCTTCTTATGTCTTGTAAGTGTTTATATGGACCATAGACGGGTTCAAGGAACCAAGACCTTGAAAGTTGGTTCTTAGGTTCTTATTTAATGGACCACTCTACGTGTTGTAAAAGCTTTTATGGTCCGTAGAAAGTCCTTAAGAAACCTATTCCTGTAACACCTCTCATAGTAAACGTTCTACGGATGTGCAAGGCATCCCGCCAAACTTATTGTGAAATGTAGAAAGGGTCTCTGATGCCCAACTTCTGAAAACTAGAAAACTCATCTTGTTCTTACAAGATGTTCTATGACCCATAGGTTTTTGTACAGGCTGGATATGGCCTTCCGTAGACGGCTTTTTACAGTTTTAAAAGGGGTAGTTTTAGTGTTTTTCCACCCTTTATAAATTTAAACCTCGATATTGTTACAACTAACTAAGTTCACAAGAATCTCCTAGCACAAAGATAAGTTGAAATCTTCCTTTCCGATTAAGTTTTGATATAAGATTCTAATTGGTTCAACTGCAAACAACCATATATGTTATAATATGAAGATTTAGGTGGTCCATAACCTATCAAACTAAATTTAGTGTATTCGTGTTTATAACGCCACCAATTTTGCATCAATCAGAGAGTCGAGTTAATAGTAGAAATATTTTAGTAATCTGATACAGTGTAGTGACGATTTAGCCGGAAAATACTAAAAATAGATGTTATATCTTTTTACCTTCAGGAAAATCCTAAAAGAAATTAAAATTCCCTAAACAATCAGATTTTTATCTCTTAATTCCTCATTTTGCTCGCTCTCAAACCCTAAGGCAAACCCTAAGGAAAATAAGAGCATAAGACTTTCATGAGAGATTCTTTCAAATATTTTTTTAACATTCTTCTTCAAGGTTTTCAAGAAACTAATTCAAGAATTGAAAAAAAAGGTTTTCTTTACCCTTTTTCTTCAAGCTAGGGTTTTAAAGTCTTCCAATCAAGTTCTTCTTTAAATGTCTTCAAGAATTTTGTTCTTCATTATATGCATGGCTATTTATATTGTTGGACTAAATTCGTGGGACACCTTAATGAAGGCAGTAGAAAGTTTAAACAAGGGTTTTGTCCTTAGTTTATGAAATTCTTTATATGCATTTATCCTTATTTTAAATTCAATACTATTATACTATGAGATCGAAATTCTTTATGCATAGAGTTTTTTTGATATTGTTCTTCATATTGTGTTTTAAAGTGAGTTTAAGATAATGTTTTAAGAACTATTTTCATAAAAGTTTAAGGGAACCGAAACGATTCAAAAAGCATTATATTAGGTTAAAAGAAAGTTCTAATTCAAAAATAACTTAAAGAGTTTTCAAGCAGATTCACTACATATCAGTTACCTCTTCAAGAGGCCATTTTTATTTATTTTTACTTGAGCACTTTAGTTATTTCTTTTTGGGAGAAGTATTGTAACACCTAGGATTTGAAAACATGAAAAAATTGCAGCTTTTCTAGAACTGTCAGTACCACCAGAGCCACCAATGGTTCGTAGACAAGCCCGTGATTGGCAAGTCCAAATACTCTAAAACTGTCAAAGTTTCAGTACTTTCATACAGTTCACCAGGAGGGGTCGATTTTCCTATGCACGAGTCGTAGGTAGGTCTCGTAGAAGAGTCCCAAACTTAGAGAAAATTTAGGATCAAAAGTAGAGACCCACGACTGAGGAGACCGGTTTGTGGTGAGACCTACAGATGTTAGGTCAGGTCATTGGTGAGGGTTGACAAATATTTTTAAAAGGCTTTTGGGTCTTTTCCTATTTATTATAAACCCAATATGATGTCATTTTACCACCTACAAAAAAAACTAAATAAACATTTTTACCCCCAAAGTTCCCCTATTGGACTCATTCTTCTAAATTCTCAAAGTAGATTAAAGTTTTTCCCCAAATATTTTCTCTACAAGCTTGAAAAAGAGGTTTAGGGTTTCAAGGTCAATCCTCCAAATTCACCATTGATTGTAAGATCTTGAATTAAGGTATGATAGTATTCATATATGGAGTAATTTCTCCATAGGGTTCTTAAAGTTTCCAATTTTTTAAGGTAGAATCGTCAAAGAAGGTTAGGGTTTATAATCAATATCATAGGTTCCTTTAATATAACACTCCGAAAGTCTAAGACGTAATCTAGAGCCTAACATGAGTTTCTAAGGGTTAGGAAACTGTTTTAAGGTCAAATATAATAAATATAATTCGTCTAGGAAGTTTTAGAATCAAAGCGTCAAGAAATATCCATGACGTCCGGAAACTAGTTCAAGAGGTGCTAGTGTGCCTTAGCCTATTTGACTAGGTTTTAGGAGTCGAAATTCGATGGAATTAGGTAGTAAGGTTTCTAATACGTATTAAAGTCAGTTTAGGGTCGAAACTTCTGGGTACGACTCCCCAAGGACCAACGAAAGGGTCCTTGAGGAGGACCCTTCAGTTTGGGTAAAACTTGTCAAAAGACAATGCCATCGACGGTTGCCAACTAAAGGGGCGTAGGCCAATCGACGGGGCTTCGATGGACACCGTAGATTGTCACCTATACATTTTGGAAAAGGACCATTTTTGGTGAATCTCTGACCAAAATGACAGACCAACAGGACGGTTGGTCCCAAGGTCCGTCAACTGAACTACGGCCCATAGGTCGGGGTCTCGTAGGTCAGGGTCACTGGTTGCTGCCACGTTTTAGGTTATTTAATTAAATTAATTAATTGGTTAGTTAATTATTTAGGGTTTAAGGGAGGTATAATTAATTTAGTTAATGACTTACATAAAGACCCTAACCTAATTAAACTAACTCAACTCTCATATTTCCCAAAACCCAATTGCTCTTCCTTGTCTCTTCTTTCTCTCTCCCAAATAGAAGAACTCCATTGAAGGGCTAGGTCAAGGTCTAAGGGCATCAAGGATGGTGCTTTTCTCCATAATTCTTCATCAATTAACAAGGTATGGGAACCTTTCACCTTTGGGATTCCATTCCCCAAAGGGTTCTTTCAAAATTGATTTCAAAAAGATGAGTTTCATGTGGGTTTCTTTCCAATACGAATTTGATCTTATAAATTGTTTTGTTTATGATTCCTTTAGGTTATTATGAATAGATTATGATGTATTATGATTCAATTATGCTACTTCTTGATGAATTAACCTAGTTTGTGGAAGATAACCTTTTCCCCTTAACCCTAGGTTGTGATCTTGAATTGAATTATCTAGTATTGATATAATTGGCTTGGTTAATGTGTGAATTACTATTCTATGATGTTATTGTGCCAATTTATGGATGAATTGGGGTTGTTTGATGGTAATACCATGATAATGGCTTTGGAAGAGAAAGAGGTAAGACTTTGGGATCTTCAAACCCTAACTCGATTGTGATGACTTACACCTTATGAGGCTGACTCAATTAAAGTATATATGTTGTGATTGGATTGATTAGGATGGTATGATGTTGGTATTGAAATGTATTTTATTATGAATTGTGAGATCATGTTAAGGTTGTAATGATATAAGTATGATGTTGATTCATTTGTGTGCATTACTATGATATGATATATGGTGCTGATCTCACTATGAGGGTTGTGTTGAAAGGTTGTTCTCATACAAATCTTAATGAGCTAAATATAATGGTATACAAGGAGTAGTCTCCTATGAGCTAAACTAAGCTTTTATAATAATGGATGACCTAAAGACATTTCAAAAAGGGACTCTAGCTTAGTACCGAGTGAGCTTGAAGATGAGGGATAGCACCTTCCCTAGGTGGGAGTAGGGTTCACCATAGTCCTCACGAGGTGGATAGACTCATGTCCCAAAAGGGCATAGAGTGATACTTCCAGTAAAAGCCTCCAAGTTCCATAAACTATGTTGCCTCCATAGGTATACTAGCTAGTAGATCCACCTACATGCTATGTTCATGTTTGGTACTACTTTGGCCGGTAGACCACCTTCCATCGGTGTAAGGTTTTACAACACCGGATTCTACTCTTAGCTCTTGTGCTCTATGTCGGTTAAGGCAAGTGTCCCCGAAAGTAAAATGAAGTAATGAAGTAAACACTAACTAAGGTGACTTAAGAGGTTTGACTTAGCCTAGGTAGGGGTATGGGACTCTACCTATGCCTTGCACTAGTTTACCTTGAAGGACGCCTTAGGAGGTTGTTATTGTGTTCTATAATGTATGTGTTACGTATATGTTGAATTTACCTGTTATTGACTCTATATGATGTTAGTTTCACTTATGAGCATGTTGTTGGTCTATATTGCTAAAGTATGATAATGGTTACTCTTGATGCTATGTTATGTGAAGTTAGGCATTTCTTATGGTCCTTTGTTTGGTTTACTTAATTGAGTGAGGTTATGGGACTTTGCTTGTTCATTGCACGTGTAGACTTGATAAGGGGTTATGGGTAAGGGTGTAGTATGTGTTGAAATGTTATGAAGTTCTAGTATATGCCTTGTGATTATAATATGATGATTAAAGTTATTTGGCTATACATATGTTGACTTGACTTAGTATTGTTGGTCTTGTGTTGAATATGTCATTGCCTTGATGGTTATGTGTTTTAATGGTTGAGCTAGTTCCTTAAAGTGCATAAGTGGGATTTTTACAGTAAGTTGCATGTTTTCAACAAATTGTTCCTTTTCTAGCATGATTCATATCTTGTTTGTGCATTGTTTCCATACTAAGTACAAGTAATGTGCTAACCCCTATTTTCTCCCTTTTCCCCAACATTTTAGCTTTCGGTCATTGACGAGGTTGAGGCCATTTGAAGAAGACTTGGATCCTCATTCTCCAAGTTGGGTAAGTCCTCACCACTTCGAGGACAATGCCAGTTTCTAGCACTGGATGTTGATTAGTCTTAAAGACACTTTGTTCATTCTCTTTCATTTGAGTACTATGATTGTATAGCCTATATGTGCCTTTTATTGTATTGATGTATGGGCTATGCCCAATTGTTATACTCTTGTTTAGATGGTTATGATATGTGACATCCGTTTTAAGACTATATTGTATCTTATATATATATGTGTGTCATAAAACTAGAAGACTATGTAATCTTCTTATACGAAGGGTCTAAGTAAATTCGATATATTATGTGTATACGAGAGGTCTATGTAAACCTCATGATAGATATAGAATAAAAGTTTTAAATTTTCCGCATTTTTAACCTACGAATGTAATGATGATTGCTAAGAGGTTAGTCTTAGTCTTCTCCAAAGACGATGACACAGGTTACGTCTAGGGGTGATCCCCGGATGTGACATTTAAATTATGATTTAATTGATTGTTTTATTTCTTTTTATGCATTAATTTAAGTAATTGAATATTTCTAAATTGAATCCCCATGAACCCATGTTAAATCCAACTTTTCTAGAATTAATCATATGATGGAGCTTTTGAATCATGAAAGATGAGTTTATCAAGATATGCATGTTTTTTGTGAAATTGATGTAAAAGAATTAAGGATGCTTTGATAATGAAGTTTCAATATGATTGTTGTTGTGAAAGTATTTCTCACATACTACCCATATCATGATTGTAAAAGGATTATCTCACATAAAGGATTTATAGGGTCTAAAGGTCTTCTGAGGTAAGATGAATAAAGTTAAGGAGTTATTCTAATTATAAGGCAAACATTGATCACCCACGTCATGGATTGATAATACAAGTGGAGAATATCAAATGTTTCATGAATTATAAGACAAGATAAGACTAATGAATATACCGTGGGATTTATGCTTTGAAACGAGTGGACAAGTGGCGATTACCCATGTCCTATAAACTATGTGTCATCATAGGTTTTCTACATAGACATTAGCTAGTGGATCTACATAAGCTAGAAGTTTGTGGTTCTTACCTTGGCAAGTGATAACATCTCTTTTTGATGTGGGGTAGACACAGGATTCCATGTTATAATTCACATGGTATCTATGTCCATTAAAGGTAAATCATCCACAATACTGAATTAAGTTAACTTCTAAAAGTATCTCACATGTGTTTTCAGGTGATTTCTACTTGCATTGACCATGATTAAGATTATGTTTTCTTACCTCTTATATTATATTTTATCTTGGTCTTTGCACGTCATGCAAAAGTTCTTTGAGCGTGATTTCGTATCTTTTATGCATGGATATCATACTTAGTACATTCTTTGTACTAACGCATACTGTTTCCTATATTATTTCACTAATGTATGATCTGATGTTCCCACTCCACATCTATGTGGCCAGGTATCACTTTAGTAGATTGACGATTGGTGAGTCCTCATGTTTCGAGGACCCAGACGATATTCCTTAATGTTTTTACATTCACTATTGTATGTGATGCATGGTTTATGTTCTAATCACTTCTGATGTACAAGATGGATTTGAGACTATGTTATACATCTGGTACATTTTATAAACTCTTATGTTTTGAAACTAATTTCTAAACTCTCTTAATTTTATATTTTATTGTATGATGTATGCTAAGTGGATATTGTAGGCCCTCTTAGGGTCCTATACGCCATGTTATATTTGGGGTATGTTATGGGTCGTGACAAACTTGGTATTCATAGTATAAGGCTAAGAAATTTCCTAGGAAGTCTCATAAGACACGTCGAGTAGGGTCTTGTTCATATGTGTATAGCGCGCCAAAATTTATGAATAACAAGCTAAAGGGTGTTTAGGGCTTATTTTCATGTGTTGGCTCAATCCATAAGTGCTTAAGACAATAGGGAGGTTGTGATACATATATATATGAACCCAAATTTGTGTATAGCGGCAACTAGAGTGATAGACGTCCCTAGAATAAATCTCCCGAAGTTTCATTGTTCCAAGGTTGATGAAGATCCTAAATAGTTCATTGACGAAGTATATAAGGTATTGAAGATCATTGGAGTGACACCACTGGAGAAGGTGAAATTGGGTTCTTATCAATTTAATGGTGTTGCTCAAATATGGTTCAACCAATGGAAAGAAAAGAGGGTCGAAGATGCGGGTCTTCTTGATTGGGAAAAGTTCAAATTTTATTTCCTTGATAGGTTCATTCCCCTTTAGATGAGGGAGTCAATGGGTATTGAATTCATCAACCTTATTCAAGGGAACATGAACATGATTTGAATTTCACACAATTGTCTTGATATGCTCGTAATATAGTTGTCGATCCTGGCAAAGAATGAGTAAGTTTGTTTTGGGTGTGCCTAAAATGATGGTTAAGGAATGGCATACCGCTATACTTATCAATGATATGGACATTTCTTGTTTCATGGTTCATGCTAAACAAATTGAAGAGTAGAAACTTAAGGAAAGGTTTAATAAGGCAAAGAGGGCCAAAAATGGCAATGGTGACTTTTTGTATTCAAAATCCGAGCAGCAAGGTCAGTCTAAGTTTTGACAAAGGATTTTTTGTCCAGGATACTTCAATGCTCTACCTAAACTCAACAAATATAGGGTGTCCAACCCTAAGCTTCAAGGAGGAAATGGTAGTGGATATTCATTGTCTACTTGTTCTAACGGTGGAAGAAAGCATGAGGGAAAATGTCTAGCTCATTCTAATGCATGCTCTTGTTGTGGTTAGACGGATCATAAGATAAGGGATTGTCCCTCAATTTATAAGAATGAAGGGGATAATTGTCTATGGGATCAACCCTATCCCTCATCAAGTTTGAGTGAATCAGAAGAAAAACTGATTATATGCACTTCATAATCTTCATGATCAAGAGGGTTCTCCCGATGTAGTTACCAACATGTTTAAAATATTTCATCTTGATGTTTATGCTTTGCTTGATCCCAAGGCTATTTTGTCTTTTATGATGCATATATGGTTGTGCGGCTTGATATTCTTATAGATGTGTTTCTAGATTCTTTTTTATGTATCTACTCTCGTTGGTAAATCTATTGTGGCTAAGAGATTCTATAGAGATTGTCCCATCTCCTTATCACATAGAGTCACTCATGATGATTTTGCAGAGCTAATATGTTACATTTTGATATTATCATTTGTCTAGATTGGTTGCATTCATGTTATGCTCCTATTGATTTTAGAACCCGAGTAGTCAAATTTCAATTCCCAAATGAACCCATTATAGAGTGTAAAGGGGGATATCTTATGCCTAAGAGTCAATTTATCTCTTGTTTGTAAGCTAGAATGAATATCTCTAAGGGTTTCATATAACTTCTTGTTCAGATTAGGGATACGGATTTGGAAATACCTACTCTTGAGTTGGTCCCCGTTGTTAAAGGTTTCTGGAAGTGTTTCCCTGTGATTTATCCGATGCTCCTCCGGAAAAAGAAAAAGATTATGTTATTGATATTCTCCTAGATACGCGACCAGTCTCTATTTCTCCTTGGGGTGCTCCAATTTTGTTTGTTCAGAAGAAAGATGGTTCACTTGTATGTGTAATAACTACCAATAATTGAACAAGGATACTGTTAGAAACAAATACCCTCTTTAAAGGATAGATGATTTGTTTGATCAACTTCAAGGAGAAAGTTATTTCTCTAAGATTGACCTTTGGTCAACTTATCACCAAGTGAGGTTGAAGGAAGTTGACATTCCAAATATGGCGTTTCAAACTTGGTGGACATTGTGAGTTTTTTGTACTGTCATTGGTTTAACTAATGCTCCTGCTGAATTTATAGATTTGATGAATAGGGTGTTTAGAGAATACCTTGACATGATTTTGATTGTGTCCATTGATAATATATTTATCTATTCAAGAGGTGAAGAGGAGCATACTAATCATATGATAATTGTGTTGCAAGTCCTCAAGGACCAACAACTCTTTGCAAAGTTTAGCAAATGCGAGTTTTAGTTAAGGTTCGTAACTTTTTTTTGTCATATTATTTCTAGTAAGGGTATTGAGGTAGATCCTAGAAAATGGATGTGGTTCATATTTGTCCTTGACCTCTATCCCATTCAAATATTAGAAGTTTCTTGGGTTTTGGATGGTTACTATCGAAGGTTTGTTAAAGAGTTTTCTTCTGTTGCCTCTTTATTGACGGCATTGACCCAAATGAAGGTTAAGTTCATATGGCCTAAGGCATGAAAGAAGAATTTCCAAGAATGAAAAGATAGACTTACTTTCGCTCTGGTGTTGACTATACCGGAAGGAAACTTTGTTGTTTGTTATGATTATTCATGATTGGATTGGGATGTATCAATATGCAAAGTGTGAAATCCATTGCATATGCTTCAAGGAAACATAAGATTCATGAAAAGAATTGTCTTACCCATGACCTTGAACTAGCGACAGTTGTGTTCGCTATAAAGATTTAAGGAATTACATATATGGTGTACATGCGATGTTTTTACTGAGTAAAAGAGTTTGCAATATGTGTTTATGAAGAATATCTAAATCTTCTCCAAAGAGGTGGCTAGATTTACTAAAATATTATTACATGAGTGTTCTATCACCCCGCAAAGGAAAATGTGGTGGGGATGCTCTTTGTCACTTATTGATGGGTAGTGTCTCTCATCTTGAGGATAATAAGAAGGATTTTGTTCTAGATGTTCATAGATTGTACCATTGGGTGTTCGGTTAGTTGAATCTACCAAATGTGGTGTTATAGTTCATGATAGTTTAGAATCATCTTTTGTGGCTGATGTCAAATCCAAGCAAGGTCTTCATTCCAGTTTGGTTTAATTGAAGGAAACGGTACTTAAAAGTGTGTAGAGGATTTATCCCAAGGGGGAGATGTTGTACGTAAATGTTAAGGTCATGTGTGTTCCTGATGTTCATGACTCAAGAGGAAAAATCTTATGAAAATCCTACATTTCTTAATAATCCAATCACCCGAGAGCCACCAAGATGTACTGTGACTTGTGGGAGATCTATTAGTGAAAAAGGATGAATGAGGAGATTATGTAATTTGTGGCTAAGTATCCTAATTGTCAACAAGTGAGTGTTCAGGATCAAAATTTGGGAGGTCTATCCCAAGATATTAGCATTCCTACTTGGAAGTGGGAAGATTTGAATATGAACTTCATTGTATGTTTACCACGCACCTAATGGCAACATGACTCGATTTGGGTTATTGTAGATAGAATGATGAAATCTGCTCATATCATTCGCGTCAAGGTTTCTTAGTCAGCGGAGGATTATGCTAAGTTGTGTTTGAGGGAAATTGTTAGTTTGCATGGAGTTCCCCGATCCATTATCTCCGATCATGCTACCCAATTTACTTCTTATTTTTAAAAATCTTTCAAAAATGGCCTTGGTACTCGTTTAATATTAGTCATCCTTTCAACCGCAAACTGATGGGAAAGTGGAGCATACTATTTAAACTTTGGAAGATATGTTGAAACCATGTAATTCACTTCAAAGGTAATTGATATGATCACTTGTCTTGGATTGAGTTTATGTATAACAACAGTTATCACTCAAGCTTTGTTATTGCTCCATTTGAGGCTCTATATGGTAGGAGGTGTAGATATCCTATAGGTCATCTTGAAGTGGGTGAAGTCGCTTTGATATGTCATGAGCTAGTTCATGAGGCTATGGAGAAAGTTTGGCTCATTAGACAAAGGTTGAAAATATATATATATATATATATATAAGAACCCTTATCCTGCCTACCTTGAGCCACCACAAATAAGGATTATCTTTTAATTTATTTATTTTCAAAACTAGTATTCTCCTTTTATGAAAAGTTGTGAATTTTATGAAGAATTACGAATTTTATAACAAGTTGTGACTTTTATGAAAAGTGTGACCTGTTTGAAGGGTTGTAACTTTTCCAAAATATTATGACCTTTCTAATAAGGTACAATAAGCATTTACTCACACTACCCTTTATTGTCTATAAATAGATAGATTTCCTCTTATTTTAAAATACCAAAAGTTCTAAACTACTTCTTCCTCTTCTGCACAATTATGAATTCGTTTATATTGCTCCTGTTCAGTGGCTCACCGATACCATTGTTTTTGTATCAATATCCTGGTGAATGGAATTCTCTATCCTAAGAGGATCTATTCCTTTAAACCTTGGGTACTAGAGGGGAATAATTTCTTTAAGAGGACATTGCACATTCAGTAGGCTCGATATTTTCCTTTTTGTTTCATTCTATTCTTGAGATCTAGCTATGTTATTTTTACGGTAATTAATTTATGCTTATATTGTTAATTGCTACTTTTGAGTATATGTTTCAAACCTTGTTGTATATGTTTCTACAAAACTTATTTTTATAAGTATTTGTTAGTACATATTAAATAAAACATGTCAATTGAGCATTCACACAAGTTTTCTCTACATAAATTGTTGAAGGTACAACAAAAAAAATCTTAAAGATCTATATTAACATCTCTTGAAGATAAAATTCATATTTGGTATGTCATTGTAAGGATATAAAGATATTAAAAACCTTATCGCACCTTGATGTGCGAAGTGAACTAAGAAAATAAGACAAGAATTAATAAATTCTTTACATGGGTTCAAGGATGTGATGGATGACTTATAGAGGAATATGACTAGACTGAAACCTCTTTTAATCCCTGATACATAAATAACTATACAATCAATTAATTACTCGTATTCAATATGAAGTATGAACAAATTTTCAAGTTTACTGCAAGTTGTAAATATTTTTATTGAAGTAATAAATGTGTTTCTCGACACTGTGATTGGAATAGAAGTGTAGTTTCAAATTGAACTCCACACTCTGGTATGTTGATTTTTAAAAAATAGCCAAACGAACTTAATAGTTTTCTGTAATATTTTTCACTTTAGAGTATATATAATAAGTTGAATTGTTTTTCAATATGATTCATTTTTCCTTTAATTTTCCATTTTAATACTTATTTATGATGTATTTAAATGGAAACTTTAAAATGATATGTGTAATGCATAAGTTAGGGTTGAACTCTTCTACACATTAGTATTAGAATATTTGTATATCTCAGGTTAATGTTGTTTTGATTCCCCAAATATATCAAATAGTAATTCTTTCTGGAAGTAAAAGGATAAACTATAAAATCAAATTATAGAGATTGATTAAAGGATAAATGATAAGATGTAATCTTGTATGTAAAATAACATAGTATTTTAGTTTTAATGATTGATAGGTTTAAGTATTATTTATATATTTTTTGACTTTAAATTCCCGCGCAAGACGCGGATAATTTTAATATAAAATATATATAAAAGAGAACTCTAGACCCGCCTATATGATGCCACCACAAATTAGAATTCCATTTTAATTTGTTTATTCCCAAAACTACTCTTCACCTTTCATGAAAAGTTATAACTTTTATGAAAAGTTATGACTTTAATGAAAAGTTGTGACGTTTACGAAAAGTTATGATTTTTATGAAAACTTGTGACTTTTATGAAAGGGTGTGCCCTTTCCGAAGGGTTGTAACTGTTAGTGAAAAATTACAATATAATAAAGGTACAAGATTAAAATTGAAAATATAATGAAGAAATAAAATCCCTTCAGGATGAGCGCAGATATTTCGCTCTCTTTAAGGAGAATTAAGCTAACTACAACAAATGTTTTCACCAGCCCAGCTGTAGTCCTCCTTGACTTGTCCCATCCAGAATATAACAGCCTTAACACAAAGTATAACTCAACAACTTTGGACAAGAGTTGAGTCCAAAGCTCCACAAAAGAACACCTCCCTTCAACTAATAAGAACTTTCTTTCTGACTAACTCCTTCACTCTATATTTTTTTTATGTGTAAACAAAATAAAGACCACCACTATTTATACTAGAAGAAGTCATTCTAGCAATGAATAAAAAGATAATGGGATAGTAAATAGTGAATATAAATGGTCTAGAGATTATATATGTTACATAGGTGACAAAGAATAATGGAGGAATAAAGAGTAAGATAATGATGATTGAATGGGGGAGAAGTGATGGCCACTAATGGTTAAACAATGCTTCCAATGCTTCCAGAAAAAAAGTAGTAGCATATATGCACTAAATTTAAGTGTAATATGTAGCAATCAATATTATCATTAACACTAACATATGATGAGAAGTCAACCAACATAAACATTTTAGAATTTTTAAAATGTCAGTTACACTAACAATCCCCCATTCATTTTGATATTAGACAAGAGAGTATATCAGATGAAGGAAGATTACTATGCATAATAAAGGTGTGTTGTGAATTGAACCTCCACTTAGTGAAACAATAATTTCTACTCTAGAGTCGTAGTGGTTTCAGACTTGAACTATGATTGCTTAAGGGAAATAAAATATTACTGCTCGCACATAATAATCAAGGTGTTTACATGAGCTTTAAAGTCATCACGTTACGGTCTTGTGCTATCCCGATTTTATTAGTGCTTTTGAGAATAAGCACAAAACTCATAGGAAGCAACCTACTTTCACACTCACATACGTGACATTTGTCAAGAGTGCTTTTGTAAGTTTAACACTCCACAAATACGGGCTACAGATTTTCATTAAGAGTTTTGTAAACATAACCTTTACAAATTATAATAGGAAACAATGCACTCACATCATAGGGAGAGAATAAAAAATAGTGCATTTTTTCACAACAATTCATCATATGATTAGTTTTTCCCTTTTGAACCTAGTTATAGGATGTCTAGTCCCCAGGTTGGATGTCCGCATATCTGACTCAAGGATTTATAGGCTTCAATCCCATCCCCCTCGATCCGTTCTAGACATTTTCTCTTGTTAAGACCATAGTAATAGGATTTGCAAGAATATCACAAGATTTTATGTAATCAACATCAATGGTACCATTTATCAAATACGATCTTACATCAATGTGTTTCCTCCTTATGGGTCTTGATTTACCGTTGTAATAACGATTTTGAACTCAGCCAATCGCAATGGTACTATCATAATGAATTCAAATAAGAGAAATTGGTTTTTTAAAATAAGATATTTCAAATAACAAATGTCTTAACCAATTCTCTTCCTCACTATCTGAAGCTAAATCAGTTAGTTAAACCTTCATGGTAAAGTTAGCAATTATAGTTTTCTTTTTTAATCTCCAACATATAGAACCACCACCCAAAGTGAAAACATTACCAGTAATAGAACACGAATCACCGGATAAAGCATTTCAATCTGTATCACAAAAGTCTTCAAGTACAACAAGATATTTTTTATAGAACAAACCACAATATTTTTGTTCCAATTAAATATACATGACTCTTATTATAGAATGTCAATGTTCATTACCTGGATTGCTTGTAAACCTGTCAATTACTCCTTCTGCATAAGCAATATCAGGCCTAGTGCAATCAATCACATATCTCAAACTTTCGATTATACTATCATATTCATTTTGATTTATTACATCATTTCACTTTCAATAGGAAATAAGTGAACACTTGAATGAAAAGAAGTTATAACATGCTTGCAATCATGAAAGTTATATTTTTTAAAAACATTCCATGACTGGTTAATGAAAATTTCATCACATGTTCTTGTTATTTTTATTCCAAGAATAAAGTTTATCTCACCAAGATCTTTCATATCAAAATGGCTTCTAAGAATATTTTTAGTTTCATCAATAACATTCATGTTAGAGCCAACGATCAATGAATCATCAACATGTAGGCAAATAATCACATGTGATAATATATGCACTTATCACACTCATTTGTTTTAAAACATTTCAATAAGAATCAAACTTTTAATGTCATTGCTTTGGTGTTTGTTTCAAGCCATTAAGGGATTTACTAAGTTTACATACTATACTTTCTTGGCCTTCTTCAACAAAACACTCGGGTTGATCCATGTAAATTTTCTCATTTAGGTCTCCATTTAAAAAAACAGTTTTTACATCCATTCAATAAATTTAAAAATCATGAATTTCAACCATAGAAATTAAAATTCGTATGGATGTATTTTTTGTTACCGGTGAAAAAGTATAAAACAATTCTAGGCCTTGTAGTTGTGTAAAACCTTTTGCAACTAGTCTAGCCTTATATTTATCAATAGATCCATCCGGATTCAATTTTTTCCTAAGACCCATTTGCAACCAATTATTTTACAACCCGGTGGTAAATCAACTAACTTCCAAGTTTTATTAGAAATTAGAGATTCTATTTCATCATATGCAACCTCTTTCCAAAAAAATAGAGTCATGTGAAGACAAAGCTTCTTACAAAGTGACAAGGTCATCTCCAATATTAAACACATAAAAAATCAAGACCAAAATGTTTTTTCAACTCTAACTCTTTTACTTCTTCTTAACATAAAATCATATAATTCTTGATTTTTCAAAGAAGAAGTAGAAGAACTAGGTAGTGACAAAATATTTTGTTCAATCCTTTGACCCCAACTACTTTTAGAATCAAATGAAAATTTATTTTCATGAAAATAGCATCACCGAATTCTATTATAATATTATCTTCAAGACTAAAAAATCAATAGGCTATACTATTTGAAGCATAATCAAGAAAAGCACAAGTACTAACTTTCTTACCCAATTTTGTAATCTTGAAATCCATTAGTCTCACAAAGACTAGACGACCCCAAACTCTTAGATATCCCAAACTTGGGTTGTAACTTTTCCACAATTCAAAAGGCATCAGTTTTGACTTCTTATGAGGCACACGATTCAACTCATAAAAAGAATTTAAAATAGTTTCACCCCAAAAATTTAAGGTGCATGTGACTCAAGAGCATGGTATTAGGCAATTCAACCAAAGTTTTATTTTTCCTTTTCGCTACACCTTTAGATGAAGGAGAATAGGGAGCAGTAGTTTCATGAATAGAATTAGACTCATTTGAGCTATATTCATGCTCTCTATCACTTTTAATTCTTTTTATTTTTCTTTCAAACTGATTTTCAACTTCATGGGGATAAGTTTTGAAATTTTCAAAAGCATCACTTTTATTTTTAATCAAGTAAACATATGTTAACTTAGAAAAATCATCAATTGGAGTGATAAAATATCTATTACCTCCACTACTTAAAATTCCACCAAGTTCACAAATATCAATATGACCTAATTCCAAGAAATCAATTTTTCTTTCAACTTGAAACTGAGGATGTTTAGTGATTTTGGTTTTACTACAAGCCTCACACTGTTCAAAATTCTTTTTAACCATTAGGATTAATAGTAAACTACTCATGATTCCAACATAACAATCGTTAATATGACACAAACGAGCATGCAAAAATTGGTAGAATAAGTCATATAAACAGAAGTAGATATTTTATTCATTTCAACATTCAGTTTGAACATCTCATCACAAGCATACCCCTTTCCCACAAAAATATGCTTCTTCACAATTACATATTGGTAAGATTCAATAATCTTTTTAAAGCCAGATTTATTAAGAAGAAAATTAGACATCAAATTTTTCGCATGAAAGGAGTATAAAGTACATCTTTCAAAGTTAACACCCTTCCACTAGTAAAACACAATTCGACATCTCCTATTTCAAGCACTTGAGTTGTGTGAGAATCATCAAGCAAGATAGTTTTGGGATCCTCAAAATGAGTATATTTTTTAAACTAGTTTTTTGTCATAACAGACATGATGGTTTACACCAAAATCAGCTAATAAGAACTCTCTTTTTACTAACTCTCTCACTCTATATTTTTCTTGTCTGTAAACCAAATAAAGATCACCACTATTTATACTAGAAGAAGTTTTCTTACCATTCAATAGGAAGATAATGGGGTAGTAAATAGTGTAAATAAATGGTCTAGAGGTTACATATGTTACATAGGTTACAAAGAATAATGGAGGAATAAAGAGATAATAAAGATTGAATGGGGCAAAAGTGATGGCCACTAACGGCTATACCACTTTGCCGATGCTGCCATAAAAAGACTAGTAACATATAGAGAAAACACATAAAAAGAAGAAGAAAAAAACCTAGACTTGGCAACACAACTTGCTTTAGTACTTAAACTACATGACCGTTTAAATATCCCTAAACATCTTTTAAGTGAATTAAACACAACCCTGAGAACAGAATACCACTCTCACCGACCACATCATAGCCATGCAAGCAGCACATCATTAATTTTCAAAAAGTTTTTACTTATTCACCTTTTTTCTTAAACATTTTCTTAATATGCATTACAATAATAAATTAATTAAAAATATATTTTAAAATTAAAATTATCCCATCTTCTTCTCCCCTCCCCTCCCCCCCCCCCCCCCCCCCCCCCTCTTGTTTCTTGATTATCACCATTTTCAACCATCACTAGGTTCTTTTATTTTCCAAATTTTCAGTCTTCAATAGTTATTTTCTTCTTCAACATTCATCAATTTAAAAACAAAAAAAATTAGAATACTAACTTTTTATTCTTCGAACACTCTTTCTCTCCCACAAAAAGGGCTCCTTGGAGAATAATGTTTTTTGAAAATTATTTTTTTTCTTAACAATTCAAATGAAGATTGTGTAAGAAAGTTGATAGACCCACATTGTTTGCATCACAACTAATATAATTAAAAATGGGTTACTTAAAATTCAAGAAAATTTATGGTCAATAGTATGAATTAGGTGTTGAGTTTTATGATTAGTGAAGGGCGGGTGAGGTGAGGGATGAAGGCGAAGGAAAAGTTTTAATATGAAAGAAGAAAGGTATAAGGAGTGCTTCAATGGGGAAGAATATATTTGGGAAGACAACAAAATAACGAGAGAACAAAAAGATTAAATATTTTTTAAAAATAAAAAATTGAACCCACAAATTTCATTTTCTTCTAAATAAGAAATTTCACATTTTTTTAACTTTAACTTATAAAAAAACTAAACGTTATTAGTTAATATTGACCAATAAAAAATATTTAGTGTATGATTTTAACTTTCAGTTTTTTTTATTTTATTTATTTCACGCGCTTTGAGGAGAGTATATACACTCACTTGTCCACGTCATCTCTTAGGGTGATATTTAATCTGTTTAGAATTGTTAAGGGGGTATTTAAATGCCTGTATAGTAAAAGTACTAAAGTAAGTTTTGTTGCCAACTTTAAAGGGTTTTTTATGTATTGTCTCTAACATATATGCACTAACTTTAGGTGTAATATGCATCACTAAATATTCTCATTAACATTAGAACATGATGAGAAGTGAACCAACGGTAACTTTTTCAAAGAGTTGTGACATTTCCCATACGGTACAATAAATATTTGTTCATCCTTTGTTTTCTATAAATAGAGAGATTTGCTCTTATTTTAAAACAACAAAAAATCTGAACTTCTTCTTCTGCACAATTAAATATTATTTTTGTATCAATATACTGCTGAATAGGATCGGTCTATTCTTAGAGGATCTATTCCTTTAAACTTCGTGTACTAGAGGGGAATAATTTCCTTAAGGGGACACTGTACATTCAATGGCCTAGATTTTTCCCTTTATGTTTCATCCTATTATTACAGATCCTGGTATGTTTATTTTGTATTTTGTTATTTAGGTTTCTGCAAAGTTATTGTTCTAAGTAGTTGTTAGTACAGATTAAATAACACATGTTAATTGAGTATTCACACAAGTTTTTTCTAATGAATTGTAGTTTCAAATTGAACTTCATCACTCTCTGGTATGTTGATTTTTTTTAAAAAAAAACATCCAAATAAAGTTAATAGTTTTATTTGATATTTTCCCTTTCATATTAAGTTGAATTATTGTCCTATATGATACATTCTTCCTTTGATTTTTCATTCTATTAGTTATTTATGATATATTTAAATGAGAAACTTTAAAATGATATATGGAAAGCAAATGGTATGGCTGAACCTTCTACACATTAGAATAAGAATATTTGTTCACTTTTTAAGTCTTTTGAAAATGATTTATCCCTTCTCCAACAATTATGTATTTATTAGAAAATTTAATATATTCGGTTGATGTTCATTTGATTCCCTAAATATCAAATAGTAACACTTCTTGGAAGCAAAAGGACAAATTATAAAATCAAATTTAAGATGATTGATTGAAGGATAAATGAGGATAAGATGTTATAATTATCATCTTCGTTTACATTATTAATATTTGTTACTAAGTAATCTTGTATGTAACATAGGATAATGTTTTTGTTTTCGTAACTGATAGGTTTTAAGTATTATTTCATAAATTTTGTGATATAAAATTCTCGCGCGAGGTGCGGGTGATTTTGTCATTTTTGTCATACATAGTTTATTTATGCATTATGTTAGTCATGTACTCTCTTGATGAGTTCCCTATGAGTTGGAAAGATTTTTGAGACTTACATTCTGTTCTTTTGTTGTATTCTCTTTATTTGATATTCATAGTATCATGCTTATGTCAATTGACTTGTTTAGGGCCTCATCGGGTCCCATCTGTCATGTCAGGTCTAAGGTATTGTTTGGACCGTGACACAAATTTTACAGAAAATGAAGCTACTATGATAGTTACTACAATATTTGTGATAGATAGTTGTTGCAACAAATATAGTAATTGCTACAACAATTACGATAATTGTTGCAACAACTATGGTAATTTCTAGAGCAATTAAGATAGTTGTTTAAACAGCTATCGCAATTGCTTAAATTGTTACAACAACTTCAAGAGTTACTTGAGTTGTTCCAACAATAGTTGAATTATTGTAGCAACTTCTGCATAGTTGTTGCGGTAAGTTGGACAATTGTTTGATTATTTTTTTTGGTTAGAAAATAAGGTGGAAGAGGAACTAGTGAAGGAGATAGTACTTGTGACAGAGGAGAAGCTTGGTGGTGATGATGGAAGAAGAGGTAATGATTGTTATGGTTATGGTGAAGGAGGAGGAGGAAGAGGTGGTGGTAGAGAGGAAAACACATGGTGGTGGTGGTGGTGGAGGAGGTGATGGTAGTAGAGGAGGAGATGATGGTAGTAACAATAATAGCAGCAATAAAAAAGGATAGGAATAATGGTAGCGGCAGAGAGGGAGGGAGAGGGGGTGGTTGTGAGGATGAGAAAATAGTATCTTTGTGTAAATAAAAGAACTTAAGGATTTAAAATTAGTGTTATTAACACTAATCTTAAAATTTTCATCTCTACACAATTAATTAACGTGCATCATGTTTTCTTAGTTTTGAAAATTTATTTTGTCTCCTTTAATTACATTTTACTAGTTTCTCCAGAAACTAGGGTAATTTGTTGATTTTGTGCATAGGAGTTATTGGATTTGTTGACTTATCGTCAATTTGCACTAAAGTAGTAGTAGATTTGGATTGGTTTTCTCAAGGAGTATCATTCAATACGGATGAATAAATTGCAAGGTGTTTCAGAGGATTTTGGTTCCTTTTTTTATTTTCTATTTCCATCATTATGTCCCCTCACGTTCTGTCTCCGTTCATTTTTGTTTTGTAATTTAAATTCTACCTGAGCTTCATGTAATTTTCATCCCCAATGTAAAATTGTCAATAAATATTAATAGGAAAAAGGTATAAATTCACCCCTAAAGTTATTTCGGAAAGTCAGTTACACACTTAAACTACTGGAGCGACCTATTACATACCTATACTATTCAAAAGTGAATTTAATACCACCCTCAAAGCTGACGTGAAAATATAATTAAATATAACATAAATAAAACGTGTTTGAAAAAAAAAGGGTCAATTTCCCCCACCCTCACCTTTCTCCTTCATGTCACCCTACCTTTCTTCTCCACCAAATCACGTCAACATAATATACAAGTCTCATTCTTTTCCCCCTTACTGGTTTAATTTCATTTGCACTTTGAGTTACAAATCTGTTCATTTCTTACATAATCCTTCACTTCTCAAATATATTAGAAAATTATGCTGTTCTATTTTTGTTTATATGTCCGATCTATACTCATCTGACTTCAAAATATATATTTTTAATGTAACCATTTTACTGGCACAAGTGTTTCGATTGTTTCTTTGTGATGGAGAAAGACGCCTTGTTGTTTTCGTTTCAGATCTTAATGATCTTAATGCTCTGTCCTAATGTAATATTTCTGTCACCCCCTATGATTTTCTCGACCATGAAAGGATTATCTCCTCTTTATCTCATCAATTGTAATAATTTTTTGTGGTGGTTTTGGAGATGGGGTGGTAAAATTAGTGGTGGTATGACTTTTAATTTTAATAATGACAGTAAAATTTGTGATTTTGATGTGGATGCTGAAATTTATGGTTATGATTGTGATAAATTTCAATAGTGGTGATGTGGTTCGTTGGTGAATTTAGCTAAGTTTATTATGGTTGGTATCAATTTTTTATCATGGTTATGGTTGTGGAAAGATTCCGGTGGTGAATTGGTTATGGTAGTGGAGAAGTGAATTTGGTAATAAAGGTAACATTAATGGTGGTAGTTTAATGGTGGGTTTGATGGTTTACAATGAAGAAGAAGCAATTGGGTGATATGAATTTTATTTTTTTGAAATCTGACGTAATTATTGATGTGGCAGTGACATGGTGATGATGTGGAGCGAGTGTGAAACACTCTCTCATCATGTGTGTAAGGGTTGAAATAAATTCACTTTTAAATAATTAAGGTGTGTAAAAGGTCACCACAATAGTTTAAGCATGTAACTGATTTTTCTTAATAAGTTCAGAAGGAATTTTATGTCTTTTTCCAAATTAATATGGCTACTAACAATATATAAGATGTTCTTTTCTGTAGCAGCGAAGACTTGATAAATAATAAACAAGGCAAAACTATAATATATATATATATATATATATATATATATATATATATATATATATATATATATATATATATATATATATATATATATATATATATATATATATATATATATATAAATACATACTTGAAAGAAAGGTAATGAGGTAAGAATGAATGAAACAATTCTTAGGGAAATGATTGATATTTTATTGATAACTCAATTTTTTCATAAAAAGGGAGAGTTCAAAATATTGAAGCTAACAATTGTAAACGCAAACACAACTTAATGGGCCTTGATTTCCACCAGTTCAAACTCCATTTCCATTATGTTTTTGTAAGCATTCACTTTGACACTCTGCCATGGTGCAATCACTGGCCTTCAAAGTCTCAGAACATCTTTGTTGGGCTTTCACTTGTGTACTTGTCATTGCAACTACATCAAAAAAAAATTAGTAAAATTTATGTGCTAGGTATCACTTTTGATGCCAAAACACCATAACAACGTTTCGACCTTACAAGTGAAGAACTTAAGATTTATATACATATATTGTCATGGTTTTTGAAATCCATGACAACAAAGAGTGAAACTTCATTACAAATTCTGGAATTTCATCCAAAATACTAAGATGAAATTTTACTTTCTTCATTTTTATTATAAATTCATGAATTTCCAAAAGAAAGAGAGATTATTTTTTAATGATTTTTTCTTTAATTTGCGGCTATTTTTCAATTAACAAGTCTAAAAATTGCCATTTTAAAAATTTTATCAAAAGAATTAGCATTGTTTTCTTTTATCATAAACACAATAATAAATATAGAAAAAAACAATTTGGATAATAATTAAATTTTTTTTAAAAAAACTGAAATAATGAGAAAGAAGCAAATGATGGAGCTCAAAAACTTGGTCATATTGCTTATAAAATTTGATGAACTCAAATGTGTAAAGCAATTTCTAGAGTTGTGTGCTTTGGTAGAGCAAGGTTAAAAGGGCTTTTATAGTGTTAATTTTTTTTTTATCTATTAAATACAAATTAATGGACAATTCAAATAAAAGAAATCATTAATGAAATACAATTATATTAGTCAACTTTTAAGATTATGACGTTGGTCCCATAAATGATTCTATTAATGCATTAAAAATGAACATTTTTGTTCTTAATTTTTTTTATCTTTAGCTAAAAATAGTTCAAATTATATTAGTGGAATTTTTTAAAAAGAAATTAAAATACCATCAATTTGAGATGAAAATATTATATGTTAAATAATACATTTCTTAAAATATTATGTTATATTTTAAAATGAATTACAAATATTAGATATTTAATTAATCATATATTCATTACAAAATAATACAAAAAATCTTAAAATAATGAAAAAGTGAAACAGAGAGGTGAATAGTAATTCTCCAAATTTGAAGAACTACTATTCACCCCTCTATAAATAGTAGTAATTTATGAAGAATAAAGTATTTCTTTATATATAGTAAAAGTTTTTTAAAAATATTTGAAGCAATGTAATATAAATATATATCGAAGATTAATAACAATATCATGAACTTGATAGATTTCGCTAAAATTCTTGATTAACAATGATAAATAAATAATAATGTTTTAATTGAAACAAGTAATAGAAAGAGGAGATCATTTTTCTTCTTTCGTTGTATTAATTACCAAAAAATAATAATCTTTAGTATACGTGATGAATATTTTCAAGTATAGCAGCAAAGAAATTCATGACCCCACCTCTACTTGGGAGTGTGTTGATGGAAGTGCTGGAAAGGGAATAGTGTAGAATAAAACATACTTGAGGATAAGAATTTTATGAGAATAATCTGATTGTTGAAACCTTATATTAAAGTCCGTCAAACATAAAATTAATAAGCTATGAGAAATTAATGAAACACCACTCTCCTAAGTGAGTCATTTTATCACTGAGTACATAGAGATTTGTCCATATGAATGAATGACCAAATCAGTTACTAATTACTATGTACATAAGGTACGTTCAAAGTACTGACACATACATTGTGCCTATATTAATATTCGCAAACTAAATATGAGAATGTTCATAGAACAAAAATATTAGCATATAATAATATGGTAAAAAACTGAAATTAAAGATATCAGCAATCACATTATTTGTGATGGTATAATCCAAGTATGTGGTGAAATATGACTAAGTGACAATCCAGGATAGATAGATTCAACTTCTTCGTCTTCAAAATTGTCTCTTCCAACACCATCCAAATGACGAAATTTATCATACCAATCTTCAGTCGAATATATATAATTAGGTTTGATTCCAGGAAATTTAGAAGAGTTAATTGAACATGTTCCTGTAATAAAGCCCAAAAAATAGTTGAATGAGCAAATCGGGTAATAAATAACAGTTTATGGGATAGCTCGACCAGAAAAATACAGAACTGAATGCTGAAAAAATATATCATGTATTGTTGCTCTACTTCGTTTGGTTTGGGAGTAGCAGCCCTTGGAACTTCGAAAAACCAAAATTCACCACGAGTTGTAACATAATAGAATTTACCCTTATAATAATTCATACCCGTGACAGCACCCAAATTGTCCATGTCAATATTTGTCCAATTGAGATCTGAAAGCCAAATGATCAATATTTGTGTTATAGTTAACCACGAGTATATAATCTGAGGTAACGGAAGGACTTGCAGATAAGAAGTCCAAGAGCACTTGACCATTAGAAGCCACTAAGTCATCTCGTGAAGGAAGTCGAATTTGGGTACGGGACAAATGATACAACAAGTTCATCTATCCGGTACTATCATCTATGGTGCAGAGCCATCCCTCCGATGGACAACACTGTCATTGTCTAGCTTCGGGGAGAATAGGGGAGAAACTTTCTGCTTGATAAGAGAGTAAAACTCTCGATAACCATCATGTTTATCAGCCATTATAAGGGAGTTTGGGTAAAAAAGATATCAAATTTATGGTTAGGGGTAGTAGCAATTTGCTAAGAGGTACAACCACAAGTAAAAACAATGAAATCTGTAGGTGGTTTAATACAATTGGCAATCATAGCAAGGAGATGTTAAAAATTAGTGCATTATAACGGTCCCTTTTTAATGTTAACTTTTGACCTGTTTAGTTTACTAAGTCAAATAAATCAGTTCCTATTTCGTTGCAAGTCTACCTAGATACGAGTCTTAGTAAGTTAGTAGAGTAATTTTAGGAGTTCAAGTTAGTGGTAAAGTCTATATAGCTGCTGCATAATTGCTGTAAACCAGTTTTTCGGATATAGCTTTCTCTTTGTTCTATTTTCGTTATATTGCAGGCTTCTTCTTTATCTGCTTATTTTTTGTTTTATGGTATTAGAGCAAGGTCGTTGATCTGATTATTATTTCTATCTTCTTGTTTATCAAGTTTCATTAGTCTTGTTGGAAGAGATTGAAAGTTTTAGAGAAAGAAAAATAAACTTGTGCAGTATAGAGTCGGTAAATGGGGGAAACAGTTCAAATCCCTAGTTTGGTGTCGATAAGCTTGTAGAGATAAACTACAAGTACTGGAGAGTGTGTATGGAAGCTTATCTTCAAGGTCAAGACCTGTGGGATCTTATTGTTGGTGTTGAAGCAGAAATTCCAGCAAACACTGCGGAAAATGTAGAACCATGGAGGAAATGGAAGATTAAATGTGGTAAAACACTCTTTGCTTTGAGGACTTCAATAGACAAAGAGCTCATCGACCATGTACGAGATGTTAGCTCACCAAAAGAAGTTCGGGAGATACTTTAGAGATTGTTTACAAAAAAATAATACTGCTAGGCTACAACTGTTGCAAAATGAATTGGCAATGCTAACACAGGGAGGCATGTCTATTTTTGAATATGTCTTACGAGTCAAAGGAGTTTGTGCTGAAATTTCAGAATTAGATCCTGATGAGAAGATCGGTGAAGCAAGAATGCGGCGATTTCTTATTCGAGGATTGAAGGAGTATAATCCGTTCTTTACCTCCATTCAAGGTTTGACAAAGCAACCTTCAGTTGAATAATTTGAAAATTTGCTTTCCAATCAGGAGGCACTGACAAAGCAAATGGCAAAATGCTTTGAACAAGATGCATCTCTTTTTTCAAAGAATAAAAATAAAAAGAAAATGATATCCTCGGAGATCAGGAACAATGAAAAAGTATCCAATGGTGAAAAAACTACTTGTGGCAACTTTGAGAATAAAAAGTGCTATAGATGTGGTAAAATTGGACACATCAAGAAATATTTTAGAATGAGGATCTCAAAAACAAATGTTGCAAGTGAAAATGATGGAAATGAGCAACTTAAATGGGAGCAGTGCTTCACTGTAGAAGTAGATGAGCAAAGGAATGATGATGTAGTTGAAATTCTCTACAACGATGATAATTGCACACAAGAATGGATCATTGATTCTGGTTTCTCTCATCATGTAACTGGAAATGATTCTCTTCTTTCAGAGTTGCGCCAACATAACAGAGAACGAGTTGTTGTTACAACGGATAACTCTACATATCTAGTAGAAAATGAAGGAGTTCTGAAGATTGACGTTGGAGCTACCAGAGGGCTGTCAAGTTGAATGATGTATTTCATGCTCCAGGTTTGAAAAACTTAGTTTCACTTTCTCAAATCACTGATTCTGGAAAATATATTATATTTGATCCAATTGATGTGAAGATTCTGGACAACATGAAGAACATATATGTTGATGTTGTTCTTAAGGGTGAAAAGAAAGGTTCGTTGTTTGTTATGGCAGTAGGAGAAGCCTATGTGAAGAAGACAAGTCAAACAGATAGCGCAAAAATTTGTCATGCTCGACTGGGGCACTTGAGATACCAATTGCTAAGGCAAATCTTTTCAAAGAAGTTGGTGGATGGTCTACCGACTCTGCAAAATATTCATGAAGATACAGTTTGTCAAGGTTGTCAATTTGGGAAATCATATCGTCTCCCATTTCAAAAATCAAAAAATTGAAGATCCACTATGTTAGAACTGGTTCATACAGACTTAATGGGACCAACAAAAACAACAAGTTATAGTGGTTTTTGGTATGTCATGATACTTGTAGATGACTTTTAAAGATATACATCGGTGAAGTTCTTGATAGAGAAGAGTAAAGCCTTGTCAAAATTTGATGAATTTAATACTACAGTGGAGAAGGTTTTGGGGTAAACGTTAAATGCTTACATAGTGACAATGGAGGAGAATGCATGTCTGATGCATTATTTATATATTGCGATGACAATGATTTTTCAAGGCAAATGACATGTCCTAACACCCCTCAAGAGAATGGTGTTTCTGAAAGGAAAATGTCTCATCTTGCTTCTACAAGCCTTTCATGGTTACATGATAAAAATCTTCCTCGAGAGCTCCGGGTTGAAGCTATTCAAGGTGCATTTATGTGATAAATTATTTGCCTCCAGTGTCAGGTAAAGCGAAATCTACTTTCGAGATTATATATTATGAAAAGACAAATGTAAATTACTTTTGGGTATTTGGTTCGACTTGTTATGTTCATATTCCAAAATCTTCTCTAACTAAACTTGACCCGAAAGCAAAAATGTATCTTTGTTTGCCATTACTCTCATAAGAAAGGGTGGAGGTGTATGGACCCTGAAACCAAGAAATTCGTCACATCCAAAGATATTGTGTTTGATCAAATATCATCCTATTATTCTTCCCAGAAAACTAACAATCAAGAAATGATTCTTGATGTTGATCAAGAACCTTTGGAGTTGATTCCCGAGAGAAACTTGCAGGCTTCAAATAATGATGAAAGCTCATATTCAGATGGTGTTGAAGAACAAACTGAAAGGAATCAACAAAAGAAAAAAGAGCCAAGTTACTTCAATGATTATGAGGTACACTTGAACAACTGCTCGATTACTTCATGTTTCTTACAGGAGTATTGGAGGAACCAGTCATCTTTGAAGAAGCCAAAGGTCATCCTGAGTTGGAAGCAGTGATGTACCGTGGTTATACGGTACTTTCAATGCTTTTTCCTTAAGTTTAGTGTGTGTCTAAGGCCTTTTTGTATTGGTTTTAATGTAATTTTCTCTTTGTTTTCAGGAAATCTGTCCAGAAGGAGAACATGAGAGTTTTGTGCTGAAAGTTGCAGAAGTGACAACGTACGGAGCCATCGACGGTCGGTCGTGACCTTGATGGTCCGTAGGTGGCCACCGTCATAAGAAGAAGAAGGCTGACAAAAGAAGTTGGGGAATTCTGACCAAGTGTGGGGCTACGGAGGTTCTCGACGGACCATCCTGCACATCCATCAACGTCAACAGAAAGTAGCCCCAGTACCCATCTTGAGAAGATTCTAAGTATGGAACGACGGATGGCCTCGACGGTCCGTCTCTCCAGTCATCGACTCAGACGCGTTTTTTGGACAGATTTTTCTTAAATAGATTTCCCTCTTTTATTAGATTCTAGTATTATAAATACCTGTATACACCTCGTTTTTGGGGTTAGACTTTTGGATATTTTTTAGTTTTATTGTTCTAAGTATTGAATTTTGGGATTTTGGAAATTACTTTATTTTCCGGAATCGTTTGTTGCAAGTTTTTGATTAATTCAAGTAATTTTCTGGATTATCTTCAATCTCATCAAAGTAAGTGCATGAATTCTTATCTAATTAATATTAATTGTGTGATTATTAACATGGGTAACTAAACTCCATAGCTAGGGTTGTGGGAACCATGGGTAAATAACAAGGTAAAATCTAACTAAAATAACAATTCTCGAATAATGTCTTGCATGTATTGATAATTCTTTCGTTTAGAAGTCTTTTTAACGGTGGCCAACGTTAGAACTCGCCTTATTGCTACTTGCCGGATCAAGGAGGTAGATAATAAGAAAAGAATTATCAACGTAGATTTAGTATATACCATCTAATAAGCTAGTGTTGGTTGGTGCGAAGTAACAACTAAGCCAAATATCGATTATGATGCTTAATATGAGGTAAAGGTAAGGTTTAGTAAAGCATACACACGTAGCCGGACCAAGGTGCGGAGTGAAATTTCCTAGTTACCGGACCAAGGAATTAGGGATACATAACTTACCACTTTGCATGCAAGATATCAGGAAAGGATTGTTATAGCTAGAATTACCGAGTTATGAACCTTCGGGGAACACTTAAGCCCTAGTTACTTTCATTACTTGATATAAATCAAATCTTTGAACTTGTCACTTGTTTACGCAGAATTAGCTAATTACATTTGTTATTCAAAAAACCCTTTTTGTTATTTGTTTTCGAAAAGGACTTGACTAAATAGAAGTAATAGTAGGTTAAAGTTAAGTCTAAATCATTTTCCTCGTGGGATCGACCTCAACCTCATAGTTGGGTTCTTTACTTGATACGACCGCTTATACTTCTTTTCGAGAAGTAAATTTGAGCGTATCAAATTTTGGCGCCGCTGCCGGGGAAAGTGGCTTTTAGATTAACTTTAAGCTTATTACCAAAGTTTAGTCAATATTTTCCTAATTTTACTTTTTCTTGTTGTTTTTGTCTCTTGCAGATCTAACTTCCATGTATGCCAAGTACGCGGAGTAGAGGAGAACCCATAATCGAACCCAACCCTAAACTGGAGCATACACTGCGCAGAATGAACCAAAATCTGGATATTCTCGATGATGATCACAACCAGGATCTTCCACCACAGGTTGATGCTCATGCTCAATTATTACCTGAAAATCGTAGGGAAGGTGAAATACAGAGGCAACCTCCCGCTCCACGCCCTCAAGAGTATTATCGGGGATATGATAACATTAGCGACTCTGACGGGCCACTTGTCTTGCCTCCCCTACCACATGGCCATACTTTCGTGGTAACTAGTAGTCTGATGCAAATGCTCACTTCTAGAGGTTTGTTTTCGGTGCTACCTTCTGAGGATCCACATGCTCACATCGCCAAAGTGAGGTCGGTGTGTATAAGTTGTGTAGGGAGGCCTGATTTGAATATGGACGTAATTGGGTTGAGAGTGTTTCCTCTCTCACTGACGAGAGAGGCTGCTATATGGTTTACAGAACTCCCCTATAACTCAATCTACACTTGGAATCAATAGAGGGATGTGTTCTTAGCACGTTACTACCCGGTATCTAAGAAGCTAAACCAAAAAGATAGGGTGAACAACTTTGTGGCACTACCGGGAGAATAGGTCAGTAGTTCTTGGGACAGATTCACTTCGTTCTTGAGAAGTGTCCCCAATCACCGCATCGATGATGAGTCACTGAAAGAGTACTTTTATCGAGGACAAGATGATAATAATAAAGCAGTATTGGATACGATAGCGGGTGGTTCTTATGGGGAGTGTCCTTATGTTGAGATTGCTGAGAAGTTAGAGAAAATCTCTCGAAATAATAAAGCTTGGGGCACTAGGAAGTCAGATACTGGGAGAAACACTTTTGCGGTGCAATCCGGACACAACCCAGCCACAGATGAGATTCGTTAGGAAATGGCTCAAATGAGAACTGAGCTTGGGTTGGTGTTGAAACATGTCACTGGGGGTGTAGAAAAGGTAAATGCGGTGAACTACTTGTCTAAACCACCGCCGCCGACTGATGAGTATTACTATGAAGAGGACTCTTATGCGGTAAATGAGCAGACGGGGGTTTTCCGACCAAATGCCCAAGGCTCCAATCAGGATAATTGGCACCAAGGTCAAGGAAACCAAGGTTAGTTGTGAGTTAGGAGATAAAACGGAGAAAGAAGCTGAGGTAACCCAAAAGGTGACCCCCATGCCTAGACCACCACCTCCATTCCCACAAAGGTTAGTGAAAAAGACCGAGAATGGTATACCGGCATTTTATCAATATGTTGAAACAGCTTTCCATCAATGTCCCTTTGATAGAAGCTCTTAAACAAATGTCCGGTTATGCCAAGTTCATGAAAGATATGGTTACCAAGAAAAGATCGGTCAGTTTTGAGGATGATGATAAAATGCAGCATTGTAGTGCTATTGCTACAAGGTCTCTAGTGCAAAAGAAACAAGATCCCGGTGCCTTCACTATTCTATGTACAATCGGGTTATTACACTTTGCGAAAGCATTATGTGATCTTGGGGCAAGCATAAATCTCATGCCTCTCTCTATTTACAAGAAGTTGGGTTTGGGTGACCCAAAGCCCACTGCGATGCGACTACTGATGGCTGATCGAACGGTGAAGAGGCCTATTGGGATACTCCACGATGTGTTAGTAAAGGTGGAGTTATTCATATTTCCGGCCGATTTTGTGATTCTTGATTGTGAGATCGATTTTGAGGTGCCTATTATCCTTGGGAGGCCATTCCTTTCTACGGGTAGAGCCTTGGTTGATATGGAGAAAGGGCTGATGAAATTTCGGTTGAACAATGAAGAAGTGACTTTCAACATTTGTAAATCCATAAGGCAGACTGGTGAGATCCAATCGGTATCTGCCATATCTTACAGGGTTGAAAAGTCATTTGAGGTACAAATAGAAGAACGTCTGGGTGTAAAAGCACTAGCGGCAGTGATCATGAATTTTGATAGCGATTGCATTGAAGAGTATGGGTCATTGGTCGCGGCACTTGATCGAGGCGATGTTCGGTTTAAACCAAAGAAGTTTGAGTTAGATATGAAGAATCGCGAGTCTTTACCCGCGAAAGCATCTATAGAGGAGGCTCCAAAATTAGAACTTAAGGCTCTACCACCTCATCTGAGGTATGTATTCTTGGGAAATGGTGACACATTACCGGTAATCATTGCATCAGATCTGAATGTACATCAAGTTGAGAGTTTGGTGAAAGTGTTAAAAAGGTTCAAAAGAGCTATTGGGTGGACTATTGCGGATATTATTGTGATCCCTCCCGGTATTTTTTTGCATAAAATCCAACTAATGCCCGATCATAAGCCTAGTATTGAGCACCAAAGACGTTTAAATCCACCTATGCAAGAGGTGGTGAAGAAGGAAATCATTAAGTGGTTAGATGCTGGAGTTATATATCCAATCGACGATAGTAGTTGGGTATGCCCTGTTCAGTGTGTACCTAAGAAAGGGGGAATGACTGTGGTCCCCAATGAAAAAAATGAGCTTGTTCCGATGAGACCGGTGACTGGATGGAGGGTATGTATGGATTACCAGAAATTAAATGCATGGACCGAGAAGGACAATTTTCCTATGCCCTTCATGGATTAGATGTTGGACAGACTTGCAGGAAAGGGGTGGTACTGTTTTCTTGATGGTTATTCGGGTTATAATCAGATTTCTATTGCACCGGAGGATCAAGAGAAAATCAACTTTACTTGTCCATATGGGACCATCGCGTTCAAGAGAATGTCGTTTGGGTTATGTAATGCACCGGCCACATTTCAGAGATGTATGATGTCAATATTCTCCGATATGGTGGAGGACACTATTGAGGTGTTTATGGATGATTTTTCAGTGGTTGGTGACTCATTTGAGCGATGTTTGAGTAATTTGTCCGAGGTTCTTAAGAGGTTTGAAGACTGCAACCTTGTGCTTAATTGGGAAAAATTTCACTTCATGGTGAAAGAAGGTATTGTATTGGGCCATCGCATTTCAGAGAAGGGTATTGAGGTTGATCGAGCTAAATTCGAGGTGATAGAGAGACTTCCTCCACCCATCTCTGTAAAAGGTGTGAGAAGCTTTCTATGGCATGTGGGCTTTTATCAGAGGTTTATCAAGGATTTTTCAAAGATTGCACATCCCTTGTGCAAGTTGCTTGAGAAAGAGTGTAGTTTTATTTTGATGAATCTTGTCTTAAGGCATTTGGTGAGCTAAAGGAAAAGTTGGTGTCTGCACCTATCATCATTTCGCCGGATTGGAGTAAGCCGTTTGAGGTGATGTGTGATGCGAGCGGGGTTGCTCTTGGTGTGGTTTTGGGTCAACGAAGGGATAAAATCCTTCACCCCATTTACTATGCTAGTAAAGCCCTCAATGAAGCCCAAAAGAACTACACCGTGACTGAGCAAAAGCTCCTTGCAGTAGTATTTGTTTTCGAGAAATTTCGCTCCTATTTGCTTGGTACTAGAGTTATAGTGCATACTGATCATTCTGCTTTGAGATATTTGATGGCAAAGAAGGATGCAAAACCAAGGTTGATTCGTTGGTTTTACTATTGCAAGAATTTGACTTTGAGGTGAAAGATAGAAAAGGGACCGAAAATCAAGTTGTTGATCACTTGTCCTGATTAGAAGATGAAGCAATGAGGGAGTTAGGTGAAAAGGCTGAAATTGATGATACTTTCCCTGATGAGCATGTATTGACTGCCTCCCAAGACTTGATTCCATGGTTCGCAGATTTTGCGAATTATCTGGCTAGTGATATCGTCCCACCGGACTTGTCCTTTCATCAAAGGAAAAAGTTCATGCATGATGTGAAAAAGTTATTTTGGGATGAACCATACTTATATAGGAGTTGTGCCGATGGGCTTATTCAGCATTGTGTGCCAGAAGTTGAGATGTTGAGTGTTTTGGAGGCGTGCCATTCTTCGCCTGTAGGTGGGCATCATAGTGGTATCCGGACTGCCCACAAAATCTTGCAATGTGGCTACTATTGGCCAACTATCCACCAAGATGCTCATGAATTTGCCAAGGCATGTGATAGATGCCAAAGACATGGTGGCATTTCGAGGAAGCAAGAGCTCCCTTTAAATCCCATTCTTGTGATTGAATTGTTTGATGTGTGGGGCATTGACTTATGGGCCCTTTTGTGAGTTCTCATGGGATGAAGTACATTCTTGTGGCAGTCGACTATGTGTCTAAATGGGTGTATGCCATCGCACTTGCAAATAATGAAGGGAAGAGTGTCACCGCGTTCTTGAAAAAGAACATATTTTACTGATTTGGCACCCCAAGGGCTAGTATTAGTGATGGGGGATCCCACTTTTGCAACAATCTATTTAAGGGATTACTGGAAAAGTATGGGGTTCGCCATAATGTGGCCACTCCGTACCATCCTCAAACTAGTGGGCAAGTTGAGGTGTCAAACAGGGAGATTAAGCAAATTTTGTCAAAAACGGTAAATGCTAGTAGAACGGATTGGTCAAGGAGGCTTGACGATGCTCTTTGGGCCTACCGGATAGCATACAAGACTCCCATTGGTATGTCCCCGTACCAACTTGTATATGGGAAGGCTTGTCACTTACCGGTTGAATTAGAACATAAAGCCATGTGGGCAATGAAGAAGTTCAAAATGGATTGGAATGAGGCTGCGGAACAGAGGTTAAACGGGTTGAATGAGCTTGATGAATTTTGCTTGAAGGCATATGAAAGTTCAGCCCTCTACAAAGAAAAGATGAAGAAGTACCATGACCAAAAGATTGAGAAGCACGATTTTTTGGTTGGGGATTTGGTGCTTTTATTCAATTCTAGGTTGCGCTTGTTTTCGGGCAAACTCAAGTCCAAACGGATTGGTCCCTACTTGATCAGCCAACTATTCCCTCATGGTGCGGTTGAGTTGGAGAACAAGGAGGGTGTGTGTTTTAAGGTGAACGGACAAAGAATAAAAATCTATCTGGGGCATACTGAATCGGCGAATGAAGTGATCGAGGCATACCATCTTGATGAAGTCTGAGTAATCAAGAGTCCTCCGTCGTGCCGCGACGTTGAATCAAGCACTGATTGGGAGGCAACCCAATATGTATCCTCTAGCCAACTATAGGTCTTTCGTTATTTTCTAGGAATAGTTGCATTATTTTTGCTTTTATTTATTTAACGTTCCGTCTGACTGCTCTTTTCTTTTTTGCTAGTAGTGTTGGCTAGAGCATAAATTAGGGTCCGTGTCCAAAAAGTGTCTAGAAAATACAAAAAGATTAGCTTAATGGGTGTTAAATGTGCAGGTATCAAATCACCAGAAATTTGCAGAAAATTGGTCTGTTGCACCCATCGACGGAACCATCGATGGAACGTCGTGCCGTCGACGGACCGTCGGTGGTATCCGTCATGCCCATGTATGTTGTTTCAAATTTTCCAAGTTAGGTCACCATCGATGGACCCCCATGACGGACCGTCGAACGTGTTACGGTCCGTCGACGGGGAATCATCACAACTTTACCCATCGACCCGACCTGACCCGTCCCGACCCGTCCGGCTAAATATTAAAAGTTTTAAACTTTTAAACTTCCCACCTCTTCATATAACCCCTCATAACCATTTCTCTCCTCATTTCCTACCATTTCCCCCCACTTCCTCACCATTAACTCCCATTCCCTCTCCTATCTTCTGATTTCCATCACTTCCCCCATATTCCCACAGTCCCTTTCTCTTCCAAATTCTCCAAGTTTCTTCAGTCCATTGGCGGTTGGTGTTCGTGGTTTTTGAGTTGCTGTTCAACTACCTGTGCCTTACTTCTTTCTCCTCTACTGCAGTTATCAGGTACATTTTTCGGATCTGTCAATTAACTATCATAAATTGTTGTTTACTTTCTGATTAAACTTGCCATCTTACTGTATGGGTCTCCAATTTCGGACCCTCATTTCATGCTAGAACTCTCCCCCATGGTGCTAAGTTCCCCGTAGATTACGGCTATTGTAAAGGAATGGGGCTATTTTGTTAGAAATGGCGTGTGTTTCCTAATTCTGTTTCTGACCTAGGGTTGCTACACTGTAGAAAATTGAATGCAAAAACTCGATAAAATTCTTGACCTAGGGATGATGGGATGATGGGTAAATGTTTGGTACACTTAGGCTTCCAAAAATTAGTACATAGGAAAGCAATATGGCTGCATAAACAGGTCCCTCAAGGTCAGTACGAGACCCCGTCGATGGACCGTCGATTCCGCGACGGACCGTCGTTGGGGTCCTTCAAGCCTAAGCCCCTTGGTTTCCCTAAGTGTCCATCGATGGACACTAATGACGGACCGTCGTGCCTTCGACGGTTCGTCCTGCTCAACCGTCGACACTATCTGAACCTTGGTTTCTGACGATCTTAAAATTTATTCTAAGTATCCCACGACGGACACTCACGACAGACCGTCGTGCCTTTGACGGTCCGTCCTGCATATTCGTCGTCTCTGTCAGAACCTTGGTTTCTAATGGTTTATAAAAATAATCTAAGTGTCCATCGACGGACTCTTACGACAGACCGTCATCCCTTCGACGGTCCGTCCTGCATGTCCGTCGCCTCTGTCAGAACCTTGGTTTCTGACAATTTTAAAATTTACTCCAAGTGTCCCTCGACGGACACTCATGATGGACCATCGTGCCTTCGACGGTCCATCCTGCATGTCCGTCGTCTCTGTCAGAACCTATTGTTCCTGATGTTTTGAAAAATTTCTCCAAGTGTCCCTCGACGGACCCCCATGACGGACCATCGTGTCTTCGACGTACCGTCGATGGGTCCGTCCTGCACTTTATACTTCTACACTGCCATTTTCTTTTCTATGTTTTCCTGCTTCCACTGGTACTAACTACTTCTCTTTGCAGGTACTCATGGCTCCTAAACACGGCCGCGTCTACTCACGAGGGAGTTCCAAGTCCGTCGTCCCGTCCAATCGACTGGTCATAGGCTCAGACGATGAGCGTGACCCAGAGTACGTGCCACCTGGCACCCGAACTGCTACACCTGTTGCCCGCCCCACCAGAGCCACTCCCACGAGGGTGGAGCCCGACATAGTCACTGCCTCCCAGTCTAACAAGGAGCGCATACTGACCGGCACACCTTCTGGGTCAGCTGCACAGTCAGAGGGAGCATCTGGCTCCGTGGAGGCATCCGGTTCGGAGGAAGCTTTCGGTTCAGAGAAGGTCTCCGGGTCTGAGGTGGCTTCTGTTCCCGCCACCGCATCCCAGTCTGCCTCATCTGATGAGGCTGATAGTGCTGACTCTACTCAAGCACCCCAGACTGGCGTCCCCGCTCCGGTTGCTGATCAGCCCAACCGGTGGTGTGTTGAGGGGCAGTATCAGGTATACACAGATGCCAAGATGCCGAATGACAAGGGGGTCATCACCCGGACCCTGACACTTGAGCGGCGGGTTCGCACGGAGAGCCTTTCCACCATGCCGGCCATACAAGAGTTGTTCACCCAACATCGGCTGGAGTGGACGGCCCGAGCTGTGGGACTCTATAGCGAGGAGATGGTCTGAGAGTTCTACGCCTCATATGTGGCGACTCTCTGATCTCAGCTGGACAGCGGGCAGCTCCTGCCAAATATGCTCATCTAGACTACATCCAAGTCCGCGGCAAGCGGGTTGACATTTCCTTGCCGGCCATCCGCAGGTTTCTTTATGGCATGGATGTTGATGCTACCCGGACACCTCCCACCGTCGAGTTTGACTATCGGTGGAAGTTGATTAAAGATGGCCGATTCCAGCGCGAGCCAGAGTTGAGAGAGACCACTAAGCGGTGGATTGCACAGTACTTGTCTGTTGATGGTGAGGCTGCCGACTGGGTGCGTGAGCCCAAAATATGTATCAAGAAGGCTAACCTCACCTTCACAGCCAAGTTTATGTGGCTACTAGTCCGACACTGCCGTTCCCCCACTGCAGCCGACAACATTGTCACTTGGGATCGTGCGGTACTGATGGCGGCGATGATTGCTGGGTTCGAGGTGGATTTTGCATGGCTCCTACAGGCGCTGATGTACAAGAGGGTCTTTAAGGCCACGACTACTTACCCCTTCCCGTGCATGGTCTTTGCTTTGTGCAGTTTAGCAGGAGTGCCCGTGTGGCACATTGATGTGCTCAAGACCCCGCCGGGCACAGTAGATATCGGCCTCATTCGGGATGAGGCCAATAAGTTAGCTCCCCACAGAGGGTCCCATCCGGAGGTGCTGCCTCTTGGTGAGACCCTAGCGGTAACAGTTGAGCATGCCCAAGCGGCTAACCCGGCTACTTCTGAGCCCACCAACACCACTCCGGTCGAGTCTATCCCGGGTGGTAGCACCGCTCCTAGCTCCTCCCGATCGACTCCACATGCTACTCTGGTCCCACTTGCTAGGGTCCAGAAACTTGAGGCCCAAATGGCCACACTTTTGCACCACATCCAGCCTTGGATGTAGAAGTCTATTGCTGAGGCAGAGGAGCGCTTAGAGAGAAAGATGGCCCAGCACACTGAGCGGAAGGTCATGGAGGTCCATCAGCACTTGGACGCTTTGAGCCGCGGGTTCTTGCCCGACCAGCCCCTACAGTGGATGTGATGTCTCTCCAGGCTGTTGTGGCGAGTTTGTGAGCCGACTTAGATACTATACTAGAGGCTCGGGTGCCGGAGTCTGAGGCCCTTTCTGTAGAGCCTACTGAGGACACGGTGATGGCTGCCCTGTTCGCCACTACTGATGTGCCACCACCTCCACCACGAGAGTGTGCCAAGAGGCACCGGACTAGAGATAAGGATGAGTCCCGGGCTCGGAAGAAGGAGCGCCATGAGTTGGAGGCTGCAAAGAGAGACTCGCTTATTGATGAGGAGGCCCGCCAGTTGAGGGTTATGGAGGTGGCTGCTGGAGCGTCTAGTTCCAGAGTTGCAGAGGCTGAGAGGAGCACTACTGATGGTGCTGTCATTGTTGAGGACACTACTGATGGTGTCCCTACTTCAGAAGGAGTGGATTCCGGGAAACCGTACCCACCAGCTTGTTGATCACCGGTGCTTTGCGCCTCAGGTTTGCTTCACCTACCACTTTATTTTACATACTTTTATGCATTGGGGACAATTGCATGTCTTTTTTGTTGGGGGTGGGGTAAATGGAAAGTGAGTTCTAGGGTGAAGTTTGATTAGCCCAACTCAAGATCCTTTCTTGGGGTTTTCTTGCATGTGTTCTTTTCCCCTAAGAAACTGGTTACTTTATTGTTGAACCGGCATGTTGGTATCTTTTGTACATAGTATAGAAATGGACTCTAAAGCATGATGGCTAAACAAAAATGATATCCTGATTTTAACGAAAATGATGCATGACTAGGCATAGTAACTGATTAATGTATGGCTTTAAGCATGACACAGAGATACACTACTACATGACCCTAAATCTAAGACTCGAATTAGGTGCCTGAAAATATGGTAGAGTAATGAGATGTCAAGAGAGTGTGAGGAATATTTGAATAGTCCACTAATTGTACTGAGCTAGAACTTGCCTGGTTAGTCCTGCTAAAAAGTAAGTTGTGATAGACAATTAGGAAAGGATCATAGGCCCTTGTTCAATACAGCCAATCTTTAGCCTAAATAACAGAAAACCGAATGAAATTAATCCCTTCTTAATCCAAATGAATTGAGCCTAAAATAGATCTTTCTTTTTCACCCCACTGATTTCTTTTTTAGAACAATGTGTTGGACCTGGTCCCTCCTTGGACATGTGCACCTCAGTTATGCCAAAAGCATAAGTTGAGGGTGGCTAATTCAGCAAACAACCTTGTCGTGGCCCTAACCCAACTTTGGGTATTGTGTACCTTGACTCGTGGCAAAGCCATGAGTTGAGGGTGGCTATTATGAGGAATGCCCCGGAAAGTGAGGTTGAAAGAATAAAGAGAGAGAAAGAGCAAAAGAAAAGTGACTCAAGAAAAGTGAAAGAATAGTGATAAATTTGAAAATTGAAAATACAAGTAAAAAAGAAGAAAAAAGAGTCACTTACACAAAAAGGAGAAAGAAGGGAGAATATCAAGGTGAAAGAATGCAAGAAAATTAAGAAATAGGGCGAAATAAAACGATGAAAAGGTAGGACGCTTAGTCGTTATGTCAAGGAGGGCAATAAGTCACTAAAAATGCATCTAAATGTATCCAACCTGACCCCGAGCCTAAGTTACAAGCTAAGAAAGTCCTATCGTGATCCTAATAGTCTATTATGGTGAACTTAAAGCAGTGAAAATAAGGGCAAGCCTATGGCAATAAGTATAAATGAGATGTGAAGTTGTTCTGAGAGCGAGTGTTGAAAAATAATCCTTATACTCAAACTGAAATCATTGTGTGAAAAATGAGGATGTTGTTTTGAAGTGAGGACACTAGTTGTAATACCGGAAAATTGGTACCTTGGTGAGAGATTAACGAGGATAGGTGTCTGTGTGTGGTGAGTCTGTGTCATAGTCTGATCCACATTATCAAGCCTAATAGTGATAGCATGCATAACTCAATTTGAAAATAATCGGGATTGATATCCAGATGATTGCAAAAAGCTAAAATAAGGATACTCTTGTACAAAAATTTTGTGGTGAGTCATAGTGCGTCGCTTGAGGACAAACAACGAATTTAAGTTGAGGGTGTTGATGTACCGTGGTTATACAGTAGTTTCAATGCTTTTTCCTTAAGTTTAGTGTGTGTCTAAGGCCTTTTTGTATTGGTTTTAATGTAATGTTCTCTTTGTTTTCAGGAAATCTGTCCAGAAAGAGAACGTGAGAGTTTTGTGCTGAAAGTTGCAGAGGTGACAACCTACGGAGCCATCGACGGTCCGTAGGTGGCCACCGTCATAAGAAGAAGAAGGCTGACAAAGGAAGTTGGGGAATTCTGACCAAGTGTGGGGCTACGAATTCTCTCGATGGACCGTCATAGCCACGACGGACCGTCCTGCACATCCGTCAACATCAACAGAAAGTAGCCCAGTACCCATCTTCAGAAGATTCTAAGTATGGAACGATGGAGGGCCTCGACGGTCCGTCGTGACCTCGACGGTCAGTCGCTCTAGTCGTCGACTCAGACGTGTTTTTTGGATAGATTTTCCTTAAATAGATTTCCCTCGTTTATTAGGATTCTAGTATTATAAATATTTGTATACACCTCGTTTTTGGGGTTAGACTTTTGGATATTTTTTAGTTTTATTGTTCTAAGTATTGAATTTTGGGATTTTGGAAATTACTTTATTTTTCGGAATTGTTTGTTGCAAGTTTTTGATTAATTCAAGTAATTTTCTGGATTATCTTCATCCTATCAAAGTAAGTGCATGAATTCTTATCTAGTTAATATGAATTGTGTGATTATTAACATGGGTAACTAAACTCCATAACTAGGGTTGTGGGAACCATGGGTAAATAATAAGGTAAAATCTAACTAAAATAACAATTCTCGAATAATGTCTTGCATGTATTGATAATTCTTTCGTTTAGAAGTCTTTTTAACGGTGGCCAACGTTAGAACTCGCCTTATTGCTACTTGCCGGACCAAGGAGGTAGATAATAAGAAAAGAATTATCAACGTAGATTTAGTATATACCATCTAATAAGCTAGTGTTGGTTGGTGCGAAGTAAAAACTAAGACAAATATCGATTATGATGCTTAATATGAGGTAAAGGTAAGGTTTAGTAAAGCATACACACGTAACCGGACCAAGGTGCGGAGTAAAATTTCCTAGTTGCTTGACCAAGGAATTAGGGATACATAACTTACCACTATGCATGCAAGATATTAGGAAAGGATTGTTATAGCTAGAATTACTGAGTTATGAACCTATGAGGAACACTTAAGCCCTAGTTACTTTCATTACTTGATAAAAATCAAATCTTTGAACTCGTCAATTGTTTACGTAGAATTAGCTAATTACATTAGTTAGTCAAAAAACCCTTTTTGTTATTTATTTTCGGAAAGGACTTGACTAAATAAAAGTAATAGTAGGTTAAAGTTAAGTCTAAATCATTTTCCTCGTGGGATCGACCTCAACCTCATAGTTGGGTTCTTTACTTGATACGACCGCTTATACTTCTTTTCGAGAAGTAAATTTGAGCGTATCAAGCAGCTATGCAAGAAGAAAAATATGCTTTGAACAAAAATCAGACGTGGGAGTTGGTGTCGAAGCCAGAGAATTGCGAGTTTATCACATGCAAATGGATTTTTCGTTTGAAAAAAAAATAAATGGGGTTGCCGACAAATACAAATCTCGGCTTGTCACACGTTGTTTTTCTCAATATTATAGGCTGGATTATGAGGAAACATTCAGTCCAGTTGCAAAAATGGTAACTGTAAGAACCATTTTTCACTTGGAGCACCTATGAACTGGAAGTTGTGGCAGCTTGACATATAAAACGATTTTCTTTATGGAGAATTAGATCGTGAAGTGTTTATGGAGCAGCCAAAAGGATATGTCTCTATGCAGTATCCTCATAATGTTTGACGATTAAATAAAGCGTTGTATGGCCTTAAACAAGCACCACGTGCTTGGTATGGTAAAGTTGCTCAATACTTTATATTTTGTGGTTTCAAAGTTTCTAATGTTGATTCTAGTCTATCTATTAAATTAGAACCAAATGTGTATCTGACGGTCTTATTATATGTGGATGACATGATCATTGTTGGTAATAATGATGCTGAAATCTCAATGTTGAAAAATGATCTTTTGATTCGATTCGAGATGAAGAATTTGAGGGAAGTGAGTTGTTTTCTTGGTATGGAAGTCGATAAAACAGATCAAGAGTATTTTATTTCTCAAAATACATATGCAAGGAAATTGTTCCAGCGCTTTGGCATGGGGGAGTTGTGTAGGAAATATGGAAGGAAAATAGTATCTTTAGCTCAAGTTTATTATAGTCTACTTAAGGCTACTTGAGATGATTACAATCATCAACTAAATAATTATTTATACTACACAAAATAGAAAATAAAAAGTCTTGCACAATTAACTAGACACATGTATCACAAATTACTAGATACATGTATTACAAAATCCTAAAAGACTTCTTGAGAAACTAAGAGACAATATTGAAATACTAAACATCAAGGTGTGAAGTGAATGTATTAATTCCAACACTCCCCCTTAATGCATTTGCTTAAAAACTCCAATGCCTTCTCGAAGATGGCAAAACTTTTCACTTAGAAGTGTTGTGGTGAAGATGTCAGCAAGTTGTTCTCCTGTCTGGCAATAACTGCAATTGAATTTCGCCTTTCTCTTGCATTTTTGAATATCTCCTTTTTGATTGAGTTTGGTTTTGCAAATCAACTTTAGATTTAAAACTTCTCTTTCTTTGGGTATACTCACACACTCTCAAGTATTATTTTTCTCAATCTTCCAATTTTTTTATGCTAAGGCTTTCTTCCAACATCATGCTTTATTGCCTCCTCATAATTTTCTTTCTTAACACCGACAAAGTTGCATCTTTGATAAATGTCATTGAACATTTTTGTTCTTCTTGGAAGTGATTCTTCATCGTCTAGATATGAGATTTCTCCTCCTTTAGGAACATCTTCCTCTTTCTCATCCTCTTCTTAATTTGACACATCTAAAGATACGATAGCAGTATTATCTACCTTATTCTTAGTATGTATCTCAGAAAGATCTGGCACCATATCTTTTTGCTTGAGAAGTTTCAAATCATGAAAACTCAAGTGACAAAATCTTTTTTGCCAAATCTATGAATCATCTACAACTTCATTTTTGAATGCATTGTAAATAACATTTTCTTTTTATCATCTTTACTTCAACGATGACTTGATTTGGCTCAATTTTATCATAAATCCTGCAATAATTATCTCTAAACACAAGAGAATAACCATTTTCCATGAGTTGACCAACACTAAGCAAATTTTCTTCCAAGTCAGGAACATAAAGAACATCATGAATTTGCTCACCGCTTCCTTTCATGTTGATCAAAATAGTACCTTTACCTTTCGCATCAACTAAGGCTCCATTCCCCATTCTCACTTTAGTAGTGATGCTATTATTAATTGAGAGGAAAGTCTTTTCATATCCAGTCATGTGATTACTACAACCACTATCAACATACCATTCATTGCTTTTTGTTGAAGCATCAGATTTAGAAGCAAAGAAAAGGTTTTCTTCCCTTTCTTTCTCCTGTTTTTCAAAAAAATATTGCTTGCTCCCGTTTCTTGTGCCAGCAATTCTATTCAACGTGGCCAAACTTCTTACAAAAGTTACATTGGGGCTTGCCTTTGTGCCAACATTTTTCTGCATTGTGATTAGTCTTTTTGCAAACTTTACAAAAAAGACTAGAGTTTTTCTCACCTTTTTCTTCAACCTTCTTGGAAGAACCATCATGATCCTCCTTCTTTTTTGGCTTGTGATTCTTCTTCTGTTGATTTTTTGAGAAATTTTGAGAATTACTATTTGTTTTAAATTGGAAAGTTGTCTCTTTGGGTTGATCTTCACGAAAGAATCTTCGCTTCTCGTGTGCACGAAATGATCCAACTAGCTCTTTGATGGAAAGCTTAGAAAGATCTTTCGTCTCCTCACTGATAGCAACAATGTACTCATACTTTTATGTGACACTAATTAGAATCTTTTCCACAACTTGTTGGTCAGAAATTGTATCACTATGATTTCTCATTTCATTAACAATATTCATGACTCTTGTACAATATTCATCAATTTTTTAAGATTCTATCATCTTTAAATTTTGAAACTCTCTTCTAAGAGTTTGACGATTTATAATGTGTACCTTTTTGTCACCATACACCTCAGTTTCCAGAGAATCACAAGCTTTCTTTGCAGTCTCACAAGTAGAAATTTTTGCGAAATATGCTCTTGAGACTCCCATTTGGAATTTGCTCAAGGCTTTTGCATCTTGACGATACTTAGCCTCGAGATTTTTCATCTCTGCTGCTGTAAGATCACCATCGTTGTCTGGTTCTTCAAAGCCATTTGCAACAATAGTCCACAAACCTTCATCTTTCAAATGTGTTCTCATTCTTATCTTCCAGTATTCAAAATCAACTCCAACAAAAAATGGAGTAAGAACAATCGAAGAATCAGCACCTTCGTTTGTTTTGGATTTCATATTTTTTTCTTAACCTAACCCCAGATTAAGAACGAAAACCTGCTCTTGATACCAATTTGTAGGAAATATGGAAGGAAAATAGTATCTTTAGAGAATGATCAAGTTAATTATAGACTACTTATGGTCACTTGAGATGATTACAATCATCAACTAAATTACTATTTATACTACTCAAAATAGAAAACAAAATGTCTTGCACAATTAACTAGATACATGTATCACAAATTACTAGATACATGTATTACAAAATCCTAAAAGACTTCTTGAGAAACTAAGAGACAATATTGAAATACTAAACATCAAGGTGTGAAGTGAATGTATTAATTCCAACAAGTTGAAAGAAAAAACCACTCCAATAGAACCACACCTAAAGTTAATGAAAGCTGAAGGAAAGCCATATAAGATGCCAAAAGTTTCAGCAACTTGTTGATAGTTTAACCATCACAAGACCAGAGATTGCTTACTCCGTTGGAATAGTTTCTCAGTTCATGCAGTGTTCAAGAAGTTCACACATTGATGCAGCAAGAAGAATTATTCGTTATGTGAAGGGCTCACTTGATCATGGTCGTATGTATAGAAGACATGAACCTTTTATACTCAATGGATTTACCGAAACAGATTGGGCTGGAGATGTAAATGATAGGAATTCAACTTCAGGGTATTGTTTCAATATTGGTTCAACAATGGTATCTTGGTGCAGCAATAAGCAACCAGTGGTAGCATTATCTAGCACTGAAGCTGAGTATGTAAACACAACTATGGTTGCACAAGAATGTATGTGGTTGAGGAGACTAATAAGAGAGATGCTGTGCTTGATTACGCCATTCAAATTAGATGTCATAATGAAAGTGTTGTCAAGCTTGCATCAACTCCAATTTTTCATGGTCTAACGAAGCATATAGAGGTTCGTCATCACTTCATTCGAGAGAACGTGTTGGATCAAGAAGTTATTTTGAAAGGAATTTCAACAAATGAGCAAGTCGCGGACATATTTACAAAGGCCTTAATAAAGCCTAAGTTTGAATATTTTAGGGCTACTCTTGGAGTTACTGAAAGTAAGCATGCACTAAGGGGGAGTGTTAAAAATTAGTGCATTTAACGGTCCTTTTTTAATGTTTACTTCTGTCATGTTTAGTTTACTAAGTCAAATAAATCAGTTCCTATTTCGTAGGAAGTCTACCTAGATAGGAGTCTTAGTAAGTTAGTAGAGTAATTCTAGGAGTTCAAGTTAGTGGCACAGTCTTTATAGCTGCTGCATAATTGTTGTAAACCAGTTTTTCATATATAACATTCTCTGTTCTATTTTCGTTATATTGCAGGCTTCTTCTTTATCTGCTTATTTTTTGTTTTAGGAGATCCATGGGTAAATATTCCCAGCCGTCTGCTATATCTTTGAAAGGAAAAACAAGTTTTAGTCGTACTTATTATATATCTATGCTACCTTAAAAGTATGAAATTGCCAACTTAAAAGCATGAACTCTCCCAACCTGAATGTTGAATTACTATAATTCCCCCAATTAAATATATTCAATTTATTTTATTTATTAAGTTTTTAAATAGTTTTATTACATGAAAGTAGATACCTTTTCAAATTAAAGGATTGTGACTTTTTCAATGAGTTGTGATTTTTTCAAAGTTGTGACTTTTTTGATGGGTTGTGACTTTTTTATTGAGTTGTGACTTTTCCCAAGGGTTGACACTTTTTTGACGAGTTGTGACTTTTTCAAAGAGTTGTGATTTTTCCGAAGGGTCGTGTTTTCTTGAAGGGTTGTAAATTTTCTTATGAGTTGTGTATTTTTCAAATGGTTGTGACTTTTCAAATAAGCAATGACTTGTTCGAAAGGTTGTGACTTTTCGGATAAGGCACATTTAACACCTATTTATACTACTATTTGATAACTATAAATATAGAGGTTTCCTCACACTTTTAAACTACAATATCATTAAGTTCTCTACTCTTCTTCTTAAAAAATCCCAAGTGTTACTTGCAAAAATTGATCAAGTTCGAAATTCAATGAAATTGGACGCACCTCATAAGAAAGAGTTGGTGAAAATATTGAAGTAAATCATTCATCAATTTACACTTGTATTTTTTCTTAAAATTTTCATGAGTTTACAGTGACGAAAATTGTAGGAGACACAATAATATTAAACTGATATGAAAAGAGGCATATGATTTGGGTAAGATATTTCTTCTTTATTTTTTTATTTTTTATTTTTCCCTCGAACAAAGGAATTTCTTCCTAATTTTTCTAAAACAATGGGTATCAACGTAGTCCATTGAATTATTAATTTTGATGTTAAATCCACTATTTGAAAAACAGATTTTTAGTTTTACTTATAATATGATAATATAGTCATGATAATAGTTATTTTTTAATAGATATGTATGTCAAAATAAGAGGCAAGATATTTTAATCAAATAGAATACTAGAGTCAATACAACATGAACATATATTTTCATCTTCCTTCTTCATTAGCTATACACTGTTCCATATAATTTTTCTTTATATCACAAGATACACCCCTTACTAGCTATATAAAAATAGATAAGAAAATAGTGATTGATCATAAAATGATCTTAAATTAAATTATTAATTCTATAAATAATACTTTAAATTTTATTCATCTACTAATTTTTGTTTTTGAAAAATTTAAATATTTTTTATCATGATACAACTTCTATAAGATACTACATACTTGATATGTATGCGGCAGAAAAAAGGATTACAATTCCACAAAGATAAGGTAGAAACTTAGTAGGCGTTTGGCCATGTGATACCATATCACGATATGGTATCGTGAGATGGAATCAACGTTTGAACATGCAATTTTATGCCGATTTCATCTCATGATTACATATCATGAGATGTGATACCATATTATCCAAAAACCATGACATGGAATCATATGGGGATACCATATGATTATCCACGAGTTTATATTTTGTTAAAACAACCCCACATTTATATCTACTAATCATTTATTTGACACGTAAATAAAATTTATAGTCACATCATTGCTTTTTAAAATTTATTATTCTAACCGACATAGAATATATTATTTTCACCAACATATAGTCGCTTTAACTCACACTTCACGATTGTTGAGTAATAAAATCTTGAAGAGCCCGTGAAAAGTGTTTCATTTTTACTCAAATATATTGATGAAACAATTACTTAAATGGAGAATAAATAACTTTGTAATAATTTAATTACGATTTTATGATATTTTATTTATTTGATAAAAATTGAATAAGCAATTGGGGCTATTTTAATAGTTTTAGAACTTATGAGATTTTTATGTTTATGAGAAAATATACAACACTAAAATTCCATAACGCATGTCCAAACAAAACTCCAATTTCATCTCATGATTCCATATCATGATATCATATCATGATTCCATATCATGATATCATATCATGATTCCATATCATGATATCATATCATGATTCTATATAATGATATCATATCATGATTCCATTTCATGATTCCATATCATGATATCATATCATGATTCCATATAATGATACCATATCGCATGGCCAAACGGGATAAGATATGTTACATTTAAAGATAAAATATTGAAATATTTTTGGAAATCCTTGTTAGATTCATGCACATACTAAATTTCTAGTATGAATATTTAAGACAAAATTAGAACTTAAATGGTGTACATCATTTATATTAATAATCTCAAGAGAAAAGACTATTGGTGACATTTTTTGAATGATAATTTTTTTTCCTATTTTGTTGGTTAGATTTGTTTACAAAATTAAGTAAAGTAAAAAATAATATTATTAAAGAAATATCACTTTCTCCCATATTTAAACTTTGAATGTATTTTGAAGTGTTTTAATGATATCTGGTCATTTTGATCTCAAAATTCAAGTAACTCTATGTCAATATGCATTGATAGTTTAAAAATACTTGTCCTATGTCGTTCAATTATAATTATTTAATTTAGTAATGTAAATTCTATTTTGTAATATTATAGACTGTATACGCGATACAAACGTGCATCACACGTGCCATAAAACTAGTATATATTTATATATATACACACACATTCAATTATATTTCTAATCATATTCTTATTCCTGTTCGGATACTCCTATTTCTATATTAACAAGCCTAAAAATATTTGGTTATCTCTATTAACAAGGATTTTGGACAAGACCACAAATATCTTTGTGAAATTTTTCAAAATAGCAATATTTTAGTTTTTAGTTGACTCCTTAACAACAATTTCATTATTTATTAAAAATGTCATTATTTTAGTTTGTTAAGGGATTATTTATTTATTTATTATTATTTTGAAAAAAATACAAATAATTAATAACGAAACTGAGGAAATCAGGGAACAAAAAAATTAAAAAAAATTGATAAATATAATTAACTAATGACAAAATGAAGAAAATCAAGGAAAATAATATTTCAAATAAGGTAATATTTTAATTTAAACCAAGAAAGTTACGCAACCATAATTACTAATAAAAAAAAATTCCATTACTCTTAAGTTTTTTCATCTTTTATTTTTGGGATTAAAATTTGCAAAATTTCTTTCATTTGGTTCCATAATTGACATGCCTTTTTTATCCACTATTTCTCAAATTTACAATATTAATTTTTAACATTTAATTGAAAATGCTGAATCTACGTAGAGTTGAAGTCGATTGATTTAAGATTTTCGCGGGCAGTGAAGAAGATTTTAGAATTAAAAAATATAAAAGAAACACAAAATTTGTTGGAAAACAAAGCGAGACTGAAATACAAAGTGAGCACAAAAAAAACTAAAACTTGTTGGCATACATTAAAATTTGATATAAATAAATAAAGAAATACCAAAACTTGTTAGCATAGAATGTGAAAATAAAATACAAAATGATATTGAAATACAAAGGGAGCACAAAAGAAAATACAAAACTTGTTTGCATAGAATGTGAGAATGAAATACAAAATGATATTGAAATACAAAGTGAGCACAAAAAAATAGAAAACTTGTCGGCATAAAAAGTGAGAATGAAATATAAAGTGAGATTGAAATACAAAATGATATTGAAATACAGAGTGAGCACGAAAAAATATACAATTTTTTGGCATATAGTTAGTATGAATACAAAATATTGTATGAAGCCTAATTTAGAATATTATACAAAATTTTGTAAAACTATTTATCTACTATTTATATAATATAATACAAAATTAAACCTATAAATAATTTAAAATGAATACCACCTACAAAATAAATACAAGTTATACATAAAAAAACTCAAATTTTAACAACATACCACATGAATTTTGTAATGAATACAAAATGCAATAGACCATAAAAAAAATACATAATACAATATGATATTTTAAATACAAAATTCAACATGTCATAAAGTTATTCTTCATCACTTTGATCTTCAACAATTTCATGAACTTCTTCGACACACATAATTTTTTTGAACTGTTGATTACATTAGTCGGGTGGGTAGGATCATGTAGAAATTCAGATTTTGCCTCTTCACAATCAGATCCACACCATAATCGACGATTTTTAAAAGAAAATAAAAATTAATCTCAGTAAATAAATGAAATTACTTTTGCCAATAAAAGAATCTCTTGAATTAAACTAGAGATTTTGTTGAACAATTTGAAAGAACCTTGAAGAAAGAGGAGTTAGAAAACATGAAAATTGGGGGAAGAGAATGTGAAATATGGAGAAAGAGGGTTAATGGGTAGTGTTTAATTATTTTTTTTCTTTTTGAAAGTTTGTTGGTTTTAAAATTTTATCTAATGTAGGAGTATTTTGATAAATAAAAGAAAATTTAAAAAATCAAATTTGAATACAAAATATTTTCAAAAATATTGTCATTCTGACATTTTAAATAAATATTTTAAAGTGTTGTTGTTTTAACCAATTATGTTATGTATTATGACTTAATTGCAAATTTTCACAATATGTTATTCATATATTGACAAGGATTTAGACAAGCCCAAAAATATTCATATTCCTTTATTAACAAGGATTCGGACTTCAATGGTAGACTTTTATTTGGACAATATAACCGTGGACCCAAAAGTCTGACATATGTTATCACAGCCCACATAACAACATCCTTCAATTTACATCACCCAACACAATAATAACTAATTAAAGTAAGTTATCTTACTAGACATACACCTAGGGGTACATGAAATCGAATTGAAAACCGAATCAATCGCCTATCGAGTCAAATCGGAAAAAAATCCGACTAGTATTTGGTTTGACATGGTTTGGTATTGGGAAAAAAACTCGACTATATTTGGGTAGGTTTGATTTTAACAAAAAAAAAAAATCCGAGACCAAAACAACCCTACATTATATAGATAATTTCAAAATTTTATTTTATAATACAAAAATATTTACTTTGATATAATTTTTAAATATTTTTTATACTTTACATCGTTTTTATCTTTTAATATATTATTTTAAGCTTAAAATTTAGAATTTTGAATGGTTCAATAAAATTTTTAGTTCATAGATGTTGGTAATTATTATAAAGCTTAAATCATAATCAAATTAATACTAATGCAAAATTAAAATCAATTCAACACTAAGAATGAAATTAATATTGAATATTTGTTCTTTAGTTTTACATTAGTTTAGAAAATTAAAATATATAATCTAATTTTAATTTTCTTTAATATTTAGTCATGTAACAAATACTTATTAAATTTATTTTAGCATGATTTAGTACTTTTAAAGTATGATCATTTTCATTATTACTTATTAATTTGCAATAATTTTTTATGCAATTTCATTATTATTTTTTTGTTGGATATTTTAGTGTCATTAATCATATCATATTTGGTGTATTTTTCTTAAGAAACACCTTAGATAGTTGTATTTTGGTAGTATTAAGGAAATATTTGAAGTACAAGTAATTATATGTTTGTATGAATACTTTAACGGAAGAACCTGAAAATCCAAATGTATCAACCGGGTTCCGTCGTTATAGAAAAGCCAATGAGAAAAAAAATTGGGTCGAAAGACTTTTTAATAGAAACTTGAAATTTCCCAACCTAGTCCATATTTGGATGAAATTGGAGTCATTAAGGTGTAGATAAATTTGGTAACAATCGGGTGATTTAATTATGATTTTGGTTACATGAATAGATAGATAAATCGTTAAGGAACCCGTACGACTTTACAGATTTAAATTTGGGCGAATAAAACTCCCAGAATTGATCTTAGCATGAACGGGTAGTTTCTGAGTGTTGTTGGTTGAAGTTGTGTTGTGAAATGAGGGTATTGGATTTATTAAAATAGCTCACTATTTCGTGCAAGTCATTTTGGTCGTGATTTCCGTCGCAGTGAGGGGTCGCTGTTGCGGGGAGAGGGCTACTATGGCAGACCATACGCGACTTAATGTCATAAATAAATTTCAAAAACATTTTATTTTGCAATTTTCAAATTTGAGGGCTAAGGACGAACCCATGTCTATTGTTGATAGTTTTCCACATTTCTTGAGGCTACAGATAACGATTTTAAGTCCCTGCATACATTTTTCGATCCGTAGAACGTAGTCTAATTGGTAATTATTGATGGGAGAGGGTTTTGATCTTGAATTTATGATTAAAACATCCCTAATTGGGAGATTGGGATCATGGGTTTGATATAGGGCTCATAGAATTGCTAGTAATTTGGATAATTAGTGATTGTTGATTGACTCCCGTGTTATTATGATTGTTTGTACACCAAGAACAAGCGAACCAAATCCGGAAAGGAAATGATCAAGTTTCTTAAGGTTTCAAGCTTGTTTCAAGGTAGGTAATGGTTGTGATTCTATGATTCTGTGATGTATATTTGTTCTTGCTTCACTATGATACATGTATGGATCTGAATATTTCATTATTGATCACATTAATTGTAAATGAGAAAATATGAATGATGTATCATGAACCATCACTTGATTGTATGATTATGAGAATGTACTGTGTGATTGTAATTGTGTCTTGTTGAGTGGATCGAGTATTGCATTCTGAAACACTAACTTGGATCGGTTGCCACATACCGTCATAATTATGAGATCAATTTCCATATTCTGGCATAAACATTAGATCGGGTATCACGTTTCAGTATACTAACTATTTGGGTTTGGGTTCCATGAGAAGACCAATAAGTTGACATAATTGTGTATCTTGAGAAATTTGAAATTGTACCTTGCTCATAAATGTTGATAATATTGTATATGTTAGATATATGCATGTGATTATATTGTTGTAATGAATTATGTATGTCGCACTTATGAAAAGTTATGACTTTTACGGAAGGTTGCGATTTTTATGAAAAATTGTGACTTTTATGAAAAGTTATGACTTTTATGAAAAGTTGTGACTTTTATGAAAAGTTATGACTTTTATGAAAAGTTGTGACTTTTATGAAAATGTGTGCCCTTTCCGAAAGGTGGTAACTTTTGGTGAAAAATTACAATATAACAAAGCTACAAGATTACAATTGAATATTAAATGAAGAAATAAAACCTCTTCAGGCTGAGACGCGGATATCTCGTTCTCTTTAAGGAGATTTAAGCTCACTGCAACAAATGCTTTTCACCGGTCCAGCAGTAGTCCTTTCTGACTTTTCCCCTCCAAGATACAACAGTCTTTACACAAAGTATAATTCAACAACTCTGGGCAAGAGTTGAGTCCAAAATTCACAAAAAGTACACCTCCCTTCAACTAATAAGAACTCTCTTTTTTACTAACTTTTTTACTCTATATTTTTCTTGTGTGTAAACCAAATGAAGACCATCACTATTTATACTGGAAGAATTCTTCCAAGCAATAAATAGGAAGATTATGGGGTAGTAAATAGTGAAGATAAATGGTCTAAAAGTTACATATGTTACATAGGTTACAAAGAATAATGGAGGATTAAAGAGTGAGATAATGAATATTGAATGGGGGATAAGTGTTGGCCACCAACGGCTATACCATGCTGCCAAAAAAAGAGTAGTGACATATATGAACTAAGTTTAGGTGTAATATGCAACAAAAAATATTCTCATTAACTTTAGCACATGATGAGAAGTCAACCAATTAGCACTTGATGAAAAGTCAACCAACAACAACATTTTAGAATATTAAAATTTCACTTACACTAACAATCGCCCACTCATTTTAATATTAGACAAGAGAGTATATTAGTTGAACTGCATTAAACCTCCACTTAGTGAAACAATATTTTTTACTGCAGAATCGCAGTGATCTCAGACTTGAACTCTGACTACTTAAGTGAAATAAAATACTACTACTCACCCATAATAATCAAGGTGTTAACATAGCTTTAAAGCCAACACGTTACGGCCTTGTGATTTCCCGGTTTCATGAGTGCTTTTTAGAATAAGCTCAATTCTCATAGGAAGCAACCTATTTCCACACTCATATATGTGATATCTGTCGAGAATGCTCCTGTAAGTTTAACACTCCACCCATACGAGCTACAGATTTTCATTAAGAGTTTTGTAAACTCAACCTTCATACATAACTACAGGAAATAATGCACTCACGTCATATGGAGAGAATAAAAAAATAGTGCATTTTTTCATAACAAATTATCATATTATTAGTTTTTCTCTTTTGAACCTAGTTATTGGATCTCTAGTCCCCAAATTTATAGGCTTCAATCCCATCCCCTTGATGTGTTTCAGACCTTTTCTCTTGTTAAGACCTCAGTAAGAGGATCTCCATGATTATCACAAGATTTGACATATTCAATATTAATGGTACCATTTGACAAATACGATCTTACATTACTGTGTTTCTGATAGGAACTACGAACTTCCTGTTTATCTAAGTTTCTTTTTAAAGAGGATAAAATATATAAGCATTATTTATCTATAAAAGTTATTTGCTGCAGTTATTAGGCAGTTATCTACAACAGTAACTATTTCTGTGTTAGGAGTTATCTTTATGTTTAGTCTAAATATATGTATCTAGAAAAGATTCTGTAAGAAGAAGAAAAGTATTATATTTGTCTTTATATTTGGAGATTTGTACACTCCATACGGACTTAGTTATTGGTTAATGTAGAGTTTAAGATTCTTGCACTTCATTTAATCAAGTAAAGTTCTATATTCATCTTGGTTTCTATCAGTTTGGTATCAAAGCAAATCGATCAAACATGGTCAATACCAGATCTTCTACTTCTCAAGAAAAAACTCCCAACGTTGAAACTCTTGCCCAACATTATCTGTCATAGCATCAAAACTAAATATTATTGATTTGTTGGCAGCAGAAGTGGCTACATTGAAAGCCCAAAATGGTTGCACCCAAGAAAGGGAAACCTGTCACCAGACCTGTATTGGAGGAAAATTTGTTTGGCGAGAAGAGGAAGAAGACATTTATAACCCAATATAGCCAAAAAACTCCTTCCCAGAGTCCACACACAAAGATGGAATTTCCTAGATTTGAAGGAGGTGATTCCAGCAGATGGATTTTGAAAGCAGAAAAACATTTCTGCTACAATCAAACTCTAGAGGAACACAAAGTTGATACCACAACGATGTATCTGGAAGGTGATGCTCTTGATCTCTTCTCTTGGATAAATCGTGAGCGGACTTTGCTTTACTGGGAAGAGATTGTTAAATCATTGCATGAAAATTATGATCCTACAGATTTTCAAAATCCTGACGACCATCTTTGTAGCATTCAACAAAAAGGTTCTATACAACAGTATCGTCAAGAATTTGACAAATTTTCATCTAGGGTAACAAACTGGCCAGATCATTGTCTTTTAGGGGTGTTCTTAAATGGGCTGAAAGAGGAAATTAAATCGGATGTTAGGATTCACAAGCCCAAAATAGTATATAGAGCCATGAGTTTGTCACTCGAGTTTGAAAATAAATTAGGCCAGTTCGCAGCAATGGAGAGTTTAATTGGACCCTAACTAGTAGATCCACTATACAAAACCAATTTCACTCTTCTATTAACACCCGAACAATATTAAATCTTCACTTCAAAATCTATGCAACAATGCTTCTCCTAATCCATCCACTTCCTAACCTGTTCGAATGCAAACATGGGAAAATTTAGAGGAGAAATCTAATGGCACAAGGACTTTGTTATCGTTGCCATGAGAAATTTGCACTCGGTCATAAAGGTAAATTTGCGAAATTGTCTCTCGTGGAGCTTACATGTGTAGATCAACTGGAAGATGTTGATTGGGTTGATGCAACGACTGCTGGTGACTCTCAAGAAACTGACATTGCTGAAATTTTGTTCCATGCCATTTTAGGTCAGTCGGTTGGTTCTACAATGAGACTTCAAGGTGAAATCAACCATAGAAAGGTTTTAATACTGGTGGATAGTGGTCCCACACATAATTTTATGGTTTAATCGATTGTAGAGAAGCATAAACTCCCAGTAGACATAGGTCAAATATTTGGCATGCTAATAGGGAATGGAAACATTATTCGCTGCAATAAAGTTTGTCGAGATCTTCAAATTCAATTGCCAGGTTTTACCATCACTCGGTATTATTATTGTTTTGCAATAGGAGGGGTTGATTTTGTTTTTGGTATCAACTGGTTAGTTTCTCTCAATACTATTCAAGCTAATTGGAAGGATATTTTCATAATTTTCAATTGTAAGAAGAAACGTTACAAACTGCAAGGGATGCGATCGGTTAGTTCAATGGGTCTAACGTCACCTTGAAGAAACTAGTTGGGAGATATATTATCTCATTGTAGATTAGGTTCTTCTTTTCGCCTAGAGGACAAGTCGACTTTTCAGAGGAGATGCACTGATAAGAACTAAGAACTACCTGTTTATCTTAGTTTCTTTTTAAAGAGAATAAAATATATAAGCAATATTTATTTATAAAAATTATTGGCAGCAGTTATTAGGTAGTTATCTACAACAATAACTATTTTTGTGTTAGGAGTTATCTTTATGTTTAGTATAAATATATGTATCTAGCAGAGATTCCGTAAGAAGAAGAAAAGTATTATATTTGTCTTTATATTTGAAGATTTTTCCACTCCATACAGACTTAGTTATAGGTTAATGCAGTGTTTAAGATTCTTGCACTTCATTTAATTAAGTAAAGTTTTATTTTCATCTTGGTTTCTATCATTTTCCTCCTTATAGGTTTGAATTTACTGTTGTAATAACGGTTTTGAACTTTACCAATCGCAGCGGTGCTATCACAATGAATTAAAAAAGGAGTAATTAGTTTTTCAAAATATAAGGTAGTTGAAACAAATCTCTTAACCAATTCGCTTCCTCACTAGCTAAAGCTAAAGCAATTAGTTCAGCCTTCATGGTAGAGTTAGCAATTTTAGTTTGCTTCTTTGATCTCTTACAAATAGCACCACCACCCAAAGTAAAAACATGACCAATGGTAGAACAGGAATCACTTAATAAAGTGTTCCAATCTGCCTCACAAAAGTCTTCATGTCACATCCGAGGAGCACCCCTTAGACGTAACTGGCGTCGTCATCTTCAAAGAGGACTAAGACTAGCCTCTTAGCATTCATCATGACATTCATAGGTTAAAAATGCGGAAAATTTAAAACTTTTTATTTACTTCTATATTGAGGTTTACTTAGACCTCTCGCTTACACATAATATATATTTATCGAGTATACATAGACCCTTCGTATAAGAAGATTACATAGTCTTCTACTTTTATTTTACATACGTAGTATAGGAACATAATATCATAAGAATGTCTATAATATGTCTCATATTAAACCATCTAAAACAAATTCAACAATTGGGCTTAACCCATATGTCAATACAACAAAGAGCCTCATATAGGCTATACAACAATCGTCTTAAAATGAAAAGGAAAGAACTAGAAGTCTTATAACTAGAACAACATCAATAGCTTGATAATGGTAAAGTCCCTTTGAAATGTCTTTAAGTCATCCATTATTATCAAAACTTAGATTAAGTCATAGGGTCTATCTTTTACATAATCATCATCATCGTAGCTCAATAAAAATTGCATGAGTATTTTCCGTTCATTACCATTCCTACATGTGAGGTTACCACATTTACATAGTCACATCATAATAAGGCGCTTTGGTAAGTTATCACCATCCTTGTAACATTTACATCTTAGTCAACTACTCAAAAACCATAGTCAAGACATTTCAATTTTCAACATCATACCAACCCTATCAATCTCATCATAAAGTATACTTCAATGTAACTTCATCACTAATCGCAAGTAATCATAATTGAAGTAAAGGTTAGCATCATAAAGACTTGACCAGTCTCCTTCACAATCCATCATCCATGGTTTTACCATCAACAATCTAATTCAACCCAACAATGGGTGTAATACCATCACACAATAGTAATTAACACAATAGCTAGGTCAATTGCACCATCACTAGTCCAATTAACTTTAATTCATAACCTAGGGTTAGGGGAATAGGGTTCATCATGAATTATTCAATAAATAGATTCAATCCCAACAACATATTAGCCTAGGCAGTCCATGAATGAATTAGAATAGATAAAACAAGTCTAACAATCAATACATTCTTCAATTACCATCAATTCATAAGCAAGATCCAAGATTTGGGGAATTTGGGAAAAGGGACATGATCTACATGAAATTACATCAATTAACATAAATTAACCAACAATCTACACTTAATTAGTCATAGGAAATCACAATTTATCATCAATTTGAAGTTTAGAAGAAAACCCATTAGAATTCGAAAACCCTATGGAAATGGGTAATTTAGAAATCAACTTTGAAAGGACCTCTTGGGGAAAGGAATCCCAAGAGTGAATAACTCAACCTTAATGAATATTAATCCACAAAATTCAAGTGAAATCCTAGTGAAATTGGTCTTCTTGTTCAAGCTTTGTTCTTCCTTCATTGGAGGATTTTTGGGAGAGAGGAAATAGAGAGAGATGAGAGCTTTTGGGTTTTGTTTTGGGAAGTTTGTTTAGATGAGTGAAAATGATTTAATAATGACACTTAGTCTATATATAATCACCCCCTAAATTCTCCAAAACACCCCTCACTTAAATTAGTCTTTTTGTCAAGTCAAAATGCTTAAAATACAATTTCAACGAATCTGGGAAGTGGCTGCACGTGCGGGGCTAATTTCATATTTTATTTTTGAAATCCGAGTTGAGGCAGTGGACCTCATGGGATTGCACGCGTCGCGAGGCAAATTTTTCCGCTCCATGTGACAGCTTCGCGTCGCGCAATGGACTTCAATTCTAGGTTGTCGCGACTGCTTTGGCTGCCTGCCTAGCAATGTTGGGGTCCTTCTCAAGGACTCTACGGGTGATCCTTGGGGAGTTGTTATTGAATTTTTAGACCCTCTATACTACATCTTACCTATTTAAAGTCTTTTTACAAGTTTTAGACTTCATTTGACCTTCCCAATCCTTTACCAAATATAAGGACGTCAACTAGTTCAATTTTAGCTAGTTTCCGAACGTCATGGACGTTCCTTTACGTATTGACTCTAAAACTTCTTGGATGACTTTTAAACATTAATTTAGGTCTTAACAAAGTATTATCAACCTTAGATAAACTTGTGATGCTCTAGCTTAGGTCTTGACTTTTCGGAGTGTTACACTTCAAGTACAGCAGGATATTTTTTATAGAACAAACCCATTTTTTTGTTCCAATTAAATGTTACATAACTCTTGTTATAGCATGTGAATGTTCATTATCAGGCTTTCTTGTAAACCTTCCAAGTACTCCTACTGCGTAAATAATATCAGGCCTAGTGTATTCAGTCAGATATCTCAAACTTCTGATTATGCTAGCATATTCCTTTTGATTTATTACATCATTTTCACTTTCAACCGGAAATATGTGAACACTAGAATCAAAAGGAGTTCCAATGTTCTTGCAATCATGAAAGTTATATTTTTTAAAAAATTATCAACATAATGTGACTGGTCAAGAAACATTTCATCACATGTTCTTATTATTTTTTATTCCAAAAATAAAAGTTATATCACCAAGATCTTTCATATCAAAATGGATTCTAAGGATATTTTTAGTTTTATTAATAAACATTCATGTTAGAGTCAATGATCAATAAATCATCAACATATAGGCAGATAATCACATGTGAATTATTTCAAGACTTATAATATATGCACTTATCACACTCATTTATTTTAAAACTATTTTCAATCATGCAGGAATCAAACTTTTCATGCCATTGCTTAGTGCATGTTTCAAGTCATATAGGGATTTAGTAAGTTTACATACTTTGTTTTCTTGGTCTACTTCAACAATCTACTTGGGTTGATCCATGTAAATTTTCTCATTTAGGTCTCCATTTTAAAAAGCAGTTTTACATCCATTTGATGAATTTGCAAATAAAAAATTGCAGTCTAGCAGTTAAAAGTCTTATGAATGTAATTCTTATTATCGGTGAAAAAGTATCAAAGAATTCTACGTTTTCTAGTTGTTTAAAATCTTTTACAACTAGTCTAGACTTATATTTATCAATAGATCCATTCGGTTTCAATTTTTCTGTAAGACTTATTTGCAACCAATTGTGTTACAACCCGGTGGTAAATCAACTAACTTCCAAATTTTATTAGAAATTAAAGATTCAATTTCATCATTTACAAACTCTTCCAAAAAATAGATTCATGTGAAGACAAAGTTTCTTTCAAAGTGAGAGGGTCATCTCCAATATTAAACACATAAAAATTAGGACCAAAATATTTTTCTACTCTTGCTCTTTTACTTCTTCTTAACTCAAAATACTAAACTTCTTTATTTTTCAAAGTATAAGTAGAAGAACTAGGTAGTGACTAAATATATTATTCAATCCTTTGACCCCCACTATTTTTAAAATCAAATGGAAATTTATTTTCATGAAAACTAGCGTCACCGGATTCTATTATAATATTATCTTCAAGATTAAAAAATCTAAAGGTTGTTCTATTTGAAGCATAACCAAGGAAAGCACAAGTAGTAACTTTCTTACCCAATTTTGTAATCTTGGGATTCATTAGCCTCATAAAGGATAGACAACCTCAAACTCTTAGATATCCCAAACTTGGCTTGTAATTTTTCCACAATTCAAAAGGTGTCAGTTTTGACTTTTTCTAACGCACAAGATGCAACACATAACGAGCAGTTAAAATAGCTTCACGCCAAAAATTTAATGGTGCATGTGACTTAAGCATGACATTACTCAATTCAACCAAAGTTCTATTTTTCCTTTCCGCTACACCATTAGATGAAGAAGAATAAGGAGAAGTAGTTTCATGAATTACTTCCAATGATCTAACAAAAGAATATAACTCATTTAACTATATTTCGGTCTCTATAACTTCTAATTATTTTTATTCTTCTTCAAAACTATTTTTCAACCTTATAGAGATAATTTTTAAAATTTTCAAAAGCATCACTTTTATTTTTCATCAAGTAAATATATGTAAACTTAGAAAAATCATCAGAAAGTGATAAAATATATGTTACCTCCACGAGTTAAAGTTCCACCAAGTTCACAAATATCAATATGAACTAATTCTAACAAATCAGTTATTATTTCAACTTGAAAATGAGATCTTTTAGTGATTTACGCTTTACTACAAGTCTCACACTTTTTAAAATTCATTTTAACTATTGGGATTAATTTTAATCTACTCACAATTCCAACATAATGATCATTAATATGACACAAACAACCATGCCAAGAATTGGTCGAATAAAACATATAAACAGAAGTGGAAACTTTATTGATTTCAACATTCTGTTTGAACATCCCATCACAAGCATGCCCCTTTCCCAGAAAAATACCTTTCTACACAATTATATATCGATCAGATTCAATAATCTGTTTAAAGCCTATTTTATTAAGAAGAAAACTAGACATTAATTTTTTTCTCATGGGAGGAGTATAAAGTACATATTTCAAAGTTAATACCCTTCCAGAAGTAAAATACAAATTGACATCTCCCATTCCAAGCACTTGAATTGTGTAAGAATCACCAAGAATGATAGTTTTGGGCTCCTCAAAATGAGTATATTTTTAAAATTAGACATAACAGACATGACGGCTTGCACCAGAATCAATCCACCATCCATCAACAATCTCAACCATGTTTATGTCGGTAATCACCGCCACAAAAGGTTCTTCGGTAACGATTGCTTGAGGATTAGGACCAAGTTTCCGGAATTGATAAAATCGAGCAATATGTCAACTCTTGCTACAAACAAAGTACGGTCCCTTATATTGAACTTGTTCATTTTTTGCTTGGTTATTTCACCATTACTTTTAGAATTTTTTCTTCTAAGGCTTCAGAAGTATTTGTGAGATTCGGGAGTAGCATTATTTGAAGTAATAAAACTTACTTTCGTTGTGATGTTGATCTCTTTTGTTTGTAAAAGTGCATCTTGGACCCTTGCCTCTTCTTCCATTCGGATTTTCATTATCAAGATTTCAAGGGAGGTCTTCTTTTGTTTGTGGCGCATAATATTTTGAAATTCCTTCCAAGAAGGTGGAAGTTTTTCACGCCCCGAGCTACCCCCGAGACGCGGACATGGATCCTAGGACCAAAAGTGATCCCAAGCTAACCCTGTTGGCATGATCATGAGCATACTAAAGAATAATAAACTGTTACGGAAGAGAAATCATACTTAAAATGAAAAGATGGGGAATACCCATATGATAAATATGAGATATATGAAAAATGATGAGTTTAATACAAAGAAAATATCAACTCAGCGCTAAGATGAAACTAACTATGTCTAAAATAAGCCTCTAAAGAGGACTAGAAATACTGGGACAAGCCCCAGCTAAATCTAGCAAAACTGAAACTAAATGATTGAAGATTGAAGTTAAACTAATGACTGTTGTCCTCGAAGAATGAGGACTCACCACTGAATCTGCTGAACTGGAGATCGTAAATCGATCTATACGTGATCTGGATGCTGATAACCTGAATCTACATCACGAGAAGATGTAGTGCATGTATGCGTCAGTACTTGAAAGGTAATGAGCATGTAGGATAGAATAAAGCTGAGACAAAACATAACTGAACAAGCACAAAAGCAAGTATAACAATCTGAACATGATATAGAGAATTCTGAGCTAACTGAATGCAATGACCAATTTATAAACTGCTGAAACTGAATACTGAATATACTGACAATTGGTCAATGCAAGAGAGTCTGACTGAACTGTGGGAGCTACTAATAACCGATAATAAAACCACATGAGCTAAATGTGGAGTCCGATGTATACGCCCCATCGAGAGGACCCAATATACCCTGCCAAAGGTATAAAGGCATGCTGGCATGATCAACAGACTGATTGCCCACATAGGCGACTTACAACCTACTTGGCTAGTAGTTCTGGGACTAATTGGGTACACTGAACCCTAGTCCAACTCAGTATTATGCTACTCCTACTGATTTATGTAGTTAACTGATTATGTCTGAATTTCTGTAAAATACTGGATAGCTCAAAACTGAACATGCAAATTGAGAATGCAACATTTAATCTGATAATGATGCATTAATAACTGAGGCTTGTATATTTGAAATAACTGAAATATCTTACCTAGCATGTGTAATTCAAGAACTGAAGAAATACAAAGCTAGGGTTCTGAAATTCATGCGATAATCTGAGTAATAACATGATAACCTGATTTGGAACGTATTCTTTAACTAAATCATGAAGTTCTACTATAATTCTAGGAACCCTAGGTGTAATCATGATAAGAGAATCAAGAACTAACTGAAAACTAGGGACCAATTGGGTGAAAGCAACCCACTAGTGAAATCCCACATACCTGGTGATGAAATTCACGGAAAAATACTTAGATTTCATGGCTGGAACTGCTGGAAACTTGTTGAGTTCTTGAACTAGGGTTCTTGAGCTTTTTCTCCTTTCTTGCTTCTAATTTTCTAGCTTTTCATTAATGATTTTGACTTAGGTAAGTTTTAGTTATGTTTCTAGGCTTAAACTGACTAAAATCTGATGATTTAGGGTCAAAACGACGTACCTTAAGGTTTAAACAAAGTGGTAAAAGACCAAAATACCCTTGGGTAAGTTGCTGTCGGACCAAACGATGACCTGGACAGACGGTCCGTTGTTCCATCGACGGTCCGTCGTTTGGGTCCGTAGGTTGGGTCTGTTCGACAAGATTTTACTAAAATAGGCATAACTTTTTACTCGGAGCTCTGATTTTAGCAAGGTCGGTGGCTATGAAAAGATAATTCCATTATCTATATTTTGATATGTCATGGGACACGTAATGCATTTTGTGCTAAGTGTTATGATCATTTGAAGTTGATCCTACTGCATTTCCCCCCTAACTGGCTGCTAGTTCCCACCTACGGACCTTGGGTCCACTTACGGACCGTATTGTCACTCGTGGTCCTTGTTAGAGAGTGGATGAAGGGGGTCTCAATCGACGATCATGAACTACAGACCGTTGTCTGACCTACGGACCGTAGGTCCGTCCGTCGATCCAGACTTAGCCAATTTTCCCGGCTGAGTCTTTGGGAGTCTCTGATCCCATCGACGGTTGTGCAGGATGGACTGTGGGTCATGCTACGGTCCATCGACGGTCACGTCAGTTGCACCTATAGATTTTTCTGAAAAATTGATTTTTGGTCTGTTTTGGCTACGGGGTGTTATATTATCTCCCCATTGGGAACATTCGTCCTCGAATGAAGACTAAACTAGCTGAAATAGAGGGAGAGAGCTGCAAACCCTACTACTAATCACTTAGAAGTGAGTTTCTAACTGAATTGAGTTCCAAAAATATGCAAATACACTGAAAATGCAAGTACAAACTGAGGGAACATGATTCTAAGACTGAATTTATGCATGAATGACTAGAAAACGGAAGAGGAACTATTACATCAAGCTGGAGTGGAATCGGAAGGAAAGAGGTGAGCATACTTGGCTTTCATGGCTGCTTCTGCTTCCCAAGTAGCTCCCTCTACGGACTGACTCCTCCACAAAACCTTGACTGAAGCAACTTCTTTGTTTCTCAACCTCTAACCTGAAGGTCAAGAATCTCAACTGGTACATCCTCATAAGAATACTATCTTTCACTGCCACACTCTCTAATGGCACTTTAGAGGCTGGGTCACCCACACACTTCTTCAAGAGTGAGATGTGGAAAACCGGATGCACTGCTGCTAAGTCTGTTGGTAACTCTAACTCATATTCCACCTTGCCAACCCTTTTCAAGATCTTGTAAGGGCCTACATATCTAGGACTGAGCTTCCCTTTCTTGCCAAATCTCATCACCCCTTTCATAGGTGAGACTTTTAGAAAAACTCAATCATCAACTTGGAACTCTAGTTCCCTTCTCCTTACATCCGCATAAGACGACTCTGGGCTGTCTTAAGTCTATCTCTAATGAGTTGCACTTTCTTCATAGAATGAAGGACTGAATCTGTCCCTATCAGAGTTGCTTCACCTACTTCAAACCAACCAATAAGAGATCTACATCTACGCCCATACAAAGCCTCATAAGGGGCCATCTGAATGCTGGAATGGTACCTATTGTTGTAGGCGAACTCAATCAGAGGAAGGTGATCATCCCAACTACCTTTGAAATCGATCACACAAGCTCTCAACATATCCTCTAGGGTCTGAATAGTATGCTCTGCCTATCCATCCGTCTGCAGATGAAATGTTGTGCTAAGGTTAACTTGAGTACCAAGACCCTTCTGAAATGACTTCCAAAAATGAGCGGTAAACTGAGGACCTCTATCTGAGATGATAGACAAAGGAACCCCATGAAACCTCACAATTTCATTAATGTAAATCTTGGCATAGTCCTCTGCCGAATCTGTAGTCTTGACCGCCAAAAAGCAAGAAGACTTAGTCACCCTATCAACTATCACCCAAATGGAGTCTTATTGTCTGCGAGTACGCGGTAACCCTGTGATGAAATCCATATTGATCACTTCCCACTTTCAAGTAGGAATTTCGATCTCTTGAGTCATACCCCCTGGTTTTTGATGTTCTACCTTGACTTACTGACAATTGGGCCACTTACTCACAAAATATGTTATATCCCTCTTCATGCCATTCCACCAATAGACTTCCCGCAGATCGCGATACATCTTAGTGGCACCTGGGTGAATAAAATATCTGGAGTTATGGGCTTCTGCAAGAATATGTTATCTCAACTCGCCCATATCAGGAACACACAATCTACCCTGGTAGCGAAGTACACCATCTCCCCCTTGGGAGAAAACCTCCACTCTCTGATTATGGACTGCACCGTTTAGTTCAAGAAAGATTGGATCACTGTCTTGCTTTCCCTTAACCTCCACTACCAAAGAAGATTTTGCCCCATTCTGAATTGTTACACCATTGTCTGATATGTCCATAAGGCTAACTCCCAAGCGAGCAAGCCTGTGAACATCCTTCACTAGTTCCTTTCTTTCTTCCTCAACATGGGCTACACTACCCATAGATAGTCTACTAAGAGCGTCTTCTACTACATTCGCCTTACCAAGATGATAATGCACACTCATATCATAATCCTTAAGGAACTCAGGCCATCTCCTCTGGCGAAGATTCAACTCTTTCTGGGTGAACACATACTGAAGGCTCTTATGGTCAGTGAACATATCTACATGAACACCATACAAGTAGTGTCTCCAAATCTTGAGTGCAAACGCCACTGCTGCAACCTCAAGGTCATGAGTTGGATAGTTCTTCTCATGCACCTTAAGCTGTCTAGAAGCATAAGCTATAACCTTATCTCGCTCCATCAATACACAACCAAGTCCAACTCTGGATGCGTCGTAATAGATCACATAACCATCTGATCCCTTTGGTAGAGACAAAACAGGAGTTGTAGTCAATCTAGTTTTCAACTCTGCAAAACTTTTCTCACAAACATCTGACCATTGAAACTTGACCATCTTCTGCGTTAACCTAGTCAATGGTGAGGCTATGGATAAAAATCCTTCCACGAAACTTCTGTAATAACCCGCTATACCTAAGAAACTTCTGATATCTATAGCAGAGGTAGGTCTGGGCCATTGTTTCACTGCTTCTATCTTTTGTGAATCCACTCGAATCCCTTCGCTAGATACAATGTCACCAAGAAAAGCAACCGATTACAATCAGAACTCACATTTGCTAAACTTAGAGAATAACTGGAGATCTTTGAGAGTCTGCAGAACAACTCTCAAATGACTTGCATGTTCTTCCTCATTCCTAGAGTAAATGAGGATATCATCAATGAAGACGATAACGAACTAGTCCAAGTACTGTTTGAACACTCTGTTCATCAAATCTATAAAAGCTGCAGGAGCATTAGTTAGTCCAAACGACAAAACTACAAATTCGTAATGACCATACCGAGTTCTGAAGGCTGTTTTCGGAATGTCACTATCTCTGACTCTGAGCTGATGATAACTCGATCTGAGGTCTATCTTTGAGAAATGACTAGCACCCTGAAGTTGGTCAAACAAGTCATCAATCCTGGGGATGGGATAATTATTCTTGATTCTGACCTTGTTCAACTGTCTATAGTCAATACACATTCTGAGAGAACCATCTTTCTTCTTTACGAACAACACTGGTGCACCCCATGGAGAAATGCTAGGTCTGATGAAACCCTTATCTAGAAGGTCTTTCAACTACTCTTTCAATTCCTTAAGCTTTGGTGGAGCCATTCTGTAAGGAGGAATAGAAATAGGCTGGGTATCTGGAATAAGATCAATTCCAAAGTCGATTTCCCTTTCGAGAGAAACTCCGGGAAGATCTTCTAGAAACACTTCTGGAAATTCACTGACTACTGGAACTGACTGAAGAGTTGGGGTTTCAGAGCTAGAATCCTTAACCCGAACTAGATGATATAGATAACCCTTAGAGGTCATCTTTCTAGCCTTAAGGTAAGAAATAAATCGAACCATAGGCGCTAAGCTACTACCCTTCCATTCTAAGGTTGGTTCATCTGGAAACTGGAAACGAACAATCCTAGTTCTATAATTGACTGAGGCATAACATGATTGTAACCAATCCATGCCTAGAATGACATCGAAGTCTACCATTTCTAACTCTACTAGATCAGCTAAGGTGACTTTCTGAGAGACTGCGACAAGGCAATTTTTGTATACCCGTCTAGCTATAACTGGGTCACTGACTGGAGTATAGACTGAGAAAGGTTCTGAGAGAGTTTCTGGATTGACACTGAATTGGAATGCTATGTAAGGAGTTACAAAAGAAAGAGTAGCCCCTGGATCTAACAATGCATAAACATCAAGGTCAAAGACTCGTAACATACCAGTGACTACATCAGGAGAACCTTCCTGATCTTGGTGATCCTGAAGAGCATACAACCTGTTCTGGCGCTGATCGCCACCTGTACCAGATGAGTTACCCTGCTGAGTCGGGCAATTTGCTGGTGCTGATGAAGTTGTAGACTGAGCTCTACCATTTCCACCTCCTTGACCCTGTCTCGAAGGACAATCCTTCAACCTGTGACCAGACTAACCGCACCCAAAACATCCTTCTTTTCCTGCAAGACACTCGCCCGGATAGTTCTTACCACACTTAGGGCAAGCGTGGTAAGTCTTGGTGCCTAAAACACTTCCCTAAGACTTAGAGCCTGGTGCTCTAACCTTCTGGTCAAACCTGTTCTTGTAGGATGGAACACTAGCTGATGAAGGGGCTGGAGATGAGAACTTCTGTTGACTCTACGAGCGATTTCCACCACCTAATTTCTACTGAGAATAGTCATAGCTCCCAGTCCTAGCCTTCTTATTCTCTTTGACCTGTTCTCTAAGCTTATCACCCTCAACCTACTGAGCATGAGCCATAAGCCTAAAGATGTTCATATCTCCCAGTAACATAGCATTTCTGCACTCTGTTTTCACCAAATCCGACACTCTATACAAGAACTTATTCATCTGAGCCCTGGAGTCAGCAACCATGTGAGGAGCATACCTGGAGAGTTGGTTAAACTTCAGCCCATACCCTTGGACTGTCATGTTTCCCTGCCTCAAGTTCATAAATTCTTGAGCCTTTGCTTCTCTCAACTCTATTGGGAAAAACCTGTCCAGAAAAGTCTCACTGAAGCACTCCCAAGTAATAGGAGCTGCATTTGCACCTCTATTCTACTTCCACTGAGTGTTCCAGATATGAGTCACGTTTTTCAGCTGGTATGACGCTAACTCAACCCGATCATTCCCAGTAACCTGCATCACCTCAAAGATCTTCTTGATTTCGTCCAAGAAATTCTGAGGATCCTCATTAGTCTGCGATCCTAAGAACTCAGGCGGATTCATCCTAACAAAGTCACGGACCCTTGCTGCTGCTGATCCACTATTTTCATTCAGAGAAGCATGAACCCGATTATTCTGGTGGGTCATACTCTGAGCCAACATTTGTATGGCATTCCTAAACTCAGCATTGGAGACTTCTTGATCTGGGACTGGAGGAGCTGCGTTAGCATTCCTAGTGTTTGCATTCCTATCGTTAGCTCTACGAGGAGGAGTGATCTTAAACATAGAACGTCAAGTTAGAATGGAATTAGATCATACCTTACGCACAATAAGAGTAACAACAAAGTGAGGTTTTCCTAAAACACTTCATAGCCTCCCTCTCATTAGATGTGGTGCACTTCACACCAATGAAAAGGACTCTACTTAGTGCAGCTTTTCAGACATCCTAGGACACTTAAACCTAGTGCTCTGATACCAAGTTTATCATGCCCCGAGCTACCCCTGAGACGCGGATACGAACCTAGGACCAAAAGTGATCTCAAGCTAACCCTGTTGGCATTATCATGAGAACAATAAAGAATAATAAACTGTTGCGGAAGCTAAATCACAATTAAAATGAAAATATGGGGAATACCCATATGCTAAATCTGAGATATATAAAAAATGATGAGTTTAATACAAAGAAAATATCAACTCAACGCTAAGCTGAAACTAACTATGTTTGAAATAAGCATCTAAACTGGACTAGAAATACTGGGACAAGCCCCAGCTAAATCTAGCAAAACTGAAACTAAATGATTGAAGACTGTAATTAAACTCATGAGTGTTGTCCTCGGAGAATGAGGACTCACCACTAAATCTGCTAAACTGGAGATCAAAAATCGATCTATACGTAATCTGGATGCTGATAACCTGAACCTACATCACGAGAAGATGTAGCGCATGTATGTGTCAGTACTTGAAAGGTACTGAGCATGTAGGATAGAATAAAGCTAAAACAAAACATAACTGAACAAGTACAAAGGCAATTATAACAATCTGAACATGATATAGAGAATTCTGAGCTAACTGAATGCAATGACCAATTTATAACATGTTGAAACTGAATACTGAATATACTGACAATTGGCCAATGCAAGAGAGTCTGCCTAAACTGTGGGAGCTACTAATAACCGATAATAAAACCACATGAGCTAAATGTGGAGTCCGATGTATACGCCCCATCGAGAGGACCCAATATACCCTGCCAAAGGTATAAAGGCATGCTGGCGTGATCAATAAACTGATTGCTCACATAGGGGACTTACAACCTACTTGGCTAGTAGTTCTGGGACTAATTGGGTACACTGAACCCTAGTCCAACTCAGTATTATGCTACTCCCATTGATTTATGTAGTTAACTGATTATGTCTGAATTTCTGTAAAATACTGGATAGCTCAAAACTGAACATGCAAATTGAGAATGCAACATTTAATCTGATAATGATGCATTAATAACTGAGGCATGTATATTTGAAATAACTGAAATATCTGACCTAGCATGTGTAATTCAAGAACTGAAGAAATACAAAGCTAGGGTTCTGAAATTCATGCGATAATCTAAGTAATAACATGATAATCTGATTTGGAACGTATACTTTAACTAAATCATGAAGTTCTACTGTAATTCTAGGAACCCTAGGTGTAATCATGATAAGAGAATCAAGAACTGACTGAAAACTAGGGACCAATTGGGTGAAAGCAACCCACTAGTGAAATCCCACATACCTGGTGATGAAATTCACGGAAAAATACTTAGATTTCGTGGCTGGAACTGCTGGAAACTTGTTGCGTTCTTGAACTAGGGTTCTTGAGCTTTTTCTCCTTTCTTGCTTCTAATTTTCTAGCTTTTCATTAATGATTTTGACTTAGGTAAGTTTTAGTTATGTTTCTAGGCTTAAACTGACTAAAATCAGATGATTTAGGGTCAAAACGACGTATCTTAAGGTTTAAACAAAGTGGTAAAAGACCAAAAGATCCTTGGTAAGTTGTTGTCGGACCAAACGACGACCTGGACAGATGGTCCGTTGTTCCATCGACGGTCCGTCGTTTGGGCCCGTAGGTTGGGTCTATTCGATAGGATTTTACTAAAATAGGCATAACTTTTTACTGGAGCTCTGATGTTAGCAAGGTTGGTGGCTATGGTAAGATAATTCCATTATCTATATTTTGATATGTCATGGGACACATAATTCATTTTGTGCTAAGTGTTATGATCATTTGAATTTGATCCTACTGCATTTCCCCCCTAACTGGCTGCTAGTTCCCACCTACGGTCAGACCTATGGACCGTGGGTCCACATACGGACCGTGTTGGTCACCCGTGGTCCTTGTCAGAGAGTGGATGAAGGGGGTCTCGATCGACGGTCACGTACTACGGACCGTCATCTGACCTACGAACCGTAGGTCCGTCCGTCGATCAAGACTTTGCCAATTTTTCCCAGCTAAGTTTTTGGTAGTCTCTGATCCCATCGACGGTTGTGCAGGACGGACCGTGGGTCATGCTACGGTCCGTCATGGTCACATTGGTTGCACCTGCAGATTTTTCTCAAAAACTAATTTTTGGTCTGTTCCGGCTACGGGGTGTTACAAAGTTTATCTAATATACCACAAATAATAAGGTTGTCTCCAATATTTACATCCTCATACCTAAGTTCTCCAACAATCATTATAAAATCTTAAGTTTGGTCTACCACTGATTTGTTATCCACCATTTCGAAATAAAAAAATCCACTAGCCGCATAATTTTTCGCTCCAGCCTCTTTGGTATCATACTTACTCTGCAATATCTTCTAAATTTTCTTTGCACTATAGTAAGTTCTACCATAATAATCATAAAAAGTATAAGTTAGATAATTAAGAATATAATACCGACACTTATAGGAATCACAATCGTACTTTTCCATTTTCTCTAAATGATAAATAGTTTCATCATCTTTTATAGAGGTGATGTCTTCTTTATTAGGATTCTTTTCAGCTTACACATAAGGACTGTCACGCCCTAAGCCTACACCTTGGACGTGGCCGGCACCCAATGACCATTGCTGACCTTGAGCGAACCCTGTCTTGGCTTACTTATCTAATTAGAAGACTTAACTTGCTCAATCAAAAAAACAGAAAACATTCTCATAGGAAATAGTTTTAAATAACTATCTTGGTCAAAATGGCACTTTAGTCTCAAAGCAATGTATATCTGGAAATATGAAGAGACGAAGACTGAATTGTATAGCTAACTAACAGTCTATGAAGCCTCTACTAATACTGAGATGAATGTTGGGACAAACCCCACAATATTTTATAAAGGAAATACGAAAAGCAATAAAAGAGTCCTCCGGAATGCAAGGAGGCTCACCATTGACTCTGGAGAAGCACTATGTGCTGATCCTGGTTACCTGCGTCTGCATCATAAAATGATGCAGGCCAACTGGCATCATTACATTGAATGTATGAGTATGCGAGTTAGAATACTAAACAACAACTACTAATCTTGAAAGGACTAAGAACAAACTTACCTTGACTCTGCTCAAATCAATATAAATCAATAAAGACACATGCAATATATACAAAGCATGTAAAACAGTGTAAACTTAGTTCTTTAAGAGTAATGCAACAATAAACTCAACTTTACTTATATATGAAAGTAATATATTTTCTGTCGGAGATTCTCTAACCGACAATAATTACTATGAGCCTAAGTGATGGTACAACGTATTACCTCACGTTGCAAGAGGATCGCTCTATACTTTGTCGTCGGTATAGAACCTAAACTACTAAGTGGATCCACTAGTCTATGCTAAAAAGCACTAAGGAATCATCTAAAAAGTATGATCATTTATCTGTCCATGCTGGCTACATGGTTTACGGAGACTTGAGTAAATATGAACTCGCATCACCTTATCGGTGCTCAATACTACTCCCAAAATACATAGCTCATATGTTTTAAAAATTCTTCTCTAGTTTGAGATAATTGCTCAAACCTTTAACATCTTTCTTGGAAATCATAGTTCACTTTTTCTCTTACTAAAACTAGTCATAGGCTCTATGGAAGTATAGCTTCTTTTCTTTCTCAAAATTTTGAAAATATAAACTCTTAGGGACTACTTAGTTCCTTTATAACTCTTGAGAAGTGCACTAAACTTATTACTCTTTGCTTCACTTGAAACTTAACTCTTAGGGTATACTTAGTTCCCTTATAGCTTTTGAGAATTTAACTCAACTCTTTACTCTTTGCTAAACTTGTAACTTGAGCCTTAAAACAAATTAAAAATGTTTGTGTAAGACTCTTCAAAGGTTTTAGGAACTTACTTTAACTTGCTTCTTAACTTTTAGACTTGACTCTTAACTTCTATGACTTTGATCTTTAACTTCCCTTTAATTGGATTATGGATTCAACGATCATGATCTCATGTTTATGATGATTCCATGATGTTTAGATGTACTTTAGAGTGTTGGAATCAACTAGGATTTATAGATACATCATTAAGGAACTCGTACAAAAAGATGGGGAAAATGGGATATTTAGGTGACCCTAGCGCTTTGAGAGGCGCGGGGCGCCAAAGCCTGACGAACAGAGTCTGTCCTGAGGGGCTCTGGTAGGCGCGGTGCCCCAGGGCTTGTCAGACGGGTTTTCTGACTTTACTTCTCTGATTTTCAACTCTAAACCTCCCAAACTTCCATGGGTCTTCCCGCAAACACTTAGGATCACTAATATACTCAATACCCAATAGTTTAGACTCGTAAAACAGCCCAGAAAGACGAATCAAACCACTAAAGGTATTCTACAACCCAACCAATAGGGATTTAACAATTTCTTCATCAAGAACTTCAAGATTTATTCTTCAATATATATGAAACTTGCTGAATTAAACATATTGGTGTGTGGGTGAACGAACCCAACATAGAAAGATCTCACATACCTCGATAGGGATCACCACCGACTTATTCCACTAGTGAAACCTTCACGTTCTTGAAAAAATCCTGATCTTCCTCTTCTCTTCTCTTTTCTACCAAGCCCTAAGCGTTCTCAATTTTTCTAAAACTTAATTGGGACTTGATTTTACCTGTAATAAACCTTTAAAACGAATTAGGAAATACAGGTGAAAAGACTACTTTAACCTTACTAAAATCCGGATTGGACTTTCCTCTGTCTAATAGCCCAACTTCCGAAAGACATATCTCCTTCATAAGACATCGAAAATGCGCTAACTTGGCGCAGTAGGAAAGATCTTCCTAAGGTATTTCCAACCATATAAAGAAATCACCCTAACTCTTCTTGAGATGGGAGTTATTGCCATTTGAAAATGACCAAAAACATCACTTTTACACTTAGGAAATTTTCCAGATTTCCCTATTTATTTTCAAAAATGATTATTCTTGGTTTTTTAGCTTATTATTAGTTATTTCAAGTTATGATATGTCACAATATCTCCCCCTTAGGAACATTGGTCCTCGAATGAAAACTCTTTCACTAAGCTAAGGGTGGTAACCTCATTTCAGCACTCAACAACAAAAGAAAATAACAACTTGCTTACACATAGTCTCATAAAGTGCTAAGAAAAGAATTTAGTACCTTGATCTACATTCTCTCCAGATTCGAAGAGATGTGGATATCTCCTCTTCATATCCTCTTCAGCTTCCCAAGTTGCTTCTTCAACAAACTGATTCCTCTAAAGGACTTTGACTGAAGCAACTTCCTTTGTTTTCAACTTGCGAACTTGACGAACCAAAATTTGAACCAGAATCTCCTCATAGGACAAGTTATCCTTAATCCCAACATTCTCAGTTGTTACAATTAATGAAGGATCACTTTAGCATTTCTTCAACATAGACACATGGAATAGCGGATGAACCACGTCTAACTCTTAGGGTAGCTCCAACTCATAAGCCATATTGCCCACTCTCTTGGAGATTCTATAAGGTACAATATATCAGGGACTAGGTTTAACCTTCTTACCAAACCTTATAAAAACCTTCATGGGTGAAACTTTCAGATACACCCAATCATCCACCTCAAACTCTAATGGCCTTCTCCTAACATCTGTGTAGGACTTTTGGCGACACTGTACCATTTTCAATCTCTCTTGAATCACTTTCACCTTCTTCATATCTTGGTGAACTAGATCTGGTCCTATCAAACCTACTTCACCAACTTCGAACCATCCAATTAAAGATCTACATTTTCTCCCATAAAGAGCTTCATATGGAGCCATTTGGATGCTCGAATGATAGTTGTTGTTGTAAGTGAACTCAATGAGAGTTATGTGATCATCCCAATTCCCTTTGAAGTCGATCACACAACCTATTCAACATATCTTCTAAGTTCTAGATAGTACGCTCTACTTGTCCATCTGTCTAAGGATGAAAAGCAGTGCTTAAATTCACCTTTGTACCCAAACCTTTAAGGAAAGATTTCAAGAATTGTGCATTAAATTGTGCACCTCTATCTGAAATAATGGATATTGGAACTCCATGAAGTCTCACCACCTTTTGAAGGTATAACTTAGCATAATCATCGGCCGAATAGGTAGTCTTTACCAGCAAAAAATGGGCTAACTTTGTCATTCTATCGAAAATCACCCAAATAGGATCATGTTTCCTGCGAGATCTTGGCAAGCCTGTGATAAAGTCCATGTTAATAATCTCCCACTTCCATTGCGGAAGTTCTATAGTCTAAGCCAAACCTCCAGGCCTTTGGTGCTCTACTTTCAGTTGTTGGCAATTTGGGCATTTGACAACAAACTCAGCAATATCTTTCTTCGTGCCTTCCCACAAATATACCTTTCTCAAATCGTGGTACATCTTGGTGGAACCTGGATGAATGGAATATCTGGAGCTATTAGCCTTCTCCAGGATCCTCTCTTGGAGTCCATGCACCCTAGGTATACATAATCTACCTTAGTACTTCAGCATACCATCTCCCCCTTGTTCAAAAGTCATTACTCTTTGTTTATGGACATTCGCCTTCAAATCAAGAAAAATGGGATCTTGGACTTGCTTCTCTTTCACGTCTAACACTAACGATGACTCAGCCCCATTGGTCACCACTATTCCTCCTTCTGTAGAATCCATAAGTCTGACTCCCAAGAGTGCAAGTCTGCGCACGTCTTTAGCCAACTCCCTCTTTTCTTCTACAACATGGGCGGTACTTCTCATGGATAACTTGCTTAAAGCATCAACAACTACATTAGCTTTACCTGGGTGGTAAAGAATACTCATGTCATAATCCTTGAGTAATTCTAACTACCTCCTCTGTCTGAGATTTAGCTCTCTCTGAGTGAACACATATTGGAGGCTCTTGTGATCCGTGAATATACCAACATGAACACCATACAAGTAATGGCGCCATATCTTCAAGGCAAACACTACTGCAACCAATTCTAAGTCATAAGTTGGATAATTCTTCTTATGAACCTTCAACTGTCTTGAGGCATAAGATATCACCTTGTCATTCTACATCAACACACATCCCAAACCAACTCTTGATGCATCACAGTACACCACAAAACCTTAAGTACCCTCTAGTAAGGTCAAAACCAGAGCGGTAGTTAATCTCCTTTTCAATTGCTGAAAGTTTTTCTCACAAGCTTCAGACCATTGAAACTTGACTATCTTCTAAGTTAGCTTGGTCAAAGAAGACGAGATAGATTAAAACTCTTCAACAAATCTCCTATAATAGCCAGTCAAACCCAAGAAACTCCTTATGTCTGTTGGAGATGTGGGTCTAGGCCAACTCTGAACTGCTTCTATCTTCTGGGTGTCAACTCTAATCCCATTATCAGAAATAATGTGACCCAAGAATGCCACTGACTTAATTCAAAACTCACACTTGGAGAACTTGGCATATAGTTCTTTATCTCTCAAAGTCTGTAGAACTATCTTGAGGTGACTAGCATGATCTTCTTCACTCCTTGAATAAACCAGTATGTCATCAATGAAGACGATGACAAACAGATCTAAATAAGGTCTGAAGACTCTGTTCATAAGATCCATGAATGTTGCTGGTGCATTTGTCAAACCAAACGACATAACTAAAAACTCATAATGCACATATCTATTTCTACAAGTTGTCTTTGGAATGTCACATTCCCTAACTTTCAACTAATGGTAGCCTGATCTGAGGTGAATTTTCGAGAAGCAAGAAGCACTGTGAAGCTGGTCTAAAAGATCATCTATCCTTGGTAGAGGATATTTATTCTTGATGGTTACCTTATTAAATTGGCGGTAGTCTATACACATCCTAAGGGAACCATCTTTCTTCCTTACAAACAAGACCGGACGCCCCAAGGTGAGACACTTGGTCGAATGAAACCTTTATATAATAGATCGTTCAGTTGTTCTTTCAACTCTTTTCAATCTGTTGGTGCCATTCTGTATGGCGGAATAGAGATAGGACGAGTATCTGGAATGATGTCAATGCCGAAGTCTATCTCTCTTTTAGGAGGGACTGTGGGTAGATCATAAGGAAAAACTCTTAGAAACTCTTTTACTATGGGAACCGACTGAAGGGAAGGTACCTCAGCATTTGAGTTTTTAACTCGAACTAAGTGATAGATACAACCCTTTGAAACTAACTTTCTCGCCTTAAGGTACAAAATGAAACGACCCTTAGGCACTATTGAACTACTACTCCACTCTATGACTGGCTCATTAGGAATGTGAAACTTGACGGCTCGAGTTTAACAATCTATTGACCCATAACAGGCACGAATCCAGTCCATACCCAAGATGACATCAAAATCTACCATGTCTAACTCTACTAGATTAGCCATTGTGTTCTTGTGATTGATGGAAATAGGACAATCACGATAGACTCTTTCCGTTAGAATACACTCTCTAACAGGGGTAAAACACAAAAAGGTTCACAAAGTTTCTCAAGACGAATCTCAAACTGATTTGCAACATAAGGAGTACAAAAGATAAAAACTTATTCCTGGGTCTAACAAAGCATAAACATCAAAAGTAAAGACTTTGATCATACCCGTGACAACATCTTGAGAGTTCTCTTGCTCTTGGCGGCTAGTGATTGCATAGAGGTGGTTCGCCCCTCCGCCAGTACCAGAAGTGTCTCCTCTAGGTGCATCCCTATCTAGTGGAGAAACTGATGAACATTGGGCTCTATTGCCCGGATTTCCACCTCTCTGCTTATTCTTTAGACACTATTTCATGTATTGCCCCTCTTGACCGCATTTGAAAAAACCCGACTGTCCATCACGACACTTATCGGCGTGGTTTCTACCACACCTACCTCATGTAGGAGCCCAACTACGTCCTTGTGCCACACTACCTTGGGACTGGGCTGGTCTAGCCTTAAAGTTCTGTGAATTCTTGCCATTGTACTCACCTCTGTTTCTGGGTGCGGGTGCACTAGCAGATGATGGTGCATGCCCTTTTTATTTCTGAAATTATGGTCGACTTGAACCACCCTTATGTTGACCAAACTCATTCCCAGTCTTAGCTTTCTTGTTCCTGTACTCCTGTTTGTCCCTCAACTTCTCCTCTTCAACTTATTGCACATAGACCATTAACCTTGAAATGTCCATGTCCCCAATCAACATTGCAACCCTACCTTCTTTGCTCAAAGCACGAGCCAAACTCGCGACAAACAAACTCATTCTTCTCCTCATATCCTTAACCATATCCGGAGCATAGCGAGACACTTGGGTGAACTTCAATCCATACTCATGAACACTTAGTGAGTCCTGTTTCAGGGTAAGGAGATCCCGTACCTTTGCTTCCTTCAGTTCTCAGGGAAAGAAACATCCCAAGAAGTCTTCTTAAAAGCAAGCCCAACTTGGGTGTGGTGCATCCTTAGCTCTACCATCGTTCCATTGATCAAACCACGTTCTAGCCACACTCTTCAGTTGATATGCAACTAACTCAACTCTCTCAGCGCCAACCACATGCATCACGTCGAATACCGTCTTCGACTCTTCCACAAAGTTATCTGGATCCTCAGTAATGCTCGAACCAGTGAAGCTTAGGGGATTCATCCTCAAGAATTCCCAAATTCTCGAAGTGTCAACCCCTTCTTGTCGAGCTTCTCTTTGTTTCCCGACTTGGTTTGTCACAACTTGACTTAACATCTGGATAGCCTCACAGAATTCGGCATTAGTAACCTTCCCTTGAGGTTGCACTTCAGGAGCATTGGGTAACTCCTATTCCTCAGCTTCTACATTTATCCTAGCTGGACGACCTCTTTCTTCTCTTCGTGGAGGCATTGCTATCTAAAACACGTGCAAGCACGAATTAGAGAGAGTCTTTTAGGGATAAAATATAATGCACGAAAAGTAATATGAAAGAAGAGAGATATTCCCAAAGTGACATAAGGACTGTCACGCCCCGAGCCTACACCCTAGACGTGGTCGGCACCCAATAACCATTGTTGGCCTTGAGCGAACCCTTGGCCTAGCTGACTTAACTCAATGGAAGACTTAACTAGCTTAATCATAAAAATGGAAAACATTTTCATAGGAAATACTTTTAAGTAACTATCTTGGCCAAAATGGCACTTTAGTCTCAAAGCAATGTATATCTGGAAATAGGGAGAGACAAAGACTAAACTATTTGGCTAACAAATTGTTTATGAAGCCTCTACTAATACTAAGATGAATGTTGGGACAAACCCCACTACATTCTATAAAGGAAATACAGAAAGCAATAAAAGAGTCCTCTGGAATGCAAGGAGGCTCACCACTGACTCTGGAACTCAAGATGGATCAACGAAGCGCTGCGTGCTGATTTTGGTTACCTGCGCCTTCATCATAAAATGATGCAGGCCAAATGGCATCAGTCCATTGAATGTACGAGTATGCGAGTTGGAATACAAAACAAGAAATACTACGCTTGAAAGGATTAAGAACAAACTTACCATGACTCTACTCAACTCAAGAAATCACAACTCAATATAAACCAATAAAGACACATGCGATATATACAAAGCTTGTAAACCAATGTAAACACTTAGTTCATTAAGAGTAATGCAACAATAAACTCAAGTTTACTTATATATGAAACTAATATATTTTCTGTGGGAGATTCTCTAACCGACAACCATCACTATGAGACTAAGTGATGGTACAACGTATTATGTCATGTTGCAAGAGGACTACTCTATACCTTGTTGTCCATATAGAACCTTAACTACTAATTGGATCCACTAGTTTATGCTAAAAAGCACAAAAGAATCATCTAAAAAGAATGATCATTTATCTGTCCATGCTGGCTACATGGTTTATGGAGACTTGAGTAAATATGAACTCAGTTCACCATATTGTTGATCAATACTACTCTCAAAATACTTAGCTCATATGTTTTTAAAACAAGTTCTTCTCTAGTTTGAGATAATTGCTCAAACTTAGCTTCAACAACTTTCTTGGAAATCATAGTTTCCTTTTTCTCTTACTAAAACTAGTCATAGGCTCTGTGGAAGTCTAGCTTCCTTTCTTTCTCAAAATTTTGAAAACATTTTGTTTAAACTCTTAGGGACTACTTAGTTCCTTTATACCTCCTTAAGAAGTGAACTCAACTTATTACTTTTTGCTTCACTTGAAACATAACTCTTAGGGAATACTTAGTTCCCTTATAACTTTTGAGAATTTAACTCAACTCTTTACTCTTTGCTCAACTTGTAACTTGAGCCTTAAAATAAAGTAAAAATTTTTGTGTAAGACTCTTGAAAGTTTTTAGGAACTTACTTTGACTTGCTTCTTAACTTTTAGACTTGACTCTTAACTTCTTTGACTTTGATCTTTAACATCCATTGAATTGGATTATAGATTCAAGGATCATGATCTCATGTTTATGATGATTCCATGACATTTAGATGTACTTTAGAGTGTTGGCATCAACTGGGATTCATAGGTACATCACTTAGGAACTCGACGAAAAGATGGGGAAAAAATGGGATCTGCAAGTGACCCTGGCGCTCTAAGATGCGGAGGGCGCCAGAGCCTGATGGACAGAGGTTGTCCTCAGGCGCTCTGACTGGCGCGGCACGCCAGATCCTGATGGAGAGATTCTTTCCTAAGGGGCTCTGGTAGGCGCGGCGCCCCAGGCCCTGTCAGATGCATTTTCCGACTTTTCTTCTACGATTTTCAATAAACCTCTCAAACTTCAATGGATCTTCCCCCAAAAACTTAGGATAACTAATATACTCAATACAAAATAGTTTAGACTCGTAAAATAGCCCGGAAACACGAATCAAACAATTAAAGGTATTTCACAACCCAACCAATTGTGATTTAACAATTTCTTCATCAAGAACTTCAAGATTTATCATTCAATCTATATGAAACTTGCTGAATTAAACATATTGGTGGGTTAAACATATTGGTGGGTGAGTGAATGAAACACAGAAAGATCTCACATACCTCGATAGGGATCACCCCCGATGAATTCCACTAGCGAAACCTTAGCGTTCTTGAAGAATTCTTGATCTTTTTCTTCTCTTCTATTTTCTCCCAAGCCCTAAGCGTTCTCAACTTTTCTAAAACTGAATTGGCACTTTGTTTTACTCCTAATAAAACCCTAAAATGAATTAGGAAATACTAGGGTTAAAGGACTACTTTACCCTTACTAAAATCCGGATTGGACTTTCCTTTGTCCAACAATCCAACTTCCGAAAGGCATATCTCTCTCATAAGACATACAAAAATGCACAAATTTGGTGTCGTTGGAAAGATCTTCCCAAGGTATTTCCAACCATATAAACAAAACTCACCCTAACTCTTCCTGAGATAATAGTTATGACCATTTGAAAATGACCAAAAACATCACTTTTACACTTACAAAATTTTCCAGATTTCCCTATTTATTTCCAAAAATGATTATTCTTGGTTTCTTATCTTATTATTAGTTATTTCATGTTACGAGATGTCACAAGGACATTAAGAAGACTTAATTATAAAAGTACTTACCCTTCCATCTCTTGAAATGGTTACTATTGAATCGAAATGGCTTGTTAAGGTCTCCCATCTTGACATTCGCGATTTTTCAATTGTAGTCATGGTGAATCTCATTAAAATTGTTACTAAAAAATTACAATATAACAACGCTAAAAGATTACAATTGAATATAAGATAAATAAATAAATAAAATCTCTTCAGACTAAGTCACAGATATCTCGCTCTCTTTAAGGAGATTCAAGCCCACTGCAGCAAATATTTTTCATCGCTCCAGTAGTCCTTCTTGACTTGTACCCTCCAGGATACAATAGCCTTAACACAAAGTAACTCAACAACTCTAGAGAAGAGTTGAGTCCAAATATCCATAAAAGAACACCTCCCTTCAACTAATTATATTTTGATTAACTCTTTCGCTCTATATTTTTCTTATGTGCAAACCAAATGAAGAACACCATTATTTATACTAGATGAAGTCTTACTAGCAATGAATAGGAAGATAATGGGATAGTAAATAGTGAAGATAAATGGTCTAGAGGTTATATATGTTACATAGATTACAAAGAATAATGAAGGAATAAAGAGTGAGATAATGAAGATTGAATGGGGGAGAAGTGATGGATACTAACGGCTAAACCATGTTGTCAATGTTGTCAAAAAAAGAGTAGTAACATATATGCACTAACTTTAGGTGTAATATGTTGCAATAAATATTCTCATGAACATTAGAACATTATGAGAAGTCAACCAACTGCACCATTTTAGAACATTTTAGAATATTAAAACGTCGCTTACACTAACAGTAACTTTTTCAAAGAGTTGTGACCTTTTCGATAAGGCACAATAAATATTTTTTCATTCCTTCTTTTATATAAATAGAGGGATTTCCTCTCATTTTAAAACAACGAAAATTCTGAACTTCTTCTTCTTCTACACAATTAAATAATATTTTTTTTATATCAATACAATGCTAAATAGAATCATTCTATCCTTAGAGGATCTATTCCTTTATACCTTGGGTACTATACGGGAATAATTTTCTTAAGGGTACACTGTACATTCAACGGGCTCAATTTTTTCCTTTATGTTTCATTCTATTATTACAAATCCTTGTATGTTTTGTTTTATACTTTGTTGTTTATGTTTCTGTAAAGTTATTGTTATAAGTATTTGTTGGTACAGATTATAACACACGTTAATTGAATATTCATGCAAGTTTTCTCTACTGAAATTGTAGTTTCAAATTGAACTTCATCACTCTCGGGTATGTTGATTTTTAAAAAACACCCAAATAAACTTAATAGTTTTATGTAATATTTTCCCAACAAGTATATATAATAAGTTGAGTTATTATATGATACATTCTCCTTTTAATTTTTCATTTTAATAATTATTTATGATACATTTAAATGGGAAACTTTAAAATGAATTGTGTAAAGCAAACGGTATAGCTGGACTTTCTACACATTAAAATTAGAATATTTGTTCACTTTTTTAGTCTTTCAAAATTTATTTATCCCTTCTCTAATGATTATTTATTTATTAAAAAATTCAATATTTTCGATTGATGTTCATTTGATTCCCCAAAAGATCAAATAGTAACACTTCTTGAAAGTAAAATGATAAATTATAAAATCAAATTAAGATGATTGATTGAAGGATAATGATAAGATGTTATAATTATCATCCTCATTTACATTATTAATGTTTATTACTACATAATCTTGTATGTAACATAATATAATGTTTTAGTTTTAGTAACAGATGAGAAGGTTGGTGGTGATGTTGGAAGAAGAGGTAATGATTGTTATGCCGATGGTCAAGGAGGAAGAGGTGGTGTTAGAAAAGGAAAAATGTGGTGGTGGTGGTGGAGGAGGAGGAGGTGCTGATAGTAGCGGAGGAGATGATGGTAGTGTCAACGATGGCGTCAGTAAAAAAAAGGATAGGAATAATGGTAGCAGCAGAGAGGAGAGGTGGTGAGGATGAGAAAATAGTATCTTTGTGTAAATAATGAAATTAACACTAATTTTAAGATTTTTACTCTACTCAATTAATTAACTTGTATCACGTTTTCTTAGATTTGAAATTTTTTTGTCACATTTAAATACATTTCTCGAGTTTCTCTAGAATCTTGGGTAATTTGTTTCTCAAACAGATGCAGTGTTTGTGCATAGGAGTTACTGATTTGTTGACTTATCATCTATTTGCATTAAAGTAGTAGTAAATTTGAATTGGTTTTCTCAAGGAGCATCACTCAATACGTATGAATAAATTGCTAGGTGTTTTCAGAGGATTTTGGTTCCATTTTTTCTTCTTTTTTCATCATTATGGCCCTAACATTCTGTCTCCCTTCATTTTTGTTTTGTATTTTCAATTCTACCTGAGTTTCATCTAATTTTCATCCCCAATTTAAAATTGTCAATCAAAATTAACATGGCTACTTATGTTCTTTTCAGTTGCAGCTGAGATTTGACGAAATAATAAACAAGACAAAACTATATATATACATGAAAGAAAGTTATGAGGTAAGAATGAATGAAACAATTCTTAGGGAAATGATTGATATTTTATTGATAACTCAATATTTTATAAAAAGGGAGAGTTCAAAATATTTAACTAACAATTGTAAACACAAACACAACTTAATGGGCCTTGATTTCCACCGGTACAAACTCCATTTCCATTATGTTTTTGTAAACATTCACTTTGACACTCAGCCATGGTGCAATCACTGGCCTTCAAAGTCTCAGAACATCTTTGTTGGGCTTTCACTTGTGTAAGTCATTGCAACTACATCAAAAAAAATAGTAAATATTATGGGCTAGGTATCACTTTTGATGAAAAACACCATAACAACGTTTCGACCTTACAAGTGAAGAATTTAAGATTTATATACATATACTGTCATGGTTTTTGAAATCCTTGACAGCAAAGAGTGAAACTTCATGATGAATTCTGAAATTTCATCCAAAAAACTATGATGGAATTTCACTTTTTCAATTTTTATGATAAAGTCATGAATTCTCAAAATAAAGAGAGACTATTTTTAATGATTTTTTCTTTAATTTACGGCTATTTTTCAACTAACAATTTTAAAAATTGTCATTTTAAAAATTTTATCAATAGAATTAGCATTGTTATCTTTTACCATAAACATAGAAAAAACAATTTGGATAATAGTTAACTTTTAAAAAAAAAAAGTAAAATGATGAGAAAGAAGAAAATGATAGAGCTCAAAAACATGGTCATATTGCTTATAGAAGATGAACTCAAATGTTTAAAGAAATTTCTAGAGTTGTGTGTTTTGGAAGAGGAAGGTTAAAAGGGCTTTTATAGTGTAGATTTTCTATATCTATAATATACAAATTAATGGACAATTCAAATAAAAGAAATCATTAATGAAATACAATTACATTAGTCAACTTTTAAGATTATGACATTGCTTCCATAAATGCTCTATTAATGCATAAAAATGAGCATTTTTATCCTTAAATTTTCTAAAAAGAAATTAAAATATCATCAATTTGAGGTGACAATATTATATATTGAATAGTATATTTCTTCAAATATTACATTATATTTAAAAAGAATTATAAATAATAGATACTTAATTAATAGCATTATATGTAGAATAATATGTTCATTATAAAATAATACATATAATGTTAAAATAATGAAATAGAGAGGTGAATAGCAGTTCTCCAAATTATTCACCCTCTATAAATAGTAGTAATCTTTTATGAAGAAAAGTCTTTCTTTATATATAGTAAAAGTTTTTAAAAAAATATATTTAAGCAATCATATCATATATTTATATAAAAGAGAACCCTAGGCCCGCCTACGTGGCGCCACCACAAGCTAGAATTTTCTTTTAAATTTGTTTTTTCCAAAAATAGTCTTCCCCTTTCACGAAGAGATGTGACTTTATGAATAGTTATGACTTTTATGAAGAGTTGCGACTTTTATGAAGAGTGACTCAAAAATAGTATCCCCTTTTATGAAAAGATGTGACTTTTATGAAAATTGTGATTTTTATGAAGAGTTATAACTTTTATGACGAATTACAATTTTTTTGAAAAATTGTGACTTTTATGAAAGGTTCTGACCTTTCCGGAGAGTTGTAAATTTTCAATTAGTTTTGACCTTTCCGATAAGGCACAAAAGCATTCGTTCACACTATCCTTTGTTGAGGGATTTTCTCTCATTTTAAAACAACAAAAATTCTGAACTGCTATCTTCTTCTGCACAATTAAATATTCAAGTACTTTGCGTCTGTTGAATGACTCAGAAATCATTGTTTTTGTATCAATATAATTGTGAATAAAATTGGTCCATCATGAGAGGATATATTCCATTAAACATCAGGTATCAGAGGGGATAATTTTCTTAAGGGGACATTGTGCATTCAGTGGACTCAATTTTTTCCTTTCTGTTTCATTCTATTGTTATAGATCCTAGTATATATTTTTTAACAGACATTAATTTATGCTTATGATATTAATTGTTATTTTTACTACATATTTTAAACTTTGTTGTTTATGTTTCTACCAAATCATTGTTATAAGTAGTTGTTAGTACATATAAATATTATTTATTTATTAGAAAATTTAATATCTCATATTGATGTTCATCTAATTTCACAAAAATATCAAATAGTAATACTTCATGGAGGCCAAAGGATAAATTATAAAAATAAATTAAATATGATAGATTGAAGGATAAATTATAAGATGATATAATTATTATTTTTCTTTACATTATTAATGTTCGTTACTATGTAATCTTGTATGTAAGATAATATAGTGTTTAAGTTTTAACAACCGATAGATTGTAAAGTATTATTTTATAGATGATGTGATATTAAACTTCTGCCTACGTGGCGCTACCATAAACCAGAATTTCCTTTTAATTTATTTATTTTCAACACTAGCCTTCTTTTTTCATAAAAAGTCATGACTTTTATGAAAAATTGTAACTTTTATGAAAATTCGTGAAGATGTAACATTTCGCAACTAGAAAGAACTAGAAAAGAATTTAAAATCTGAAAAATACTTATTTTTGGAGAGAAAAAGAAAATCTAAAAAATTGTCTAAGTTAAAAAGTGAGTTTTTGGTCAATTTCAAACGACCATAACTCCTAGCTCAGGATCAGTTAGGAGTATTTCCAGATATGGTTGTAAAACGCTTAGAATAATCTTTCCAACGTTGTCAAGTTTGCGTGTTTTATATATCGTATGAGTGAGATATGTCTTTCATAAGTTGGGATGTTGGATTAAGGAAAGTTCAATCCAGATTTGGGAAGGGCAAAGTTATCTTTTCCTTACCTAATTAAATTAATTTGTTTTTAGAAATTTATATGGAGTAAAACCAGACATTTGTTCAGTTTAGGAAAAAGAGAAAAACCAGACATATGTTCAGTTTAGGAAAAAGAGAATTCACGCTAGGGCTTGGAGAAGAGCGAAAAGAAGAGGAGAGGAGAGAAATCAAGAATTGTTAAGAACGCTCAAGCTTTGCGTGTGAAATTCGTCAGGGGTGATTCCTAAAAAGATATGTGTGATCACATAGTGTTGGGTTAGTTCACCCACACGCCAATCTTGTTTAATTCAGCAAATCTAAGCTATTTGAATGTTAAGAAATTGAGTTCTAGAAGTACATTGTTGAAATTCTCGTTGCATTCTTGATAGTTGTGTTGTTGAAGTTTTGATTCATGTTTCTGGGTGTAATTTCGGGTTGAATCTATTGTATATTGATAGTACTAATAATCCTAAGTGTTTGGGGAAAGAACCATGGAAATTTAGAGGGTTTAGCGATGAAAAACGAAGGAGAAAAGTCGAGAACACCTGAATACAGGGGTTGGGGCACCGCGCCAACCAGAGCCCCAAAGACCAGTGATGTTCGTAGGGCCTTGGGAAACCGCGCCAGCCAGAGTTCCCCACCATGCTCTCTGTATGATAAGGGTTGGCGCCCCGCGCCTCTCAAAGCGATAGGAACGCCAGTTCTTCCCATTCTTCCTCATCGTTTCGTACTAGTTCCTAAGTGATGTACCTATGTTGGTTAGTTGATTACATAACTCTAAGGTACATCTAAGCATCATGAAATCATCCATAAACATGAGATCATGATTCTTTAATCCATAATTCAATTCAACGAAATTTAAGATCAAAGTCAAAGAAGTTAAGAGTAAAGTCTAAAAGTTAAGAAGCAAGTCAAAGCAAAGTTCTTAAAGGTTTTCAAGAGTCTTTAGCAACATTTTAATTTTGTTTTAAGACTCGAGTTTCAAGCTAAGTAAGGAGTAAAGAGTTGAGTTCATTTCTCAAAAGTTATAAGGGAACTAAGTATTCCCTAAGAGTTGTTTTAAGACTCAAATTTCAAGCTAAGTAAAGAGTAGAGAGTTGAGTTCACTTCTCAAAAAGTTATAGGGAACTAAGTATTCCTTAAGAGTTTATAAATGTTTTCACATTTAAGATAAGAGGAAACTAAGATTTCCCAAAAGAGTTATGAGCAAGAAAAGGGAACATTGATTCCAAGAGAGCTTTTAAAGCTTAGTGTTGAGCAATTATCCCCACTCAGAGAAAGAAGTTTTAAAAACATATGAGCTAAGTATATTTTTGGAAGTAGTATTGAACACCGATATGGGGAACGCGAGTTCATAATAACTCAAGTCTCCATAAACCATGTAGTCATCGTGGGCTTTAAAGGATCATACTTGTTAGATGATCACTTAAGTTAAGCTAGTGGATCCACTAAGTTAAGTAAGGTCATATAGCGATGGCAAAGGTATAGGATGGTCCTCGACAGCGTGAGGTAAAATGTTGTACCGTCACTTAGGCTCATAGTGATGGTTGTCGGTTAGAGAATCTCCCAAAGAAGTTATATTACTTGAGTAAAGTTAAGTTTGTTATCGATTTATCTTTGATGAACTAAGATTGTTTTCAGTTGTTTTAAAGTTTATATATATATATATATATATATATATATATATATATATCGCATGTGTTTTACTGCTTTATATTGGGTTGAGCATCCAAGGGTCCGCTCGAGGCCAGCAATGGTCTTTGAGTGTCGGCCACGTCCAGGGTGTAGGCTCCAGGCGTGACATAAGAGTTGTGACTTTTTCATTAAAAGTTTTAACTTTTGTATATAGTTGTGACTTTTATGAAGAGTTGTGACTTTTATGAAATGTAACATAAATATATTTTAAAGATTAATAACAATATCATGAACTTGATAGATTTCATTGAAATTCTTGATTGCCAAAGATAAATAAATAATAATGCTTTAATTGAAACAAGTAATAGAAAGTTTAATTGTGGTAAGGAAATTATTTTTCACTCATAAGCAGGGAGATTATTTTTCTTCTTTCATTGTATTAATTACCAAAAAAATAACAATCTTTAAAATGCGTGATGAATATTTTCAAGTATAGCAGCAAAGGAATTCATGACCCCACCTCCACTTAGGAGTACGTGGATTGAAGTGCTGTAAAGGGAATAGTGTTGAATAACGATGCTTGAGGATAAGTAATTGATGAGAATAATATGATTCAAACCATAAATTAAAGTGTTCGTATGACATTAAATTAATCAGCTATGACAAAATTAAAGAAAATTAATAACCTAGTACATAGAGATTTGTTCATATGAATGAATGACCAAACCAGTTACAAATTACTATGTACATAAGATACAGAAGGAATCACCATAAGTTGCTATCTTCCATTTATGATAGCAGCACATCTGGATTTACTTCTTCCTCTCTTCCCCAAAAAATGATAAATTACGAGCACATGTTCATATTGTGATCGTGGATAAATTTGGTCGTTGACCCATACAAATATAAATTTCATAAATAAGATACAGAGGTTATGCATGGATATGGAGCGTTGGAAGTAGATCAGACATGTTCATTCTATTTCAGAGTGCCTTGTTCACTTTAATTTGCTGGTGCGATTTCAAAGAAAATAATTTTAAGACTCGCATTCTGCAAAGAAGACAGCAAACAAAATTAGTTTTAACACATAAAGAGGTAACCAGTATGACTCAGGCTGAAAGCAGAATAGATAGAAAAGCTGGCATGAAAAAATTATGACTCCTATGCTTGCTTGTAACTTGTAAGTACAGTTGTTTCTCGAATTCCACAAGGAAGAAGGTCCCAATATTCACTTTCAGATCAACTCTTCAGAGATGGAAAATGATCAAGTTAATTGTTGTTTACGTAGATTCTTACATGGGGACATTCTGATGCAAAACCATTTGACAATCTTAAGCATTATGGAAGATAGGGAGCATCCTGCCCTTACAGAAGAAGAAAAAATGGCAGAAATGTGGATTGCAGGATTTTTGGTCAAACATTGTAACCATGTCTCAGCCTGCTACTTCACCCACCACTTCTCACTCTCACAACACTCACAAAAAGAACAGAGAAATTTTTTCCATACAAACCACCTCATTCAGGCAATCCCTCTCACGCCTTTAACTTTACCACAACATTTTACCACCTCCTCAGGACCACTGGCCTTCAACCACTATAAACCCACCTTGACTGCAACAATGCTGCTGTAACTGATTTAGGAGCTTAATTATATGGAGCTCTGGCATTGCTATGAGAAATATTGGTATGGAATGTCTTCCAACAAAGATGTGATGACAAGATTACCAAAATTTAATAATGACACCCAATCGACATATATTATAGTTTAAAAGTTACAACACCAATACTAACAAGAATATCCAAAACATCCAAAAGGCAAAATCCAGAAGACTTACGACATGTAATCGGCAATGAAAAATATTGGTACCCTTCCTAATTCAGCACCTCTCCATTTTCTTCTAGGTAACACAACAATTTTATCAGCTTCCGAGCCTGTTGCGGTCAAAACAAACTACGGGAGATAACAGTTAGCATGAGATAAGAACCTACCGGGGACAAGCATAACCATCATAGCTGAAACTAACTTAAATTGTATGTATCAAAGAAACATGAAACCATGAGCAGAGAATTTTCTCAAGCATGTACATATGCAAGATAATTTGTGGCGATTCAGAATCATAACATGAATTATATTCATATTAGCCCAAAGTATTGCATCCTTCTATTAGCTACATTCATATAACAGACGGCAAGAGAATTCAAGCATAGTGAAAGCCAGGAGACAAGCATAACCATCATAGCTGATACTAACTTAAATCGTATGCATCAAAGAAACATGAAACCAGTAACAGAGAGTTTTCTCAAGCATGTAGATATGCAAGATAATTTGTGGCCAGTTAGAATCATAAAATGAATACCCCCCTCTCCCTCCCCCTCCAAGTGTTAAAGTATATTTTGGAGCAAGTCTCTCCTGTATCACAATTGGAAAGAGGAAAAATGAATTGTTAGGAAAGGGGATGCAACAAAGCTTCAACCATCTATCTAAATCTAGCCTGTTGGGATACAACAGGCTTATAATGAGCATGAATTTAATGCACTATGAGACAAGAAAAATACTTGAAAAAGAAGCTTAAAAGAAAATAATTACATCAACTTCATGTTGAGAAATGCTTTTAAGAAATTGCAAAGGTATGTTCCTAAGCAAAATTTATTAGGTGAGTCATAAAGGTTTCATTTCTTCCTATGCAGTACATCACATCCAGCTCAAAAGTGTCAAGCCCACAAATGATCTGTCACATCAAAGTTCATGAAGTGCAACCTTGTAAATGAGCTACCTCTTCAACCTATTCGAGGAATCTGTTAGAATAGGAGTAGTGACAAGAATAGTATATAAAATCCTACTTGGAAAGGGAATGTAATGTAGTGTCCTATTTGGAAAGGGAATGTAATGTAGTGTCCTAGTTGGAAAAGGAGTCTAATGTAGTGTCTATAAATAGTGTATCAATGTAATAGTAGATACTAAATTCAATAATATTTTTCACTTATAATTCTCACATGGCAACAGAGACTATGAACTTGGTAGAGAATTTTTTTAAAAAAAAAGTTCCAGCAGCTGATAGAAGGTTATAACTCATATAGCCGCTCATCTAGCCAACGATTATGTTAGCAAAAGTTGGGGCACATAATAAAAAAAAAATCGGATAACTGAGAAATCATTAAAGAGCAGTGGTGCACAGTTTGAAACCCGATGGTTAATGGGCCTGCCTCTCCACTCTTCTCCATTTAAGAAATTGTAGAGTTCAAAACCTAATTTAAGAAATTATTCCAAAACTAGGACTTGTTATATGATCCATTTTTCTGCATGTTTCGCAATTGAAACTATCTTCAGACAGCTAACCAAAAGCTATGGGTCCTCAACAAGTACTATAAGAAGCAATTTTGGATGTACTTTTTCCCGTGTGTTGGGAGTTTTCTAGCAGTTCTTCAAAACTTCCATTTTTTATTCCTTTCCCAGTCAAAGGTAAAGCACACAAGAATTTTACGCTCATCACCTCCTATGATGCCTTGATGCAATAAGATTCATGCAAAAAGGTAGAAAGTTGTGAGCAGATGCAGAAAGAGTAAAAATAACAAATAACAGCTTACAATTTTAATCATCATCATGCAAACCTTGTTATAAGCAAAAGAACTAGACAAGAAATCACAGAAATTGGAACTTGTATTTACCAGTGGAAACAGTATAGCCAGAACCCCACAGCTCACTAGTGGAGAGAAAAGAAATATTGCCAGTACACATGGATTTCCTGGATAGTTAAAAGACATATTAACTTTTGCAAGAAAGACGATCCATGTAACTTAAAAGAAAATTCTGAAAATGTTCAGCACTACTTGGTGTTGAAACGGAAAAATGTCACAGAAGATCTAAGAAAAAAATAGAAAAACTCTAAATGACAATGTGACAGCAGGACCACTCCAATTGTTGATTTGACTCGGGAGAACTTCTCTTTTTAAATGTTTACTAATGATATAAACAGGAGCTGACAACTACCAGAATGTTATTCGACACCAATGTGTCAATTTTGTGTTAATGAGTTTACAAGGTATTAAGTCCCAGATATCAATCTAAGGAAAATAATGTAAAAATTAGGGAATAACAAAGAGCGCTCATGAGGTTTCTAAGAGACTAAGACAACTACATCATATCTTTGAACATAAACTGATAAAACAAACCATTGCAAAGAATAGAAATTGATATGAAGAAATATAGTACCAAAACCAGCAAAAAATGCCCAGTTTGATTCAAAGAAGTCCAGCCTCTTGTCTAAGCTTAGTCCAGACAGATTCCACTTATACCTGGAAAGTTATGCAATTTTTAATGAACATCCATATCAACTTACTAGCGATATCGAGCTAAAAAGAAGCACTTACTCAAAACAATAGTATGCATACAACCATGACAGAAGCATAAAATTTAGAGCTTTTCCTATGAAGGGGATAAATCCAGTAACATAAACCTGCACAGTATTGAGAACCAATGGCCTTTGAAGTTAGAATTTGAGGAGACAGATAAGCAAGGACATGTAAAGCAGTTCACCTCCTTCGAAAAGAGAAAAAAAAAGATCACCTCCATGAAGAAGAAAGTCAGCAAGAGGACCGAATAAAGCTGCTCCGCTATACTGATCATAACCCTGCATAAAATAAAAAGCAAAATAGAACTCTCACAACTGTGAAGACACATAGCTCTGTGTGGAACAAATTGTTTTAAGCAAGAAAATATTGCTGCAGTGTACAACATTAACCAGAGAAAAACAGAACAATACCCTTCTATATCAGTTGATTTTTCCCTATGAACGGTGTTTTCCGAAGTTTGGGGCTCCTTTTGATCAGATAACTTTGTATCATGATCCCCATAATTCTCCAAAGCAAAAAATCCATATTTAGCAATATCATTGTACCTGAGTTAAAACACCGGAGGAATAAATCGTTTCAAACATAAAAGATCTAGACAGTGTCCTAAGTAAGAAACTATGCATTGTAAACATGGATGTGGATGTATGCTCACCGTGGTCGTGATCGCATATTTATACCTTTACATGGTCAAGTAAGAATGTATGCATAGTAAACGTGGATGTTGATGTATGCTTACCATGGTCGTGATCGCATATTTATACCTTTACATGCTCAATCACGAATCTTGGTTTGTTCTTTTTTTGCTAAAGGATATTCTACATATTGATCTCTTACCCTTCAAGAGTCCTTTTATTTTGGGTTAGTTACTAGTATTTTCATGTAGCTATCAACAGTGAGTTTTATAGAAATCCTATTTGTGTCGCAACACAAATTATTTACTATTGAAATAAATTGGATTTAAATAGAATATGATGGACACAGAGGGTTCATATAACTGACTCCACTATCTTGAATTGAAGATAGATTGATTGATTGACACTACTATAACCCCTCCCAGACACTAAGACAATCTTAAGTGCAACTTTAGAGACCTTGACATGCAGGGGCGTCTATAGTTTCTGTGTATTTGTATTAAAAATCACTTAATATATATGAATAATTTATCAAGAACCTAGTGAACCGTCTTTCCTAGAATCAAGAACCCACAAACTCAATGTAATATCCTGGCTCTGCCTCTATTGAAGGCTAAATACGCCTAAGATAAATCTCAATGTAATATAAGTTCTCTAAATATTGTGGTAGTATTGACCCAAAATGAGAAGGCTATATATATATATGAAAAGGTAAAGGAAACTATTACCAGATATTGCTGAGAATAAGGCTGAATATGTACAATGGGTAAAACCACAAAACCTGAAAGTTATAATGAAACAGAGATATTAGGCAAACACCAGTGAATAATACAGATGAAACACTGAACACTATTTTTTGTATAAATTAGCTAGGCATATTAGGCAAACACCAGCGAGTAATGAGACCTTCGTCTTCTTCAGCAGCTTGTCATGATTATTAGCATACTAGCATTAACTTTGATTTTACGCCCATCCCCCCACCCCCACCCCACCCTTAGCATGTAGAGATGAACACTTAAAAATGGAAAAGTAATACACCAGAGTTAACTCATTGATATTGACTTCTAATTTTCACCTTTATTCCCCACTATCATCTTAATTTATTTTTTTCAATCTATTTATAATCATTATAATTTATTTTATTTAGGCTATTCAGACACACAAGTATATGTTATTGCCCATAGATCAATTCTGAAGCGTGAAATTTTTAATGAATGACTACAAAAAGTGTGCAAATAAGGAAGATGTGGGAACTCAATCCCATGTCAGAAAACTGCAATATTTAAATATCTATCAAATTAGTAAAGAAAAAAATTAGAATAACACGACTCACCCTAATTATTTATCTTTTTAAGGGGAAAATCCATTTTTCTGTTCTAACTCGACATATGTCAATTTCTCAAAGCATAGTCAGTTTCAAATAGGGATAATTTTTGTTCAAATATTTTACGCCTAAACCCAAATAAAGAACAAAAACATAAGTTCCACTAGAGGCATTGCACATTGATTATGTCTTCCCCACCCTCAAACACACCTCATCTTCACCCCTACATCCCATAATAATTGTTTAGATTGTATACAAATATTTTGAAAATAATATTTTTTACTTACCAAACACAATATTTTTCAAGAATACATTTTTCATGGCAAAACATATATATTCCATCATAACGAACACACCCTTAATTAATCATAAGTCAAACACCCCATATTTTAAAATATTCAAGTGCCATATCTGTACATAGGTAACTCTTTATTTTATTGTTGCTACGTATAATGTTGATGATAATAAAATGTTATTCTTCTCATTAGAGAACATCAAGTACATGTAAAAGGTCTATCAACCTTCAATAAAATTCTAAGTAATATACTAATATTAAGAAGTATTTTCATGCACCTCAAATTACTAAAACAACTTTTTAATCCATTTTTCCATTCATGAAAAGTACTTATATATATAATTTTCGTGATCTTAAGATAATTGTCAAGTATTAATGTTAGTCTATTTCATGTTTTTATAACCTTGAAAATAATTTCACATCCGTCAAGCTACCAAATTGTATATCAACTGAATGTTTTTATTTGGTCAAACGAACAAAAAAGTATCTTCAAGCATATTTTACTCCTAATCATGGATATAATTTAATATATACAATATGAGATCATCAAACAACAAGTATCTACCATAATAAATGTAGTTTTCTCATTTTATAAATCACATAGTGCAGAAAAATTAAAGAATGAGTAGAAAAAGTAGACTCCAATTTTATTGTCACTTTCTCATTGATATGGCTTTGGTATTGTATTCTGCCAACCCGCAGTCAATATTATTATTATGATAAATGATATTCCACCAATATCACGCAAGATCACAATGAAACCTTAAAAATTCTTATTTTTAACATGTATGTGAAGGTTAATGAATTGAAGTGTTTGTGCCTCTTCATTTTCTTCTTTTGTTTGCACAGGTCGTGGATTTAATATAATTTGCTTTGTAAATCCTGTTTCTCTCAACATATTAATATCTAGAGGGTTTAAATTTTATTATACTAAATAGATCCTCTATCTGGAAGAAATTTGAGTCCTATTCGTCTTTGTATACTTTTTGCCAAGAAAGGGCACTTTTTCATGTCTTTGAATTATCCGTATGGTGTGGTTGTGACTACGTACCAAACCTTTGGAGAGCCTAACAGGTTTGGTTAATCATGAAGAGTTGTGACTTGTGATGGTAATTTTCTTGGGGTTTTTAATTAGGATATTTGGGACGATTAAGGTATTTAATTATTTATAAGGGTATTTAGGTAATTTAACTTCTAAGTAGGTAGTTCATGCTTTAAATAAAACAAAAAATATTTACACCTCCGCAGCTGCTATAAGCCATTAGAGGACTGATTAACACTTATCTCCGGATTCAGTCTTGCTTCACTGGAGTGGAGCTCCCACAATATACTGCTATCAAAATGTTTAGATTTCCCAAAGAAAATACACCGTAAATTTCTTTCTTGAACTCAAACCGCATCCATCTAAATTCTGTAGTGAAATTTAGTACGTAAAGGATGTCAATTTAATCTAATCCAGTTCGCACTTGGGTAGCACAGATATCAGTAAAGAGTTCTTCATTCCTCTAAGCACAGATTTGGGTTATGTTAAGCTTCAGGTAAATTCAATTAGCATGTCTACAAAACTAGTTGCGCGGACTCTTCACTTTTGATGCCGCACCCGTCTCGGATTCTTCAAAAATACACTACTTTTGGCGAATCCGACACGCACCCGTTGGCATATTTGAAGAGTCCGAGCAACATAGTACAAAAGTAGGCAACTACATTTTCAGTTTTTTCACAGAAAAAATGATCTAAAAGGGAAAAAGAATCCATGTTGATCACGTGATTAATGAAGAGGGCACTAGGCTCACATTGAGAAGGGTATACTCACATATATAAGTTGTACGAGTCCAACGCGTAAGAATCGATAGAACTCGAAAATACTGCTAAATGAACATGGCTGTTGTGAATCGATTAGTCGGCAATGACCAGGTAATATCCATTCCAATGCAGGGATGATAACTGATTTCAGAACAAAGATACTGCAAATGGAAAATATATTATATATCTCACAAGGCTAACACTAAATGTGCATCTTAAATTGAGTTTTATAAGCCAGCATAAAAACTATAAGATGATGTAATGATGTCATTCATTCTCATATCAGAGCATACTCAAAATGTCAGGGGCTGATGCACATTGAGTTAAGTGGTGCCGTCCGACACCATTTTGTCGAAAATTTCATCAAATGTACCTATGTACATAATTCATGGGGGAAACATATATAATATCGAATGATACCATTTGACAAGTTTATATTCCTAGATCCAGCGGTCAAGCTGTTTTGTTACTTCAGAGAGGTGACAGGTTCGAACCTCCTACGTGAATTTCTTCAGAACTTCATGAACTTGTCCCCTTCTTTCAACAAAAGGCATGCAAACTTTTGTCTCCATGATTTTCTTCTTCTTTGCCTAATTCTTGAAGTTCAAAGGAAAGTGTGATTTTCTCATGTTTCTCCTGTTGTGTTAGAGGCCTATTTTCAGCATTACTGTCAATTACAGCAAAGCTCCCCAAAATTATTATTTATTTATTTTTTGTAGAGGTAAGATATACTATTAATCTTTTAGCACAAGGGTAGTAGTGAAGCCATATTTACAGTTCCAGAAAAGCACCAAACATAAAAGCCTGTTTGGATTGACTTATAAGCCAAAAGTCATAATTTAGAATTGGCTTATTTTTACTTATTTTGGCTTAACTACAAGTGCTTATAAGAACTTATTTTATTTTATTCAAACACTAAAAACTGCTTAAAAGAATCTAAAATAAGTCAATCCGAACAGGTTCATAATCCTTTCTTTTTTCAATTCTACCAAATATCTCCTTATTCCCCAAGCCTTGATATCCCTTTTTAAACCTTCTGCACTAAAATATAGTCAAGCCTGCCACTTTACATTATAACTCTAGTATTCTACTTTATCAATAAAACCATCTACTTGTAACCACATATTTTTAAATTTTAAATATGATGTGGCTGTCTCCCAATTCACATTCAGCAAGATGGGCCTGTGATCTGATAAAACTTAGGGCAGGGTGATTAGCTTTGTTCTTCTGAAGGCTTCACTCCATTTCCCTGATGTGAGAAATCTGTCAATTCGAGAGGCTTGGTCACTGTTCTCATCCCTTGACCGCATGTATCTTGCCCCGTACAATGGTGAGTCTACCAAGGATGGCTTGTATTAGATTAGAGAACATCAACATTACCCGTGACCTACAACTGCAATTTTTCCTTTCACCTCCAAACCTTGTTACACTAAAATCTCCACCTATTACCCATGGGATATCCCATAAGCTTTTCACCGCTGGTAAATTAAAATCCATAAGGCCTTCGCTTATTGTTATTATGTGGACCATAAACACCTGTGAAAAATGTTCTCCATAAAGCCTTCCAGTACTATACACATCAAATAGAATAGGCGGCATACTGATAGTCGACGCCCTTCCATGAACTTTTTCCTGTAATACTAGAATGTAACCTTCACTACAGAAGCTCAATCTGCCCATTTGTTCCCCCATATATTTTTTATTATTGTTTCTGTCGATTCTTTCCACGTATGCCTGTTGAAAACAACAAATATCCGCCTTCAATTTATGCATGATTAATTTGATAACTCTGCACTTATTACTAACATTAAGGCCTCTTACATTTACAGATCCCTTCTTTGCAACCCAACTTCCTTCGATATAACAGAATTATGATTCTCAAAGATAATTCCACTGAACCATTAAGTACTTGAGAAACAGTTTACCTGTCATCATGCAATGTTTATAATATTTTCGAATATCTAGGTGACATAAGTGCATTTGAACCTAATATATAGTATTGTCACCACATAGTATCATCAAGACCTTTTGATTTCTCCCCTTACATTTGTACATTGCAAGCACACAACTTTTCTAAGAGGAAAACTTTTTTTATCATTAGCATGTTTGTGAGCATCATACTTCAGTCAATCAGCAAATTAGATTGAGTCGGCTATTCAAATAGAGTGTATCGATTGAAATCAACTTCATTATAATATAAACCCTGGTAGCAGACTACTTCTAATATAATTTACTAAAACTCACATATGGACATGCATAATACTTTTAATGAATAGTCAATAGTGAAGCTCTTTAGAAACTTGCATAAAATCATTGTATAATTATTATCAGGAAACCCATTTTTTTGGTTTTTCAATAATAATGGTGTCGGGGGATTCCACGGGGTACCTCACAGTTAATGGTGGAGCTAGATTTTAATTAAGGGGTGTCAATGGTTGTAGTAACAAATATAATGATGAGGCTAGCAAGGTTTGGACAAGCCACTTAAAGAATTTTCACAACGCCTTAATTACTAGACTAAACCTTCGTAGTCAATATTTGTCTATATATGTACTAAATAAACCAAAACTTGAGCTATGTAATTTTCCGGTGAATGGTGTAGCTTGATACCCCTTGGGCAAGCATGGCCCTGCCCCTGCTAACAGTCCACTACAGCAGGTTCTAGATAGTCGTGAAGATATCACCAAACTTTTTGGTCTTTGTGGGGGTCTGAATCAGAATCTCCCTCGGTCTTCCTTACTTATTGATAGACCACTAGAAAGCTAGCACTCAATTAGTAACCCAAAACAAGAGTACAATTCGAGAGAGAGCCAGAAAGAACCTTCCTAAGAAGATGAATCCATTCAACAAAAAACACTGACCCGTACGGATGGCAAGCTGTTTTGACCTACAAAATAAGCACAAGGAAAATCAAAACAATGAATAGATATGATTGAGTAATTGAAAAGGGATCGTACCTGAGAGAGTAGATGATCACACGATGGAGACAGCAAGCTTCTCTTACGCCGTCCACCCACTGCACCAACGCTTGCTTTGACTTGGTTTGAACTCTCTCCACTAATGGGCCCATGCTTTCCATCACACAAGACAAGTCCCCAACTGATCTCACCAACCATTAGCAAGTTTTGTTATATATATATATATATATATATATATATACTACGATGGTTTTTGTCCGTGCTAAGCACGGTCCAACGATTTAAATTATGATATAATTTTATTGTGTTTGATTAGGCATCCACAATTTAATATCTTGTCCAAGGCTTATCAATCATATATAATAAGGAGCAGGGACGGCTCTAATAAATTGGTGGCCTAAAGTTAAATCTGAATTAATACCTTAAATTTGAATGTATATTTTTTATAAAGTTTATTATAGTCAATTATTTAATCTTTCTTGAGACATAGTACTCATAATTTATCAAACTTCTATTACAGAAGCTTTAAAAAAATAAGTATTACACATTGTGTTTTTAAAAAAATAAGGCCGCTCAAATTTTGGACCTAAGGTCGGTGCTTTTTTTTTCAAAGGTTTAGAGTCGTCACGGATAAAGAGGCAATCAAATATTTATTGCGTAGATGTTGAAAGTGCACTACAAAAAATCTACTTGTAAAGCATACTCGTCACTATTCTTTAAGTACATGTCATTTATTCTATGCTACATAGTCAAAAAATAATACATCATCAAGTAACTGACTATACTACAAAAGCGAATTTTATTACAATCTCAATGAAAATTTAAGAAATATTGGAATAAATAATGAAAGAGGATGTAGTTGTACTCCACAAGATGTGTACACTAACTTTTGTAGTAGCAGAACTCTCCAACAGACCTTGAACAACCACTTCCATCTTCCCTTGATTGAGTTCAAGCTTATCATAGAAACCTTATTTTCTTCATCATTTTCAAAGCAATTGGAAATTGCAAGTAAAATATATAGTCTCATTATTATTATAAATTAATAATTATTTAAAAGTACAAATATATATCATCTCTAACTTTACTTATCACATCAAAAAAATTGATGTTGCCTTTTCAAAATGTACCCTAAAAATGTGAGTTCTAGATGTGATAATTTTTTCTTATACGTAACTGGTTTCAAAGATAAGGAACATATATTTCAATTAAACAGACATACATTGTACTTTAGTTATGATAATTTTTATTACGTAAATTCAACAAATATAATACATAATTTAGTAAGATACAAATTTTGTTGTATTCATTATACTTTATGTATAGTAAAAGATATTACATCATTAGCAAGAAGCAATACAAAATAAAAGTTATTGATCTGAGATATGATATAAAATAACTTATAGGACAAACTAATAATACAATGATGTAGTTAGTATTGGCAATTTATACAGAAGTGTTGATATTTGATAGATCATATTAAGCAAAAAATGACATTGTAAGAAATAAGAAGTTTCCATAGGTGAACTTGTTGAGACAACATACTCAATCCATTATAATAGTTTCAAATATAGTCAGGAGTGCATCTCACTGACAGTCGCATATACATGCCAACATGATAAAAATAACCATTATTTTTAGCAAAGAATTGAATGTCAACTTTGATTTATCTTTTTTTCTTAAAAAAATACAATTACATCTTAACATATAAATTTGAAACTAAATTTCAGATTCAAATCTCCCTTTTGTACCTTTGCATCAACTGAATGCCTTAATAAAATCTCACTTACTTCATCAATTTTTTTTTACAGATTTAACTTATATTATTTTAAGCAATCATATTTTTCGTGATCATGTTGAAATAATTTTTTGATTTACACTTGTGAAATAACAATATTTGTTAATCATAGCAAAGTCTACACCACACGGACAATACAAACATATCAAGTCAATTAGTCAAGCTGAAACTACTACCTAAGATTCATGATCCATCTGTATTATAACATGATCTAAATCTCAATTATCTCGATTGAAAGAGTCAAGTCAAATTCAAGAAACAAAATCGAAATACAGAATGAACAAAAAACTCCACCCCACTTACTAATTGTGGTTAAGTTGTGCGGACTCTTCAATTTTGACTGTGCAGCAATGTTGGATTGTCCAAAATTCACTACCTTTAGAAAATTAAGTGTACATTCAATTAACATTTATAAAGAGTCCAAGCAACATATGATTATGATACTTGAAACCTTGAATAGCTAAGAAATGTCTTAACTATGACAGAATGTTAACATTACAAACGTAAAGTTGAAACCGCATCAATCACCTTTGGTAGGTCTGTTAACAATGATTCATAAAATGCATGTTCAACAATTTCAACTTTTAAATACATTCGAAAATTAAGCTATGCTGAATAAAGCTTTGGGTTATATTTCACCTAAGACACATCCTACTTTATTTCTACTGGGAAAAGAAATTTTTGTTCTAGTGAAATCTTTTTTAAAAAATTGTACTTTTTTAAAGTATAGAGATTGCAAATAGCGTGTATCGGCTATTTGCACTAATAAATATTACACTTGCGATTGTGAATTTTCATTTAAATAAATATTTTCTACTAAAGTTACTTTACAATGATATGATTCAAATATGTGAGCAAATACTATCATTTACGCCTTGATTTTTCAATTTTTCAATCATAAATAATTTTCAACACAAGGTACTTGAATGGAAGAGTAAGAAAAAAAAAACTTGCACGAATCACATTACTCGTTGCTTTGGGCCAAATAAATCTAAAATAAACTGAAAATCATAACAAATAACACTAAGAATGTATGTAACTAACTGAGTTACCACAATACTGAATGTTGTGTTTGGTAGCTGAATGGTCTCTGTTGGTGTATTGCATATCCCAATAAGTTACATTATATATTTCAAAATTGTTGAAATGTAATAGTGGATTTTGTCATATGTATACAACTATGTTATAAATTATAGTTGTACTTAATAGACTACAACAACATAGCCAATATAATCACACTGTGAAGTTTGAGGTACCAAAAATATCACTACACGAATTTTAATTAATTTAAATTGATGTGTTTTGCTTTGTTTATGGAACATCTAATAAATTAATTAAATTTAAATGCACTTTACAAATAAAAATATATATTTTATTCATTGAATGCAAATGCGCTTTACAAATATTTAAATAGAATATGAAGGAAGAGAACTAAAAAATAAAAATAAAATAGTCAGAAGAGAAAAAGACACTCATCGGAGAAGAAATGGAGACAACAATGAAGAGTGAGCACTGATGGGAAGAGAGGAGGTCTCTTTATTTGTAACAAGTGTGATTCTAGAAATTTCTTTTTAGAGTCACATAGCCAAATATTTCTATTATATAGAAGAGTGAAGTGGGAGGACGACCAAGGGCAAAAATATAATTTTACACTAACAAATATCTATTTAGAAAAATAATAAGTAATTCTAGAAGCATCTTTTTATATATGAAGTGAATAATGATCAAGGGCATAAATGTAATTTCACACTAACAAAAATCTACCAAGAATGATAACAAGAAAATTAAATAGTTCTAGAAACATCTTAAGTTATTATTATTACCATTAACTTATTTTGTTATTACTTCACTTTCTTTTCTTTTGTGAGTTATTGTGATATCTATTTTATCATTGCTTTATTTTACTATTACTTTAATTTAATTCTTAATATTTTTTCAATTCATTATGCCTATAAAAAATGTTTACTTTTTATATTAAAATATCATGAATTAATTAGTCAATCTTTATTTTTGCTCTAACTAATATAATTGAAAATAAATTAGTATGATAAAATTAATAATATATATTAGATTGAAATTAAAGAAAAAGATGTTAAAAAGTAACTTTACAAATATAAATGAATAGGATGATATATTTGTATTAAAGATGACCAAAAATAAAAATATAATTTCATTCTAATAAGAGATAAGTGGTTGAAACACACCTGAACTATACCTTTTTTTGAGTTTCATACCCAAACTATCAAAAGTGTGAGAAACACACCTAAACTATTACATTTTAGTTTGAAAAACACACCTCTGTGCTGACTGGACCAAATGTGTGTGTACACACTCTTTTACGCGCGTGTAGCCTTTTTTTTCGTCCACATGGCTTCTTCTTTCTAAAAAAATAAAATATCAAAAACACACCTAAACTATATAATTGTTTGACTTTCCACCTAAACTATTAGGAGGGTGAGAAACACACCTGAACTATCTTTCATAAATTTGAGAAACACACCTTAAATATGTTACACTAGTTGCTTAAGTTTATCAATGTCTTCAAAATCAGGATCTATGCCAACTTCTCCTAGAAAACACTCAGCAATCTTTTTTTTCTTGCTTCTTTTTTTCCCTTCAGATATGCTTTCAAATCCTTCTTAACTATACTCAGCTCTTCATGAATATCACTCCCATAACCATCCTCGTCACTAGAAAAGTCAACATTCTCATCACTTTCAGCATCACTATGCACAATAGTTTCTGCTTCATCTCCCTTTGAGTCGTCATCTTCACTAGAAAACTTAAATTCATCTTCAGCTTCGTTTGTGTTTCTACTGTCATTTTCTATTAGATTTGATTGTTGGACCCCGACAATTTGATCTCTACCATCAATAAGTGATATTTTTTTACCTAAAGGTGCATTGAAACCTTCATCAGCTTTGTTGGTAGATTCTTTATTAGGTCTATCTACTTCATTCCATGTGGTCACAAAAGACTCATTGGTATGTGTTGTTTTGATAAAAACTTCCCCTTTATGGCAAATATAAATGTCCATAGTACCCCCAGCAACCAACAAATTGGCCAAGACCAACAAATCCCTATCTTTATCCAATTCTACCAAATTGCCAACTTGAGCAGCTTCAATATATATTTTTTCTATATTGGTAACCCCAAAATCCCTGCAATAGTCATTTACTTCTGGAATAGACAAATGGTCTATATCAACATTGAAGGCATATTCTTTTTTCCCCCCAATATAAGCAGGTCCTACCTCACTCACAAGTATACCACCGATGTGAAACCTCAAATTTACGTACTTAGTGTCCATTACCTTAGAAAAATTAAAATATGCAAAGTTTAATAAGCCAACTATTGTTCATGAAATCAGTAGCTAAAAATCGCCATCAAAATTAAGTTCAGGAGTAAAGAAAGAGTACCTTATGTAGTCAATTTCTTCTCCTTTCAACTCTTTTCAAATGGTATGAATCAAAACCTAAAAAAATATACAAAATCGTTAATAATTTGAGACAAAAATAAGAACCCGAACATTTTTTGACAAATGAGTAACTAACCTTCAAACCATGATGAATTTGTGAATTAATAGTGAAAGCTCTAATTTTGCTCAAAATATTCACAAACCAAGATCAGCTGAGAAATAGAGAGGATGCTTCTACATGTTGAATGTTAAACATTAAACTTTTGCCATGGTGAAATTTGTTTCCACATGGCAATCTATGTGGCATTTAAAAAAAATAAAATTGAGAGAGTGTAATACACACACTATCACATTTTACTTGAGGAGTGTTTCTCAAACTAAAGTGTAATAGTTTAGGTGTGTTTCTCACACTTTCGATAGTTTGGGTATGAAACTCAAAAAAAAGGTATAGTTCAGGTGTGTTTTAACCACTTATCTCTTCTAATAAAAATACGATAGTTTTGAGCCGAAATATAGCTTAAGGATAAATATGAGCTATTTCCAATAGTTTAAGGGTAGTTTTTACCCTTTTCCTTTTAGTCTTTGTGGCAGTGGAACCCTATTGGCGTGCAATGTGACATTCACATGGCATTTAACAACTTTCATTAATAAGAATTCACTTTTGACCCAATAGTTTGACGGAAAGGAGAGTTTTGAGCCGAAATATAATTTAAGGATAAATATTAACTATTTCGGATAGTTTAAGGATATTTTCTACCCTTTCTGTTAAACTCTATGAATACTTATGTTTAAAAAAGATTATATATAATTTAAAACGAAATTACATAATGGAAGATGGTAGGTTATACTGAATATGTTGTAGTAGCAATAAACATATATGAACTATTTAAATTATATAAATATTTTTTACATTATTATAATCAAACAAATATAAATTAATTTTTAAAAATTAAATAAAATGATTATTTGCAGTCACACATGAAACAAAACTTTTTGTGACTCTTGAAAAGATTATTGGATTCTTCTAGAAAATTATTTTGACCACTAATTATGCAATTATAAAGTTATAACTTTGCCCATAAATAATATTTAAAATTACAATATTGCCATTGATCGTCAAGGGCATAAATGTAATTTCACACTAACAAAAATCAACTAAGAATGATAACAAGAAAATTAAATAGTTCTAGAAATATCTTAAGTTATTATTGTTACCATTAACTTATTTTGTTATTACTTCACTTTCTTTTCTTTTGTGAGTTATTGTGATATCTATTTTATCATTATTCTATTTTACTATTACTTTAATTTAATTCTTAATATTTTTTTAATTCATTATGTGTATAAAAAATGTTTACTTTTTATATAAAAATATCTTGAATTAATTATTTTAATCTTTATTTTTGCTCTAACTAATATAATTGAAAATAAATTAGTATGATATAATTATTAATATATACTAGATTGAAATTAAAGAAAAAGATGTGAAAAGTAACTTTACAAATAAAAATGAATAGGATGATATATTTGTATTAAAGATGACCAATAATAAAAATGTAATTTTATTCTAACAAAAATAAGGTAGTTTTGAGCCAAAATATAGTTTAAGGATAAATATGAGCTATTTCAAATAGTTTAAGGGTAGTTTGCACCCTTTTTCTTTTAGTCTTTGTGGCAGTGGAACCCTATTGACGTGCAATGTGACATTCACATAGCATTTAACAATTTTCATTAATAAGAATTGTACTTTTGACCCAATAGTTTGACGGAAATGAGAGTTTTGAGCTGAAAATAATTTAAAAATAAATATGAAATATTTCGGATAGTTTAAGAATATTTTTTACCCTTTCTAATAAACTATATGAATACTTATGTTTAAAAACGATTGTATATAATTTAAAAGGAAATTACATCATGGAAGATGGTAGGTTATACTGAATATGTTGTAGTAGCAATAAACATATATGAACTATTTAAATTATATAAATATTTTTTACATTATTATAATCAAACAAATACAAATTAATTTTTAAAAATTAAATAAAATGATTATTTGGAGTCACACATGAAACAAAACTTTTTGTGACTGTTGAAAAGATTATTGGATTCTTCTAGAAAATTATTTTGACTACTAATTATGCAATTATAAAGTTATAACTTTGCCCATAAATAATGTTTAAAATTACAATATTGCCATTGATCGTCAAGGGCATAAATGTAATTTCACACTAACAAAAATCTACCAAGAATGATAACAAGAAAATTAAATAGTTCTAGAAACATCTTAAGTTATTATTATTACCATGAACTTATTTTGTTATTACTTCACTTTCTTTTCTTTCTGAGTTATTGTGATATCTATTTTATCATTGCTCTATTTTACTATTATTTTAATTTAATTCTTAATATTTTTTCAATTCATTATGCGTATAAAAAATGTTTACTTTTTATATAAAAATATCTTGAATTAATTATTCTAATCTTTATTTTTTGCTCTAACTAATATAATTGAAAACAAATTAGTATGATAAAATTAATAATATATATTAGATTGAAATTAAAGAAAAAGATGTTGAAAAGTAACTTTACAAATAAAAATGAATAGGATGATATATTTGTATCAAAGATGACCAAGAATAAAAATGTAATTTTATTCTAACAAAAATAAGGTAGTTTTGAGCCGAAATATAGTTTAAGGATAAATATGAGCTATTTCAAATAGTTTAAGGGTAGTTTGCACCCTTTTCCTTTTAGTCTTTGTGGCAGTGGAACCCTATTGGCGTGCAATGTGACATTCACATGGCATTTAACAACTTTCATTAATAAGAATTGCATTTTTGACCCAATAATTTGACGGAAAGGAGAGTTTTGAACCGAAATATAATTTAAGGATAAATATTAACTATTTCGGATAGTTTAAGGATATTTTTTATCCTTTCTGTTAAACTATATGAATACTTATGTTTAAAATAGATTGTATATAATTTAAAAGAAAATTACATAATGGAAGATGGTATGTTATACTGAATATGTTGTAGTAGCAATAAACATATATGAACTATTTAAATTATATAAATATTTTTTACATTATTATAATCAAACAAATACAAATTAATTTTTAAAAATTAAATAAAATAATTATTTGGAGTCACACATGAAATAAAACTTTTTGTTACTCTTGAAAAGATTATTGGATTCTTCTAGAAAATTATTTGACCACTAATTATGCAATTATAAAATTATAACTTTGCCCATAAATAATGTTTAAAATTACAATATTGCCATTGATCATCAAGGGCATAAATATAATTTCACACTAACAAAAATCAACCAAGAATGATTACAAGAAAATTAAATAGTTCTAGAAACATCTTAAGTTATTATTATTATCATTAACTATTTTGTTATTACTTCACTTTCTTTTCTTTTGTGAGTTATTGTGATATCTATTTTATCATTGCTCTATTTTACTATTACTTTAATTTAATTCTTAATATTTTTTCAATTCATTATGCGTATAAAAATGTTTACTTTTTATATAAAAATATCTTGAATTAATTATTTCAATCTTTATTTTTGCTCTAACTAATATAATTGAAAATAAATTAGTATGATAAAATTAATAATATATATTAGATTGAAATTAAAGAAAAAGATGTTAAAAAGTAACTTTACAAATAAAAATGAATAGGATGATATATTTGTATTAAAGATGACCAAGAATAAAAATGTAATTTTATTCTAACAAAAATAAGTTAGTTTTGAGCCGAAATATAGTTTAAGGATAAATATGAGCTATTTCAAATAGTTTAAGGGTAGTTTTTACCCTTTTCCTTTTAGTCTTTGTGGCAGTGGAACCCTATTGGCGTGCAATGTGACATTCACATGGCATTTAACAACTTTTATTAATAAGAATTGCACTTTTGACCCAATAGTTTCACGGAAATGAGAGTTTTGAGCCGAAATATAATTTAAGGATAAATATGAACTATTTCGGTTAGTTTAAGAAATTTTTTTACCCTTTCTGTTAAACTATATGAATACTTATGTTTAAAAAAGATTGTATATAATTTAAAAGGAAATTACATCATGGAAGATGGTAGGTTATACTAAATATGTTGTAGTAGCAATAAACATATATGAACTATTTAAATTATATAAATATTTTTTACATTATTATAATCAAACAAATACAAATTAATTTTTAAAAATTAAATAAAATGATTATGTGGAGTCACACATGAAATAAAACTTTTTGTGACTTATATTACTTATAAAGAATTATAAGACCAATTTTACCTTGTATAATTATATATTATAGAACTTACTAATATAAATAAATATACCTCTCAAATTAACAATTTCCCCCATATCAATTACTAGTAACTAGTCAATATTTTGTTAAATATTTAAAATATAAATTTATTGTATTATTAAAAAGTTCATAATTTTATTGGTCAAAATTACTATCTAGAGGTTAAAGTTCAAACGAAAGTTCACATTTCACTTAAGTTGCATAAATTATAATGAGTTTAAAAAAAAACTCTTTTAAACTTATATGTGTTGATAATCTAATTCTTATTATAGCATCTAGTGTAACTTATATAAAAATATTATTTTACAAATTAATTACTAAAGGTATTTGACTAAGTTATTTTTTTTTATCTTTTTCATTTCAATTAGACTTTATTTTTCAGCCTCATTTTTTTTTGTCGGATAGATATTTTAAGTTATTAATTATTATAATTTATTGTACTTTTTATGTAATTTTTAAATAACATATGTTATTTTTCATGTTTCAATTTATATGACGTTGATAGAACTTCAAGGGTTAACCGGGTTTTTTTATGTCTTTTAAATATTTTAAGTTGTCAATTATTGAGATTTATAGTAAATTTTATTTCATTTTCAAATAACATATGTCACTTGAGGCATGATAGAATTTTGAGAATCAACTATATTTTTATGTCTTTTAAATATTTTAAATTATCAATTATTGTAATTTGTAGTATTATTTATGTCACGCCTCGAGGCTACCCTCTGAACGTAAACACGGGACCTAGGATCATGAGTGATCCCAAGCTAACACTGAGCTGACATATCATAAGCATTAGGGGTGTTCGTGGTTCGATTTGGATCGGTTATTGATTAAAATCAAAACCAAACCAATTTAGTTAGTTTTTCAAATTTCTAAAACCAAACCAAACCAAACTAAAAAAATAACCATCGGTTTGGTTATTGTCGGTTTGGTTCGGTTTGGTTCAGTTTTTTTGGTTTATTCGATTTGAAAGTAATAATTTTTTTAACGACGTACGTATCTTGATAGACACAACACCAAGTACATGAACAATCTATAGAAAAGCTAATGTCGGTTTAGTCAAGCAATTAAGCAATACTAGAGTTATCATTACACGAACAAAGCGATTCATTTAAGAGAAAGTGTTACTATTTTATGTGAAGTACAGTAGGTAAAGACAAAAATGAATTTTGATGGACTTAGATTTGAGATTGTTATATTTGGGATAAAGTGTTAGGCTTGAGAACATGGTAAAGTTAAAGACTTAAGTTGATTAAAATTTAATAAAATATTTTTAATTTATTTATGAATAATATATAAATAATTATAACATTTATATACCTAATTTATCGGTTTGGTTTGATTATTTTTGCGATAGTTTTTTTGTAAAATCAAAACCAAACCAAATAATATCGATTTTTAAAATTTAAAAACCAAACCTAACCAAACTAAACCAAATATCAATTTTTTTTAAATCGGTTTGGTTCGAAATGCGGTTTGGTTTGGTTGTTAACCATAACCATGAACAAACCTAATAAGCATACTTACACAACTGAACAAAAGATACTATGTTGAAGCTTAAAACATGAGATAAACTGAAATGATGGGGATACACATCTAAGTCTGAATATATAAATATTGAGAAAGAGTTTAAGATACTGAACTATAACTCAAATACCAAAGTTGAATCTGTCTATGTCTTAAATAAGCCTCTATCTGACTAGAGATGTTGGGGCATGTCCCCATCTAAAATAAGCCTCTATCTGACTAGAGATGTTGGGACATGCCCCTAGCTAACTCTAGCAGAACTGAAACTAAAATGAAAAGTCTGAACATGACGATCATCATCAAAGAATGAAGACTCGTCATTGATACTGCTGAATACGGATTGGGGACCAATCTACACGTGATCTGAACGTTGAGAACCTGAACCTACATCACGAAAAGATATAGCGCAGAGTATGCGTCAATACTTGAAAGGTATTGAGCATGCATGATAAGATAATGTTGAACAAATATATAACTGAACAAAGCATATTGTTTTATGATATAATCTGAACATGATAAAAATACTGATACTGAAAATGAGCTAAACTGAATGCAATGACCATTACATAACATGCTGAGACTAAATAATGAAAATATAATTGGTAAACTGATAAATACGCTAGAATATGACTGAGGGAGCTACTATTAACTGACATAAAATCACGTGATCTAAACGTGGAGTCCGATGTATACGCCACATCGAGAGGACCCAATATACCTTGCTAGGGATATATAGGCATGATGGCATGAACACTAAAATAATTTCCAACAAAAGGGACTTATAAACCTACGGAGTCACTTAATTTTGGGACTATGAGAGTAACTGAACCTAGTATAATTCGTGTTAAGCCTACTCTCAACGAAAATTGTGTTCAATACAACATAACTGAAATATACTAGATAGCTCAATATTCTGACATGCTAACTGAAAATGCAACATTAAAGTATTGATAATGAAACATTTGAAAACTGAAACATGTATATCTGTTCATCTGTCCTAACTAGTGCAATTCATCAACTAAATAAATATACACCATTAGGGTTTTGACTTTCATGCAAGGAACTAAGCAACATTATTGCGAAAACGTGATAATCTGATTAGGAATACCCTAACAACTAAATTAGAACAATTATATGAAATTCTAGAAACCCTAGGTCTAAGCAATATTTAGGGAATAAGATTCTGACTGAAATCTCCACATACCTAGTGACGATATTCATGGAGAAATCTTTTGATTTTGGGGGTAGAATTGGAGAAACCTTGTTGCTTGTTATTGAGAAAGCTATCGCCTGATTTTTCCTTTTTGCTCTAAGTCTGATGATTTTTGGTGGATGAATCGCTTAGGGTAAGTTCTGACTAAGTTACTAGGCTCAAACTGATCAAAATCACATAGTTTAGTGGTTAAACGACATAGTTTAAGTGTTCAACGCATAGGGGGAGATACCAAACAACCCCTGACTTAAAATCTGTCAAGGCGAACCACAGCCCCAATAACGGACTATCACTAGGATCACGGTTCATCGACTAGGTCATGGTTTGTTGGCAGTATCTACCGGTCCTAGCGTCTGTCCACGAGACCTACCACAGACCGTGTGGAGGACCACAGGCCGTGAAGGTCACTATGGTCCCTCACATGGGCTGGTTGTCTATTGGCTAAGTCCACGGACCCTCCTACGGCCCGTCATGAAGACCACAGCCCGTGGAGGGCTCTGTGGTCTGATGTCACGGCCTAAGAGGTTCTGTTCCGCCACTACGATAACCAGTTGGATCGTGTGGTGGTCCACGGCACGCGAAGGGTCCCGTGGTCCACCTTTCCTAGGTTGGGTGTGAACCTCGGACAAGTCGATGGATCGTGGTTCCATTCACGATTTGTGAACCCTGTCGTGGTTCACCCATTTTTCTAGTGTTCTAGTCTTATAAGTTCTGAGGTGTTACAATTTATGCATTCTCAAATTTATAAAAAATTTAAAAATATAAGACAAACAAATTAAAATAGAAAACAAAAAGTAATAAAATTAAACGTCTAAAGAAAACAATAGAGTTGTTCCATAACAAAGCTAGGGAGTGGGTCCCATTATTTATGACATATAAACATGGTATGACAGTGAGTTAGACATCACAAAACAAAGGGTACAATTGTACAAACAAAGAACTAAAAGGTGGGCGTGTCTTAGAAAAACAAATAATCGATTTGGAAAAGAATGAATTGACCAAAATAGCCTCAATTTGAATATCAAAATCAATCAGTGTTTTAAAAGGCGGGGACGCGAGGTGGGACGTTTCATGCAGTACGGGACGAGACGTAAGCCCAAGACACATGGCTTAAATCTTATGAATTTACGGGGCGTAGTCTCATGTATATTCAATTTTATAATTTTATTACTAAAAAAAAATAGAAGTAAGACTTACAATTATTTTACAATTAAATTTTATTAAATAACATATTATACGCAAATATATATATATATATATATATATATATATATATATATATATATATATATATTATTTGAGAGAGATATTAATCACCAATAATGAAGAAAAAGTGTATTACAATTACTATGTGAGATATATCATTACACCAATAATAAAATATGATTTAAAGCAAAAAAGGTTAAAAAAATGCCCAGAGCATACGTTTTTACGCCCAAGGCTTATATTTTTACGCTTGAAGCATACACCCCAAATTATAGGACTTATGTCCTATGGATCTACAACTTACATTTGCGCCCCAATGCGTTTTTGGTACGCCCCGCCCCGAGACTTGCCCCAAAAAACATTTTCGAAAACACCGATTCCAATTAATAGACATGTTTAGAGAGAGGAGGTTGCTTATTTTCTTTTCTTAGATAGTGTTATATATACGTGTGTGTGCGCGTGCGTGCGTGCGTGCGTGTGTGTGTTACAAGTTCAAATAAAATTATTCATTTCTAATGCACTTCAATTGAATGATTTGCATTTCGCAAATTCAATTCAAAATTTCTTTTCCCAAATTTTCATTTAATCCTTATATATTCTTTTTCACACTCGTCTCCTCTTTTTGATTTCTTTATCACATTCTTCACATTTTCAAGAAATCTATCAAAATAATACATAATAAAATGTAAACCAAATTCTAGTAAATGATACATAGATAAAAAAAATATCTAAAATTTAAGAAAAATTATTATTTGTATATTGGGGATTGAAGAACTTTAAACGAATTTTTAAGAAAATGATTTTTTTGTTCAGAAAACATTAAGAAAAGGAAAAGGAACAAAAATGAACCTAAACTTTGCGAAAATTTCTAGATATACACCCATTTGAAGTTTGGCTCACCCATGCACTCAACGTCTAACTTTTTTGCATATATATGCCCTTGTAGATGATGAACTGTAAATGTGGTATTGCAACAAGAATTTTCACGACTTGAACTCCAATGAAAGCTGGAAGAAGTGTTTTAAGCCTATTTAAATTTATCATACAATTTCGTGAATTTTTAATATTTTGGTCATTGTTAATTTCAAGTTCATAATTGTGCAGGGTTATAAATGTGATTATTGAAAATGGGTTGATTATGTGCTCAATCATAAAGTTTCAAATCTCATCCATAATTTAAATAAGAAAAAATAGTCTTCATCGTGAAGATAAAGCTTTGGAGATAATGATGATCGATCTTCAAAAGTATTTGACATCTTAAATTGAAGAAAATTGTGAATGTGTCTAGATGAAATTAGTGTTTCTAAGAGTGAGAAGATTGTTATTGATATTGAAGAGGTTGTTGTCAATAAGTCTTTGATGGATAATAATTATGAGATTCAAAAACCTAAGAAAAAAAGTATGTAATGATGAGATCCTAGCAAATGTACTCCTCAAACTTTGAAAATACTCAATAAGGACCCACAATCACTCAAAGGAGGCAAAGTAAGAGAAATGATTTAAAAAGACTTCACGATATCAAAGTGTTTGATTTTGAATTTGAAAAAGACCATTTTTCTTTTTTTTACCAGGCACGTTCGGCGATCTTGACCAACGTCACTGTACAAGTTCAGTGAATCAGCAATTGGAGCTTACGCTCACCGAACATTCTTGAAAAAAATCTAAATTTGAAGGATGATATGGTGGACCCAGTGGAGTCCACATAGTGCACTTCGATGGATCGTCCTTTGGAGTTTTGATTACCGATTTTGACTATACACTTTTCTACTTATTTAAGCTCAAAAGACGGACAAGAATGAGTTCTCACGATTCCTTCGGTGGATCGCCATTTTGGTGTAACATCACCTATGATTCTCTTTTTAACCTTTCAACCTCTTTTGAACCTTCACTCACAACACATGTTATTCAAAAGCAATAAAAATAAAAGTAAAGACTTGAGTTGCCTTCCAAGAAGTGTTTTATTTAACGTTGTAGCAGGCACGACATAGTTCTGATTCTCAACAATAATTCTTGGAGTTCTGGATGATATCACTAGGCAATGTTCCTTTTTGCCTAGGATTGGGATGAGTGACAATTTGGCCCAATCAGGTCTCCAGCTACTTGATAGAAACTGAGTGAAGTCACAATTTGGGATAAAGTAGAGAAGTCATTTTTCAAATATTTCAACACTTTATCATATCCTTCTACCTTGTTGTAGATCTTTGCAAGCATGTCTCCCATCCAACTCCCTTTGGGCCAAGTTGATTCTTGTGGGGGTGGACGATCATGGGAAGACTCGTACCTATATTTTTTCATCTCCATATCTATCCAATTTCCACCCTCCAGTCTGTCCAACCACAATCTCTATCTTCGTTCCAACCTTGGTTCTCACCTTATCGTTGATAATTGTTCTGGAATCCCCCCCACCCTCCACACATACTTGATTTCCGAAGTATTAAACTTTTTCATTGTATAATGCCTCAAAATTTGGCATCATCCTGGCGCTGTCCACTGTTGGTTCCAACTGCATTTACCGACTTGATTCCACCTCTCATGATATGTCTAGATAAAAAATCGAGATGGGTCATCATTTTGGCCATATTTTCATCTCTTTCATGGTCATTCTCAACTTGTTCTTTGCTTAAGTTCACTTGTAGAGCGGGAACTTGTTCCTCTCTAGTATGTCATGCTCAGTTAACCTTAATCACATTATCAAGCAACAAAGCAGATCATACGATTGTCTCATCAATCTACCTTGGACTAACTAATAAGCCACACTTTATTGACTGAATCAAGGTTGCAATAGAAGTATTGTAACAACAAATTATCCGAAACGCCATGCGTTGTACATTGCAAAAGCAACTTCTTGAACCTCAGCCACATCTTCTGTATAGGTTCACCTCTGATGCGTTTGAAATTCTAGATCCAGGTTTGAAGTTTAACCATCTTCAAGGGTGGAAAGAATCTTTCCAAGAAGGGATCATTTAGCTCTTCCCATGAAGTGATTAAATCATCTGTCAACTCTACCAACCATCTTGTAGCCTCTCCCGTTAAAGAAAACGAGAATAATTTCAACCTTATGGACTTTTGATATATATTATTGAACACGAAGGGTCCACATACCTCCATAAAATTCCTAAGATATTCATGAGGATCCTCATGATCTAGGACCCCAAAATTTCCTTTCATCTACAGAAATCTTATCATAGTTTCAGTGATGTGAAACACAAGCTATCCGGCTGTGGGAGGTATATGAATTTCTCCCCTGATTTGAATGACATTAATGTGCATATAATTCAAATAACTCAAATTATCATTTTGACCATAGTGACTATTGTTGTTACTTCCATGGTCACTCATTGCATAAACCTGTAAATCAGCCAACAACCCACCAGACAACAAATCTACTAAAAATAAAAAAATTAAAATCTAATTTCTCAATTAGAATTTTCATCTAACATTCCCCTGCAGCGGCACCCTTTTTTGATAACTCTCAATCACTCTTCTAGACTTATCAAATGAGTGAACGATCGTAGTAAAAAATATCTTATGAAAATTTGCGATCGAATCCCATAGAGAATGGTATATCATGGAGAATTTCTATCAAGAGATTTGAATTTTAAGATCGTTCATTTGCAATAGTAAGAACAAGTGGGTGGACACTTTCACCAAGTTCATGTAAAATTTTGGTTATTTAATTATCACAAAACTAAAATTTTGAAGATTTCAAGAGTTAACAAGCATTCAAGAGGTGTGGGGATTGCAAATCGATGTCATATAGGGGTAATTGTGTTGCTCTATAGTGATGAACATTCATGAATAGACTTAGTCATCTTCATTGACGCTAATCATCTTTCAATCTCAAAACATATAAGCATAGAATCTTATTTCTGTCTCATCTGAATGTCAATTAAAACAACCCAATACCTTACTCTATTCTATCTTTAAAAAACATGGAAAATATGTAACACCCCGACTTTTCAAAACGTCTAAGTTTACTCCTATCTTCATGGAAAGACAAGGAGGGTGGGTAATAAATTAAGGATGATGTGTTATGTTATATTTTAAGTTTTCAAGGGTTGTATATAAAGTTTTGAAGTTAGGTAAGTGGCAAAATAAAAGTTGGTGGAAGTTACCGCAAATTCCTTTTTTAAGATTGGTCTGAAATTTGGGTAAAATGTCTCGGAGGTTTTCTCCCAATATATAATGAGTTATGGTTCTCACAACCTATTAAATTGAAGGTTTATGAGTCTAGTATCAAACACATCAACCCGTTTGTTCATGCAACTTCAGAATGGAGACCTATTTGTGTTTTTGCAAGACTGCGCAAGCAGGCAGGTGAGGTGGGTCCCCTAGGTCTGTAGAACTTTCTATATATCATATTCTTTGACTTTTCTTAATTTTTTCTTCATTTTTCTTAGTGTATAACCAGAAAACTCACAAAACCCATGATCAGCCAAGTACAAATTTTCGTGACTTAAGTAGTTGACAAAAAGTTGTTCTACGCGTTGAGCTCGTCTACATGGTATAATTTGTTTTTATCAATTTCCTATATCGTACTTTGGTGTGTGGACAATAGGGTTTTGGGCATATTATAAATATTTGAGGTGTATTAAAAACTTATAGTCAAGGTAAGACCCTTCTTTCATCGACTCTAGCTTTGATAAGTCACAAAAGGCAATTACGACGGAAATGCATATCTTTTATCGGATTATTGTGGTATCTTCTATTATTTTGTGTTGATTATGGTCCTGACTTGTTGTAGTATCTAGGGTGTGATTAAAGTCCTTAGGCCATGTGAATTCAGCGAAAAAGGTATGTTAAGGCTATTCCTTACTTATGGCATGTTTCCTCAAAACTTGAGAACAATATAATTGGGTTGTTATCCTTCTTATACTTGAAGCCATTATTGTTGATTGTTGGCTGCTCGAGTTGATATAATTCTCCCTTGTCGGGATTCTTATTTAGTAAGTATCGTACTTATGTTGGACACAACTTAGAGGCTATTTGTAGAGGTTGCTTATAACTACATTGCTCGCTTTTAGCGATTGGATTGTTATTGTTTCCCTTGGGGCTATTGTGGTTAGCTTCTGGAATGTGATCTATGCCTAGAAGGGCTATGTTATGCCTATGGGCTATATGTATGCCTAAAAGGGCTATGAGTTTCCTCTAGGTCTATATTGATGCCTCGAAGGGGCTATGAGTTGCCTACAGGGCTATATTGACACCTAAGAAGGTTATATGCTTCCTACGGGGTCATGTTATTGCCTAAGAGGACTATGGGTTGTTTATAAGCTATGTTAATGCCTAAGAGATATATGTGTTGCCTACGGGGATATATTAATGCCTAAGAGGGCTATGTGACTGCCTACGGAGCTAGGGGACTACCGATAGAGGTATATAGACTGATTAGCACCTTCCGGGCTTATGGAGGTCTGAGTAGGTTGTGTGCTGTTTGTAACTACCGAGCTTATGGGGGCTTGGTTAGGTTGTTGTTTTATTATTCTTGACAAGTTTAGATTTAGGAGCACGTTAGTACACTTATCTTATCCTTGATTTATTTATCAGATTATTCTAGTATATTAGGATACTTGATCATAGTCTATTGCCTTTAATACTCTGTACATTATTTCATACGGATGCCCCATTGCCTGGGGGCGCTGCATTCATGCATGTATGTCCTGACAGACAACCCAGTAAACCTCCACAGGAGCAGGATTGACATCTATCTGATTGGCTAGCCCCTTTCGTCTGGAGCTGCCAGAGTTGGGAGGTTTGTTAGCTTTTGTTGTATATATTTTTATGGGTAGGCTGGGGCCCTGTCCCGCCAATTTTTTATACTCTTAGAGACTTGCAGACTAGTGTGTGGGGTGTATATCTACGTTATGGCCATGCTATCCTAGTTTGTTGGCTTGCTGAAGTTTATGAGCTGTTTGGTGTATTGTCTTGATATATACAAGTTTTAAGTTTTGGTATAGATATCATGATGGCCTTGACGGCTCAATTAGGACTTTTTTTTTTGCTAGTGTGCTATTTATGTATATGAACTCTTGGGAGTAGTTGTTTCTTCTATAGAACTGTTCACATGGGCCTTACCGACCGAGTGATTAATTTTAAGATGAGATATACTTGTTTGCTTTCTTGATTGCTTGTGGCTTTCATGCGCTAGTAGAAAATGGTTCAGCGGGGTCGGCTCGGGCCTGATTTTTGGCATTAGGAGCTAGTTGCACCGCTTGAGCTAGGGGCATGACAAGCTTGGTATCAGAGCAAAGTCGTATCCTAGGGAGTCTGCAAGACGTTTCTAGTATAATCTTGTTAATAAATGTATTGTGCACCAAATTCGATAAGCAAGAAGGTATTGGGCATGTTAGAATGACTATCCTTCTTTTGCTCACCTCGTGCTATAGAGCGGTGTCTTAAAGGGTGGAGGTTTCTGGATTATAATTGATACTTATATGCAGATAGAGATGGCTGAAACTGGACATACTACAACTAGCCAAGGGCTAGATATAGCTGTAGGCGAGGGTATCTGCAATGTACCACAAGTGGAGGTAGCCCATTGTGAGACCCAGGGACAGACAACTTCTCAACACCCTATAACTTCTCCACCGATTCAGGAACCCCCGAGGGCTACATGACCCCAGGTCCAACAGTAGTACCACCTCAAGTTCCTTCTAGTCCATCTGACCAAGATTTGAAGAGTACTGTATGTATGTTAGCATAGTTAGTAGCTGCACAATGCCATCCGGTTGCTTCAGATGTTGTCGGACCTTTTGAAGGGCCTGGAAGTTCAAGAGTTCATGAATTTCTTACCTTGAATCCTCCACAACTTAAAGGGACAGATCACAGAGAGGACCCTCAACACTTTGTTGATCAGCTTCATAGGATCTTTAGAGTCATGCATGCCTCAGCGACTCAGTCAATTGAGTTAGCAACATTTTGTTGTGTGATGTTTTAATATTGTGGTACGAGAGTAGGGAGAGGTCTAGGGGAGGATATGCATCTCTACCTACTTGGTATAGATTTATGAGATCTTTCATATATCACTATTTACCTCGAGAGATTAGGGATGTCCGGGTGGACCAATTTTTGAACCTCCGACAGGGCAGCATGAGTGTACGAGAATACGAACTGAGATTTGATTCATTGACTAGATATGCACCAGCATTTGTTGATACGATGCATGATAGGGTGCATAGATTTGTGGGAGGGCTTGACTCAGACAATATCGATGCTTGTTCTGTCGTTGCACTAAATGATAATATGGATATCTCACGAATTCAGGTGTAACACCTCTAAAATGACTTAGGTGATACTAGATCCTAACACGTGTGTCATGAGATTCTAAAGTCCTAAATGGTTTATAATGATTTTTATACTTTATAGGCAGTGTCTAAAGTTTCGTGACGTTTGGAGGTCAAACGTCCATGACGTTCAAAAGGCTTGCCTTGAAACATGCTTGTGTGCCTTAGTGTGTTTCGTCAAGTTTTACGTGTTCGTTTTGGATGAAATTAATGTGAGAGGTCCTTAACATATGTACGAGTATATTTCGGGTGGAAACGTTTGGGAAAAACTCCCCAAGGACCAACCAAAGGGTCCTTGAGGAGGACCCAACATAAGAGCCAAAGCTATCAAAATCAGCCCCACCAACGGAGGCAATCGACAGCCAGTAGGCCAGTCGACGCCCGTCGATGAGGGGCGTAGGTTGAAACTTAGGATAGGGAGATTAAGCTTCCATTTGGCCAGCCTCTGACCCAAACCACGAACCAGCAGGACGGTCCGTTAGTGGGTCTACGAGGCGTCAGTGGTGGCCGTTGTTTGAGACTTGCAGTTTTCTGCAGGGTCTCGGCCAGCTTGAGGGCATTTTGGGGTTTTTACCTAGCCTTCCTAAAATTTGTTGGACTATTTCTTAAGGGTGTTTTTGGTATTTTAAATAGTTTAATAAGTCTATAACCCCTATTCAAGTCATTATTCAAAATCAAAACTCAAAACCCTAAGGAAGAACTCTCTAGAACACCATTGAAGCTTGAAGGGGGATTGGAGCTTGGAGGGTGATTTCTCCATCAATTCTTCTCAATTTTCGTGGTCTAGAATCAATTAAGGTATGAATTTCATCCTTGAATTTTCTTTATTCAAGGAGCCAAGCTTCAAAGTGTTTTTCAAAGACTTCTAAAAACGATGAACTTCTAAATTGTAATCTAGCCATGGAATCTTGCATAAAACGTTTTGAATCAATGTATTATAATGGAACTGATGTTAATTTGATTATTTTAGACTAAAAACTCTATGAACCCATGCAAATCATGAAACCCTAGTTTTGACTATTTTATAGATAATTTGATTATGTCTCTATACTATTGAATTCTTGTGTAGTTTGATTAGGGCTATTGAACTATGAAAGAATCATGCTAGAATTGTAAGTAGGTTGTCCTAAATTGATGAATTCATATTGTATTATCTTTGAATCATTGTACATTGTGATTGTTAGGCTACATGGTGTCCTAGTATCTATTATCTCTGATAAAGGAGCACAATTTACCGCTAACTTATGGAAGTCCTTCAAAAAAGGACTGGGCACACAGGTTAATCCTAGTACATCATTTCACCCTCAGATAGATGGTCATGCTAAGCACACAATTTTGACACTCGAGGATAAGTTATGGGTGTGCGCGCTAGACTTCAAGGGAAGTTGGGATGACCACTTTTCTCTTATTGAGTTCGCATACAATGATAGGTATCATTCCAACATCAGGATGACACCTTATGAGGCTTTGTATGGGCAAAAATGTAGGTCCCCATTGGATGATTCGAGGTAGGTGAGTCAAACTTGATTGGACCTGAATTAGTACAATAGATAGTGGAGCAGGTTAAGCTCATTCGAGGGAGGTTGTTAACAGCTCAAAGCCGAAAGAAGTCAACGAAGGGACTTAGAGTTTTGTGTCGATGATTGGGTATTCTTAAAAGTCTCTTCTATGAAGGGTGTTATGAGATTTGGCAAAAAAGGAAAGCTTAGTCTAAGATTAATTGGGCCATACCAGATCCTTTGAAGGGCAGGACGAGTGACTTATGAGCTAGAATCTGTTCATCCTATTTTTCATGTATTGATGCTACAGAAGTGCGTAGGAGACCCTTCTCGAGTTGTCCCGGTTGAGGATGTTAATATCACAGAGGATCGGCAGGTCCGTAAATTGAGGACCAAAGAGGTGGCTTCGATTAAAGTATTATGGAGAAACAAAAATAGAGAAGAGGAGACCTGGGAAGTTGAGGATGGAATGAGGTCCAAATATCCTCACTTATTTCACACCCCAAAGTGATGGCATATCAGTCTATATTAGTGCAGTGCGGTTAGATACCAATCTGATTTTTTTTTTATATATATATATTTATATATATATATATATATATTTATATATATATATATATATTTATATATATTGTTGCTTATTATTATTGTTGTTGTTGTTGTTGTATGTTTTCTCGCACTGTTATTACGGAGCTATAGTGCTTAGCTATTTATGTAATCCTGTGAGACGCCTAGATTAGAATTTCTGCATTTCATGTTCCTGGATAATCACATTTACAAAGATTTTCTGACTTATTTTTTTTTTGGAACTCCTAAGGACTTAACCGCGTGACTCAGATTTTCATTCAAGGAAGAATGTTTCTAAGGGGAGGATGTAACACCCCGAATTTTTGAAATGTTTAAGTTAACTCATATCTTCGTGGAAAGACCAGGAGGGTGGGAATAAATTAAGGATGATGTGTTATGTCGTAACGACCCTCAAGATGAACTAGGGTAGACTAGAGCCTCACATAAGACTTATGAGTTATTAACTTGTTAATAAGGTTGGAAACAAATTGTAATAATTGGTTTAAAGAGTTTGAAAGTCAAACGTCAAAGGACGACCAAGACGTCCGGAAACTAGTCTTTTGTGTGTTTGTGTGTCCTTGTATGTTTGTCTTGTTTCTATGTGTTGTGTGGAGTCTAAAAATAGTGGGGGTGACCCTAGTGTCTTAATAAACATGTTTAGGGTCAAAACGTTCGGGTACGACTCCCCGAGGACCACCCCAAGGGTCCTTGAGGAGGACCCAAATGTTGGACAAAGAAGCTGCCAAAGGCAGCGTGCAGAGGCAAGATCTGGAGTCCAGTCTGTGTTGCGCGCCTGGCAATCAACCTGCCTCCGCTTCGCGCGATTGTCACGAGGCTCACTGCCTCAAATAATTCGTGAGGCAAAATTGGGAGTGTCACATCCGGGGAGCACCCCCTAGAAGTAACATGGCGTACTTGACCTCTCAGAGGTCTTATACAAGCCCATAGTTATCATTCATCGCATTGTCATAGTAAATTTAGCGGAAAATTTAAAACTTATCATAACACATCATATACTAGAAACTTCACTTCATATACATAAAATATAGTATTACATACTTAGACCTTAAGTCTCTTTGTCATCCTAGACACAATATCATAAGAGTACAATAGGGACACGACCCTTATAACATAATACATAACTATACAATTTATAAGACTTTACAGTAAGCTAAGCATTAAGACATCCTTGGACTTAATGGATTCCTTTCCTTGAGCTTGGGAATAACATATCAAGATCCTCAATCATATAGACATCCTTTAAGCATCCATAACCTACACTTTACGTAAAAAGTAGAGAAGAATGGAGTTAGTACAAGAATGCACTAAGTATGGCAACCACGCAAAAACATGCATTTAAAAGGGACATTTTCTTGAAATCATACTTCATGCATTTTTGAGTAAATCTTCATAAAACCTTTATTCAATAGCATTTATATCATTCACATACTTCATATATACATATTCAAAAGTCAAACATCATATAAAATCAGATATAGAATTTAAGCCAATTTTAGGGTCACTTAACAGTGAGCTATTTTCCTTAATAGTGAACTTCCTTTCTTTTAATTCCTAATCTTCCCAAGTATCTCTCTAGTAATACTTGGTGCAATGCATCACCTTAAGGCTACAAGAAAACCATACATACGACCAACACAAGCCAACACATACCATCATAGAAGTATAACACATCATAGACACATTTAAGTCAAGACTCTATTGGCTTTACAGTAAGCTACATCAATTTGCACATCTATTTACTTCACTTCACATAAATCATTATAAGACCTTGTTCATGACCCCAATCTTAGTCTACTAGTGCAATGTACATGTGAAGCCCCATAACCTCACACATACTTAGTAAACCCATCATGAGACTACAAATCTTAATATTCAATTCATACATCAACATAATAAGTGAAGACAACTTCATTCATGTCAAGCAAGCCCTTCATCATATGGTCATTAAGACCCACATATTGCATATAAGAGCAAGACCACATCACATAGGTTCATTAGGACTCATACCATGCTCTTCATCACAACAAGTAGATAATTACTACAAAGTCATGCATAAGAAACATATACATAGAGACATGCATTAGGACACCTTCCTAGGACTTCCCTCAAGAGCCACTTGTGCAATGCATAGGGGAAACTACACTTAGGTTATCCTAGTTAGGGTCCTTACTTTATTTCCATTGTCCATTTTACTTTAGGGAAGCTAAACCTTAACCAACACTAAGACCGTTGGTGCTAAACATGGAATTTGGTGTTGTAGAGCCTTACACCAAAGAAAGGTGTTCTTACCTAGCCAAGGTAGACCATTAACACATGCTAGCATACTAAGTGAATTCACTTGCTAGATCCTATGTGGCAAGCATAGTTATGGAACTTGGAGGTACATGTGAAAACCCTCTTTATGCAAATGGGACATTATGGTTATTCACTTATGGAAACCCTCTTTATACCTATTGAGGCATTGTGGTTATCCACCTCATGAGATTTATGGTAGACCTTCCTTCCCACTTTGGGGAGGGACACCACTCATATTCAAGTTCACTCGGTGCTAAGCTAAGTTCCCTTTATTAAAAGCCTTTATTAACAGTACTTTATAAAATTAGGCTTAGGAGAGTTATCCCCTCATATGCTTAGCTCATAGGTCATAGATGAGAGTTCATCAACCTAAATCATGTGAGAAATCCTTTCACATGGACATAGCATATGTAATAGCACTATCTAGTTAAGGATACACTTGAGCACACCTTTCAAGGCCCCTCTATTGACTAGATCATCATTCATGTGTGTGTGTATACATATATGTGAGCACTCCTTTCACACAAACACCTTAAGACCACACATGACCATACATTCATATTCATGCACATAGAGAACCAAACCTAGGAACTATCCTATCAAGGCACACATGTGCAATGCATAAGCAAGGTTCCATACCCTTGCCATACTAGTACACCTATCAAGTCATCCTAGTTAAGGGAACACATATCATACTTTCTTAGACATAAGCTTAACATGCATAGTAGTAGACACTAGTGAATATGAGGACAACCATTCATTAGACACTATGATCCTATACTACTCATAAGCATGCATGTAGAGTGATGGTGTGTGTACATTGGTCACGATCACATAATGGCTATCAACAACACATTGAGGTAGCCACCCTCTTAAGACCATATTACACTTTCAAGTATAGAATACACAACACAATTTAGCATAGGAGACAAGACAATCTTCACATTACATTCAAGACTCCTGACCTTAGCTATTCAAAACATCACATACGGGTACATAGGTAAGGGATTACCAATCATTATAACACATCAATGGCAGAACCTACACATTACCCTAACATAGATATACACATGTTTATATAATATCCATATGATACGCTCAAATTATACTTCCCTAAAGAGGTATACGCGGTCGTATCAAGAAAACAACCCAATTGTTAGGCTGGGGTCGATCCCACGAGGAAAATGATTTAGACTTAACTTTAATCTACTATTACGTCTATTTAGTCAAGTCCTTTCCGAAAATCGTTAAATAAAAGGGGGGTTTCGTGTAACAAAAATGTTCAATTAGTTCTAAGTAAACAAGTAGCAAGATTAAAACTTTAGTCTTTATCAAGTGATGAGAGAAACTAGGGCGTAAGTGTTTCCCATAGGTTCATTAACACGATAATCCTAGCTATAACAACTCTTTCCTAGTGTCTTGCATGTAAAGTGGTAAGTTATGTACATCTAATTCCTTGGTCCGGCAACTAGAGAATTTGACCCCGTACCTTGATCCGACTACGTGTGTTGAATTACTAACCTTTACCCTTACCTCATATTAAGCATCATATTCAATGTATGGCTAAGTTACTACTTCGCACCAATTAAGACTAGCCTATTAGATAGTGTATACTAAATCTATGTTGATAATTCTTTTCCTATTAACTACCTCCTTGGTCCGGCAAGTAGAAATAGGGCAAGTTTTAACGCGTGCACTCGTTAAAAAGAATAAGAATTATCAATACATGCAAGAACCTATTCTACGATTGTTATTTAGCTAGTTTTATCTTGTTAATTACCCATGGTTCCCACAAACCTAGTTGTGGATTTAGTTACCCATGCATAGAATTACACAATTCATGGTTGTTAAACAAGAATTCATGTACTTACTATGACAAGTTTGAAGAAAATCCAAAAATATCACTTGAATTAACGAAAATATTGTAAGAATCGATTCCAAAAACTTAAAGTAATTCCCAAAATCCAAAGTTCAACTTCCAATAACAAGAGTATGAAAAATAGTAAAAACTCTAACCCCAAAATTGAGGTTTTTAACCCTATTTACATTAATAAAGTCCTAAATTAAAAGGAGTTTTAAATAAGGAAAAATGTATCCAAAACGCGTCTTCAGTCAACGACCCAACTGACGGTCCGTCGATGGAACGACGGACCGTCGACAGCCTCCGTCGGTCCACACTTCACTTTTTCTTCGGCCTTCACTTTTGCATCCTTTGTGTTACGGTCGACGGACCACCAGCACGGTCCGTCGTCTCACTTACGGTCCGTCGATGCCTCCGTCCTTCCACACTTAGTGATTTCTTCAAGTCAAGTACTGGGACTACTTTCTGTTAGAAACAATGATTTTCCAGGACGGTTCGTCGATCAGTCGACGGACCGTCGATCCTTCCGTATCCCCACACTTGGTCAGATTTACCCGAGTTGCTTCCATATGCATAAACCTCCAGTCGATGATCACCACCTACGGACCATCGATGGTCGACGGACCATCGATGGCTTCGTAGGTCATCACTTCTGCACTGATTTCAGCACAGTCTTCTACATTTTTGTTTTGGACACATTTCAGCACAGTCTTCTACATTTCCATTTTGGACACATTTCCTGCAAACACAGATAAAAATATATTAAAATTACTACAAAAAGGCCTTAGACACACACTAAACTTAAAGAAAAAGCATTAAAAGTACCATAAAACCACGGTACATCAACACCCTCAACTTAAATTCGTTGTTTGTCCTCAAGCGACACACTATGACTCACCACAACACCTTTGTACAAACGTATACTCTGTTAAGCTTTTGCAATCATATGACTATCAATCCCAACTATTTTCATTGCTTGATGCATGATTTCACTCTTTGGCTTACTTGGCTCATTTATGTGGATCAGACCATGATACAGACTCACCACGCCGACACCTCTTATTCTTTTATCTCTCACAAAGGCACCAACTTTCCAATATTGCAACTAGTGCTCTCACTACAAAAGATATCCTCCTTTTTCGCTCAGTGATTTCAAATTTGGGTATAAGGATCATTAGTCGACACTCACGCTCAAAACGACTTCACACCTAGTTGGTACTTGTCGCCATAAGCTTGCCCTTATTTTCACTGCTTAAGTTCATCATATTAGACTCTTAGGATCACGATAGGACTTTCTTAGCTTGTAACATAGGCTCAGGGTTGGGTATGGTACATATAGATTAATTTTATTGACTTTTTGCCCTCCTTGACATTACTGCTAAGCATCCTACCTCTTTCATTGTCTATTATGCCCTACTCTTCCTTTTCTTGTATTCGTTGCCTTGTTTTCTCTCCTTTCTTTTTCCTTTTGTGCAAGTGACTCTTCTTTTTAACACTTCTTTTATTTTTATTTTTATTTATTTATTTATTTATTCAAATTCTTCACTTGCTACTTTGATTGAGTCACTTTTCTTCTTCACTATTTCTTTTCTTGTTCCCTTCACATTAATCCTTTCAACCCCCCTTTTCGGACCATTACTCATAGTATCCACCCTCAACTCATGGCTTTGCCAAGAGTTGAGGTACACAATACCCAAGGTTGGGTCAGGGCCAAGACAAGATCGGTTTCTGCATTAGCCATCCTTAACTTATGCTTTTGGCCTAAGTTGAGGTGCACATGTCCAAGGAGGCACCAGGGCCAACACATTATACCCAAAAAATTTGGTGGGGTCGAAAAGAAAGGTTCATTGTAACCTCAAGATATTTGGATCAAACAGGGATTAATTTCATTTGGTTTTCTTTTATTTAGGCTAAAAATTGGCTAATTTTAACAAGGGCCTATGATCCTTTCCTAATTGACTAACACAGATTACTTTTTGCAGGACTAACCGGGCAAGTTCTAGCTAGGTACCAACAGTGGACTATTCAACTTTCCTCACACTCTCTTAACACCTCATTATCCTACTAGATTATCGGACACCTAGTTCGAGTGTTAGATTGAGGGTCATGCAATGGTGTATTTCTGTGTCATGCTTAGAGCCAACACATTCAACATTCACTATGCCTAATCATGCAAGCATTCTCTTTAGAACGGGATATCATTATATTTAGCCATCGTGCTTCAGATTTCACATTCATACTTTGTACAAGATAGTAAACATGCCGGTTCAACAGTAAAATAATCAGTCTCTTGGGGCAAAAGAACACAGGCAAGAAAATCCCAAGAGAGGATCGTGAATTGGGCTACTCAGACTTCACCCTAACACCCACTTTCCACTTACCCCACCCCCAACAAGAAAGCATGCAATTGTCTCCAATGAATAAGAAATATAATAAGAAGGTGGTAGGTGAAGCAAACCTGAGGTGCATAGCGCCAAAGATCAACAATCAGGCGGGTTCGGTTGCCCAGAACCAACTCCATCAGTAGTAAGGACACCATCAGTAGTGTCTGTAGCAATGTATGCACCCTCAGTGGTGCTCCTTTCGACAACCTCAAGCCTTGAGCTAGACGCCCCAACATCCAACTCACGAGCCCTCATATGCCGAGCCTCCTCATCTACCAAATAATCTCTCCTTGCGGCCTCCATCTCAGTGCGCTCCTTCTTCCTAGCCCGAGCCTCATCACCCTCTCTGGGCCTGTGCCTCTTGGCACGCTCACGTGGCGGAGGCGGTGGTGCAGTGGTAGTCTGAAATAGTGCATGAAGCACCATATCCTCTGCAGGCTCCTCAGGTACGGCCTCAGGCTCGGTTACCCGCATCTCCAAGATGGCATCAACATCAGCCCTCAGACTCGCCACAGCAGCCTGGAGAGTAGTCAAATCAATAGTAGGGGCTGGCCGGGCGAGAACTCTCAACTCGAACACATCAAGGCGCTGGTGGACTGACTCAATCTTCCTCTCAGTCTGCTGGGCAATCTTCTTCTCGATCCGATCCTCTGCCTCAGCAATGGACTTCTGCATCCAAGGCTGGATATGATGCAACAATGTGGCCATCTGGGCCTCTAACTTCTAGACCCTAGCAATCGGGACCAGTGCTGCTGATGGTGTAGATCTGGAGGAACTCGGGGCTCTGCTAGTGTTCGGGATAGACTCAACCGGGGTGGTGTCGCTAGGCTCTGATGTAGCCTGATCAGCCCCTTGGGCTTGCTCAACCATGTCCACCAAGTTCTCACCTAGCGTCTGCACCTCCACTCTGGGCCCTCTGTTGGGTGCCGCCTCATTGGCCTCATCCCGTATGAGACCGATGTCCACTGTCCCAGTAGGAGTCCTGAGAACATCAATGTGCCAAATGGGCACTCCAGCCGATCTGCATAACTCAAAAATCATACATGGAAAGGGCTAAGTGGTCGAGGCCTTAAAGGCCCTCTCATGGATGACTGCCAGCAACAGCCTCGGAAAATCAACCTCGAACCCAGCAACCATAGCGGCAACCAAGACTACTCTACCATGTAAGAATGTTGTCAGCGGTTGTGGGGGATAGGCAGTGGCAGACCAATAGCCAGATAAACTTGGCAGCAAATGTGAGGTTGGCCTTCTTGATAGTGCCTCTGGGATCCAGCACCCAATCTGCACCCTCATGATCCACGAAAATGTGCTGGGCTATCCACCTCTTGGTGGTCTCTCTCAAAACCTTGTCTCGCTAGAAATGGCCCTCCTTAATCAGTTTCCAACGGTAGTCAAACTCGGGGGTGAGAGGATCCCTGGTGACATCTGTATCAACATTGTATAAGAAACGGCGAATGGTGGGCAAAGAGATATCCACCTTGTGGCCACGGACTCGAACATGGGTAAGTGGTGCCTATTTGGCGGGATTAGACTGCCTATCCAAAGAAGCCCGGAGAGTCGCTACGTATGAAGCATAGAACTCTCGCACCACCTCCTCACTGTAGCGTCCCACGCTCCTAGCCATCCACTCGAGCTGATGGCGGGTGAAGAGATCATGTATAGCAGGGACCGTGTGGAGACTCCCTGTAAGAACCCGCCGCTCGACTGTCAGAGTTCGAGTCATGAACCCCTTGTCATTGAGCAGCTTAGCATCCCTGTAAACCTAGTATTGGCCTTCTATGCACCACCAGTTGGGCTGATCAGCAACCGGTGCAGGGACGTCAAACTGGGGTTCTGGAGTAGAATCCGTACTATCGGCCTCATCAGACGAGGCAGAGTGGGCAGGTGCGGCAGGGACAGTGGCACCATGCGATCCTGAAGAGTGGGCTGACTCAGACCCTAAAGCCTCCTCGGAGCCAGACGCTCCCTCAGAACCCGCGGCAGACCCAGATTTTATGCACTTGGAGACAGTTGTGCCCCTTGAGTTTGGGGTGTGAGAAAATAGATCCAACCCATAACCTCTATTTTCAAGCAAGTTACGGACATCAAACCTAAATTGCTAGTATCAAACTAATTATCCACTCCAATCAATCTCTATTGAGCATCAACCAGTGATCGAAAGTAGGAATTAAGTCTGCAACCCTAACCTATAAATTAAATCCATGCTAATTAGACCAAATTCATATGTGAACAACAAAACAAAGCATAGCACAATATCCACTACATTAAATCAACACCCAATCCCATAATTGCACCCCTAGATCTTGGGGTTATAGCCACCTATTACAAAAAGTAAAAAAAATATACCTTCCATGAAAGCAACCATGGGTAACATCAAATTAAGAAATTAGAAGTAAATCCACTGAAGGTTCAACTTCAATTCTTCAATTGCAAGCACAAAGTTATAAAACCCCAAAGCTAGAAAAGTGTTCTTCAAAAGTATAGTATTTTCTCTATATAAAATCTTCACACAATATGATATTTTCTACTCTATGTCATCTTATAATAACTTCTCTCTCCTTTGGACTATTTATAATTTTCCAATTAGGCCCTAAATTTTAGTTTGCGTCTCAATAAATGACATTAGTCGGGTTCGCTGAACATGTTTGACGCATCGCCTCTTGCTCCACAACTCGCCTTTTAATGCTCTAGGCTTTAGGTGTTTTGAACCTCAGTTGGTGAACTTGATTGAGTCAGCCTTCCTTGTTTATAGAATCGTTGAGTACCATCTTGGTTCGCCTTTGTAGCATTTAATCTTTTCTTTCAATATTGTCATTTTGGGTGATGCTCATCAAGGTTGTCTTTCTCGTTCGACGCATCACCTTCTCCACTAGAGTTCGCCAATTTGATTTGATAGACACAAGTGTTATGCACTGTCATTTTGGGTGACATCGTGCTCAATCGGCAATCCTCCCTTCCTGCTAGGTTATCCACAATGTATGATTTGCACTTCTTTTTGCATTTTTGGCCGTTTTTTCGAACATCAATCCTTGTCTTGTCCAATTTCTTCATAGCTGCAAATTTCAACATTTAATCAGAATATAACAATATTTGGCATTGAGGAGACCAATTATTGACCTAAACGAACCTTCAATGAGTGAAAATTTATCACTCATCACAACCTCACCTTTTTTAGCCTTTAGGTGCCTTCATTTCTTAAACTTACAAGGAAGAAAGTGCTTTTTGTAGTGGATGTGGTAATGACCCTCTTGGTCATTTCCTTGCTTTTTTGCAAGTTTTCACTATTTGTCCCTTCATGTAGCTTGCATGTTGTGTATTTAGTGTGTTTGGTTGTGTGGCACACTTCCTGAGGTGGTCGGGAGAGTTTTTGGGGAGTTTCCCCATTTTTGAATTGTTTATATTGAAAGAGTTAACTTTGGTCAACACTTAGAGAATTTGTCGTCGTAGTAAATTTATGTCAGTTCCATCAGCTTCAAAATGTCCATTTTGGTTCAGTAGCATTGTTATTTGGGCTCCGAGCCTTTAGTGTGAGTTTAGCATCTAGGCAAGACGTTGGAAAATTTAGATAAGGGTTGACTTCAGTCAATATTTTTGGTAAATTGGCTCGGATGAGATTTCAGTCAGCGTCATTAGCTTTGAAATGTTGAGTTTAGTCTAGAATGACCTTTGATTTGGATCCTAAGCTCATCGGAATGATTTTGTGGTGTTTGCGAATTACTTGTTTTAGTTGTTTGTGTGAGTTGATTTGTTTTTATCAAAAGACCTCGGTTGATTGTTTTGTCAATACCGTTGAGTTTAGAATGTTAATTTTGATGAGGTAACATAGTTTGTTTTTGTGCATGGGGTTCCAACTATGAGATGAGGATTTGATGTTAACATGTCGATTTGAGCCAACATATTTGCATGCTTAGTTCAATAAGTCGATTGAGATGAAAATCAAATGTGAATTACTAAGATGATTAAGTCGATTGAGATGAGATCGAATATGAATTACTAAGATGATTTTTGGAATATAAATTCTGTACCATTGAAATTACTTAGTTGGGTGTATTCGATTTTTCATATTAGAAAGATTGAAAAAATAAAGTGTCTTTGATGTGGATTTGTGTAAGAAAAAATGATAAGAATCTAATGTTAGCATTGGTGAAATTTTATTAGAGGAAGACATGAAATTGAACCATTGTAATTGTAAGTATCGCTTCTTTGTTTGCTAAATAAGATTGACCTTCATTATATCAAGGAGCCTGATTTATTTAAGAAGTCTTTGAATTAAAGCACTATTTGATAACTCAACTGCTCCAAGAGAGGATGCCAAAGAAACAAAAAAAAACTAATTCTCTAATGATGGAAATTTTTCATTCTTCATTTCCCCGATTTGTATTGCAGAATATGAAGAAAAAAAAAAAGGGAATTAACAGCTAGTTCTCCCCTCCTTTCCTACTATGCAGACCAGCTCTTACCTCTCTTGCTATTATTTTCTACCTAACCTGCTGGTTAAAGTTTACCTCATTTGCCTCTTTTGTAGTGACCTGTGAGTGGTGCTTGTCTGGAGAAAGTTTGTGATGATTAATATAAACAAGGTTTTCAGTCACCTGAGGAAATAACCACAAAAACATCATCAAGGGACCACTTTCTTTGCTTTGACTTGCCTGCTGGGTTAATCACAGCACGTTCTGCAGCTGCAATGCGGTATCCAATCACTATCTCCCGTCTTTGACGACCCCTTCTCATGATATCATAGAAGCACACTTCTTCCTGGTCATACAGATAAAACTCTGCTGGCTTGATGCATAATTCATTTCCCTGTATTCCATGCTCTCACATTAAACTCATCTACAGTCGTCCAAACATGTCACTCATTGCACTCGGTATATAAGTAAATAAGGAAAAAACAATACCTCTTCCGCAAACAATTCTTCTAGCACACGATTAATCTGTTTGTCTTCTGCTACCATTGCAAGTGCCATGCTCACCAGTTCATTTGACAGCACATAATCACTTATTCTAGACACTGACACAAGATTTCTTGTCCTAGAGTCCAATATCTCACTTATTATTATTGATCTGTCTGAAGCCTGCTGCATTTCACGAATCCAGGAGCTCTGAGAAAACACTGTCCGTAGAGGAACCGATCTAGAATCTTTATTAGGAAGACGCTTCGACTGCATTAAATAACAATTCAGCAATTTCAATCACTATTGGAGGATTAATGACATCCATTTTACCATTGTGACTTGGGAAATTAAAAAAGGCAGGCCAGAGGGGGAGGAAGTGAGATCATTAGTACTAAAAGGGAGGAAAAGGCAAAATGAAGTGAAAAGAAATTGAGGGCAAAAATGAAAAGTTGCAGACTTCTTCAAACAAGAAATGCTTCTCAGAAACAAGTACTCCAGTGAAAAACTTAGTTTATATGCCTCAATCGAAAGTTAGCACTTAGCAACAATGACCTGGATATCTCGGATGAGGAGGAGGGTGGCAAGAGACCGTGAATCAGAGTGAACAATGGAGTCTTCGACGGATTCATCTGCAAGAATCAAAATCTATTCTCTTAGAGTTAGTAAACAGTGCATCAACAAAAATATGAATTGACATGCCAAAATACTATCCTCTGGTATACAGTTTTAACTTTTAAATCATAATGATTCTCGTCTTTGCTTAATTCTACACTAAGGAAAATCAAGAGCAACTAGCACTGCATTCAGATCCTTAGTAGCAAGACAAAGATAAACATTTTGCCTGAAATCAGAAGTGTGAAAAAATTACCAAAAGGATTCACCAGCTACCTAGCGCTATGCTAACAACAAATCCAGAAATCATTAGTTTTGCCCACAGGAACTTTAAAATAAATAAGCATCTTCCTTGCAAACAAACATGACCATTTTTTTCTCCCAACTTATTGAGAAATGACTTCATTTATTTTCAGTTTTCTTTTAGGAGAATATTAAAGATCTCAACGTATGAGCACAACTTGAACTTACCGAATCAAATGTCTCCAAAGGAAGACCCTCTAAATGACGTCTAATCACTGCATTTCCCACACGATGGACAAGCTTTATGTTCTCTAGTCCTGATATATCAAGACCCCCATCAGTCAACTTTTTTTCTCTATCTTTCTCGGGCACCTCATTAAACATCCACAATTCAGACCCTGGAGCCAATAATGCCTCCAGTACCTAACAAACAAGACGTGAAGAAGCCTCTGAAACACATGAATAGTATATATTCTCACTGTTTTTGTAAGTGTCTGAAATGAAGGAACAGCAAAAAGAGGTTGGAAGAAAGATTGAAAATGTTTCTCAATAATCTTGTTAAGCATAAAAGACATATATATAGTCAACCTGAAAACAGAACCTGTAGAACAAAATTCAAAAAAACTAAATTATATCAACTAGACTAATGTAACAAAATTCAAATTTAAACAGGGACTTCTCGTGAAACTAAACTACTAATTATTCTAGTAATTAGCAGTAACAGAAGCAAACATTCCACATTTTAGGATTGACACTGTATTTGATTCTTAAAAAGCTTCGAACACAAAAGTTCAATGCAAGGATTTTTAAAGAAGATCACATTATGAGTGGAATAAAAAAGAGAAAAAAAGGAAGAGACTAGTAATTACAAGCATGAAAGACAAATATATGAACAAATATATTGTTAGTGTTGCCTCTTCAGAAGAGACTCATTGGCAAGGAGAATTATGCCTTAGAATGACAACATGGAAAGCACATATTAAGCAAGCCGAAGCGCTCTACACATTTTGAGCCTTGCTTTAGGGCTTAAGCATGATTAAATAACACTGGTTCTCGGGGCGTGGTCTCAGGCAGGAGCTAGGAGCAGGGGTGGTAAGTGGGTTATGGAAGCTGCAAGGCTAAGAGTGGGATCTAGGAACATAAGGTCGTTCACGGGGAAGTCCATAGAGCTACTGAAGATTAACAACAAGAGGACAACACTATAGCACATATTAAGCAAGGTGAAGCGCTCAACACATTTGAGACTTGCTTCGGGGCTTAAGTACGCTTAAATAACAGTGCTTTCGGGCGTGGTCTCAGGAAGGTGCAGCGGTGGTAAGTGGGTTATAAGAGCTTCACGGCTAAGAATGGGATCTAGGAACATAAGGTCGTTAACAGGGAACTCCATAGAGCTACTTAAATTATCAAGAAGAGGATGACACTGAAGCTGTGAAGCACATCTTAAGCAAGGCGAAGCCCTCAACACGTTTTGAGCATCGCTTCAAGGCTTAAGCACGCTTAAATAACACAGATTCTCAGGCGTGGTCTCAGGTAGGGCAGGGAGCTGGGGTGGTTTCCTTATTAGTCACATATTCAGACACAGACACACACACAGAGATTGAAAGGAGAAGTAGATGATACAGATGTACAGTACCATAATCATATCATCAATATCACGTCTCCAGCCACAGAATAAGATTCTTTCTGGATATTTTGGAGGATCAGTTATCCTAGGGAATAGGCCTTTATTTACCTGCAATAAGCAAGCCACTATATAAGCAAATACAGAAACTGAGGCAATGTCCACCATGCATTAGTTGAAATATCACCAGAGAAGGATCAGAAATATTGACCTATGGAAGAGAGCAACCAGTAGATTCACAAAATTCAGATATACAAGTAATGGTGATACACGACTCAGACTCAATTTCTGTCTTTGTTTGATTATTTAAAAGAACTATCAACTATATTGCCTGCCAGTGACGGAGAATAGAACTAATGTTTTACCGTTGTCTCTTTCTCACACAAGATAAATGTCTTAAGTTGAAAAAAGGAATTAGAATACTGGAAAACACCCCAATTTGATGATAAAAGCTACAATAACCGACACTAGTAAAAATACCTTAACTGAAAAAAACCAATACTAGCAAAAATAAAACCAATACAGAGAAGAAAATTGACCTCTGGTAAGAGACCTGGCGCATACGTATCATCATCCTCAGCTATAACAAAGACTTCATCACCTTCTTTTAGAACATATCTATCATCAGGATTTATGATAATCTTGCCCCCATTAGCAGCAACCTTAACACCGCAAGGAATAGCCTCCGGAAATGATACCAGTACATCTTCAAAGGGTACACCATCCAGTTGAGGCCACCGTTTGATATAAAATTCTGCATTTTCAAACCCTAAAATGTCTTCCCAAATCTGTCATATTGGACCAGACAGGGTTTTAACAAGAAAATAGATATTACTATTACCCAGAAACTAACAGCTACCAAAAACAGGATCAAGCACAAATTGAGGAATCTATACTATTTCGACATTCAATCATTAGGTACCTCGATATTATTGTTATCTACAATGAGTTCGCTCATCCATCATGTGGGTATCATTATGGTTTCAAGTACGATTTGGTAAATGATTAAAATCGCCTTTCATTTTATATTCCATCTGAATCTTGTGTATCAACTAAGATTAGATTATCATTCAATACAGCTTGGGAAAGCATGTGCCCAAATAAATCACTCAAGGAAAGATGAGTCTTAACCTTATACAGGATCTTCAGTCCCAAACAGATTGTGCATCAGTTTCAGGAGTATCAACTGCAGAGCAATATCAAATAGCAACAGAATTGTTTATCTATGAGACTATGATTACATGTAATGGAATCCAAATGTTTACATCAAAATCAATCTGGAAATTCTCTCCACACATTTTTTGGGTAAATATAGGTAAAGATTAACAAGGACCTCAACTTCGCCACTATGAGCATACATGGCTGGATGCTGGTCCAAAGAGGGTTACGGAAGGTTGAAGGCCAGCAATAAACAAGTTAACTTGTGAATTTTCATAACACTGAAGTTGTATTGGAGTTGAACAGGTATTAAAAGGAGCAAAATGGGTATCGAGGATTACAAGAGACCGGAAGTAGCTTGAAAGGCATTGTTTGTTGTTATATCATGAACAAGGAACTCAAAAGGAAGATAATTTTTCTGGTCCAAACTTGCAAGGTTTTCAGGAAATGTAAGGCACAAGTATACAGTCTCTTGATGTGGGCACTCATTGAATTCAAAACTAATGATTACAGCCAATAGATATAATCAGAACCAGATGGACCACAGCATGTCTAGACGACAACATAAGAAGTAAAAAGCTGCCAAAGCAAGGAAGAGAAAGACAAATGAAAAAATAATGCAACAGAACTATGTATATCTGACCTGAGCAAGGCCAGGCTGCAAAGCACATTGTATCATCAACCTCCCAATCACATCATGCGCAACAACTGTTTCAATAAGTTCACCACCAACAAGCTTCACTAACGGTTCGTTGTCAAGATCACTCATCTCCACAACAACATGACCTCTCAACCCCTCTCTTACTCCAGTTAGGCTAAGTACAACCCTTAGAGCACGTGCATCACTCTAATAAGAATAAAAACATTGGAATAATTAGTGCAATTATCTGGTTGTTTAGAGCTAGAAGATTCATTTGTGAAAAAAGCACCTGATCAGCATTCTCATCAGATGCTAAGACAATGATTGCACGTGCTTTCGAGACTGATACCTGCATGAGTCATAGAAGAACAAAAACAAAAAGAAAAAACTATGATAAGGAAAGAATAAGGCAGGGTAAAGAGAATTCAAGAAGAGTATAAGATACAAGTTGAACCCAAAGATAATAGTTACTTTTACTTCACAGAGTAAATTAGAATATGAGGATAATGACAAAAAGGAAAAACTGATTAAAGGATAAGAGGGAGAATCAAGGTCAACAAGGGAAAGAAAAAAGATACACTCACACCTTTTTCAGATCAGCAAGTATCAGCGGACTGCCACTTCTGCAGATAACTGAAGTTCCCATGAAATCAAATTCTAACTTTGCTATGTCCAGCTCCATCTCCTCCTTGTCTCTTTCCGCAAGAACAACGACAACACCACCACCAATGCTCTTGTTTGCTATTGCTAACTGCTTCAAAAGTGACCCCTGTAATAAGAAAATACTTTTACGCCTACATGTCATAATCAGTCTCAAAAGCCATGAAAAACCAGATAATTCCTTCCATCGAGCGAAGGCTGCCAAGTGATGTTTGCAGCTAACAGAAACAAACAGTATGACCTGAAAGCTATTCTAGAAGTATGTCTTTGTTTTTCTCCAATAAGATCTCTCAAGAACCAATGGTACTATCTTACTTGCAATGGCTATTGAAAACAATTTGTAGATTTTCACTCTACTGGATAATTGAGAAGGTAATGAAAATTTGAAAATTGCTCTTTCCTATATAGAGTAGTTTTGCTATTTCTTTTCCCTCTCTTCATCTCTAACAATTATTAATAACGAACCAAAACTATATCAAGTCTTTTTAATATAAAGTAAGTCAAACCTATATAAAGCCTACTTACCTTGCCAAAAGCACCATTACTCAAGTATTTCATTCTACTTGTCATGTAGGAAAAGAATCAAGCAGACACAAAACAGAAAGCTCTGTTAGCAGCTGAAAATGCCCTAAATAGACATAAAATAGATTGCAGGAATCAAACTATCATCAACGAAGAATAAATCTCACTAACAACTTAGATTATATTATTGACAAGTCAAGGGGAGATTTAAGTCAACAGTACAACCTTGTTGCACAGCCATGTAGGTCAATCTGTGGCTGTCTATATTTAAATCAACGATTCATTACTGTCCAATATGTTTGGATCAAATGGACTGTCGATGGATATGGATTAAACTTTCGTATGGATCATACTGATTGAATGGATTATAGATTACCCACACCCCATATCCAACGTATGTCCATTCAAATCTACTTTTTCTGCCCAAATATATAGCAAAATTCAGATAATACATCAAAAAGTCGAAAAATTTTAAGCAATATCGATAGACTTACCAATTTATCACTCCATCCAAGAACAAGAATGTGATTACTTTCAATCACCTCACTCTTTCCTTTCCTTAAAGAATCCACTTTTTCTGAAATAGCATCTGAAACAAGCCCCAGCATCATAGCAAATATGAGCATGCCTCCAGAGCTTATCAGAACTGAAACTATCCTTGGCCCTGCACCAACCATATCAGCATGGCTTCCAGAGTCTGCTACAAAGCTCCAAGAAAGCCAAATGGCTTCAATAAAGCTGCCATCACCAACAGCATAAAGTGCCAATCCTCCATATCCAATTAGAAAGAGAGTGGAAAAAAGAAGTGCAAGAAGCTTTGCGTAAGGGTAAACTGAGAAACACACATCCACCATATATGCAATCCTTTTCTTCAGTGGAACCTCCTCCTTTATGGTATTTTTCCTCTTCAAGAGATCAATTATTCTCGGAAGATAGTCAAGATATTTGTACAATGCAAAAGGAATAACGAGGATAAACACTACCATGTACAGAGCAACTGTTCTGCTGTCAGTATTACCAAAATACACTAACGAATTAACTTCTTCGAGCTCCATGATACCAGAGCTGGCAAGATCAACATGGTTACAAGCTCTACGAAGACTAACATTCTCCTCCTGCAAATAAATCAATCCTCACCTTCAACTAATGTATTGAGAACCAACTATTTGGTTACAACAGAGATCAAAATTTGAGTACAAGTTGAGTGTTTAATATGCCTGTTTCTTCCAATAAGCAGTGGTTCTTCTTATTCTTTTTCTGGGCAACATAGTGTTCGGGTTTTCTTTTAATAAGCAGCAACTGGAAACTATATGTAAACAAAGACTAGAGTGAAAATAATTCCTGATCTGAAAAGTATTCATAGAGAGCATACCTGAAGTTTAGAGACTTCATTCCGCAAATATAATGTGTGGGATACAGATAATGTACAAAGAAACTTAAGCTGCAATAAAAGGAAATAATTGATCAACATATCAAGAAGAACCAAAAAACCAATGCATTGAGATCAGAAGGGTTTATAAAAAACAGAGATTGGATGGGCATTCATTATCCAAAAAAAAAAAGAAAAAAAGAGATTGGATGGGCAACAAATTCCCATTCACCAAAAAAGTAAAACATAGTACTATCCTACTATGTACTCTCTCTATCCAATTTATATAGCATTCTTTCCTCTTTGGGACGTCTCAAAATGTTTGACATCATTCATTTCTATAAAATTTCATACTTTCAAAAATTCAAATGCATTAAACTATTCAAACTTTAAACCTCGAGGTAATCTTTAAAAAACCAACTTGACAACAATTACTTTAATTGTTTTTCCGACCGGCATCGCTAACATAACATATAGAACTCAAAATTAACATTTCAAAATCTGTATCCAGTCAAACATGGAGGTAGAAAATGGGACGGAGAGAGTATTATACCAATATGTAACATTTTATTAGCTCCCTCAAAATTTTACCCAAAAGAAATCAATTGCAAATTTCATATTTTCTGCATGTCTTTTTGGTTTTCAAATAGAACAGAGATAGAAACGGGAATTAGAATGGGAAAAGCATAAAGACACCAACCAAAAAGAGAATCCACGAATATCTATGAGCAGAAGGTCTTGGAGCATTGGAGAAGTTAGCTGAACTGGACCCTGACAAAGCCGAAGAAGCTGAAGTTGAGACTTGAATTGACAAATCATTCAAATCTTTCTCAGCTTTCAGCTTGGGCTTGAGCTTCATCTTTGACTCCACCTTAGCTTCACAACTGAAATTGGAAGGCATAGACTCGCTACGAGCTGGTAATTCGAGCTGATTCCTCTGTGATTTCGAAGTTGACTTGACGTTGACTCTACTCCTAGTAGTATGCGGTCCAAGAAAAGAGGGGTAAACGTAGTCACGATCGCCGAATCCAAAATTTGCATCATTAGTCGCGGAAGTGGTATGAGATTCAGAGGAGGATGGTGAAGTAGAAGAGACACGGCGAACAGCGGGGAAAAGTTGTCCGGCGAGTGTGTTGTCGGCAATGATTTTGGATTTTTTGAGCAACGGAGGTCTCTCCGGCTTGTTAGGGTTTGGATTGGTATTGGAATTTGAAGCTCCATTTGTGTCGGGCATTGTCCGGATCGAACGGGGTGATAAGTATACAACACGGAGAGAGAGAGAGAGAGGAGATTATGGGGAGAAGTGAAGTGGGGAGGTAATGGAATGTGTACAAGCAAATGGAGAAGCCATGGGAGACTCACATGGCTCAAGTGGGAAGACAGGAGGTTATGGTAGTTTATTTTTTTAGTTTAGTTGGATCTTTGTTTCATTCTGTGTCTTCAAGTGCTTTTCCCTTTTAAATTCTTCTATTTGCCAAACATAATTGTTTCGGAACTGGAGTTGAAAATAGATTTGTGTTTAGATATAATTTTCAAAATAATATTTAGTTGTTTGAATATATTTTTCTAATATAAATATGTTGCAAAATTAACCTAAAATAGTAATAATATGGAGCAAAAAAATATATACAAGAAATAAGAGATCAAGATGGGGGAACTTTACTATTTTTCCAATAAGTATGTTCATCATTTATGCTACTATTTATAGTGTTACCTAGAGTCATACAAAAAATTGTCATAAATATGACATTAATCAACAAAGCTATGGGTGAAGATCATGAGGGAGGTTGTGCAGGTATGAGCGTTAAATACTACAATAGTGGACATCCACACTAAGGGGTTGTTTCGTTGAGTGTATTGGTAAAACAATACATGCATTAACTATATGTATTAGTAGTCATCAAATTGCGCATTGAGAAGTGTATTATCAATACAATGAATTTCTAGGTATTAGTAATGCAAATGGATTTAATATATGCATCAGTATGATTAAAGACTCCATTACCCCTCAAAAACACTTTACATCATTTTCAATAGAAACATAAGGGACTTGACCTTTCATATGCTAGTGCACCTACACCAAGGAACAAAGATGAGTTTAATAATCAAAATTCATAAAATTTTAGATCTAGACCTGCTCAATCCTAAGGTAGTGTTGCACAAGGAGGAAATTGAACTCCAACATGTGCTATGTGTGGTAGGAACCACCCAAGAACGTGTTGCAATGGCTCCACTGCTTGTTTCAAGTGTGGTCAAAAGGGTTACTTCATGAAAGAGTATCCTACGAACAGCCAGGGCAGTGAAAATAGGGGCAATAGAGCCGAATCTTCTTCAGTTGCTTCACCAGACAGAGTTGCACCTAGAGGAGCTACTTTAAGAACAGGCAGAAGAGCACACCGTCTTTGTGCTATTTCTAGTCGCCAAGAGCAATAGAATGCTCCAAATGTTGTCACTAGTATGATCAAAGTCTTTACTTTTGATGTTTATACTTTGCTAAATCCTGGAGCGAGTCTATATTTTGTGACTCCTTATATTGCCATGAATTTTGATATTCTTCCTGAGCAACTTCTTGAGCCCTTAGTGTTTTTACACCTGTTGGTGAATCTATTGTAGCTGAGAGAGTTTATCCAGATTGTACCATTTTCGTCAATTACAAGAGCATGATTGACTTAGTTGAGTTAGGCATGGTAGATTTGATGTCATTCCAAGAAGAAGAAAGAGGGAGGAGAAACAACCAAACCTGGAAGGAGACAAAGCAACAAAGTAGTTGTTGGGTAGAAGGTTTGAGTGTGATTAAATAATGTGGGGGTAAATAGTAAAAAATATCATGAAATAGTATTTTGACATATGTTTTTGGTTTAAGTTTTATATAGTATGATTTGATAAGAACTTTCCTTATAAAATTTTGAAATGTTTTTACTAATTCCAAAGAAAAGTATAATTGAAAGTAGACCTTGATAAATTCCGTAGCTAACGACACATTCGTTAGACCTGTACATCTTGTAGTTACAGATTACCGATATAGCCCTTGCAAGTGGAAAGGTAGAAGTAGCATATCGTTACTAATAACCCTTGAGTATGGATTTACCGATATGGATATTTAACAACTTTATGAGGGGTTCACTGTATTGGTTACTTCTTAAAGAAGAAGACCACACTAATTACATGATTCATCGTTAGAAGCCTTTCATATATAATATTTAATATGAAAGTGCTTTTCTGAGTTTACTACTAAGTATTTACATGAATATTGCTTACATGAGGCAAATAAGATTTGAATATTGTTATTGTTTATGAAAGACCATTTATTTTAAAATTTTGATTATCATACTAGCATATTTTCTGACTTGTCCCTCATTAAAACGATTTATTCACTGAGCTAGTGTATCAGTCCTCGATAAATGTTTATACAGAGAATTCAGGTGGTATTGACGATGATTTCATTAACTAGAGAGTGTGATTTGGTAGCATCTGGTGAGCCCGACATTGCTTGCCTGGCAAGGGATTTATCGAATTGCTATAATTTTTTTAAAAACCTCTTAGACTCACTCCATTTGTCAGTCCTTTACTAGAGTCATGATTATTTCTTCGTATTGTTTTGAAGTGACTAGTTTTATACTTCTTTTTGTAATTGGAGAAGAATTGAAATAATTGTGTTGATTGAATTGTTAGTGAATATTGGGTCATGCGTGTTATTAGTTCTATTTCTGATTTCTAAGACAAGGAATAATTGGATATGCCCAAAAATAAAAGAAACTTTGTGTAATTATTGTTTTTTTTCCTTTTGTAGATGTCATAACTAGATTATGACTAATCCTTAGTTGTTATTCGTCTAATTAATTTCAAGCAACCAGACTAACAAATTTAGACCTCTTAATATTCTACTATTATATAAGAGAGGATTTGCTCAAACCAGACTCCTCTCCGTCAACATACGTTCTTGGCATAATAGGGGTAATATTGATAGTTTCTAATTATCATGTTCAAGATTATTATACTTTATGATGTTAAATGTGTGCTTTCTTCTAATTGACAAAACAATTACAGTGTTAATTTGTCTGTATGTTTCACTTTTAAGTGTGGGGCCTACTCACGTGCTAGGAATTAAAGTTTTTTCAATTGTTCCTTATTCTTTTGTTGGAATTTATTTAAGTATGAAGTGAAACCAATTACTCTACTAATTTACTAATAAAATAAAATATTATAATCAATTATAATTGTATGCATAATATATAAGGTTAATTTATATTATCTTCGTATTAATAACATATAATCTTAATAATAGAATATAAATTTTATTCAGAGTAATCAATTACCTTTCAAAAATATATTTTCTCTATATTGTACAAATTTTTATTATGTTATCTAATAATATATTAAATAAACTTTGTTCAGAAGTATTTTTGGATTGCTGAATCACACACACAAAAAAAAAAACATATAAAACAACGGAGCCATCATAGTATTTTTGAACTCCTCCGAAAGGAAGGATGACAATTTAATTATGGCAAAATTAGCAAACTAGTCAAAATTAACAACTTAATTAGTGAAAAACTCATTACTTTAAAAATATTAGTTAAAATGTCAAAAATGTCATTATTTTGAAAAAGAATATGTATCCTAATTAAACCCCTATTTTATCTCCTAAAAAATTAATTTATTTACATTTCCATGTATATCCATAGTTCACTTTTTTCAAATTATTTTAATTTTAAAAAAATCAAAATCTGTAAATTTTCCAATCTCTCTCTCTTTCCATAATTAAAAAAAATAAAATTCTCTCTCTCTCCATATTTTCCTATTCATATTCCTATTCAACCTTCAAATCCTTCTTCTCTTCAACCCTAATTTTCTTATTATCTTCTACCGAAATATTTTTTTTATCTTCAAAATCTGGATTCACACAAATTCCTCTAATTAAGGTATTTTCATCGTTATCAATTTAGATTTATTTTTTTATTTTATTGTTGTTTAAATCATTGGTGAAAGTAGGATAATTCTCGTTTAGAACTATAAAACACTCTTCAATAAATGATTCTAAGAGATACTATTCATCTTAGTAAAATGGTTTCTAGTGATTTTCCATCATTTAATCTATGTATTACTCAAAAAATAACGGATATTGTAAAATCTGCTTCTAAAATTAGGAAAGAGAGACGACAAGAACAAAGTCTTCATCAAATTCAGATTGAAAATGTAACTCGTAGGGTACAAGAAAATGACGGAGAAGACCAAATTGTTGATGAAGAGGTATTTAAATATTTTTTACATGTTTAGATTTTTGCATGTTGAGTTGAAGTTAAAGAACAATTTGTTCAACAATGTGTACTGAATATATTTGTAAATTTCTTGTTATGTACATTGTGCAATATTTATTAGTTTGTATTTTGTATTCAGTTGTTATTTTATTATTGTATTTTGGGGTCAGTTTTTGTTAATTTTGATAATGTATCATTTTTTATTCATTCCTTTATATTTTTTCACATTTGTAGATATTCAATAATTTATGAATACATTTTACATGACTATGATATTTTAGATTTTATTAATGAACTTTTGTTGGATTTGTATTGTATGCTATGAAATTTTTATGTATTTGTATTTATAATTTTTTCTTAGAATTTTGTATCCTTTCTCAATTAATATTCAAATTAGTATGTATGCTATTAATAATTGTATTCATTCAAAATCTCATGTTGTATAGTTATGAATCTTGTATTTGTTCCTAATTGAATCCATCCCAAATGTATACTAACTAGATATGTATATTATTTACATGAAGAACAAAATCCTATTAGTTTCTTTTTTTTAATATATATATATATATATATATATATATATATATATATATATATATATATATATATATATATATATATATATATATATATATATATATATATATAAATTTCAGAATTTTGTATCCTTTCTCAATTTGTATTTAAAATCGTATGTATACAATTAATATTTGTATTCATTCAAAAATTATGTTGCATAGTTTATGAATTTGACATTTTTTTCTAATTTGTATTTATTCTAAAGGTATGTCAACTAGTTATGTATTTTATTTAAGAATGATTACACCAAATATTCAATTATTTCTTTTCAATTTTATATTTCATTCTCACTTTTTCATCATACTATTTTGTTGTATTTTATATATTATTATAAAAAATTCTAAATAAAAACTAGAATAAATAGAAATACAAATAAAATAAATATTAAAATGAATACGAAATACAAGATTTTTGAAGAAAAAAATAATTACAAAGGGAAAAAAATATGAATACAAATATATTTCTTAAATAACTATATAGATACATTTGGAATAAAAACAAACTAATAAAAAACTATAATGAATATAAATATAATATATTTTGGAATGAATACAATTTTAAAAGGTAAAATTTCTGGAGAAAAAAAAAACAAAGTTTAAGTTTTCTTTGAAAATGTAACTATTGAGAAAATTAAGTCATACTTACCTTTTTTTTGAAATATTCTCTCCCTTGATTTTCTCCCTTTTGTTATTAACTAATTATATTCTTTAAATAAAAACAAATAATAAAAACATAAATAAGATACATAACAAAGTAAAATTTGACATTTCTACTAAATATTGAAAGTTTGCTAACGAACCCTCTTAAATATTAAAATATTGACATTTTGAAAAATTTCCCTTTAATTATTTACCCATAAAGTCTGATTGATTTTATTTTTCTCTTTCTTCAATAGAAAGGAGGGGGTGGGATGGGGGGTCAATTTTCTTGTAGAGCTGTTTGCACAAAAGATGCATGTACGGTTGTTCAATTCTATCTTTTTCTATTCTTTATCTTTCTTTTCTCTTTGCTTTATCATGTGAGATAGGGAAAGGTTTTATTTTGTTATTATAAGATTAAATTCTTGAATACTAATATCAGGATCTTGAACACGATAATCTTACATAGAGATCGTTAGGGGCACATACCTGATGAGGAAGACATTATCACAGAGAAAAGCGGAAGCGTTAGTTGTAAATTGGTTTCTACCTCCTTGCCCTAACTTTATGTTATCACAACCGTCGGCGATGAAATTATTGTAGAGAATATGTGATAACCCTAATGGATAGAGGGAGGATCAATTTATAGAGGTTATGATTCAATCTGGTACGTCCATCAAGTAACCAAAACGAGATCTATTCCTTATAAATACTATTTATGATATTACTTCGATTCCAAGTAAACTTGGGCTATAAGTAAGAAATAATTAATAATAATTAAATAATAAGTCTTACATTCTCCCACTTAGCCCAATGACCATATATCATTAATATTTAATAAACATTAGTTGTGCGTGCAATAGATCTCTTCTATAATGTCAATCATGCATACCACAATATAACAAACTACTAATGCGAGTTATGACGGTTGTACATAAATTTTAAGCTACATACTTCCTTCCATATACTACTACATTATAAATTTATCATACTAGATTCATAAGCTATAAAAGCATATAACATTACGGTCCACAATAATGTCTCATGGAGACTCATCTTGTAATTTCTCAAAACAATAGTGTGTACACCATTATGAGAAATAAGATATTCTTTAATGTATATCAGAAACACATAATTTGAGCTCAGAGTGTAAAACATCATAAAATGTATCAATCATATGTACAACCAAGACCTATTTTTTGAACATGTTCTTTAAATGTCTTTGGTTGTAAACCTTTTGTTAACGGATCTGCAATCATGAGATCATTTCTAATATTCTCAAGTAACACTCTTTGTTTATGAACTTCTTCCTTGACAGTAAAGTACATTAATTCCATATGTTGGAACCTTTGGAGTACTTATCATTCTTGGAGAAGAATAATGCTGCAGTATTATCACAATAAATTTTCAGCGGCTTGGTAATGGTGTCGACAATCCCAAGTCCTGAAATAAAGTTTCGCAGCCATAATGCATGAATTATGGCTTTCATAACATGCCACAAATTCTGCTTCCATTGTGGATGTAGCAATGACAGATTGCTTAGCACTCTTCCACGATATTGCTCCGTCAGCTAATAGGAACAAGTAACTAAATGTGGATTTTCTAGTGTCAACACATCCAACAAAATCTGAATCCAAATATCCAATAACTTCTAAGTGATTTGATCTCCTATACATGAGCATGTAATTTTTCGTTCCTTTCAGATACCTTAAGACTTTCTTTGCATCTTTCCAGTGATCAATTCCAGGGATACATTGACATCTTCCTAGCATTCCGACCACAAAGCTAATATACGGTCTTGTGCAAGTTTGAACATACATCAAACTTCTAACAATAGAAGATTAAAGAATTGAAACCATTTCTTTTCGTTCTACATCATTCTCTGGGCATAATATGAGATTAAATTTGTCCATATTTTTTTTAAAAAAATAGGAACTATTCTTGCTGAACAATTGTTCACGTTAAATCTCTCTAGAACTTTTTTGATATAGTCATTTTAAGACAGTCCCAATAATTCTTGTGATCTATCATGAAATATTTCTATCCCTATCACATAGGATGTCTCACCCATATCTTTCATTTCAAAGTTCATAGAGAGAAAATCATTTGTCTCACGCAATTATGCCTAAATCATTAACAACAAGTAAAATGTCATCAACATACAGGATTAAAAATGTAAACTTACTCCCACTGATCTTTTGGTATACACGAATCAACGTAATTTCCTTAGATCCAAAAGATGTTATGGTATCATTAAACTTTATATATACCATTTTCGTGAGGCTTGTTTGAGTCCATATGTTGACTTCTTTACTTTATACACTATTTGATCTTTTTCTTTAATTTTGAAACCCTTTGGTTGGTCCATATAAACATCCTCATTCGAAGTCTACATTAAGAAAGACAGTTTTCACATCCATTTGATGTAACTCTAAATTATAATGAGCTACAAAAGTCAAAACAATTCTCAATGAGTCTTTCTTTGAGACCGGTGAAAATGTCTCTTTATAATCAATGCCTCCTTTTTTAGTGTATCCATTGGCAACAAGTCTGGCTTTATATTTTGAATCACGTTTGGTCGTAAAGACCCATCTACACTCGATTATTTTAGAAATTTTTGATATTTGAACAAGATCCCAGACTTTGTTGTATTCCATGGATTTTAACTCTTCATTCAAGGCATTAATCCATTTGTCAGACTCATTGCTTTTTATGGCCTGTGAAATAAAACCGAATCTTTATTAATTCCAATGTCAAAATCTGACTCTTGCAAATAAATCACATAATCATCTGAAATGACCGATTTTCTTTCTCTTTGACATTTTCTTAATGACACTATTTGTGGTTCATCTGTGTCAGATGTTTGTGAGTTAGTTCCTTCTTGAAGTGTTTCACCCAAATATTGTTAAACGTTCTTAAAGTGTTCTTCAACTAGAGGGACACCATTTGTTGTTGGTGTGGAAATAGGTACATTTATGGGTAATGAAGTATTTACCCTTACCTCATTAATTTCCACACTTTATCGTCCAACACTCCCACTAACTTCACCATTCTCAATGAATTTTGCATTACCGGTTTCAACAATTCTCGAACTATGATTTGGACAGTAAAACTTATACCTTTTAGATTTCTCTGGATAACCAATAAAGTATTCACTTACCGTTCGAGAATCTAATTTCTTTTCATGTGGATTATAAACTCTAGCTTCCGCTTGACAACCCCAAACATGCAGGTGCTTAAAATAGGCTTCCTCCCCGTCCCTAGTTCAAAAGGGGTCTTTGGAACTGCCTTAATAGGAATCCTGTTTAATAAATATACAACGGTTTTAAGAGCATACATCCACAATGTTTGGGTAATGAGGAATTACTTATCATACTCCTAACCATATCCATAAGTGTTCGATTACGCCTTTCTGCAACACCATTTTGTTGAGGTGTTCCCAGAATAGTATATTGGGCACATATGTCATGTTCTTCAAGGAATTTTGTAAATGGACCTGGACATTGTCCTAATTCATTATATTTTCCATAATATTCACCACCTCTATCTGACCTAATGATTTTCTCTTTTTTATCAAATTCTCTTTCAACCTCATTAACGTACACTTTGAGAGCGTCTGCTGCTTGAGATTTTTCTTTCAATAAATAGATAAATCCATAACGTGAAAAATCATCGATAAAGGTGATAAAATATTTTTCTCCACTTAAGGATGGAACATCAAAGGGTCCGCAAATATCAGTGTGTATAATTTCAAGGAGTTGTGTGCTCCTTGTGGAACCTTTCTTGGTATGTTTTGTTTGCTTTCCTTTAATGCAATCCAACCATATATCAAGATCAGAAAAATTTAAATTCAGAATAATTTTATTTTTTACTAATATTTTTAATCGTTCTTTGGATACATGACCCAAACGTTTATGCCACAAATAAGCAGAACTTTCATTTAGTGAACTACGTTTAATTCCAACATTTTGATGAATAGTAAGTAGGGATTCAGAAAAATTATTATCGAGTTTCAATCTATATAAACCATCACCAGAACCATAAAAATAGTATTCTTATGTATATTGAAACATCCATGTCCAAACTTATAATCAAATCCAGAAACATCAAGTCTTGAAAGGAAAATCAAATTTCTAGAAACTGAAGGAACATAAAGAGTTTGTAATAGATCAGGGTGATGTCCAGTCTCCAAGATCAATCGATAAGCCCCTATACCTTCAATTTGAGCCTTCATGCGATTTCCCATGAACACGAAGTCCTTATTTGAATTTGTGGTTTGGATCATAATGAATCCCTGCAACATAGTGGATACATGAGTAGTTGCACCAGAATCAAGCCACCAAGTATTATTAGGAACTTCTACTAAATTTTATTCAAAACATACAAAAGCACTAAATGTACTTTCTTTTCAAACCAAGCTTTACGTTTCAGGTAATCTTTCTAATGGTGTCCTCCCTTTTTACAGAAACGACACACATCAGCCTTAAGTTCCTTATGAGAATCCTGTGGAACTTTAGTAGGTGCTTTCGTTTTCTTAAACTTGTTGGCCTTCACTTTAAGTCCTTTACTAGCTTCTTGACCCATGAGATTAATGAAATGACCACCTTGTTTCTTATGTCTTGAATCCTCTTGAGTAAACATACTGGACAATTCACTAACATCCCCCTTATCCTTAATAGTGTTATAGTTAATTTGAAATGGTCCATACTCAAGAGGCAACGAGTTCAGAATGAACTGAACCAAGAAGGTGTCATCCACTTTCATCCCCAAGGTTCGAAGTCTTGTTGCAATGTTAGTCATCTCGATGATATAATTTTGCATACTACGCGACCCATCAAACTTCATGGTCGTGAGTTCAACCATTAGTGTACCAGCGAGAGACTTATCAGCAGAACAAAAACGTTCTTCCACAAACTTCAGGTATTCCCTGGTACTTTCTGTTTGTGAAATAATACTCTTAATGTTGTTAGCAACAGTCATTCGCATGAACATAAGACTCATATGTTAGAGTGCTCCCATGATTTATGAAAAGACGTCTCATCATCACTGCTCTTATCAGTAATGACAATGGGTATATCATTCAGTAGAGCCAAGTCAGATCCATTACACCTAAGTGGAACTGGACTTGTTCATGTTATTCAGAGAAGTTCAATCCATTGAACACAGTAACAGACGAAGCATGCGAATGAAGATGAATAACTGCAAAATAGATATACATGCTCACAAATCAAAAAATAATATGAATTCAGTAAAACGATAAAAAATATATCGTAATCCTCCTTTGGGTAGATACTACGACACATTATCATAATTTAAATGCCAATTTTATCTTTAATAGGCAATTGAATACTTTTAATCAAACATATATGACATCTTTGGATGTAAAATACATATTTGATTAAAAATATTAATTTACCTCATAATTTTCACTATTCTTAGAATGATAGATTCAACTTTGGGTAAATTCTTAAGTTCTAGCAATAGTGAAAGTCAATTTATCTATTTATTTTCCAATATTGACATTGAATTAATCTTTATAGATTAATGACATGTCACATCCAAGGAGCACCCCCTAGACGTAACCGGCGTCGTCGTCCTCAAAGAGGACTAAGACTAGCCTCTTAGCATTCATCATTACATTCATAGGTTAAAAATGCGGAAAATTTAAAACTTTTCGATTACTTCTACATTGAGGTTTACTTAGACCTCTCACTTACACACAATATATATTTATCGAGTATACATAGACCCTTCGTATAAGAAGATTACATAGTCTTCTACTTTTATTTCACATCCATAGTATAAGATAGTCTCATAAGAAGTCTATAACATTGTCTCATATTAAACCATCTAGACAAGAGTATAACAATTTGAGCATAACCCTTACATCAACAATCATAGCCACATATAGGCTTTACAATTATAGTACTAAAATGAAAGAGAATGAACAAAGAGTCTTTAATACTAAACAACATCCATAAGGTAGATAATGGCGTCGTACTCGAAAAGTGAGGACCTACCGAACTTAGAAGATAAGAATCCAAGTAGTCTTCAAATGGCCTTCTACTAATCTCAACGGCCCGATCCTACATTTGTAGTAAACATAAGAGATGTGTTAGTACACACTTGTACTAAGTATGATTATATGCACATAAACAATTGAAATCATGCTAAAGAGGACATTTGTTCAAACCATGCTAAAGTACTTTGAAAAGCCTTATGCACAATCAAAAACCCATATAAGCCCATAATCACATAATCCATAAGTCAAAACCACAAGACCAACATCAATAAGTAATAGTCAAGTCAACATATACAAGAGTTCATAACATCATAATATAAGCAAGACCCTTACTCATAACCCACCATTTAGCCTACAAGTGCAATGACCAAGCAAAGCCCAATAACCTTACTCAATCAAGTAAACTAAACAAAGATCACAAGTAATGCCCTACTCAACATAACATAGCATCAATAGTAATCATCATCATATTTAGCAATATAGACCAATAGCATGTTCATCAATGAAACTAACATCATAAAGGATCATCAACATGTAAAGTCAACATAAGCATAATATTGACTTTATAAGATCATTATAACATAAGAACATCCTCCTAGTACTTCCTTCAAAGCGCAATTCCTAGGTAGGGTTCCATACCCCTACCTAGACTAAGCCAACCTCTCAAGTCACCCTAGTTAGGGTTCACATCATTACTTCATTTTACTTGGGAACACTTGCCTTAACCGACATAGACCACAAGAGCTAAGTTGGAATCCGGTGTTATAAAACCTTACACCGATGGAAGGCGGATTACCGGCCAAAGTAGTACCAAACATGAACATAGCATCTAGGTGGATCCACTAGCTAGTATTCCTATGGTGGCAACATAGTTTATGGAGCTTGGGGGCAGTCATGGAAACATCACTCTATGCCCTTTTTGGAATATGAGGCTATCCACCCCGTGAGGACTATGGTGAACCCTACCTTCCCTCCTTGGAAAGGCGCCACCCCTCATCTACAAGTTCACTCTGTGCTAAGCGAGAGTCCCTTTGGAAATGTCTTTAATGCCTTTATTAATGATCATAGCTTAATTAGGTCATAGGGTCTATCCCTTATATAATCATACTCATCGTAGCTCAATAAGAATTGCATGAGTATTTCCTTTCATTACAATTTATACATGTGAGGTTAGCACCTTTACATAGTCACATTGTAATAAGGCGTATTGGTAAGTTATCACCATCCTTATAACATTTACATCTTAGCTAACAACTCACAAACCATATTTAAGACATTTCAATTCAACCTCATACCAACCCTATCAATCTCATCATAAGGTATACTTCAATATAGCTTCATCACTAAACACAAGTAATCATAATTGAAGTAAAGGTTAGGATCATAAAGACTTACCAAATCTCCTTCAAAATCCATCATCATAGTCTTACCATCAACCAACCAATTACATCCAATAATAAGTGTAGTAACATCAATCAATAGTAATGAACACAAGAAGTAGGTCAATTGCATCATCACTATCCCAATTAACATCAATTCATAACCTAGGGTTAGGGGAATTAGGGTTCATCATGAATTCATCAAGAATTAGATCCAATCCCGACAATACATTACCCTAGTCAATCCATACGTGAATTAGCATAGATAAAACAAGTCTAATAATCAAATCATTCTTCAATTCCCATCAATTCATAACCAAGATCCAATATTTGGGAATTTGGGGAAAGTGACATGATCTACATGAAATTGCATCAATTAACATTAATTAATCAACAACCTATACTCAATTAGTCATAGGAAATCACAATTTATCATCAATTTGAAGTTTAGAAGAAAACCCATTAGAATTGGAAAACCCCATGGAATTGGGTAATTTAGAAATCAAATTTGAAAGGACCTCTTGGGGAATGGAATCCCAAGAGTGAAAAACCCATAACTTAATGAAAATAAATCCACGAAATTGAAGTGAAATCCTAGAGAAATTGACCTTCTTCTTCAAGCTTTGTTCCTTGTTCAATGGAGGAATTGGGGAGAGAGAAAGTAGAGAGAGGTGAGAGCTTTTGGGTTTTGTTTTGGGAATTGGGTTTGGATGAGTGAAAATGACTTTAAAATGACCGTTAGGCTATATACAATCACCCTCTAAATTACCCAAAACACCCCTCACTTAATTTGGTCTTTTTGTGAAGTTAAAATGTCAAAAATACGATTTTTCCGAATCAGGAAAGTGGCTCCGCGTCGCGAGGCCAACACACATTTTATTTTTTGAAAAATGAATTGAGTCATTAGGGTCCGTGTGAGCTGTGCTTCGCGCAGCAGTCCTTGGAATCTTGACCCACGCAGACTGCTTTGGCAGCCTGCCCACCCATATTGGGGTCCTCCTCAAGGATCCTTCTTGTGGTCCTTGGGACGTCATTATTCGACATTTAGACTCTCTATACTACACTATATCTATCCAAATTCTTTTTACAATTTTAGACTTCATTTGACCCTCCGAAACCTTCACCAAACTTAGCGACGTCAACTAGTTCAATTTAAGCTAGTTTCCGGACGCCATGGACGTTCCTTGACGTCTTGGCTCTAAAACTTATCAGATGACTTATAAACATTATTTTAGGTCTTAGAAAAGTATATAAACCTTTAGACACTCATGTTAGGCTCTAGATTAGGTATCGAGTTTTCGGAATGTTACATTTTATCCCCCCCTTAGGAACATTCGTCCCCGATTGACACTAAACTTTTAAAAGGGAAAAGATAGAATCAAGACTAGCATCCCAACAAAACAATATACTACAACATCATCATGAGTTACAACGCAAATCAACATAACAATATGACATTTACAGAATGACTCAAAACATCAATTTTACACATAATGGCTTAAAGTCACAACATAAGGAATTTCCTTCCCATAACAACATGAGCTCCACATATCATTAAAGAGTCAATTACGCCAAAGTTCCTTTCTCAACATATCAACATGCTAAATATCACATTATGAAGACAACAACATACCAAGTACACAAATAAGTGCAAGTCAAGCAAAAGAGTATTTTTTCATGATAATTCACTATAACATAAACCTTTTTACGTTAAACATGCACAACTTTGCAAAACAAGTAAAATTCAAATTAAATAATTATTTTTTATTATTAATAAGAACAACTAACCTTCGTTAGGAAAGAGGTGAGGATAACGGGACTTCATGTCGGCCTCGGCCTCCCATGTTGCTCCCTCAACTAGGTGGTTTCTCCATAACACTTTTACGGAGGCCACCTCTTTGTTCCTCATCCTCTTCACTTGACGATCAAGGATTTCAACCAGAACCTCCTCATAGGAGAGGTTCTCCTTTACACCAAGACCCTAAATAGGAAGAATGGAATCGGGATTACCAATGCACTTCTTAAGCATGGATACATGAAAAACCGGATGAACCGAAGATAGTTCACTAGGGAGTTTCAACTCATATGTGACCTTACCAACCCTTTGCAAGATTTCATAGGGACCCACATAATGAGGACTCAACTTCCCTTTTTTCTTGCCAAATCTAACCACCCCTTTCATAGGCGAAATTTTCAAATACACCTTATAACCCTTTTCAAATTCAAGGTCTCTTCTCCTATGATCGGCATAAGTCTTTTGCCAACTATAGGCTGTTTGCAACCGGTTCCTTATGATATGAAATTTCTCCAAAGTCTTATAGATCAAATCAGGACCAAGAAGCGAAGATTTGCCAACCTCAAACCACCCAATAGGAGATCTACACCTCCTACCATACAAAGCTTCATAAGGAGCCATGGATATGGATGAATGGAAACTATTATTATATGAGAAGTCCACCAAAGGAAAATGCTCATCTTATTTTCCCTTAAAGTCAATGATACAAGCTCTAAGCATATCTTCAAGTGTTTGAATAGTATGCTCCGCTTGACCAGCCGTTTGAGGATGAAAAGCGGTGCTCAACTTTACTTGAGTACCCAAACCACTTTGGAAAGACCTCCAAAACCTAGATGTAAATTGAGCACCTCTATCCGATATAATGGACAAAGGAACCACATGAAGATTCACTATCTTGTCAATATAGATCCTTGCATAGTCTTCCGCCAAATAAGTTGACTTAACGGGAATAAAGTGAGCGGATTTAGTCAATCTATCCACGACCACCCATATAGAGTCATATTGATTTTGAGTCTGAGGCAACCCCACTACGAAATCCATGTTGACATCTTCCCACTTCCAAGTAGGAATTTGGATTTCTTGTAGTAGACCACTCGGCTTTTGGTACTCGGCCTTCACTTTTTGGCAATTGGGACACTTTGCAACAAACTCCGCAATATCCCTTTATAGGCTATCCCACCAAAACAACTCTCGAAGATCATGGTACATCTTTGTAGAACCCGGATGAATAGAGTAACGGGCTCCCTGAGTTTCCTCAAGGATCCTATTCCTTAAATCATCCACATTAGGCACACACAATCCACCACAAGAAATCATAATTTTAACGACCAAGTCATAACGACGGGATATGAATCGGGTTGTTAAAGGTATATTTATAGCGACAATAATTTTTTATTCCATCATTATAATTCTGTTTTCTATTTAACATCCACAATATGATAATATCAGATTGTAAATAAAATTAGTATCTGGTTGTAATAATAATAAAAAATATCACTACATTAATAAAGTTACCCTCTTCCATCTTTCAACTACACACGTTTCTCCACCACTCCCACTCCTTTGTGAAGAAAACATTATTGATATACTCAACATTTGTCTTTTTCCATGGTTGTTAGAGAATTCAGCAAGCAGAGGAAGCATAGCAAGCCTTTCAAGAACAACTTCTCTCCATTTCAGTTATAGAAAAGAGAGTGATGTTTATAGAAAAATCTACAAAGCATTGCGTCTCTTCTAGGTTTGTTAGAGGAGAATCAGCAGATAGGTTTCTGTTGTTATTGCTCTCTGTCAATTTGCTACGAGTGATAATATACAGACGTGTTCTTGGAGTTCCCATCTCTTCTTCAAGGTAAATTTGTTATTATATCTATTGAATTGCTTTATGGAATGAATAATTTTTTTCAATTCTATATATTTCCAAATTTTAGGTTTCTGTTTAGGTTTTTCTTCTTTTTTGGTGTTCTTGATCTTACGTAGATAAGTTGTAATAATAAAAAAGTGTGATGATGATAGTTATTGAATAATCTGATAATTCTGATAACAAAATCTCCACAATTCTTATGATTCAAATTCTTTGAAGTGAACTGCATCATTTAACCTCTGCTTGTCGTTTGTTATGTGTACTAATTATTTTGTTTCTATTTTAATCATCTATTTTGTGATTCAAGACAATGAAAAACTTAAGTTTATGTACTAATAACAATCAGACAGTTAACATGAATCCAAATACTTATAGTTACTTTTGTTTTATTGCATCATATAACATATGCTAGTCATATCTTATATGTACTGAGTTGCTATACTTTTCTCTATATTTTTTTTATAGTTCAACACAGTGAAAAAATTAATCCGCCGTACTAATAAGAATACTTTTCACTATGTTACCACGAATCTAAAATACAATTTGATAGATTCTTCTTTTTTTGTTCTACTCGTCATATTATATGTGTACTCATTTGCTCGTTTCTGGTTTTCTCTATGTTTCTTATGGTTAAAGACATGGAAAAACTTAAGCTGCCACTAATAAGAATCCATCAGTTAACGTGAATCCAAACTATTATTTGATGGATTCTTTCTTTTATATGAAGGGAATTAAATATATCGTCAAACTAGGTAAGAGTACAGGGAGTTCTGTGTTGCATTGATAATTCCACAGTAAATGAAAAGTACACTGTAATTATGGTTGAGTTCTACATTAGTGGGATAATAAGATCCCACTTGTAGAATTTTCTCTGTCGATTTGACTTTTGGTTGACTACGAGTGTGGGTTGGACAAAAAGAGGTGCTTCTCCCAAAGAAGATATTCCATTCAAAATGTCATCACTTAAAGTTGTCTTACCCAATCTACTGCAAGCCTATTAGATAGTTGGTGGGAGATCCAGCCATAATCATGTAGAATGTGACCAAACTATGAAGTAGGAGCATTTCTAAGACCAAGTACTTGTGTAGCATTAATTTCGATGATTACTGTAAGTTGTGCATTAAGAAAGCTTAAGTCCATGAAAACGGGCAAGTAACATAAACAATAAGGTGACAGCAACACGAATAGTGTGTGTGAAAACCAAAATACATTTTCCTAAACAATAAGCTGTCAGAGCAATCAATGTATGATCTCGTAAGTTTTACATGTATGATTTTGTATAACCAACTGGTCCTCCCCTGTCGGAAACAACATCAAAGGCCTCCATCGACATTTAACTTAAAGGAGTTATGTTTTTTAGGCAACCATTTAAGAAAAATGAGTGTATACATAAGTTTTGGCTTAATGATTATGATCTAAAATGCAAAGTTATTGCGCCTGGATTGTTGTTGTAAAGTATAAATACAAAAAACATTAGTTTTGAGCATAACTTGTGTAGTTGAGAGGTCATCAAAGCATCTTCTACTTCTTTAATTCCAGATAGTCCATAACATGGTAGCAAGTATTAACTTCCAAATCTTTTCTATGGTGCTGTCAACTTTCTAGCGGGTCAAGCCTTCAAAAAATTTCATGATAGTGTTAGGCATTAACTTCTAAGGCCAAAAAAGGCTGGGGAACATCTTTCAAAAGTATGCTGCAGCCAGGCATTGCAGAAACATATGGCTGTGAGTTTCTGCTGCTCTGTTCAACATGTGGCATCTATTCTCATTCTGAATCTTCCTTCTTGTAAGGTTAAACTGGTACTGGATTAAATTCATGCATTACTGTCCACCAGTTCTTGTCTCCACTTACAAAATTACATCTGTATTAACATTGATCAACTAATTTTTAGACTTCCCTAAGGCAACATATCACTTTCTATAAGATTGTTTACTACTTTATGCACACGCAATAAAGCATATACAAGACAAGGATCACAAAAACATAAGACATGTTCATGAACAAGGACAATATCATCATAAAGTCATATCAACCTTTCATGTTCATTAGTTCATATCATCAACATACAAGACCCTTATTGTAATGTGTGTACATCTGTTTCTCCTTGCCTTAACTGCTGGATAATTGTAAGTTCTATTTTTTCCTTTACGTCACAACTTCTTATTCCTTACAACCTGTTGTTTATTTAAAAAAAAATAGATTATACAACCTGCTGCTTGCCTGCTTTAACTTAGGACAGATGTATTGTTGCACCTAGATTACTATTGCCTTAGTTTCTTCTAACAATTTTTGGCTTGCTGCTACATTATCTACTGTTAACCGATAGGAAGCGTTGGTTAAAGACATTTAGGTGTTTAGCTTCTGCTCCATAATAATGTGATTAATACAAAATCTTTTTTTTTAATTAATAAATATTTAAGAAAAAAATTGTACATTGTTTAAAGTTTGAAATTTATTCAGCAATGGCATGTGTTAAAAGAAGAATTTCAGCCTTCTCTCGCCACTACTCATCACTGATTGCTCATCAGAATTGCTCATCTGTTGGTCTAGCTCTTGTCTATTGCTGCTTGATAAAAAAATTATGCATTCTCAGAGTGCTCTTCTCATCAAAGGTAAGTTTATGCTTTTCCACATGTATTAATGACTTTTATTCTATGGTGCATCTTGTTTAATTACTCTTTTTAATTAATGAGTTATTAACTAATCGAGCAGTGAGGGGTGGTCAGATATAAGTATTGTTTACCTTAGGTAGTTGTTGCTGAACATTTTTCCAAAGGAGTTTTTTCTTAACTCTTTTTCCAAGATTTACTTTTCTTCTAAATAAGTGAAGTGAACTTTTGGTTGTCCTTATAGTGACCCTAGAGTATTCTTAAATTTCTTTATTGAAGTTTTATGTTATTCGTAAAACACATAAATAAAAACTCGTTCCTCAACTGGACATGCGCAACCTGCGAATGAAACCTCTTAATCTATGTGCTTGTTATAATTAAATCATATGATAACCCTCTAGGAAGCACGAGTATCTATTTGAGCAGTACACTGTTTTATATTTGGATGCATGTTGCCTCTCACTAGCACTTCTTAGATGATGTTCTTCTCTGTACAAGCCTCTTGTCTCCTTCTTTGCTAGAATATTTTATTGTTCCTTTTGAACCATATCTAATACACAACATCGACAAGTGTGACTACATATTATAGCCATGTTCCCCTTGACTTTCTCCTAGTTCATGCACCATTGAACTTCCTATATCCATGATCAGGGTGGTCTCATTATTCCTAGCCAATCAAAAGTTTTCTCTATATGCTCTTTGTTGTTGGACTTTCTAGGTTGGTGTCCCACAGTCACTCACGGCACACTTGCATCTCTTGATGATCAGTCAGTATGTTGAAATAGCTAATGAATTCTACTTAATTGGGATTTTCATGATTGGTGGGGTTAATTCCAAGATAAATTCTCATCTTGTCACTGCAAACATCAGTAGTAAAATGCAACTACAACAGCTGGACTTGTTGCCATGGTACAAGTGGCTTTACATGCTGCACTGCAACTTCACTTGCTTGTACTCTCTTCTTGACCTATCTTTTAGAGTATTCCTTTTAAATGGCTTCAACTGAAAGAGAGGACAAGAACTTGACTCTTGGAAATCACTTTCTAGTTGTATGTCAAAGAACTTCATCTGCAAAGATCACCAGTTTTCGAGAATTATATATTAAGATGTTTTATTTTCTATCAAATGTAGTCATACTAATCCATGCATAAATTTCAGAGGCATATAAACATATTAATGATATGAGAGATTTTATCACAGCCATTTTTATTTAAAACATTTCAGTTGTACTAGCCATCACCCGGTAATGCATAGTTTATATCATCCTCTAAAAAAATGTGTGGTTGTAGGGTAATTTATCATAAGTCCTGTTTTCTATTTGACGATTTCTTCGGGATTCGTTTGCAGTCACCAAATGCACTTTGAATGTCTATAGTCTCATAGATTGTTGGGGCATTTTCCAAGTCCCCTGAAAAATTTGAGGAGTCTACTATCTGCAACATAAGTTCCAAAAGCAAGCACACAATTCCACTTATGAAGACGAGAAATGATATAACCGAAGAATAATGTTCATAGCTCTAGTAATCTATTTCTTAGAACCTCAGACAAATTGTTCTCGAAAAAAGTAGCACTAAACATTCAAGATATATATGGTGATAGTAAAACACTTTGGAACCATGTCAATGACTACATATACCCTTGAAAAGTAAATCTCCAGTATGAACCAGCTTCATGAATTGAGAAATCATACACGACTTCGCAGAAAGTAACTCTATATCCTAATTACTATTTTTCAATATCACATTAGACTACGGAGAGAATTATAAGAATGTAAGCAAACAACTGAAAATATGCTATATTCAGCCGTACTAAAATTTATTATTCACATGTTTTTAGTAAATTAAATTTTTTGCATTCTTTTCGTAATTTTTAAATTTTTTTTGTGTTTAGTCTTTATGATTTTTTTTTGCTAAACTGACATAAGTTTTTTTACAGCTCAAGAATTCCAATATAAATCTAACGTTCAAGAAAGTACGGAGAAAGTTGAAGTTCAAAGTTCTTTTACCAATTTGATTCTGGGTAGTTTAAAGACGATGTCTTATTATTTAGATATGTTGCAATTTTCTCATTTTGGGAGTTGATAAAGATAGGTCATACTAACTTGAATATGATCTATCTTTCTTTAATTAGTTATTTGTATAAACAATGAAGTTTATTATTAAAAAATATTTTTTGGTATTTCTGTGTATTAAATATTCAATATTATTCACTCGTATAAACTTTGTATAATAGTAAATAAAAATGGGGTCTTTAAAATTCATTTACAAATAGCTTATGAACTATTGAAACGGCCATTACCGACGGGAAACTTGGTCGTTAAACGTATTGGTAAGATACTAACATATAAATTAACGAAAGGAGTTTCGATCATTAAAGTATATGTACTAAGGGGAAAACCGATCACTAAAAAGGACATATAACGACCGTAATTAATGTGGTCGTTAAGGAAACTTTTAAGGACCAAGCTAAAATCCGGTCGTTGACTTTTAACGTCTGGGATTTTAATGACCGGCGACGACCGGATTTTGTCCAGTCATTATTTACATATAGCGACCGGATGTAGACATTTAAAGACAAAATTTCCCCTCATTAATGACCTATTTTGTTGTAGTGATCTCCATTTGTACCTAAGAACACCATCCCTTCTTGAGTGAATGACTCATTCATCTTACAAAGTATCGATTCTTTCAACTCCATCAACAGTAGATCAAGGTGTTGCTTAGACTTCACCTCGACCACCAAAGACAACTCAGAGTTATGATGTACCACCATACCACCATTTGGAGAACGAACCCCTAAACAAGCCAACCTATGAACATCATTCACTAGGTTTCTCTTGGATTCTTCCACTTGAGACACAATTCCCATGGACAATCGACTTAGAGCATCCGCTACCACATTATCCTAGCCGGGGTGATAGAGAACACTAATATCATAGTCTTTCAACAACTCTAACAATCTCTGTTGCCGGATATTCAACTCATTTTGAGTGAATGCATATTGGAGACTTTTATGGTCCATATACACATCAACATGAACTCCATAGAGATAATGCCTCCATATTTTCAAGGCAAATACCACCGCCGCTAAATCAGGGTCATGAGTCGGATAATTTTTCTCATGAACTTTGAGTTGCCTAGAAGCATAGGCTATAACCTTGCCATGTTGCATAAGAACACACCCCAACCCGACTCGGGATGCATCACAATATACCACAAAACCTTCAATACCCTCCGGTAGGGTCAATACCGGAACGGAAGTAAGCCTATCCTTCAACATTTGGAAGCTTCTTTCACACGCCCCCGACCACTAAAATTTCACATTCTTTTGAGTCAAGGTTGTCAAAGGGGAAACAACGGATGCAAACCCGTCGACAAACCTTCTATAATAACCGGATAGGACTAAGAAACTCCTAATATCCATAGGAACCAAAGGTCTACGCCAATTTTTCACCGTTTCGGTCTTCCTTGGATCAACCTCAACATCTTCTCTAGTGATAATATGACCAAGAAATGCTACCGACCTCAACAAAAACTCACATTTGCTATACTTGGCAAACAATTGGTGTTATTTAAGCACTTGCAACACCACTCTCAAATGGTCCATGTGTTCACCCTCATTCTTCGAATATACCAAGGTGTCGTCAATGAACACAATGAAAAATGAATCTAGGTAACTTCGAAACACCCTATTCATTAGGTCCATAAACGCCGCCGAAGCATTAGTGAGACCAAATACATTACTAAGAACTCATAGTGACCATATCTAGTCCGAAATGCCATCTTGGAAATATCTTCACCTCTCACCCTAAGTTGGTGATATCCCGATCTCAAGTCAATCTTGGAAAAGTAACTCGTAACTTGGAGTTGATCAAATAAATCATAAATCCGAGGGAGAGGATACTTGTTCTTGATTGTGACTTTGTTGAGTTGACGGTAATCGATACACATTCTAAGAGAACCATCCTTATTCTTCACAAACAATACCGGAGCTCCCCATGGAGAAATACTAGGCCGAATAAATCCCTTGTTTAGTAAGTCTTTGAGTTGAGCCTTCAACTCTTTCAATTCGGCCGGAGCCATCCGATAAGGAGGAATTGAAATGGGATTTGTATCCGGTAGCAAGTCAATACCAAAATCAATTTCCCATTCGGGAGGAATATCGGAAAGATCATTAGGAAAGACCTCCAGAAATTCCCTCACTACAGGGCGATTCAATAGGAGGAATCTCGGAGTCTAAATCTTTGACTCTCCAATATGGTATAAACACCCTTTAGAGATCATCTTACAGGCTTTCAAACAAGAAATGATACGACCTCTAGGAATAGAATTTCGCCCCTTCCACTCTAAAACGGGTTCATTTGTAAAGTTAAACTTCACCACCCTTGTTGTACAATCTATGGAAGCGAAACAAGCATGCAACCAATCCATACCCAAAATAACATCAAAATAAACCATATCGAGTTCTACTAACTCCACATGAGTAAATCTATTGGGCAACTTTATAGGACAATTTCTATATACTCTTTTAGCAACAACTGACTCGCCCATCGGGGTAGTCACCATAAAAGGTTCATTCAAGATATCGGGAAAAATGTCAAACTTTTTAGCTACTAGAGGAGTAACAAATGACAAGGTAGCACCGGGATCAAGTAAAGCATATACATCAATAGAAAAGACTTTCAACATATCGGTCACCACATCGGTGAGAAGTCTCTTGTTCACCCCTAGAGCGGAGAGAATAAAAGAGATTCTTCTTCGGAGCATCATCATTAGAACCACTTTCTTGTCCACTCCCCTTGTCTTGCCCCTTCAAATTTGGGCAATCTCGAACTTTGTGCCCACTTTTACCACAACTAAAGCAATGGTCCATCCCAATGAGGCAATCACCATAATGCTTCTTGCCACACTTTCCAAAACTTGGCTTTTTACTAGGTGAACTAGTACCTCTTCCTATTTAAAGCTTAGGGTTAGACATCCTATCATCACGAGCCTTAGGGTTAGACACTATATCGTCATAAGCCTTAGGGAAATTGGAAGGAACTTGATTTGAGAACCTCTTTTTGAACCTAGTCTTGTCTTGGATATCAAGCCTACCCATTGAAGAACCACCATCAAAAGACTTTGCCCTAATTCATCTCTACTCTTTCTCTTAACCCTTGTCTCTTACACTTGTTGATCATGAACCATGAGACAAGAAATGTTCATATTATCATGTAGCATATCCGAACGACATTCTTCTTTCAAGTCATCCGACACTCCTGTCACAAAGCGACTCATTTAATCTCTAGGATCGGAAACCAAAGAAGGAGCATACTTTGACAATTTAGTTAATTTCAAAAAGTAGTCAAGTATATCATACCTCCTTGATGAAGGTTGATGAATTCTTCCACTTTGGCTTCCCTCTTCTCTCTAGGAAAGAACCGATCAAGAAAAGCCTTCTCGAAAATCTCTCATGTCATCGGACCACCCCTTAGAGGCCTACTGTCTCTCCATTGGACGTACCAAGTTTGGGCCACATCTTTGAGTTGATAAGTACATAACTCGGATTTCTCACTAGCAGTCAACCCCATAGCATAGAGAATTTTGTAAGTTTCATCAATGAACTCTTGGGGGTCTTCCTCAACTTTGGACCCATAGAAAGAAGGAGGATTCATCCTAGTGAAATCCCTTAAACGGAGGCCATGGTGGTAATGATGTACCGTGGTTTCACGGTACTTTCAATGATTTTTCCTTAAGTTTAGTGTGTGTCTAAAGCCTTTTTGTATTGGTTTTAATGTAGTTTTCTCTTCGTTTGCAGGAAATCTGTCCAGAAGGAGAACGTGGGAGTATTGTGCTGAAAATTACAAAAGTGACAACCTACGGAGCCATCGATGGTCCGTCGTGACCTTGACGGTCTGTATGTGGCCACCGTAGTACGAAGAAAAGGGCTGCTAAAGGAAGTTGGGGAATTCTGACTAAGTGTGGGGCTACGGAGGCTCTCGACGGACCGTCATAGCCACGACGGACTGGCCGGCACATCCGTCAATGTTAACAGAAAGTAGCCCCAGTACCCATCTTCAAAAGATTCCAAGTATGGAAAGACGGAGGGCCTCGATGGTCCGTCGTGACCTCGATGGTCCGTCGCTCCAGTCGACGACTAAGACGCGTTTTTGGGCAGATTTTCCTTAAATAGATTTCCCTCTTTTGTTAGGATTCTAGTATTATAAATACTTGTAAAAACCTCATTTTTGGGGTTAGACTCTTGGGTATTTTTAGTTTTATTGTTCTAAGTGTTGAATTTTGGGATTTTTGGAAATTGCTTTATTTTTCGGAATCGTTTGTTGCAAGTTTTTGATTAATTCAAGTAATTTTCTGGATTTTCTTCAATCTCATCAAAGTAAGTGCATGAATTCTTATCTAATTAATATGAATTGTGTGATTATTAACATGGGTAACTAACTCCATAACTAGGGTTGTGGGAACCATGGGTAAATAACAAGGTAAAAACTAGCTAAAATAACAATTCTAGAATAGTGTCTTACATGTATTGATAATTCTTTCATTTAGAAGTCTTTTTAACGAGTGCACGCATTAGAATTCACCTTGTTGCTACTTGCCGGACCAAGGAGGTAGATAATAAGAAAAGAATTATCAACGTAGATTTAGTATACACTATCTAATAGGCTAGTGTCGATTGGTGCGAAGTAGCAACTAAGCCAAACATCGATTATGATGCTTAATATGAGGTAAAGGTAAGGTTTAGTAAATCATACACACGTAGCCGGACCAAGGTGCGGAGCAAAATTTCCTAGTTGCCGGACCAAAGAATTAGGGATACATAACTTACCACTTTGCATGCAAGATATTAGAAAAGGATTGTTACAACTAGAATTACCTAGTTATGAACCTATGGGGAACACTTAAGCTCTAGTTACTCTCATTACTTGATAAAAATCAAATCTTTGAACTTGTTTATTTAGAAATAGTTAATTCTATTGGTTACTTAAAACCCCCTTTTTGTTATTTGTTTTCGGAAAGGACTTGACTGAATAGAAGTAATAGTAGGTTAAAGTTAAGTATATATCATTTTCCTTGTGGGATCGACCCCAACCTCATAGTTGGGTTCTTTACTTGATACGACCGCTTATACTTCTTTTCGAGAAGTAAATTTGAGCGTATCAAATTTTGGCGCCGCTGCCGGGGAAAGTGGCTTTTAGATTAACTTTAAACTTTTTACCGAAGTTTAGTCAACATTTTCCTAATTTTACTTTTTCTATTTGTTTTTGTCTCTTGCAGATCTAACTTTTGTGTATGCCAAGTACGCGGAGTAGAGGAGAACCCATATTCGCACCCGACCCTGAATTAGAGCGTACACTGCACAGAATGGACCGAAATCTGGGTATTCTTGATGATGGTCCCAACCCGGATCTTCCACCACCGGTTGATGCTCATGCTCAAATATTACCTGAAAATCATGGGGAAAGTGAAATACGGAGGCAACCTCCCGCTCCACGCCCTCAAGAGTATTATATGGGATATGATAACATTACTGACTCTGACGAGCCACTTGTCTTGCCTCCCCTACCACATGGCCATACTTTCGTGGTACTAGTAGTCTGATGCAAATGCTCACCGCTAGAGTTTTATTTTCGGGGCTACCTTATGAGGATCCACATGCTCACATCGCCAAAGTGAGGTCGGTGTGTAAGAGTTGTGTAGGGAGGCCTGATTTGAATATGGACGTAATTGGGTTGAGAGTGTTTCCTCTCTCACTGATAGGAGAGGCTGCTATATGGTTTACAAAACTCCCCTATAACTCAATCTACACTTGGAATCAATTGAGGAATGTGTTCTTAGCACGTTACTACCCGGTGTCTAAGAAGCTAAACCACAAAGATAGGGTGAACAACTTTGTGGCACTACCGGGAGAATCAGTCAGTAGTTGGGACAAATTCACTTCGTTCTTGAGAAGTGTCCCCAATCACCGTATCGATGATGAGTCACTGAAAGAGTACTTCTATCAGGGACAAGATGATAATAATAAAGCAGTATTGGATACAATAGCGGGTGGTTCTTATGGGGAGTGTCCTTATGCTGGGATTGCTGAGAAGTTAGAGAAAATCTCCCGAAATAATAAATCTTGGAGCACTAGGAAGTCAGATACTGGGAGAAACACTTTTGCAGTGCAATCCGCACACAACTCAGCCACAGATGAGATTCGTGAGGAAATGGCTCAAATGAGAACTGAGCTTGGGTTGGTGTTGAAACATGTCACTGGGGTGCAGAAAAGGTAAATGCGGTGAACTACTTGTCTAAACCACCGCCGCCGAATGATGAGTATTACTATGAGGACTCTTATGCGGTAAATAAGTAGACGGGGGGTTTCTGACCAAACGCCCAAGGCTCCAATCAGGAGAATTGGCGCCAAGGTCAAGGAAACCAAGGTCGGAACTATGGTAATTACAATCGAGAGGGTCATTATGTCCAAGATGGGAATTACAACCGTGATAACAACTTCAACTGGGGTAACTATGGTAACAGAAATAATAGGAGTGGGCCCTATGTTCCACCTCAAAATCGTGAAGTTACTCCTAGGGACGGTGGAGGTAGTATGGCGCGAGTAGAGGATATGTTGCAGAAAATGATGAGGAGGTTCGATGCTAGTGATAAGCACACTAAAGAGTTGAGGAGTGACTTAGCGAGTATTGGGCAGAAAGTTGATACACATGCAATCTCGATAAAGCATCTTGAGTTGCAATTGGCCCAATTATCTTCGACTGTGAACCCATGCCAACCGGGCACTCTTCCTAGCAACACTGTCCAAAATCCGAAAAATGATGGACATTGTATGTCAGTCACAACTCGAGGTGGTAAGCAAACCATTGACCCACCGTTGCCGTCAGGTGTAGAAAAGGTGATAAGAGGTGATGATGAGGTAGTGGAGGTTAGTGGTGAGTTAGGAGACAAAATGGGGAAAGAAGCTGAGGTCCCCCAAAAGGTGATCCCCATGCCTAGACCATCACCTCCATTCCAACAAAGGTTAGTGAAAAAGACCGAGGATGGTAAATATCGGCGTTTTATCAACATGTTGAAACAACTTTCCATCAATTTCCCTTTGATAGAAGCTCTTGAACAAATGCCCGGTTATGACAAGTTCATGAAAGATATGGTTACTAATAAAAGATCGGTCAATTTTGAGGATGATGATAGAATGCAGCATTGTAGTGCTATTGCTACAAGGTCTCTAGTGCAAAAGAAAAAACATCCGGGTGCTTTCACTATTCCATGTACAATCGGGTTATTACACTTTGAGAAAGCATTATGTGATCTTGGGGAAAGCATAAATCTCATGCCTCTCTCTATTTACAAGAAGTTGGGTTTGGGTGACCCAAAGCCTACTGCGATGCGGCTACTAATGGCCGATCGAACGGTGAAGAGGCCTATTGGGATACTCCACGATGTGTTAATAAAGGTGGAGTCATTCATATTTCCAGCCGATTTTGTGATTCTTGATTATGAGGTCGATTTTGAGGTGCCTATTATTCTTGGGAGGCCATTCCTTGCTACAGGTAGAGCATTGGTTGATATGGAGAAAGGGCAAATGAAATTTTGGTTGAACAATGAAGAAGTGACTTTCAACATTTGTAGGTCCATGAGGCAGAGTGGTGAGCTCCAATCAGTATCTGCTTAATCTTACAGGGTTGAAAAGTCATCTGAGGTACAAATAGAAGAACGTCTGGGTGTAGAAGCACTAGCGGCAGTGATCATGAATTTTAATAGCGATTGCATTGAAGAGTATGGGTCATTGGTTGCGGCACTTGATCGAGGTGATGTTCGGTTTAAGGCAAAGAAATTTGAGTTAGATATGATGCATCGCGAGTCTCCACCCGCAAAACCATCTATCGATGAGGCTCCAAAATTAGAACTTAAGGCTCTACCACCTCATCTAAGGTATGTATTCTTGGGAAATAGTGACACTTTGCCAGTACTTATTGCATCAGATTTGAATGTGCATCAAGTTGAGAGTTTGGTGAAAGTGTTAAAAAGGTTCAAAAGAGCTATTGGGTGGACTATTGCGGATATTATTGGGATCCCTCCCGATATTTGTTTGCATAAAATCCAACTCATGCCCGAACATAAGCCAAGTATTGAGCACCAGAGACGTTTAAATCCACCTATGCAAGAGGTAGTGAAGAAGGAAATCTTTAAGTGGTTGGATGCTTGAGTGATATATCCAATCGCCGATAGTAGTTGGGTATGCCCTGTTCAGTGTGTACCTAAGAAAGGGGGAATGACTGTGGTCCCCAATGAGAAAAATGAGCTTGTTCTGATGAGGCCGGTGACTGGATAGAGGGTGTGTATGGATTACCAAAAATTAAATGCATGGACCGAGAAGGACAATTTTCCTATGCCCTTCATGGATCAGATGATGGATAGACTTACAGGAAAGGGGTGGTACTATTTTCTTGATGGTTATTCGGGTTATAATCAGATTTCTATTGCACCGGAAGATCAAGAGAAAACCACCTTTACTTGCCCTTATGGGACCTTCGCATTCAAGAGAATGCCGTTTGGGTTATGTAATGCACCGACCACATTTCAAAGATGTATGATGTCAATATTCTCCATATGGTCGAGGACACTATTGAGGTGTTTATGGATGATTTTTCAGTGGTTGGTGACTCCTTTGAGCGGTGTTTGATTAATTTGTCTGAGGTTCTTAAGAGGTGTGAAGAATGTAACCTTGTGCTTAATTGGGAAAAATGTCACTTCATGGTGAAAGAAGGTATTGTATTGGGCCATCGCATTTCAGATAAGGGTGTAGAGGTTGATCGAGCTAAAGTAGAGGTGATAGAGAGACTTCCTCCACCCATCTCTGTAAAAGGTGTGAGAAGCTTTCTAGGGCATGCGGGCTTTTACCGGAGGTTTATCAAGGATTTTTCAAAGATTTCACATCCCTTGTGCAAATTACTTGAGAAAGAGTGTAAGTTTTATTTTGATGAATCCTGTTTTAAGACATTTGGTGAGTTGAAGGAAAAGTTGGTGTCTGCACCTATCATCATTTCTCCGGATTGGAGCAAGCCATTTGAGGTGATGTGTGATGCTAGTGGGGTTGCTCTTGGTGTGGTATTGGGACAAAGAAGGGACAAAATCCTTCATCCCATTTACTATGCTAGTAAAGCACTTAATGAAGCCCAAAAGAACTACACCTTGACTGAACAAGAGCTCCTTGCTGTAGTCTTTGTTTTCGAGAAATTTTGCTCCTATTTGATTGGCACTAGAGTTGTAGTGCATACTGATCATTCTGTTTTGAGATATTTGATGGCAGAGAAGGATGCGAAACCGAGGTTGATTCTTTGGGTATTACTATTGTAAGAATTCGACTTTGAGGTAATAGAAAAGGGACCAAAAATCAAGTTACTGATCACTTGTCCCCATTAGAAGATGAAGCAATGAGGGAGTTAGGTGAAAAGGCTGAAATTGATGATACTTTCCCTGATGAGCATGTATTGGCTGCCTCCCAAGACTTGATTCCATGGTTCGCAAATTTTGCGAATTATCTTGCTAGTGATATCGTCCCACCAGATTTGTCCTTTCATCAAAGGAAAAAGTTCATGCATGATGTGAAAAAGTTCTTTTGGGATGAACCATACTTATATAGGAGTTGTGCAGATGGGCTTATTCGGCGTTGTGTGCCGGAAGTTGAGATGTTGAGTGTTTTGGAGGCATGCCATTCTTCGCCTGTAGGTGGGCACATAGTGGTATCCGGACTGCCCACAAGATTTTGCAATGTGGCTACTATTGGCCAACTATCCACCAAGATGCTCATGAGTTTGCCAAGGCATGTGATAGATGCCAAAGAGATGGTGGCATTTTGAGAAAGCAAGAGCTCCCTTTAAATCCCATTCTTGTGATTGAATTGTTTGATGTGCGGGGCATTGACTTTATGGGTCCATTTGTGAGTTCTCATGGATGAAGTACATTCTCGTGGCAGTCGATTATGTGTCTAAATGGGTGGAGGCTATTTCACTTGCAAATAATGAAGGGAAGAGTGTCACCTCGTTCTTGAAAAAGAACATATTTTCCAGATTTGGCACCCCAAGGGCTATTATTAGTGATGGGGGATCCCACTTTTGCAACAAGCTATTTAAGGGATTACTGGAAAAGTATGGGGTTCGCCATAATGAGGCCACTCCGTACCATCCTCAAACTAGTGGGCAAGTTGAGGTGTCAAACAGGGAGATTAAGCAGATTCTGGCAAAAACGGTGAATGCTAGTAGAACGGATTGGTCAAGGAGGCTTGATGATGCTCTTTGGGCCTACCGGACAGCATACAAGACTCCCATAGGTATGTCCCCATACCAACTTGTATATGGGAAGGCTTGTCACTTACCAGTTGAATTAGAGCATAAAGCCATATGGGCAATGAAGAAGTTGAAAATGGATTGGAATGAGGCTGCGGAACAGAGGTTAAACGGGTTGAATGAGCTTGATGAATTTCGCTTGAAGGCATATGCAAGTTCAGCCCTATACAAAGAAAAGATGAAGAAGTACCATGACCAAAAGATTGAGAAGCGCCATTTTTTGATTGGGGATTTGGTGCTTTTATTCAATTCTAGGTTATGTTTGTTTCCGGGCAAACTCAAGTCCAAATGGACTGGTCCCTACTTGATCACCCAACTATTCCCTCATGGTGCGGTTGAGTTGGAGAACAAGGAGGGTATGCGGTTTAAGGTGAACGCACATCGAATCAAAATCTATCTGGGGCATGCTGAAACGGCGAATGAAGTGATCGAGGCATACCATCTTGATGAAGTCTGAGTAATCAATATTCCTCCGTCGTGTCGTGACGTTAAATAAAGCGCTGCTTGGGAGGCAACCCAATATGTATCCTCTAGCCAACTATAGGTCTTTCGTGGTTTTCTAGGAATAGTTGCATTATTTTTGCTTTTATTACTTAATGTCTCGTTTGAATGATCTTTAATTTTTCTTTAGAAGTGTTGGCTAGAGCGTAGTTTAGGGTCCGTGTCCAAAAAGTGTCCAGAAAATACAAAACGATTAGCTTAATGGGTGTTAAATGTGCAGGTATTAAATCACCAGAAATCTACAGAAAATTGGTCTGCTGCACCCATCGACGGACTATCGTGCCATCGACGGACCGTCGGTGGGATCCATCATGCCCATGTATGTCTTTCAAATTTTCCAAGTTAGGGCACCTCGACAGACCCCCATGACGGACTGTCGACCCTGTTATGGTACGTCGATGGGGAATCGCCGCGTCTTTTCCTATCGACCCGACCCGACCCGTCTTGCTGAATATTAAAAGTTTTAAACCTTTAAAGTTCCCACCTCTTTATATAACCCCTCATAACCGTTTCTCTCCTCATTTCCTACCATTTCCCCCCATTTCATCACAATTAACTCCCATTCCCTCTACATCTTCTGATTCCCCACATTTTCCCCAAATTCCCACAGTCCCTTTCTTTCCCAATTTTCCCAGTTTCTTCAGTCCATTGCCGGTCGGTGTTCGTGGTGTTTGTGCTGCTGTTCAACTACCAGTGTCTTACTTCTTTCTCCTCTACTACAGTTATCAGGTATGTGCTTCCGATCTGTGAATTAACTATCGTTAATTTTTTGATATCTGCTTAAACTTGCTGTCTTACTGTGTGGGTCTCCAATTTTGGACCCTTATTGCATGCTAGAACTCACCCCCATAGTCCTAAGTTCCCGTAGATCAGTGATATTGAAAAGGAATGGGGGTGTTTTGTTAAAAAATGGAGTGTGTTTCCTGATTCTGTTTCTGACCTAGGGTTGATATGCTGTCGAATATTGAATGCTAAAACTCGAAAAATTCTTGCCCTAGGGATGATGGGATACTGGGTATATGTTTGGTAAACGTAGGCTTCCAAAAATAAGTAAGATAGGGAACCAATGTGGCTGCACAACTCTGTCCCTGTAGGTCAGTACGAGACCCTATCGATGGACCGTCGATCCTGCGATGGACCGTCATTGGGGTCTGTCAACCCAACTCCCTTGCTTACTCTAAGTGTCCATCGACGGACCCTTACGACAGACCGTCGTGCCTTCGACGGTCCGTCCTGCATAACCGTCGACACTGTCAGAACCTTTGTTTTTGATCTTTTATAAAAATAATCTAAGTGTCCTTCGACGGACACTCATGACGGACAGTCGTGCCTTTGACGGTCCATCCTGCATATCCGTCTCCTCTATCAGAACCTTGGTTTCTGACGTTTTTTAAATTTATTCTAAGTGTCCCTCACGGAACCTTGGTTTATGATGTTTTGAAAAATTTCTCTAAGTGTCCCTCGATGGACCCCCTATGACGGAACGTCTTGCCTGCAATGGATCGTCGATGGGTCCGTCCTGCACTCTGTACTTCTGCACTGCCATTCCTTTTATGTGTTTTGCTGCTTCCACATGTACTAACTACTTCTCTTTGTAGGTACTAATGGCTCCTCAACACGACCGTGTCTACTCACGAGGGCGTTCCAAGTTCGTCGCCCCGTCCAACCGACTGGTCATAGGCTCAGATGATGAGCGTGACTCGGAGTACGTGCCACCAGGCACCCGCACTGCTACCCCTGTTGCCCGCCCCACCAGAGCCACTCCCACGAGGGTGGAGCCTGGCATAGTCACTGCCTCCCAGTCTGACGAGGAGCGCATACTGACCGGCACACCTTCTGGCTCCGTGGAGGCATCCGGTTCTGAGGAAGCTTCCAGTTCTGAGGAGGTCTCCGGGTCTGAGGAGGCCTCTGCTCCCGCCACTGCATCCCAGTCTGCCTCGTCTGATGAGGCTGATAGTGCTGACTCTACCCCAGCACCCCAGACTGGTGTCCCCGCTCTGGGTACTGATCAGCCCAACCGATGGTGTGTCGAGGGGCAATACCAGATCTACACTGATTCTAAGATGCCCAATGACAAGGGGGTCATGACCCGGACCCTGACAGTTGAGCGGCGGGTTCTCATGGGGAGCCTTTCCACCATGCCGGCCGTACATGAGTTGTTCACCAGACATCGGCTGGAGTGGACGGCCCGAGATGTGGGCTGCTATAGCGAGGAGATGGTCTGAGAGTTCTACGCCTCCTATGTGGCAACTCTTCGATCACATCTAGACAGGCGGGCAGCCCCTGCCAAACATGCTCCTTTGGATTACGTTCGAGTCCGCGGCAAGCGGGTTGACATTTCCTTGCCGGCCATCCGCAGGTTTCTCTATGGTACGGATGTTGATGCCACCCGGACACCTCTCACCGCCGAGTTCGACTATCGGTGGAAGTTGAATAAAGATTGGCGGTTCCAACGTGAGCCAGAGTTGAGAGAGACCACCAAGCGGTGGATTGCATAGTACCTTTCCGTTGATGGTGAGGCTGCCGATTGGGTGCTGGAGCCCAAGGGAAGTATCAAGAAAGCTAACCCGACCTTCCCAGCCAAGTTTTTGTGGTTACTAGTCCGACACTGCCTTTCCCCCACTGCATCTGACAACATTGTCACTTGGGATCGTGCGATACTGAAGGCGGCGATGATTGCAGCGTTTGAGGTGGACTTCGCATCGCTACTACAGGCGGTGATGCACGAGAGGGCCTTCAAGGCCACTACTACTTACCCCTTCCCGTGCATGGTTTTTGCTTTGTGCAGGTTAGCAGGAGTGCCCGTGTGGCGCATTGATATGCTTAAGACCCTGCCTGGCACAGTAGATATTGGCCTCATTCGGGATGAGGATAATGAGTTGGCTCCCCACAGAGGGCCCCGTACGGAGGTGCAGCCGCTTGGTGAGAACCTAGCGGTAATGGTAGAGCAAGCCCAAGCGGCTACCCGGCTACATCGAAGCCTACCGACACCACTTTGGTCGAGTCTATCCCGTGTGGTAGCACAACTTCGAGCTCCTCCCTCTCGACTCCATCTACTACTCTGGTAACACTTGCTAGGGTCCAGAAACTTGAGGCCCAAATATCCACACTTCTGCACCACATCCAGCCTTGGATGCAGAGGTCTATTGCTGAGGCAGAGGAGCGCTTAGAGAGGAAGATGGCCCAGCACACTGAGCGGAAGGTCATGGAGGTCCACCAGCGCTTGGATGCTTTTGAGCTGAGGGTTCTCGCTCGGCCAGCCCCTACAGTGGATGTGACGTCTCCAGGCTGTTGTGGAGAGTTTGAGAGCCGACTTAGACACTATCCTAGAGGCTCGGGTGCCTGAGTCTGAGGCCCCTTCTGCAGAGCCTGCTGAGGACACGGTGATGGCTGCCCTGTTCACCACTACTGATGTGCCACCACCTCCACCACGAAAGCGTGCCAAGAGGAACCGGACTAGAGATGAGGATGAGTCCCGAGCTCGAAAGAAGGAGCGCCATGAGTTGGAGGCTGCAAGGAGAGCCTCGCTGATCGATGAGGAGGCCCGCCAGTTGAGGGTTATGGAGGTGGCTGCTGGAGCGTCTAGTTCCAGAGTTGCAGAGGCTGCGAGGAGCACTACTGATGGTGCTGTCACTACGGAGGACACTAATGATGGTGTCCCTACTTCAGAGGGAGCGGGTTCTGGAAAACCAGACCCGCCAGCTTGTTGATCACAGGCGCTTTGCGCCTCAGGTTTGCTTCACCTACCACTCTATTTTATATACTTTTATGCATTGGGGACAATTGCATATCTTTTTTGTTGGGGGTGGGGTAATTAGAAAGTGAGTGTTAGGGTGAAGTCTGAGTAGCCCAACTCACGATCCTCTCCTGGGGTTTTCTTGCCTGTTTTCTTTTTCCCCAAAAGACTGGTTACTTTATTGTTGAACCGGCACGTTGGTATCTTTTGTAGATAGTATAGAAAATGGACTCTGAAGCATGATGGCTAAATAAAATGATATCCTGATCTAAAGAAAATGATGTGTGACTAGTCACAGTAACTGATAAATGTGTGGCTCAAAGCATGACATAGAGATACACCACTTCATGACCCTAAATCTAAAACTCGAACTAGGTTTCTGATAATTTGATAGAGTAATGAGATGTCAAGTGAGTGTGAGGAAAATTTGAATATTCCACCATTGGTACTGAGCTAGAACTTGCCTGGTTAGTTCTGCTAAAAGTAAGCCATAATAGACAATTAGGAAAGGATCATAGGACCTTTTTCAGTATAGCCAATCTTTAGCCTAAATAACAGAAAACCGAATGAAAATAATCCCTTCTTGATCCAAATGATTTGAGCTTAAAATAGACCTTTCTTTTTCACCCGAACTGATCTTTTTTGGGAACAATGTGTTGGCCCTGGTCCCTCCTTGGACATGTGCACCTCAGCTTATGCCAAAAGCATAAGTTGAGGGTGGATAATGCAGCAAATAACCTTGTCGTGGCCCTGACCCAACTTTGGGTATTGTGTACCTTGACTCATGGCAAAGACATGAGTTGAGGGTGGCTATTATGAGGAATGCCCGGAAAGTGGGGTTGAAAGAATAAAGAGAGAGAAAGAACAAAAGAAAAATGACTCTACAAAAGTTGAAAGAAAAGTGAAAAATTTGAAAATTTGAAAATACAAGTAAAAAAAAAAAGAAAAAGAAAAGAGTCACTTACACAAAAGGAGAAAGAAGGGAGAATAGCAAGGTGAAAGAATGCAAGAAAATTAACAAATAGGGCGGAATAAAATGATGAAAAGGTAGGACGCTTAGTCATTATGTCAAGGAGGGCAATAAGTCACTAAAAATACATCTAAATGTACCCAACCTGACCCCGAGCCTAAGTTACAAGCTAAGAAAGTCCTATCGTGATCCTAAGAGTCTATTATGGTGAACTTAAAGCAGTGAAAATAAGGGCAAGCCTATGACAATAAGTATAAATGAGGTGTGAAGTTGTTCTGAGAGTGAGTGTTGAAAAATAATCCTTATACTCAAACTGAAATCATTGTGTGAAAATGAGGATGTTGTTTTGAAGTGAGGACACTAGTTGCAATACTGGAAAATTGGTACCTTGGTGAGAGAACAAAGAGGATAGGTGTCGGAGTGTGGTGAGTCTGTGTCATGGACTGATCCCATGATCAAGACTAACAGTGATAGCATGCATAAATCAATTTGAAAATAATCGAGATTGATAGCCAGATGATTGCAAAAAGCTAAAATAAGGATACTCTTGTACAAATATTTTGTGGTAAGTCATAATACATCGCTTGAGGACAAACAACGAATTTAAGTTGAGGGTGTTGATGTACCGTGGTTTCACGGTACTTTCAATGCTTTTTCCTTAAGTTTAGTGTGTATCTAAAGCCTTTTTGTATTGGTTTTAATGTAGTTTTCTCTTTGTTTACAGGAAATCTGTCCAGAAGGAGAATGTGGGAGTATTGTGCTAAAAATTGCAGAAGTGATGACCTACGGAGCCATCGACGGTCCGTCGTGACCTCGACGGTCCATAGGTGTCCACCGTAGTACGAAGAAAAGGGCTGCTAAAGGAAGTTGGGGAATTCTGACTAAGTGTGGGGCTACGGAGGCTCTCGATGGACCGTCATAGCCACGACGGACTGTCCTGCACATCCGTTAATGTTAACAGAAAGTAGCCCCCGTACCCATCTTCAAAAGATTCCAAGTATGGAATGACGGAGGGCCTCGACGGTCCGTCGTGACCTCGACGGTCTGTCGCTCCGTTCGACGACTTAGACGCGTTTTGGGGCAGATTTTCCTTAAATATATTTCCCTCTTTTGTTAGGATTCTAGTATTATAAATACTTGTAAAACCCTCATTTTTGGGGTTAGACTCTTGGATATTTTTAGTTTTATTGTTCTAAGTGTTGAATTTTGGGATTTTGGAAATTACTTTATTTTCCAGAATCGTTTGTTGCAAGTTTTTGATTAATTCAAGTAATTTTCTGGATTTTCTTCAATCTCATCAAAGTAAGTGCATGAATTCTTATCTAATTAGTATGAATTGTGTGATTATTAACATGGGTAACTAACTCCATAACTAGGGTTGTGGGAACCATGGGTAAATAACAAGGTAAAAACTAGCTAAAATAACAATTCTAGAATAGTGTCTTGCATGTATTGATAATTCTTTCGTTTAGAAGTCTTTTTAACGAGTAGAACTCGCCTTGTTGCTACTTGCCGGACCAAGGAGGTAGATAATAAGAAAAGAATTATCAACGTAGATTTAGTATACACTATCTAATAGGCTAGTGTCGATTGGTGCGAAGTAACAACTAAGCCAAACATCGATTATGATGCTTAATATGAGGTAAAGGTAAGGTTTAGTAAAGCATACACACGTAGCCGGACCAAGGTGCAGAGTGAAATTTCCTAGTTGCTGGACCAAGGAATTAGGGATACATAACTTACCACTTTGCATGCAAGATATTAGGAAAGGATTGTTACAGCTAGAATTACCTAGTTATGAACCTATGGGGAACACTTAAGCCCTAGTTACTCTCGTTACTTGATAAAAATCAAATATTTGAACTTGTTTATTTAGAAATAGTTAATTATATTCGTTACTTAAAACCCCTTTTTTGTTATTTGTTTTCGGAAAGGACTTGACTAAATAGAAGTAATAGTAGGTTAAAGTTAAGTCTAAATCATTTTCCTCGTGGGATCGACCCCAACCTCATAGTTGGGTTCTTTACTTGCTACGACTGCTTATACTTCTTTTCGAGAAGTAAATTTGAGCGTATCAGGTAACTTGTTGGTTTCCTCAGGGTACCACCTCCCGATTAGCTTGGGCCGTCATAGCTTGTGTTTGAGTGGTGACGGCTTGCGCTTAGGTTGTAATGGCTTGGTCCATTTGGAGAAAATCTTCCCTCATATCCCCATCCGCCATGGGAGGAGGAGCAACCGAAACTTGATCACCCATAGGAACTTCTTCAAGTGGAGGCACTTGGTTGTCTTGTGTTCCCGCATTAGCAACTCCTTCTTCGGTCCTTCTTGCAGCTGCTCTTCGTTTATTCATTCCTGTAACCACCATACAAGGTTTAGGTGAAAGCACACATAAAGTAGACTCTAGAGGAACGACTTAGGATTAAAGTAAGATGAGACTTTCCTAAGCATCACATAGTTCCTCATCCATAAGTTGGCGCGCTTCACAATTATGAATAAGAACCTACATAGACGTGGTTTAATGAGACATCAATCCTAAAAATATTCAACCTCATGCTCTGATACCAAGTTTGTCATATCCGGGGATCACCCCCTAGACGTAACTGGCGTCATTGTCCTCGAAGAGGACTAAGACTAGCCTCTTAGCATTCATCATTACATTCATAGGTTAAAAATGCAGAAAATTTAAAACTTTTCGATTACTTCGACATTGAGGTTTACTTAGACCTCTCGCTTACACACAATATATATTTATCGAGTATACATAGATCCTTCGTATAAGAAGATTACATAGTCTTCTACTTTTATTTCACATACATAGTATAAGATAGTCTCATAAGAAGTCTATACCATTGTCTCATATTAAGCCATCTAGACAAGAGTATAACAATTTGGGCATAGCCCTTACATCAACAATCATAGCCACATATAGGCTTTACAATTATAGTACCAAAATGAAAGAGAATGAACAAAGATTTTTTAAGACTAAACAACATCCATTAGGTAGATAATGGCATCGTCCTCGGAAAGTGAGGACCTACCGAACTTAGAAGATAAGAATCCAAGTAGTCTTCAAATTGCCTTCTACTAAGCTCAACGGCCCGATCCTACATTTGTATTAAACATAAGAGATGGGTTAGTACACACTTGTACTAAATATGAGTATATGTACATAAACAATTAAAATCATGCCAAAGAGGACATTTGTTCAAACCATGCTAAAGTACTTTGAAAAGCCTTATGCACAATCAAAACCCCACATAAGCCAATAATCACATAATCCATAAGTCAAACCCAAGCAAAAGACCAAGATCAACAAGTAATAATCAAGTCAATTTATACAAGAGTTCATAACATCATAATATAAGCAAGACCCTTAATCATAACCCACCATTTAGCCTATAAGTGCAATGACCAAGAAAACCCCCATAACCTTACTCAATCAAGTAAACCAAACAAAATATCACAAGTAATGCCCAACTCAACATACAATAACATCGATAGTAGTCATTATCATATTTAGCAATATAGACCAATAGCATGCTCATCAATGAAACTAACATCATAAAGGATTGTCAACATGTAAAGTCAACATAAGCATAATATTGACTTTATAAGATCATTATAACATAAGAACATTCTCCTAGGACTTCCCTCAAAGCCAACTAGTGCAATGCCTAGGTAGAGTCCCATACCCCTACCTAGACTAAGCCAACCTCTAAAGTCACCCTAGTTAGGGTTCACATCATTACTTCATTTTACCTTTGGGAACACTTGCCTTAACCGACATAGACCACAAGAGCTAGTGTTTTGTAAAACCTTACACCGATGGAAGGTGGACTACCGACCAAAGTAGTACCAAACATGAACATAGAATCTAGGTGGATCCACTAGCTAGTATTCCTATGGTGGCAACATAGTTTATGGAGCTTGGCGGCTGTCATGGAAAAATCACTCTATGAACTTTTTGGACTATGAGGCTATCCACCCCGTGAGGACTATGGTGAACCCTACCTTCCATCCTTGGGAAGGATCCAACCCTCATCTACAGGTTCACTCGGTGCTAAGCTAGAGTCCTTTTGAAATGCCTTTAATGCCTTTATTAATGATCATAGCTTATTTGGGTCATATTTTATCCCTTATATAATCATCATCATCATAGCTCAATAAGAATTGCATGAGTATTTTCCTTTCATTACAATTCATACATGTGAGGTTAGCACCTTTACATAGTGATACCGTAATAAGGCGCATTGGTAAGTTATCACCATCCTTATAACATTTAAATCGTAGCTAACAACTCACAAACCATAGTTAAGACATTTCAATTCAACATCATACCAACCCTATCAATCTCATCATAAGGTATACTTCAATATAACTTCATCACTAAACACAAGTAATCATAATTGAAGTAAAGGTTAGGATCATAAAGACTTACCAAATCTCCTTCAAAAGCCATCATCATAGTCTTACCATCAACCAACCAATTACATCCAATAATAAGTGTAGTAACATTAATCAATAGTAATTAACACAAGAAGTAGGTTAATTGCATCACCACTATCCAATTAACATCAATTCATAACCTTGGGTTAGGGGAATTAGGATTCATCATGAATTCATAAAGAATTAGATCCAATCCAAATAATACATTACCCTAGTCAATCCATACGTGAATTAGAATAGATAAAACAAGTCTAATAATCAAATCATTCTTCAATTCCCATCAATTCATGACCAAGATCCAATATTTGGGGAATTTGGGGAAAGTGACATGATCTACATGAAATTGCATAAATTAAAATCAATTAATAAACAATCTATACTCAATTAGTCATAGGAAATCACAATTTATCATCAATTTGAAGTTTAGAAGAAAACCCATTAGAATTTGAAAACCCCATGGAATTGGGTAACTTAGAAATCAACTTTGAAAGGAACTCTTGGGGAAAGGAATCCCAAGAGTGAAAAACCCACACCTTAATGAAGATAAATCCATGAAATTGAAGTGAAATCCTAGAGAAATTGACCTTCTTCTTCAAGCTTTGTTCCTTCTTCAATGGAGGAATTGGGGAGAGAGAAAGTAGAGAGAGGTGAGAGCTTTTGGGTTTTGTTTTGGAAATTGGGTTTGGATGAGTGAAAAATGACTCTTAGGCTATATATAATCACCCCCTAAATTATCCAAAACACCCCTCACTTAATTTGGTCTTTTTGTGAAGTCAAAATGTCAAGAATACGATTTTACCGAATCAGGAAAGTGGCTCCGCGTCGCGAGGCCAACACACTTTTTTATTTTTGAAAAATGAATTGAGGCAGTAGGGTCCGTGTGGGCTGCGCGTTGCGCAGCAGCCCTTGGAATCTTGACCCACACAGACTGCTTTGGCAGCCTGCCTGCCCATATTGGGGTCCTCCTCAAGGACCCTTCGGGTGGTCTTTGGGGGGTCGTTATTGAACATTTAGACCCTCTATACTACACTCTATCTATCCAAAGTCTTTTTACAAGTTTTAGACTTCATTTGACCCTCCAAAACCTTCACCAAACTTAGCGACGTCAACTAGTTCAATTTAAGCTAGTTTCTGGATGTCATAGACGTTCCTTGACGTCTTGGCTCTAAAACTTCTCGGATGACTTATAAATATTATTTTAGGTCTTAGAACAGTATCTAAACCTTTATACACTCATGTTAGGCTCTAGATTAGGTCTCAACGTTTCAGAATGTTACATGACAAATTTTTATGAATGCATATTCTTCTTAACTATACTAGTTTGGCCACTTTGGTGACTAACAAACTATATGAATACAAATACACACATAATATCATAAAATTTTTGTGCATGTGAATAATTTCATACATTTTAGTTTGGCCACTTTGGTGACTAACAAACTATAGTAACATAATACATGCATCAAGTGATAATAAACATTATATGTGTAGACATTAATTTCTCTATTTAGCCACTTTGGTGACTAACAAACTATATAAATACAAAGCACACATATTATTTATTATTTAGTATAATGACCACTTTAATTTGTTGCACAATTGGTTCATTACCACATGAACTAAAAGAATAATAATATTATTTTAATAATAAATCAATAATTTATGCAATTAAACCAAATTGTTCATTGTATATATTGATAGCATCAATTCACTCAATATTAAATGATGAAATACCTTCAAATTAAGTTCATTCATTAATTATTATTTTAATAATAAAGCCAATAAGTGATGCGGAAAAGGTTAAAAAATAATTCTCCATGCATCCATATGACCATCTTTTCGATTATTTTACTTTATTAATTTAAACAATTAACTATCAAATTTTTTATGAAAAGGTCCAATTAAATTATTCAAAAGAAAACGACGATTGTTCATATCCATCTCAAATATCGCACAATTTTATTTTATTTTTTAATTCCAAATTATGAACCATAATATAATTTCATATAATACATATCATGTAAATATTATTCATAAAGATGCAAGATATACGAAGATTATCCGTTAAAAAAATTGAGGCTCTGATACCACATGTAAGATTAAATGCTTGAATACTAATATCAGGATCTTGAACACGATAATCTTACATAGAGATCATTAGGGGCACATACCTTATGAGGAAGACATTATCAAAGAGAAAAGCGAAAGCGTTAGTTGTAAATTTGTTTCTACCTCCTTTCCCTAACTTTATGTTATCACAACCGTTAGTGATGGAATTATTGTAGACAATATGTGATAACCCTAATGGGTGGAGAGAGGACCAATTTATAGAGGTTATGATTCAATCTGGTACGTCCATCAAGTAACCAACGTACGAACGAGATCTATTCCTTATTAAATACTATTTATGGTGTTACTTGGATTCTAAATAAACTTGGGCGTAAGAAATAATTAATAATAATTAAATAATAATTCTTACAGTTATGTCATTAGGTCAATGATACATGAATCTTAACTGATGTCGGCTAGCTTATGCGCACATGCCACGACTGATGCTTGCAGGCCTTGGTTGATGTTGCATGTCATTGGCAGACTTCATTTGCCAAATGAGCACATGCTACGTATGATGCGTGCAGGACATGATCGATTTCATCAGTGGTTGTTCGATGCGCGTATGCCATGAAAGATGTCACCCAACTGATGCGCACACACCACGTTTGATGCGCGCAAGCCTTGGCCGATGTCGCCTGACGTTGGTAGACATCGTGTGCCATATGCGTAAATGCTACGTTTGATGCGTGCATGCCTTTGCCGATGTCACCTGCTGTTGGACGATGCGCGCAGGCCACGACTGATGCCGCCTAGTCGATGCTCACACACCACACCACGTTTGATGCGTGCATGGATATATATATATATATATATATATATATATATATATATATATATCTAAAATAAATTATATATATAGTAAATCATTTTGCTCTTTTTTCTCAAAATTTTTATGTCAATGAACATTATCCTTTATTTTCTAAATTTGATGGAAATGTATAAAAATCATTGTTAATTTAAATTACATTTGATTGTTTTTCTCGTAAATCAGGTAAGTAATATAAAAATTTAAATATTGTCGCATTACTAATTTATTTCTCTTTTTGAATCAGAATTTAATTCTTAAAATAATATCTCTAATGTTAATCTCTATATAGTATTTTCTTGAAGAAGTTGTTCCTTAAGTATGAGCAAGGGCGGACCCATACTATACGGTGGGGGTACACGTGCACCCGCTAACTTTTGGAAAAATCATATGTATATATGTATTTCTATTTTAAAAAACTGGTAGAAATTAAGATATAGTTAACAGTGCACCCATAAAAAACATAGAAGTGCCCTTGTGCAACCAGGGTTCGGATCCCACTTAAGCTTGTTTTTATTTTAAGTTTAGCTTAGACCTCATATTTGCGCTATGTTTATATTGGTGCACCCAAAGTCTTCAAATCCTGGGTTCACCTCTGAGTATGGACTTAGTTATTTTAGATTTTGATAAAAACAGATTCTAATTTAAGTCTTCAAAATTTTTATGAGTCTAACATAATTTTTTCCATTTTAATTTGTTTGTTTAGTTTTAAATATTATTTGAGTTAATCATATATACCTCATTCTTAAAAATAAGAATAATTGAATTTTTGATTGCACATAAAAATATTTCATCATGTTTATCAAATTTCCAAATATGGTATACTGATTTTTTTCTCATTGTGGAGACTAAATTTTATAATTACTTTGGGATAAAATTTATTCTATTATTAAGTTTTTTGCGTATAATATGATTAATTAGTGCTAACATAAATATATATTACTTCCAATATGTTTGTTATGTAATGATGCATGTCTGCCGCCTAAAAAAATCTTAAAATTTGAAACATTTTTCAAAAATGATTTTTTTTCGTTTGGGGGGGGGGGGAGAGGAGGGGGGGGGGGCTAGATTACTAGTAGTAGAAATTAAAATATATTTGAAATTTAATAAATAAGAAAATTTAATTTATCTTTTTTGAATGGGGAGGATGGGGTACGGGTGGGTAGGGAAAGAATTTTTTTTAAAAGGATGAAGTAGAGTTTTGAAAAATGTTTTTTCTTAATTTTGGAAGGAAAGTCAGTTTCTTAAATTAAATTTGAATAAAATGAGTAATTCTGTAAAAAAATTATGTATTATTATACTATATACAATTCTCATACTTAAATATTAGAATAAACTAAAGTTTGATTGCACGCAAAAACATTTTTATCATACACATTTTTTTATTTTTTTTATGTTTTTGTAAAAAGTACTTTTGAACAAAGTTTATTTACTAAATTATAAGATAACATACTAAAATTTTGTACAATATAGTAAAAATAGGTTTAAAAAAAAGAATTAATGGATTACTTGGAATAATATTCATATTCTTTTATTAAGATTACAAGTTATTAATATGACGAGTATATAAATTAACCATAAATATTATGCATACAATTATAAAATTGGTTATACTATTTTATTTGGTTAGTAAATTAGACTTCATCTTCTTCTATGGAGTTTTTATAGAGAGAAATATTTGGGGGAAAGTTGGTTATGATTTAGGGTTTGGAATTTATGAAGTGTAAAAGGGTTGGTTAATGACTTAAAAGTACTTATATAGGTTAATAATAACTATACAGAACGACCTCACTTAATACTAACTAACTAAGGAATTTACCTAACTACCCTTCCTTTGGCTGAAATGGGACATCCTGCATGACCCCATCCACGATCCCCACCTACGAGGCATGGATAGACCCACAGACCGTACTGTTACTTGGTGGGTGGGGTATGAGGCTCAACAAAATAGGGTAAGCTGGAGCCTTGAACCACGACCCCTTCCCACGGGGCGTGGGTCTATCCACGATCCGTGATGCCCCTCGTGGGTTTGCAATTTTTGGACAGCTTGGGGCTTTGACTTAGGGTCCTCCTCAAGGACCCTTGGTTGGTCTTTGGGGAGTCGTACCTTGATGTTAGATCCCTAAACCCTTCATTCTAAGTACGAGTGGTCTTATCTACAACTCTAACACTCAAATCAAACTCTAGAACCCTAACTTAAGTCTCTAGTTTAGTCTACTAGTTTGCGGGTGTTACAATATCTCCCCCTTGGGATCATTCGTCCTTGAATTACGATTCTAAAAACTTTAGAGAAACGGACCTAGACTAGAAAACCATCATGCATGCAACACAACTAAATTCTCATGAACAAAGTAGGAACGACCCTAGACTAGTAGTAGCCCGTCATGCATGCAACACATCTAAATACACATGAACAAAGTAGGATCGCTCTAGGCTAGCAACCCATCATGCATGAAACACATCTAAATGCACATGAACAAAGTAGGAAAATGTCAATTCCAAACTAAACATATTCAATATAACACAAGGGAGTAGGAACTACATCTAACAATCCAAAATGCATGAAATCTATATTTATTCATTTTCAAGGAGGAACTACCATCTCCTAACTAGAACATGCTCAACATACACTCATGAGACTAAATGCAATTTACTCTCAAAAAGCATTTATTCAAGGAGGAATCTTTCGACTAAAAACTAAGACATGCTCATTAATTCATTTCATGAAGTCTATATGCAACTCTACTCATATACACTACAACATGAGGCAAAACAATGCACATAAGTCATTTCTATAAAGACCTTAACTTTTTCATGAATATGCATATAAGGAAATCACGGCAACACATACATACACAATAACCTTGCTAGATAGGCACACCATATCCCCCTTGAGAGTAAACCTATACAAATTCTTCTAAATGTCATTCATACTAAGGACAACTTCAAATTCTATTATATCAAATCTATCAATTCATAAAAGACAAGAAACACCGGAATCTAGATAAGATTTAAAACACATACAAGTAGACACATTAGGAGGTCACACTATCATTTTTGGCTTGGAGGAAATAGGAATCAATTTTATTTCTCTCTCTTCCCCTAGCCCTAAGTACAAGACAATGTCTAATCTTGTGGCCACTCTCACCACAACCATAACAACCCTCTGTACTGGATAAATATCTGTCATTATGTCTCTTTACACACATCGCACAAGTAGGTTTTGGCAACAAGGATTTACTACCTCTCCCTATTCGAGGATTAATGTTAGACACCCTCTATTCACTAAATCTTGGGGGGAAAACTAGAAGGCCTTGTCCGGAGAACCTTCCAAGAGAAGAGCTATTATCATCAATCCTTACCCTCCTTTTCTCTCTCAACCTTTCTTCAAGTTTCTTTTGCTCAATTTGATAGGCATAAACTATAAGACTAGAGATATTCATATCATGCTCAAACATGTCTGTACAATATTATTTTACCACTAAATCGGACAAGTCCAAAACAAACTTACTCATTCCCAATTTGGGATTGGAACTAGAATTAGAACATACTTAGACAATTGGGTGAACCTCCATACATATTCCTTGATACTCATATCACCTTATTTAAGGTTGATGTACTGAAGCACTAAATCTTCTTTCATCTTTAAAAGGAAGAACCTATCTAGAAAAGCACTCTTGAATCCTTCCTATAGGGCCCATTCGTAGCTGCTAGTCCCTTTCCGTTGATCATACCATATTTGTGCCACCCCTTTGAGTCACTCTCATAAAGTCTAACACCTTACATACCTCTTCTAGAAACTCATGAGGATTCTACTCTACCTTGGAGCCATAAAACTCCGGAGGGTACATTGTCAAAAACTCCCTCACTCTAGAAGTAGACATCCCCCTTATTAGGATCGCGGAGCTACAACCTCTCTATTGGCTTGCGCCGTCAAAGCTTGAGCCAACAATTAGACAGCAGACCTAAACTCCGTGATGAGTCCGAGATTTGTACTCATTTAGGGCTTAGTTTATATAGATTTAGTATCCTCAAATACTTATTTTGAAATGAATATGGGAAAACGTGATGATCGTTAAGAATGCGCGGTGTGTTACCGAGTGGTACATCTGTCTGCCTAAAGTTTCAGTGTGCCAAGCCCTAAAGGAAATAACCAAGTTGGATATGGAATGGAGCAATCACCAGATTACCGAATGATTCCGCGAAGCCAAGATGATCGCCCAAAGTTACAAACCTGAAGGATGTTGAGTACCAAGGCAAAATGGCAATGGAATAGACCAAAGGGAGGCTCGCTAAGTGGTTCGACGATCCCAACTAACTTCACCACATGACTTTTTGCAGCACATTTGTGGCGACTATAAATACATTTTTGAACATTTAGTGTAAAATCTTTGGTGGAATTTTTTTTATCTTTGCTTCTCTTATCAAGTTTTTAGCATTTGGAGATAGTTTCTCTAGTTTTTTATTTCGCTTTGAAGAATTAAAGTTTTTCACTTTGAGAAATCGGAAGTGGGTCTTTGAGATTCCATGAATTGGAGCATTGTAAGGACGAATCTACACTTACCTAGTTGATGGATAATCAATTTGATAAATGTTTTTTTAATCTTTTAATGATGTCTAACTAAAAGTCCAATTTTTGGGGTATGATTATGTGATTATTGGATGATTTAGTTTATGGGTATTGATAAGAGTTAGTTTAAATACTATTTGAAAGTGAGTTTAATCATTGATTGTGGTTTAATTTAAGAAATGCAGTTGCATATGCAGTTCTATGTTTGTTTTCTTGGCTTGCTCGAGAGAGAGGTTTTAGAACTAAAATTATTGATTGATGGCTTGTGGGTATTGGACCTGGGTTCAGCTCGAGAGGGTGAATCCTAAATCCAGTCCCACACATTCAGCTCGAGAGAGTGAATGGATTAAGGTATGAGCTGCTCTTATTTTGCATGCTTGTTGATGTTCGAGAGAAATCCCTTGATTCGAGATAAATTGTTTAAGAGAAAGTTTACCTCCACTATAGCCTAGCCTACTCACTAATATCTAACTATTTACTAATAGTTGCAATTAACTATTTGTCTATATTAGCTTATAACCAATCACATCTCAAGAACCCGTCTCATTAGTAAAGTTGTATTGTTTGTGACTGTTGTTGTTGATAATTAAAACAAAAAAACCCCATTTGACATTCGATTCACCCCTTAATTTGAATGATTTCTTTTCAATAACTTTTATTCCTATGACTGATTTAAACATGTTCATACTTCCCAATTGAATTTGAAACATGTACCGCTCCATGTGAGATTCAACCCTAACTCATTTAGTTAGATTTATAATGATTCATGATCTTTGAGCTTAGATTTGGATGAAGTGTCTTTTAACCATTATTAAAAAATGGTGCCGCTGCCGGGAGTGGTGTTGTTTGAAATTCTTTTGGTGAACTTGAATTTTGTTCTTTTAGTCATATCTGAATCTACTTATTTTTAGTTTTGGCTTTTGTGTTATTGATTAAAATAGAGGAAATGAGTGTTATGGTAGCAATGGTAACCAAGTGAACCATCATTCGTAAAGATGATAATTCTCAAGGATAACATCCTAAATTTCCAGCACCCGGAGGGTGAGACAATCTATAAGTTGTGACTGAGATTTAAGACAGTATTGCTTCAGTGCCCATCTCATGGAATACCACATAATATTCTACTAAATTATTTCTATAAAGGTCTTAGTCGTGAGAACAAAGGAGTGGCTGATCAACTTTTTCCGGGTGGTCTGACACGCCAACTCTATGCAATAGTATCAAAACTGCTCGATCGCATGACTAAGACCAACAAGGAGCAAGAGAGAGACCATAATCTAGCTAAATTATTGACTCAATTGGATTCCTTGGCCAAAGAGATCATGGAATTTGAAGTACTGTACAAAAAGAAAGATAGGTACATTTCCCCTCAAGAGCGTAAAAAGCCCCAAGTCTATACGGATGGATAGATAGAAGCGATACTCTCACCCTTTTTCCAAAAAGCCGAAGAACTCGACAGAGTGTTGAAAGAGATTAAAGAGTATGTGTCAATGATAAATCAGATGACTGCTTCTAAATCGATCTCTATTAAGATACTGGTTCCAAATGGGTCATATGTTGTCTCATCTCTCGTTATGACAACAAAGGGGGTTTCCTGGTGGCACTATTGTATACCCAAAAAATAAGCTTAAGTGGATACTTACGTCGTGCCACGAGTTTACCAAGGCACTTCTTGGGAGGCAACCCAAGTTTTTATTCCATTATTTGAGTTTGTGAAATAATTTGTGTTGATTATGCATGTGAAAGAGTGGAATATGTTTGAACTACGCATGGAGAGACAAAGTGTCCATTCAGCAACCGTCGAAGTAGTCGGTAATACCGACTTGGGCCATTGTTGGAATCATAAAATCTCATGAGAGAGTCTTTAAAACTCGATGGACCTGTGGATAAGTCGACGAATTGCCAAAAAGGTCGGTGAGCCCAATTTTGTCTGCCGTTTGGACCCCCAAGTTAAATGGAGGTCCTATGAAACTCAGCGACATAAGTAAATTCTCGGCGTGTCACTGAGTGGTTTGGTGAAGTCAAATCATATCGCTTAAAGGGCGCGAATTGGACAGTTTGTAAAAGGCCAAAGGTTTAAAATTTCAAGCACTTTCACATTCCCTCACTTTTAAATTCATAAAATCTCACCCACAAATTAAATTTCATATATTTTTGAATTTTGTTTACTTTTTTCTCATCATTTTTGTGTTCGGAGTTGGAATTCTTTCCGGTTAGCATTTCAAATCATAATTCGGCATTAAAGATTGGTTTTTCTAAACCTTAAACTCTTAGTTAGCGGTTAAACTCAAATGCATTATTTTAAATTGTGCTGATGTGTGTTGGGACTCTCTAAAATCATAAACGTGTGATGGTTTGATGATTTAAATTTTGATATCGCGCCTAAATTTCCTAAATTATTGATTCCCTGATTTTCGTTCTTTAAAATTGATCGTTATGTTGTGGTTTGTGTGAAATCATTGTTGAGTCTAGTTGGGTGAAGTCTGAGTAACCCCAATTATGCTAAATGACGTGCTTTTCCCAATGATGGAGCGTTTGGCATCATTCTTAAATGATTAAGTCATCAAATAACCAATTTTGGCAAAACTGAGAGAAGTCTGAGTACCATAGTGGCATGGGTCTAATGGGTATGAGCTTAATTGACTGCGTGAGTTATTTGATTTTTTTGGGGGCTGCGAGTTTGATTTTGGGAGTCGGGGTTAAAAATGGCATATTGGGCAGTTTACGAGCTGGGTCGAGCTTGCCGAACCACTGAAGTCCCCTCAGATCGCCTATAATATCCTGTTTTTGATTGAGTTTGGGTCTATAACTTTCGGCGAGAAGTTTGAGCTCATCGAGTGCACGCGATGACTCACAAAAAGTCTCCCTCAATCGCCTTTTCTGCTCTCGTAAACCGTAAAACTTAGTGTAACTTTCAGTGGGATAGTCTAAGCTCGCCGAAATGCCCTAAGCATTGTCGACCTATAAATTTTCTAGGATATTGTTATGCCAATCATTTCAGCTAGCGCGATCTGGATCGCCAATGTGATTCAGCAACTCACTGATCGACTCAACGAGTCTTTTAGGAACTTGATTTCTTCATTTTCTTGAATCATTCTAATTTATTTTGATGTACTTTGCGGATATGGCTAGAATCAACATGGAAAATAGTGGTATTCTGTCCCACAAAAGAACACAAAACATTGTTATTAATGAGAGGGCAACTACCCCTTCTAAAATAGGGAAGAAGGAACCTCTCGAAGGAGGCAAAGGCTAAGGCAAATTGCCTGCATATGAGGTATTGTAGCACAACTCTGGCAATGAGGGGGAGTCTTTTGATTCCCAGGATGCATTTTCTGAGCTTGAGGATAACCAACCTCTACAATCCGAGTGAGATGAGATTCATTTTAGAGTTCGCCAAGATCTGTCTATGATCCAATGGTCACCCTTATGCTACTGATACAGTGCTAACTCTGACGCAGATAGTGGTTCTAGAGCCACCAATTCAGGGTCCTCCTCCTCGGCTCTTAATAGGCTTAAGTCTGAGAGATTGAGGATGATTCTCGAGGAGAAGTTGCTGTCCATGGATGACCTAGAGGGAAGATATACTAGGGTGAGCAACACACTCCATTACTATTTCTCTAATATCTTCACCACATCGCGAAGCCCATATATCCCTAGCTGGGTACGTGAGTTTTGCATTGCGTATTGTGAGCTAGTTCCCATAGGGAAGAAGAAGGCTAACACCTTTAGATCGGTGAAGTCCTTAGTGTTTCGGGGGAAATAAGTGGGGTGCAGCAAAGATCAAATTAATGTTGTACTTGATAGAGCCAGGGGTTTGAGCATGAATATGAGGGCTAGCTATAGCACAGGCCCTGGATGATCTGAAGGGCTGGCTTACTCCCCTAATTTGTAACACCACCCCAAGGAGGCATGTATAGGGTCCATCATCGCACACAAGAGGATCAACTTGGGACTCATCATTGAGAATGAGATGGCTATGAGAGACAACCATTGCCAGAGATCCCTCCCCTTTCCGATCTTGATTACATAGTTATGTCATCGTGTTGTGGTTCCTCATGATGAGACGAGGGACATCAAGGTCACTCCCACATCTTCCATAAACATCCGATGCATAAAGGTTGAGTAAACTCAGAAGAAGGCAAATAGGAGGAGAGCGGCTCTAGTGGATGCATCCCCGAAGGTTGATATTGATTCTATACCTGTAGAGGCATCTTTTCCTACTACAACCTCCAAGCCTATAGGTACCCCCACTTCCACTTCCTCCCAGGTTCCTCATTTTTGACTGATTCCTAGCCCACCAAAATTACTCAGGCCATAATTCTGAAGATGGGGCACTTATCCCATTTTACTGATGCACATACCTGATTAAAGGTTGAGGTACCTTGGATGATTGAGCGGGCCATCCTAGTTGCGTTGAAACCCCTCCGTAAATCTAATGACACTCTCACGGCGAGACTAGATACTTGTGAGAGTCGATAAGGGGATACTTTAGAGGTGACAATTTTAAAAGCCGAGGTTGCGGATTTGAGAAAGGACGTGGACTATTTTAAGTCTACAAACTTCACCTCTCTCTTGGAGGTAGCTGAGGATCAAGATGATTTAGACAGTTATGAGATGCCATCGGCCACCTCTAGAGATGTGCATTTGGAGGATGTGGCAGTTGATGTGTCATAGGCAGAGACAAATAAGGAGCAGCTGAATGGTCAGGATACAACCATATATGGGGACTTTCCTGATTTAGAGGAGACGATTGTACAATCAACATAGACATCCCTGATAGAGACGTCCATTGCATGCCCTAGTGGAGCCAGTGTTGGTGATGTTACATCGAGCACTGAGGCCCTAGATTAAAGTGTGACCTAAGTCATTGATGCTCCGACAGATGGAGCGTTTATGTAACATGACCCTTCTTTAACTCTCTCTATGTCATTTTGATTAACTGTTTATGATTTTGTTGCGTTTAAGGACAACTGCCTTTTTATTTATACTGGGGTGAGGTATTTCAATACCTACCTCTTGTGACTATATTTTGTATATTTGGGTTTTAGTGTTGAATGGTGTTTAGGTTTCTATCTTTTGGATGTTTGAGATTGTGGCTCGTTATGATGAATGTAAATGGTTTTTGAACCTTCTATAATTTTTTTCCACTTGTGTTGTGTGTGAATGTGGTTGTTCTTGTGCAAATCTGAGTATCGGTTATGATCAATACCAATGAATTGAATAGTGCTCTTAATCGAACAAAAATGAATGCACAACTATGATTAGGCCAAATGAAGTTGCATAGACAATATGTTGACTTTTTGCATCTCGTTTTGACTAGAGGATTATGGAATGAGTCTCTTGTGATGAACATTGCACACTAGAGAAAGTGTAGAGTCTAGTTTGATATTGGTGCTTATTCCTTGTGTGATAGCTTATCGTGAACCTTGTGTGATGACACCTAAAATTTTCCCCGTTGTTCTGGTTGACTAAGTGATGTAAGCTCTTGAAATGATCTTAGGAAACAATTTTGAAGAGTGAAACAATTTGATAATATACCTCTTTTTTGTGTCCAACCTTGTGAGATGTGTGAACCTTTCTTGAACCCCTTTTGATCCTTATCCTTTTCTTGAAGAAACTTGATACAATTATAACCACTGTTTATATTCACCCATAATCCTCATAAAGTGTGGTTTTGTTTGAATAGAGCCTAAGTTGGGGTGTGGTGAAAAGAGGAGGTAAATCAATAAGTGTGTAGAAGTCCCCCTTGATCCACGAAATTTAAAATGATGGAACCCCTTTATATAAAAAAAAGAGAGAAAAGAGATAGGCAAAAAGAAAAAAAAATGAAAAAGTTGTAAAAAAATGGGGTCTGGTATGCCATTGGAAGTGAATAATGGGGTGAATTTTGAGCACGAGTGAAAATGTTGAAGAAAAGGAAGGAAAGTGATGTTCATACGACATTTCATGAGGATAGATGTAACACTCTGAATGTTCCTGACTTGGTCTAGAGCCTCTCTAGATGAAATAAGACTTAAAACACTGTTTCTAAGCCTAAAATAATGTATTTAAACTAATTAGGAAGTGTTAGAGTCAAAAAGTTAAGAAATGACCATGACGTCCGGAGAATTATGAAATGTGTGCTAGTGTGCCTTGGCATGTTTCGTGGGGTTTTAAGCGTCGAAATTTAGTGAAAATTTGTAAAAAGGTGTTAAGTAAATACAAGAGCGTGTTTAGGGTCGAAACGTTGGGGTACAACTCCCCAAGGACCACCCTAAGGGTCCTTGGAGAGGACCCTTCCATTTGACCCAAAACTGTCACTTGGGACAGTGTGTATCCACCAGCCAAATGACGAGCCGTCGTTTGATTGATGCTCCATTGATGGATCCGTTGGTTGACACTTATCCATTTTTCAAAATGTCCAAAACGAATAGTCTCTGACCCAAACCATGGAACAGCAGGACGGTCTGTGGTCCAGTCGACGGATCGTAGGTCGGGGTCTCATTGGTTGGGGTCAACTTTACTGTTAAGTTTTTAGTTTAGGGAGTTATTAGTTGGTTAGTTATTTAAATGGTTAAGGGTTAAGGGATGGTTGATATAATTTAGTTGAGGGACTATATAAGGACTAACCCTAATTAAATAACCTAACATCCCATATTTTCTAAACTCAATTCTCCTCCAACTTCTCTCTACTTTCTCTCTCTATTCCAAAGACTCCATTGAAGAACAAGCTTTAAGTATGTCTAGGGCTTCAAGACTTCATATTTTATCCATAAACACTAAGGAAACTTAAGGTATGAAATCTATTCACTCTTAGGATCTCTTTCCCCTAGAGACTCTTCAAAATTGGTTTCAAATGAAGTCAAAAACATGGGTTTTCTTCCAATTTCGTAATTGATCATACAAATTGATTTGATGTTGGTTTCCTTTGATTATTATTGATATATTATGATTATATATTGGTTAATTGTTGTAGTTCTTAGTTTTTGACCTCGTTCTATGGAAGAATTCTTGATTGAACCCTTTTTCTTTAACCCTAGGTTATGAATTGAGGTTGCATTGATTAGTGATGATATAATTGACTTATTTCTTGTATAGATTACTATTATATGATGTTATTAAGTGGATTTATGGATTAATATGGTTGGATTGATGGTAATATCTTGAAGGAGGCTTATGAAGGTTGTGTGGTAAGAATTTGTGATCTTGAGTTCTTTACTTCAATGATGATGATTTATACTTGATAATGGTATTCAAATTGAAGTATTGTGTGTGATTAGATTAAAGAAGATGATGATATCATGATTATGATGAAATGTCTTGACTATGAGAATTGTGAGATTATGTTAAGGGTATGATGATACAAGTTTGAATATGAATCACTTGTGTGCCTTACTATGATATGACTATGATGTGCTGATCTCACAAATGAAGGGTTGTTATGAAAGGAAATTCTCATACAATACCTAATGATCTAATGACATGATATACAAGGGGCTAGTAACCTATGTCCTATATTAAGCTATGATGATTAAGAATGACTTAAAGTCATTTCAAAAAGGGACTTTAGCTTAGAACCGAATGAACTAGTTATGAGAGGTGTTCCTTCCCTATTTGGAAGGTAGTTTCACAATGATTATCATGATATGGAGACTATAATGCAATTGTGCATAAAGAGGGTTTCATGTATATCTCCTAGTCCCTTAACTCTGTTGCCTCCATAGAAATACTAGTTAGTGGATCCACCTAAAATTCTATGTTCATGTTTTGTCTCTACCTTGCAAGTACACCGCCTTCTTTCGATGTAGGGTTTCATGACACTAGATTCTATGTTTAGCTCACATGGTCTATTTTCGGTTAAGGCAAATGTACCCGAAGGTAAAATGAGAGTAATAAAGTGAATACTAACTAGGGTGACTTAAGGGGTTCTACTTAGTGTAGGTAGGGGTATGTGGCTCTCCTTATACATGGAACAAGTTGACCTTGACGGAAGTCCTAGGAGGTTGTTCTTATGTATTTATGATATGAATGAAATGTATATGATGAATTTACATGTTGATGATCCTATATGATGTTAGTTTCATTGATGAACATACTATTGGTATAAATTGATATATATGATTATGAATATGCATGATATGAAGGTATATGAAATATAGACATTGCTTATGATCCTTTACTTTGTTTACTTGATTGTGTGGGGTTATGGGGCTTCACATAAGCATTGCACTTGTAGGCTTGGGAAGGGGTTGTGAGTAAGGGTTTTATATGATGTGATATTATGAACTCTTGTACATGAGTTGTTGTTATGACATTATGTTGGAGTTATTCATGCTTATATGATCTTAATATGATGTCATTCATGTTGATATGACCTTATGTTGATGATATCCATGTTGACTTGACTTTATGATGATGTTGATCTTGTGTTTAATATGGACTTGTCTTAAGTGATAATTATACCTATTAGCTTGTATATGTTCTTAATTATGCATAAAGACTTTTGAAAGTTACTTAGCATATTTTTGAACTGAATGTCCTTTTAAGCATGATTTCAATGGTTTTACTTGCATATGTTTCCATACTTAGTGCATGTGGTTGTACTAACCCATATTCTCTCCCTTTTCCCAAACAATGTAGGATCGGGCCATTGAAGTTTAGAAGGCCACTTTGCAAGAAGACTTGGACATTATTCCCCAAGTTATTGGTAGGTCCTCAATGTTCGTGGATATTACCTTTTAATCATTCTAGCTATGATGTTGTTATGTCTAAAGACACTATTTCATTCCTTTATCTTTAAGACTATTGTTGTAAGCCTATATGTGGCTCTTTGTAATGAAGTATGAGCTATGACAAAATGTTGTAAAACTATTTAGATGGTTTAATGTGAGACAATGTTATTAGACTATTTTCTATATATTGGTTATGTTGTCTAAACGAGAAGCCTATGTAAGATTCACTAAGCGAGGAGTCTATGTAAGCTACATATATGATATGTGAGAGGGCTATGTATACCTCAATATGTAAAAAGTTTTAATTTTCCGCATTTTTGACCTATGATATGTTATGAAGAATACCAAGGGCTTGTCCAAGTCCTTTCCGAGGATACAATGCTGGTTACGTCTAGGGGGTGCTCCTCGGTTGTGACAAACTTGGTATTGTATCATGAGGTTATAGTAATCGTAGGATTGAAGTCTCACTAAACCACGTCTACGTAGAGTCTTGTTCATGGGTGTGAAGCGCGCCACACTCATGAATGAGAGGCTATGTGATGCTTAGGAATTCTCACTCGTTGGTAATCGTGAAAGTCGTGCCTTAAGAGTGGTAACCCTATGTGTCCCTTTTTAGTCTAATCTTTTACGGTGGATATATGAGATGAATACGATAAGGACAGCCGCAAGGAGAGTGGAGGAAGATTTGGCTAATGCGGGAGTTCCTCTCCTAGAGAACCAAGCCCCTCAACAAGGTAATCAAGTTCCTCCGCAAGGCCAAGATCCGGTCATTCCTCCACATATGACGGATGGAGAAATAAGGTCGGCTTTTTTAAGTTTGGCCCAAGCTATGACTACCCAAGCCCAAGCTGTAGATTCTCAAGCTCAAGCCATGAAGGCTCAAGCAAACCGGGAAGTTGGACCCCGTGTTCAACAAAATGCTAGTACCATGGCTTCTCGCTTGAGGGACTTCGCAAGGATGAACCCTCATATTTTCTATGGGTCTAACGTGAATGAAGATCCCCAAGATTTCCTTGATGAGGTCTACAAGATCCTATATACTATGGGAGTGAGTTCTAATGAGAAGGCCGAGCTAGCCTCCTATCAACTCAAGGATGTGGCTCAAATTTGGTGTATACCCAATGGAGAGATCATACGGCTTTGAGAGCATGTCCTATAACTTGAGAGGTGTTTATAAAGGCTTTTCTCGATAGGTTCTTCCCAAGAGAGAAAAGGGAGGCGAAAGTGGAAGAATTTATCAACCTTCGTCAAGGAGGTATGAGTGTGAAAGAGTACTTCTTGAAGTTCACTAAATTGTCCAAGTATGCTTCTTCCTTGGTATCAAATCCTAGGGATGAGATGAGTCGCTTTTTAGCGGGAGTGTCCGATGATATTGTTTAAGAGTGTCGTTCGGCAATGCTCCATGACAATATGGATATTTCTCGTTTGATGGTGCATGCTGAACAAGTTGAGGATACTAGACTCAATAGGAAGAACATGAGTTTAAAAGGACCAAGTATTATAAGGGAGGTACTTCCAAGGTAGGCTTGAAATTCAAGACAAGCCTAGGTTTAAGAAGAGGGTCTCCAACCAAGTTCCTTCCAATTTCCCAAAGGCTAACAAGGATAGGTGTCTAACCCTATGTCCCAAAAGGGAAGAAGTGTATATTCACCTAGCAGGAAACCTACTTGTACCAAGTGTGGTAACAAGCATATGTGTAACACCCCGTAGCCAAAACAGACCAAAAATTAGTTTTTCAAAATAAAAAAAAAATTGCAGACAGTTAAGGGGAAATGCAGTTGGGTCAACTTAAAATGATCATAACTCTTATCATAAAACGAATTAGGTCTCTCATGACCTACCCACAGATAGATAATTGAATTATCTTTCCATATCCACCGACCTTGCTAATATCAGACCTTCGAGTAAAACTTTATGCCCATTTTAGTAAAGGCCTGTCGAACAGGCCCTCACGACGGATCCAATGACGGGGCGTTGGGCACACGACGGACCGTCAGTCCTGGCCGTCGTGTGGCCCGACAACAACCTTCCCAGGGGTCTTTTTGACCTTTACCACTCTGTTTAAACCATAAGTTATGTTGTTTTGACCCTAAATCATCAGATTTTAGTCAGTTTAAGCCTAGAAACATAATTAAAACATATCCAAGTCAAATCATTAAATCAAAACTTAGAAAATTAGAAGTAAGAGAGGCGAAAAAAAAAGCTCAAGAACCCTAATTCAAGAACGCCACAAGCTCCAGCAGTTCCAGCCCAGAAACTTAATTATTTTTCCGTGGATTTCATCACCAGGTATGCATGTTCAGTTCGAGCTATCCAGTATTTACAGAAACACAGACATAATTAGTTAATTTACAGTATTCATTGGGAGTAGCATAATATCGAGTTGGACTAGGGTTTAGCGTACCCAATAGTCCCAGAACTACTAGCCAAGTAGGTTGTAAGTCCCCTCTGTGGGCAATCCGTTTAGTGATCACGCCAGCATGCCTTTATACCTTTGGCAGGGTATATTGGGTCCTCTCAATGGGGCGTATACATCGGACTCCACATTTAGCTCATGTGGTTTTATTATCGGTTATTAGTAGCTCCCACAGTTCAGTCAGACTCTCAGTATATTCAGTATTCAGTTTTAGCATGTTATAAATTGGTCATTGCATTCAGTTAGCTCAGAAATTCAACATATCATGTTCAGATTATTATACTTGCTTTTGTGCTTGTTCAGTAATGTTTTATTTCAGCTTTACTCTATCCTACATGCTCAGTACCTTTCAAGTACTGATGTATACATGCGCTACATCTTCTCGTAATGTAGGTTCAGGTTCTCAGCATCCAGATCACGCATAGATCGATTTCCCGATCTCCAGATCAGCAGATTCAGTGGCGAGTCCTCATTCTCCGAGGACAAGACTCATGAGTTTCTCTTCAGTATTTAGTTTTTTAGTTTTAGTTTTTGCTAGATTTAGCTGGGGCTTGTCCCAGTATTTCTAGTCCAGTTTAGAGGCTATTTTCAGACATAGTTAGATTTAGCTTAGTATGAGTTAATATTTCCTTTGTATTAAACTCATTGTTTTCAAATATCTCAGTTATAGAATATGGGTATTCCCCATTTTTTCAGATTTAATTATGATTTAGCTTCCGCATCAGTTTATTATCTTTAGTATGCTCATGATCATGCCAGCAGGGTTAGCTTGGGATCACTTGTGGTCCTAGGTTCCGTGTCCGCGTCTCGGGGGTAGCTCGGGGCGTGACAAAACTTGGTATCACAGCACTAGGTTTAAGAGTCCTAGGATGTCTGAAAAAGCCGCACTAAGTAGAGTTCTTTTCATGGGTGTGAAGTGCACCACATCTAATGAGAGGGAGGCTATGAAGTGTTTTAAGAAAACTTCACTTTCTTAATATTCTTATCGTGCGTTGGTATGATCTTCTTTCTAATCCATCGTTATGCGCTTAAGATCATGCATTCTCGTAGAGCTTAGGCATGGAATGCTAATGCACGCAATGCTAACGCAGTTCCTCTAGTACCAAATAAGGAAATTCAAATGCAGAGTTTCAGAATGCCAATTCAGTTTTTGGTTCAGAGTATGAACAACAAGAACAATCAGTAGGTTCGAGTTCCTACTAATAGAATTGATCGATTAGTGGCAGCCAGAGTTTGTGATATCGTTAGGATGAATCCACCTAAGTTTTCAGGGTCGCAAGTTGGTAAGGACCCGTAGAAGTTCATTGACAAGGTCAAGAAAATATTTGGTGTGATGTCAGTAACTGGTAGTGATAGGTGAGATTGGCATCCTACCAACTCAAGGATGTGACTCACATATGGTTCACTCAGACAACGGACATGACTTTGTCTTTTGTAACTCAGTATAGCAGTCCGATTCAGTGTTAATTCAGAAACTCTCTCAGAACCTTTCTCAGTATCTACTCAGTTGGTGACCCAGTTATAGCTAGACGGATATACAGAAATTGCCCTATCATAGTCTCTCAGAAAGTCACTTCAGTAGATCTAGTAGAGTTAGAAATGGTAGACTTTGATGTTATTCTAGGCATAGATTGGTTACACTCATGTTATGCCTCAGTTGATTGCAGAACTGGATTGTTCATTTTCAGTTTCCAGACGAACCAATCTTAGAATGGAAGGGTAGTAGCCTAGCGCCTATGGGTCGATTTATTTCTTACCTTAAGGCCAGAAAGATGATATCTAAGGGTTATCTCTATCATCTAGTTCGGGTTAAGGATTCTAGCCTTGAAACCCCAACTCTTGAGTCGGTTCCAGTAGTCTGTGAATTTCCAGAAGTATTTCCAAAAGATCTTCCCGGGATCCCTCCCGAAAGGGAAATCGACTTTGGAATTTATCTCCTTCCAGATACCCAGCCTATTTCTATTCCTATTTACAGAATGGCTCCAGCAGAGCTTAAGGAATTAAAAGAGCAGTTGAAAGACCTTCTAGATAAGGGTTTCATCAGACCTAGTATTTCACCATGTGGTGCACCAATATTGTTCGTAAAGAAGAAAGATGGTTCTCTCAGAATGTGCATTGACTATAGACAGTTGAACAAGGTCATAATCAAGAATAAGTATCCCATCACCAGGATTGATGACTTGTTTGACCAACTTCAGGGTGCTAGTCATTTCTCAAAGATAGACCTCAGATCGGGTTATCATCAGCTTAGAGTCAGAGATAGTGACATTCCGAAAACAACCTTCAGAACTCGGTATGGTCATTATGAATTTGTAGTTATGTCGTTTGGACTAACCAATGCACCCGCAACTTTCATGGATTTGATGAACAAAGTGTTCAAACAGTACTTGGACTTGTTCGTTATCGTCTTTATTGATAATATCCTCATTTACTCTAGGAGTGAGGAAGAACATGCAAGTCATTTGAGAATTGTTCTACAGACTGTCAAGGATCGCCAGTTATTCTCTAAGTTTAGCAAATGTGAGTTTTGGTTGCAATCCGTTGCTTTTCTTGGTCACATTGTATCTAGCGAAGGGATCCACGTAGATTCACAGAAGATAGAAGCAGTTAAACAATGGCCCAGACCTACCTCTGCTACAGATATCAGAAGTTTCTTAGGTCTAGCGGGTTATAACAGGAGGTTCGTGGAAGGATTTTCATCCATAGCTTCACCATTGACTTGGTTGACTCAGAAGATGGTCAAGTTCCAATGGTCAGATGATTGTGAGAAAAGCTTCGCAGAATTGAAAACTAGATTGACTACAGCTCCTGTCTTGACTCTACCAGAGGGATCAGATGGTTATGTGATCTATTGCGATGCATCTAGAGTTGGCCTTGGTTGTGTGTTGATGCAAAGAGATAAGGTTATATCTTATGCCTCTAGACAACTTAAGGTGCATGAGAAGAACTATCCAACTCATGACCTCGAGCTTGCAGCAGTGGTGTTTGCACTCAAGATATGGAGACACTACTTGTATGGTGTTCATGTAGATGTGTTCACCGATCATAAGAGCCTTCAGTATGTGTTCACCCAGAAAGAGTTGAATCTTCGCCAGAGGAGATGGCTTGAGTTCCTTAAGGATTATGATATGAGTGTGCATTATCATCCTGGAAAGGCGAATGTAGTGGCCGATGCTCTTAGTAGATTATCTATGGGTAGTGTAGCCCATGTTGAGGAAAAAAGAAAGGAGCTATTGAAGGATGTTCACAGGCTTGCTCGCATGGGAGTTCGCCTTATGAGCATATCAGACAGCGGTGTAACAGTTCAGAATGGGGCAGAATCATCTTTGGTAGTGGAGGTTAAGGAAAAGCAAGAGAGTGATCGATCTTGCTTGAACTAAAGGGTGCAGTCAACAATCAGAGAGTGGAGGTTTTCTCCCAAGGGGGAGATGGTGTACTTCGCTACCAAGGTAGATTGTTTGTTCCTGATGTGGGAGAGTTGACGAAGCATATTCTTGCAGAAGCTCATAACTCCAGGTATTCTATTCATCCAGGTGCCACTAAGATGTACCGCGATCTGCGGGAAGTCTATTGGTGGAATGGCATGAAGAGGGATATAGCAGACTTTGTGAGTAAGTGACCCAATTGCCAGAAAGTAAAGGTAGAACATCAGAAACCAGGAGGTATGACTCAAGAGATCGATATTCCTACTTGGAAGTGGGATGTGATCAATATGGATTTCATCACAGGGTTACCTCGTACTCGCAGACAGCATGACTCAATTTGGGTGATAGTCGATAGGATGACTAAGTTTTCTCACTTTTTGGCGGTCAAGACTACATATTCGGCAGAGGACTATGCTATGCTTTATCTTAATGAAATTGTGAGGTTGCATTGGGTTCCTTTGTCTATCATCTCAGATAGAGGTCCTCAGTTTACCTCTCATTTCTGGAAGTCATTTAAAAAAGGTCTTGGTACTCAAGTTAACCTTAGTACAACATTTCATCCATAGACGGATAGGCAGGCAGAGCGTACCATTCAGACCTTAGAGAATATGTTGAGAGCTTGTGTGATCGATTTCAAAGGTAGTTCTCCGATGATCACCTTCCTCTTATTGAGTTTGCCTACAATAATAGCTACCATTCCAGCATTCAGATGGCCCCTTATAAGGCTTTATATGGTCGTAGATGTAGATCTCCTGTTGGTTGGTTTGAGGTAGGTGAAGCAGCTTTGATAGGGCCAGATTCAGTCCTTTATGCTATGGAGAAAGTTCAACTCATTAGAGATAGACTTAAGACAGCCCAAAGTCGTCAGAAATCTTATGCAGATGTAAGGAGAAGGGAACTAGAGTTCCAAGTTGATGATTGGGTTTTTCTGAAAGTCTCACCTATGAAAGGGGTGATGAGATTTGGAAAGAAAGGGAAGCTCAGTCCTAGATATGTAGGCCCTTACAAGATATTTAAAAGGGTTGGCAAGGTGGCATGTGAGTTTGAGTTGCCAGCAGAATTAGTAGCAGTGCATCCGGTCTTCCACATTTAACTCTTGAAGAAGTGTGTGGGTGATCCAGCCTCTATAGTGCCATTAGAGAGTGTGGCGGTGAAAGATAGTCTTTCTTATGAGGATGTACCAGTTGAGATTCTTGACCGTCAGGTTAGAAGGTTGAGAAACAAAGAAGTCGCTTCAGTCAAGGTTTTGTGGAGGAGTCAGTCCGTAGAGGGAGCTACTTGGGAAGCAGAAGCAGCCATAAAAGCCAAGTATCCTTACCTTTTTCCTTCCGATTCCACTCCAGCTTGAGGTAATAGTTCCTCTTCAGTTTTACAGTCATTCATGCGTAAATTCAGTTTTAGAATCATGTTCCCTCAGTTTTTACTTGCATTTTCAGCGTAATTGCATGTACTCAGAACTCAATTAAGTTAGAAACTCAGTTCTCAGTGTTTAGTAGTGGGGTTTGCAGCTCTCTCCCTCCATTTAAGATAGTTTAGTCTTCATTCGAGGAAGAATGTTCCCAAGGGGGAGATAATGTAACACCCCATAGCCAAAACAGACCAAAAATTAGTTTTTCAGAAGAAAAACAAATTGCAAATAGTTAAGGGGATATGCAGTTGGGTCAACTTAAAATGATCATAACTCTTATCATAAAATGAATTAGGTCTCTCATGACCTACCCACAGATATATAATTGAATTATCTTTCCATAGTCACCGACCTTGCTAAAATCAGACCTCCGAGTAAAAAGTTATGCCCATTTTAGTAAGGGCCTGTCGAACAGGCCCTCACGACGGATCCAACGACGGGGCGTCAGGCACACGACGGACCGTCAGTCCTGGCCGTCGTGTGGCCCGACAGCAACCTTCCCAGGGGTCTTTTTGACCTTTCCCACTCCGTTTAAACCATAAGTTACGTCATTTTGACCCTAAATCATCAGATTTTAGTCAGTTTAAGCTTAGAAACATAATTAAAACATATCCAAGAAATTAGAAGCAAGAGAGGAGAAAAAAAAGCTCAAGAACCCTAGTTCAAGAACGCCACAAGCTCCAGCAGTTCCAGCCCAGAAACTTAATTATTTTTCCGTGGATTTCATCACCAGGTATGCGGGATTTCACTAGTGGGTTCCTTTCACCCATTGGGTCCCTAGTTTTCAGTCAGATTCTTGATTCTCTTATCATGATTAAATGTAGGGTTTCTAGAACTTTGATAGAACTTCATGAATTTTATTAAATATATGTTCCAAATAAGATTATCACGTTATTTCTCAGATTATCGAATGAATTTCAGAACCCTAGCTTTGTATTTCTTTAGTTCTTGAATTACACATGCTAGGTCAGATATTTCAGAAACTTCAGATATACATGCCTCAGTTATAAATGCATAATTACCAGATTAATTATTGCATTCTCAGTTTGCATGTTCAGTTCGAGCTATCCAGTATTTATAGAAACTCAGACATAATTAGTTAATTTACAGTATTCATTGGGAGTAGCATAATACCGAGTTGGACTAGGGTTTAGCGTACCCAATAGTCCCAGAACTACTAGCCAAGTAGGTTGTAAGTCCCCTCTGTGGGCAATCCATTTAGTGATCACGCCAGCATGCCTTTATACCTTTGGCAGGGTATATTGGGTCCTCTCAATGGGGCGTATACATCGGACTCCACATTTAGCTCATGTGGTTTTATTATCGGTTATTAGTAGCTCCCACAGTTCAGTCAGACTCTCTGCATGAACATTTATCAGTATATTCAGTATTCAGTTTTAGCATGTTATAAATTGGTCATTGCATTCAGTTAGCTCAGAAATTCAACATATCATGTTCAGATTATTATACTTGCTTTTGTGCTTGTTCAGTAATGTTTTATTTCAGCTTTACTCTATCCTACATGCTCAGTACCTTTCAAGTACTGATGTATACATGCGCTACATCTTCTCGTAATGTAGGTTCAGGTTCTCAGCATCCAGATCACGCATAGATCGATTTCCCGATCTCCAGATCAGCAGATTCAGTGGCGAGTCCTCATTCTCCGAGGACAAGACTCATGAGTTTCTCTTCAGTATTTAGTCTTTTAGTTTTAGTTTTTGCTAGATTTAGCTGGGGCTTGTCCCAGTATTTCTAGTCCAGTTTAGAGGCTATTTTCAGACATAGTTAGATTTAGCTTAGTATGAGTTAATATTTCCTTTGTATTAAACTCATTGTTTTCAAATATCTCAGTTATAGAATATGGGTATTCCCCATCTTTTCAGATTTAATTATGATTTAGCTTCCCCATCAGTTTATTATCTTTAGTATGCTTATGATCATGCCAGCAGGGTTAGCTTGGGATCACTTGTGGTCCTAGGTTTCGTGTCTGCGTCTCGGGGGTAGCTCGGGGCGTGACAATATGGGTGAGTGTCTAGTTGGGACGGATAATTGCTTTGGGTGTGGTAAGAGTGGACATAATGTGAGGTATTGTCCTAATGTGAGGATTCAAGAGAAAGAGAGTGGTCAAGTTCAAGCAAGCGGTCCTAGTTCCGATGCTCCAAAGAGGAACCGCTTCTATGCTCTTCGTTCTAGGAGTGAGCAAGAGGAATCTCCCGATGTGGTCACCGGTATGTTACAAGTCTTCTCTATTGATGTTTATGCTTTACTTGACCCCTATGCTACTTTATCATTTGTAACTCGTCTAGTAGCTAAAAAGTTTGATGTTCTACCTAATATATTAGTTGAACCTTTTATGGTTACTACCCCGGTGGGTGACTCCGTTGTGGCTAGAAGAGTCTTTAGTAGTTAACCTGTATCTTTTCCCAATAGAGTTAAAATGGGTGGATTTGGTAGAACTTGATATGGTTGATTTTAATGTCATCTTGGGAATGGATTGGTTGCATGCTTGTTTTGCTTCCATTGATTGTAGAACAAGAGTAGTTAAGTTCAAATTTCCTAATGAACCGTCTTAGAGTGGAAGGGGGTAACTCAATCCCTAGAGGTCCTATCATTTCTTGTCTAAAAGATTGTAAGATAATCTCTAAGGGGTGTCTTTATAATATTGTGAGGGTTAAAGATGTTGAGTCCGACATTCCTCCTTTAGAGTCGGTACCCGTAGTGAAGGATTTTCCAAAAGTTTTTACCGAAGACTTTCCTGGGATTTCTCTCAAAAATAAATAGACTTTGGTATTTAATTATTACCGTATACAAATCCTATTTCAATCCCACCTTATCAGATGGATCTGGCCAAGTTGAAAGAGCTAAAGCTTCAACTCAAAGACTTATTAGACAAGGGTTTCATTAAGCCTAGTATTTCGCCATGGGGAGCTCCGATGTTGTTTGTTAAGAAGAATGATGGGTTCCTTAGGATGTGCATTGATTATCGTCAACTTAATAAGGTCACCATTAAGAACAAGTATCCTCTTCCTCGGATTGACGACTTGTTTGATCAACTCCAAGGGGCAAGCTACTTTTCTAAGATTGATTTGAGGTCGGGGTACCACAAACTTAGGGTGAGAGGTGAATATGTACCTAAAATGGCATTCCAAAATAGGTATGGTCATTATGCATTCTTAGTGATGTGTTTTGGTCTCACCAACACCTCGACGACTTGTATGGACCTTATGAATAGAGTGTTCCGAAATTACAGAGATTCCTTTGTAATTGTAAGACCCCCAAAATTAGTTAGGGTGTATAGAGCCTAACATGTTTGTCATAAGGGTCTAAGGTCCTAAATGGCTTATAATATGGTATTGAGGCAGTGTGTAAAGTTTGAGGTGATTTGGAAGTCAAACGTCAAGGGACGACCAAGACGTTCGACGACTAGTCACCTATGTGCCTCATGTGTTTATACATTCTTATATTTGTATGACATGAGATTATGAAGTCTTAAAATGATTTATATTGATGTTTATAGGCATTATATGGAATTTTGTGAAGTTTAAAGGCCAAACGTCCAAGAACGTCCACGACATTCGAAAGATAGCCTTGAGACATGCATGTGTGTGTCTTGGTGGGGCCTAGTATGTTTGGATGTGTTACGTGTAATTTTTTTGGGTAAAACTGATGTGGAAGGTTTACAACTTTTTAAGGTTGGTATTTACGATTGAAACGTCCGGGTATGAATTCTCAAGTGCCCTGCAAAAGGGCCCACAAGAAGGACCCAAGGACTGTCGAGACACTGCCTTGGCAGTGTCAATCAACGAGCCAAGACGACCCCCGTTGGTGGAATGATGCCCCGTCGATGGGGAAGAGTCGATGGGAACTTAGCTTGGAGAAGGATTTGCCACATGACAGCATAAGACCCAATCGACGGAGGGCACAAAACGGCCCATCGATGGACCAACGCCCCGTCGTTGGGTCCGTCGATGCAGGCTGGTGCAACACTGCTTAGCGAATGCTCACTTAAGGGGTGAATGGGAAATTCACCCCACGTCCTAACCCGACGCTAATAGGTTTATTTAGTTATTTTTGGGTGTATATAAATGATCAATAACGTGATCAACCCATTCCCAATCCCTTCTACACAAATTAGACTTTCCCTCCAAAAATATTCTCCCTAGAAACCTCCATTGAAGGTGAAGCTCAAGAACATCTTGCATCTTGGCTTTACATGTATTATTCTTCAAGTTTTAGAGGTTATTAACTAGACAAAGGTATGGTTATCCTTCATCTCTAGTTATCCTTCCATCTAGAGAGTTAATCTCAAAGTTTCAAAGGAGTTTCATGATCAAACTTCTTCTTCTTCAATCTAGCCATGGGTTCTTTCTAAAAATGTTTTTAATGGCTAAATCAATATTAATTAATGTTAATGTATTGGTTTTAACGTGATTTTCAATCCAATTGCATGATGAACCCATGCCCCTTCCAAAAATCGATTTAGCCCTTGCATGGGCATTGCGATCATGGCTTGTTATTAGTAGATTTGTGATTCTGTTACATTGAATTGCATACAACAACTGTTATTTACGTGAATTTATTATGAATTGATGATGAAGGATCCGTTGGGATCAATATATGAAGATTTGAGTATTGCTAGCCTATGTTTCTATGTGTTACAGTGATTTCGATTATACAACAATTGTGTAGGATTTCAATTATGCAAGGATCATTATAGCTACTGCCTTAAGCTAACATTATGGATAAATTGTGGGTATAAATCCTTGATGATAAAATTAAAGAAGGCCTACATGAATTGATCTAGGTTAATCTAGTCTATCGATTGATAATAGGTATGTGATGTGATCTCAATTTTAGATTAGATGAAGCATGATTCCTTTTGAGTAATGATCTATTTAGATACTTCCTAACATGTATATTATTGTTAATAACATGATTGATGAACAAGGCTTTAGGGAATCAGTAGCATTGCCTATTTCCTCTACTCTCTATTGAATTGATAGTTTAATGCCTATGTTGGTATCTTGATCTCATAGGGATTTAAGCATGAGTTTGATATGTTAAGTGTATATTTAGCCACTTCCCTAGATTGATAATATTAACGAAATATAATTTATAATCCATGCAAGTGAAATTGGTTAATGGTCTATATCCTTCTACCTTCTAGTATGTTAATGTGTTGTACTAGTTGTAGCATGACATTGTAGTAGCTTATAAGTGACTTTATATATGATTATGGTACTTTAGCTACTGCCCTATACTTGATTTATTGATGAAAGAGTAGCAATGGTCAATGATGACCAAAGGCTAAAGGATTGGTAATAATTGCTCTACTCTTCTATTTCTCTACTTTCCTTATAGTATTGTAGTTGATGAATCCTTGTATGACATTGTGTGGTATGGTCAACTTATGGTGGCGTTGTTTACTTTACTGTCATTATATATGTGTTGACCATGTCCTCGAAGGCAAATTGATGAATTTATGAATGAGTGGTTATGATAATCACCTTATGTGTGACTTGTGCCTAGTCTTCTACTTTAGTTGTGAATTTAGGTTATGTTACTATTGTTATGAACATATAAATGGTTATGTAAGATTATGTTTAGGTGCTGACATTGATGAAATGTGAAGTATTGATGACCCCTACCCATGTACCCCTATGTAAATGTGTGAATAGCTAATGTTAGGAGTCTTAAAATGTAATATGAAGTTAGCTTGGCTCCTATGCTAAATTGTATTGTGTGATCTATGCTTGAAAGTGTAATATGGTCTTAAGAGGGTGTCTGCCTCAATGTGTTGTTGATGTCAATTATGTGATCATGTTGACCAATGTACATACACTCACACTTCATGCATGCTTACAAGTAGTATAGGTCATAGTGTCTAAATGAAAGGTAGTTCTCATATTCTCTAGTGTCTACAACTATTCATGTTAAGCTTATGTATATGAAAGTATGATATGTGTTTCCTTAAATAGGATGACTAGATAGGTGCACTAGTATGGGCAAGGGCATGGGACCTTGCCTATGAATTGCACATGTGTGCCTTGATAGGATAGTTCCTAGTTTTGGTTTCTATGTGCATGAATATGAATGTATGGTCATGTGTCTTCTTAATGTGTTTGTGTGAAAGGTTTGCTCACATATATGTATACACACACATGAATGATGATGTAGACTATAGAGAAGCCTTGAAAGGTATGCTCAAGTGTATCCTTAACTAGATAGTGCTAATGTATATGCTATGTCCATGTGAAAGGATTTCTCACATGATTTAGGTTGATGAACTCTCATCTATGACCTATGAGCTAAGCATATGAGGGGATGACTCTCCTAAGCCTATGTTTTATAAAGAAATGATAATAAAGGATTTTCAATAAAGAGAACTTAGCTTAACACCGAGTGAACTTGTAGATGAGGGGTGGCACCTTCCTAAGGAGGGAAGGCTAAAGGGTCCACTAACGGTCCTCACTGGGTGGATAGGCTTATGACCCAAAAAGGGTGTAGAGAGGTGTTTACATAATGGCCCCCAAGCTCCATAAACTATGCTTTCCACATAGGATTCAGCAAGTGATATCACCTAATATGCTAGCATGATACTCATGTCCAACTTTTGAAAGTAAGATTCCCTCTTTTTGGTGTGAGGGGATGACACCAAATTCCATGTTTAGCACCCATGGTCTTAGTTTCGGTTAAGGATATAGTTTCCCTAAAGTAAAATGTACAATGGAAGTAAATGACTAGGATCCTAACTAGGATGACATAAGGGAGATTACTTAGGATAGGTGGAAGTAATAAACCCATCTAGACATTGCACAAGTAGCTCCTTAGGAATACCTAGAGAGGTGGCCTAATGTGTATGATTATGCTTATGTCTTTATGCATGACATTGTAGTAATTGTCTACTTGGTATAAAGATGTGCATGGTATGATTCTATATGATGTGATCTTATACTTATATGCACTATGTTGGTCTAAATGACTATATGCTGAAGGTCTTGTATTGACATGAATGAATTTGTCTTCACTTACTATGTTTATATATGAATTGGATGTTAAGGCTTGTGGTCTCATGATAGGTTTACTAAGTATGTGTGAGGTTATGGGGCTTCACATGTACATTACACTAGTAGACTTAGATTGGGATTGTGAGTAAGGTCTTTGAATGTTCTATATGAAGTGAAATTGGTATATGTGAATAATGAGTAAAGTTCACTGTAATGCCTTCTGGTCTTGACTTGAATGTGTCTTGTCATGGGCTATACTTCTGTGATGATATGTGTTGGCTTGTGTAAGTTGTATGTATGATTTTCCTTGTGACCTTAAGGTGATGCATTGCACCAGGTATCACTAGAGGGTTACTTGGGAGGTTAAGGAGTTAACATAAAGGATGTTCACTGTTAAGGTAAAAGAGCTCACTGTAAAGTGACCTCAAATGTGACTTAAACTCTATATGTGATTTTCTATGATGTTTGGCCTTTGAATATGTCTATATGAAGCATGTGAATGATATAAATGTTATTGTATAAAGATTTTATGAAGATTTACTCAAAAAGTCATGAAGTATGATTTCAAGAAAATGTCCCTTTTAAATGCATGTTTTTGCATGGTTGCCATACTTAGTGCATTCTTGTACAAATACCATTCTTCTCTACTTTTTACACAAAGTGTAGGTTATGGATGATTAAAGGATGTCTATATGATCGAGGAGCTTGATATGTGATTCCCAAGCTCAAGGAAAGGAATCTTTAAGTCCAAGGATTTCCTATGTTATGTCTTTACTGTAAAGTGTATAAATTTGTACTTATGTTTTATGTCTTAAGGGTCGTGTCCCTAGTGTACTCTAATGTTGTTTAGTCTATGATTACAAATAGACTTAAGGTCTAAATATGTATTATGACTTATATTTTATATATATGAAGTGATGTTTCTAGCAAGGGCATTGCGATCATGGCTTGTTATTAGTAGATTTGTGATTCTGTTACGTTGAATTACTCACAACAACTGTCATTTACGTGAATTTATTATGAATTGATGATGAAGGATCCGTTGGGATCAATGTATGAAGATTTGAGTATTGCTAGCCAATGTTTCTATGTGTTACAGTGATTTCGATTATAGAACAATTGTCTAGGATTTCAATTATGCAAGGATCATTATAGCTACTGCCTTAAGCTAACATTATGGATGAATAGTGGGTATAAATACTTGATGAAAAAATTAAAGAAGGCTCACATGAATTGATCTAGGTTAATCTAGTCTATCGATTGATAATACTAGGTATGTGATGTGATCTCGATTTTAGGTTAGATACAGCATGATTCCTTTTTAGTAATGATCTACTTAGATACTGCCTAACATGTATATTATTGCTAAAAACATGATTGATGAACAAGGCTTTAGGGAATCAGTAGCATTGCCTATTTTATCTACTCTCTATTGAATTGATAGTTTAATGCCTATGTTGGTGTCTTGATCTCGTATGGATTTAAGCATAAGTTCGATATGTTAAGTGTATATTTATCCACTGCCCTAGGTTGATAACATTAATGAATATGATTTATAATCCATGCAAGTGAAATTGGTTAATGGTCTATGTACTTCAACCTTCTAGTATGTTAATGTGTTGTACTAGTTGTAGCAACCTTGTAGTAGCTTATACATGACTTTATATATGATTATGGTACTTTAGCTACTGCCCTATACTTGATTTATTGATGAAAGAGTAGAAATGGTCAATGATGACCAAAGGCTATAAAGGATTGGTAAGAATTGCTCTACTCTTCTATTTTTCTACTTTCCTTATAGTATTGTAGTTGATGAATCCTTGTATGGCATTGTGTGGTATGGTCAACTTATGGTGGCGGTGTTTACTTTATTATCATTATATATGTGTTGACTATGGCCTTTAAGGCAAATTGATGAATTTATGAATGAGTGGTTATGATAATCACATTATGTTTAACTTGTGCCTAGTCTTATACTTTAGTTGTGAATTTTGATTATGTTACTTTTGTTATGAACATGTATATGGTTATGTAAGATTATGTGTAGGTGCTTCCATTGATGAAATGTCAAGGATTGATGACCCCTACCCATGTACCCCTATGTAAATGTGTGAATAGCTAATGTTAGGAGTCTTAAAGTGTAATATGAAGTTAGCTTGCCTCCTATGCTAAATTGTGTTGTGTGGTCTATGCTTGAAAGTTTAATATGGTCTTAAGAGGGTGGATGCCTCAAAGTATTGTTCATGGCCATTATGTGATCAATCTGACCAATGTACACACACTCACACTTCATGCATGCTTACAAGTAGTATAGGTCATGGTGTCTAAATGAAAGGTAGTTCTCATATTCTCTAGTGTCTACTACTATGCATGTTAAGCTTATGTATATGCAAGTATGATATGTGTTTCCTTAAATAGGATGAGTTGATAGGTGTACTACTATGGGCAAGGGTATGGGACCTTGCCTATGCATTGCACATGTGTGCCTTGATAGGATAGTTCCTAGTTTTGGTTTCTATGTGTATGAATATGAATGTATGGTCATGTGTAATCTTAATGTGTTTGTGTGAAAGGTTTGCTCACATATATGTATATACACACACACATGAATGATGATGTAGACCATAGAGGAGCGTTGAAAGGTGTGCTCAAGTGTATACTTAACTAGATAGTGCTAATGTATATGCTATGTCCATGTGAAAGGATTTGTCACATGATTTAGGTTGATGAACTCTCATCTATGACCTATGAGCTAAGCATATGTGGGGATGACTCTCCTAAGCCTATGTTTTATAAAGAAATGATAATAAAGGCTTTTCAATAAAGGGAACTTAGCTTAGAACCGAGTGAACTTGTAGATGAGGGGGTGGTACCTTCCTAAGAAGGGAAGGCTAAAGGGTCCACTAACGGTCCTCACAGGGAGGATAACTCATGACCCAAAAAGGGTGTAGAGAGATGTTTCCATGATGGCCCCCAAGCTCCATAAACTATGCTTGCCACATATGATTTAGCAAGTGATATCACCTAATATGCTAGCATGATACTCATGTCTTACTTTGGCAAGTAAGATGACCTCTTTTTGGTGTGAGGGGATGACACCAAATTCCATGTTTAGCACCTATGGTCTTAGTGTCGGTTAAGGCTATAATTTTCCTAAAGTAAAATGGACAATGTAAATAAATGACTAGGATCCTAACTAGGATGACTTAAGAGAGGTTACTTAGGATAGGTGGAAGTAATGAACCCATCTAGACATTGCACAAGTAGCTCCTTAAGAAGACCTAGAGAGGTGGCCAAATGTGTATTATTATGCTTATGTCTTTATGCATGACATTGTAGTAATTGTCTACTTGTTATGAAGATGTGCATGGTATGAGTCTATACGATGTGATCTTATACTTATATGCACTATGTTGATCTAAATGACTATATGATGAAGGTCTTGTATTGACATGAATGAAGTTGTCTTCACTTACTATGTTGATATATGAATTGGATGTTAAGGCTTGTGGTCTCATAATAGGTTTACTAAGTATGTGTGAGGTTATGGGGATTCACATGTACATTGCACTAGTAGACTTATAATGGGATTGTGCGTAAGGTCTTTGAATGTTCTATATGAAGTGAAATTGGTATATGTGAATAATGAGTTATGTTCTTGACTTGAATGTGTCTTGTAATGGGCTATACTTCTATGATGATATGTGTTGGCTTGTGTAAGTTTTATGTATGGTTTTACTTGTGACCTTAAAGTGATACATTGCACCAAGTATCAGTAGAGGAGTAGAGGGTTACTTGGGAGGTTAAGGAGTTAAAATAAAGGATGTTCACTGTTAAGGTAAAAGAACTCACTGTAAAGTGACCTCAAATGTGACTTAAATTCTATATGTGATTTTCTATGATGTTTGGCCTTAGAATATGTCTATATGAAGCATGTGAATGATATAAATGTTATTGTATAAAGATTTTATGAAGATTTACTCAAAAAGGCATGAAGTATGATTTCAAGCAAATGTCCCTTTTAAATGCATATTTTTGCATGTTTGCCATACTTAGTGCATTCTTGTACTAATCCCATTCTTCTCTACTTTTTACACAAAATGTAGGTTATGGATGCTTAAAGGATGTCTATATGATTTAGGAGCTTGATATGTGATTCCCAAGATCAAAGAAAGGAATCCTTAAGTTCAAGGATTTCCTATGTTATGTCTTTACTGTAAAGTGTATAAATTTGTACTTATGTTTTAAGTCTTAAGGGTCGTGTCCCTAATGTACTCTAATGTTGTTGAGTCTAAGATGAAAAAGAGACTAAATGTCTAAATATGTATTATGACTTATATTTTATATATATGAAGTGATGTTTCTAGCATATGATGTTGTAACATTCCGGAAAATCATATGTCCAATGAAGAGCCCAGTATGCCCTTAGGGTAGCCTATTAGGGGTACATAGGCACCCCAATGCCCAATATTGAGAAATATTGGGCATAGTATAGAAAAATTGGCTAAGAGATATTAGCCAATTGTCTATATACGAATATGAAATACACTTTTTGGGTTGCCATACCCCAAGCCAAGATTGATGTTCAATAAATGTACCTGCAATGAAGACCCTAAGCTAATATAATTGGCACTATGTACATATAGACCCACAACCAACGTGTGAGATATGAGGAATCCAAGTGTCAAGCCTAGATATCATAGCACATGACCATTTAAGATGATCATGTAAATTAAGTGGTGCCCAAGGACATGGTGATGGTCCTTGTGATAATAAGTAAACATTCCCAAATGATCCATCAAGATAAATTAGTTAGGAAAGTGCAACAAACCCATGTGCAAGCACATGGGAATCACACATGAAGGAGCCGGCCAAGGGGGACCATAAAACCACCCTAACCGAATTCGGTTAGGGCGGTTAGGCAAGACACGCACGGGCGGGTCCCTCCATGTGGGACCAGCCAGCCTAACTAACTCTAAGTCCTAACCAACTATCCTAACTAGACAACTAACCTAGGACTAACCGAATTGGACCCCATAATGCACCCGACAACCTAGGACTTGGTCGGGTGGCACCTAACTAACTTAGGGACAACCTAGTACCTAACCTAGGATGGTCCAAAGTTGTTAGTTGTGGTCCTAGTGACTTAGGGGCATTTTGGTAATTTCCTTAAGTCCCATATTTAATTAATTAAGCCATCAGATTAATTAAATTAAGCCTTGGTCAGCCGAGACACTTAGTCAAAATTGCAATTGGCTAAGTCAATGGTTCTCCTATGTCTAGTCAACTTAGGAGGGGCATTTTAGTAATTAACTAATTAGTTATTTAATTAAGTTAATTAAGTCTTATGTTTTATAATTCAAGATCAGTTCCTAAACCTAGAATTAACGATCAAATCTTGAGAGACTCACGACTAAGGCAGTAAACAACAAACCGCAAGAACGTAAGTACGCTAGAGGCAATTCTTGGGAGATTTCAAAGTACTTTTCAAGGAGTTCGTGTAGAGTGATCATCGTAGATTCGAATCTACATAAGGTATGGGTTTCTCTCCTGGAATTCTTTCTACAAGAGAACTTTCTTTCCAACGATTCAAAGATCTTGAAAACTAGGGTTGTTCCCGTGTTCTCATCGAACTTTATGTCCCTAGTATCCTCTTCGATTCCATGTTGAATAGGTTAGAGATCAAGTTGTTGGTACGTGGCGCTGGATGATTTTATATGCACTGATCTTGAACGATGAATGTCCCATGAACCTATGAACTTAAAATCGTATGAAGCTAATGTTTACAATGTGAATTAAGAATCGATCATATGTTAGTTACGTCCGTAAATGTCAAGTGTTGATGTGTGTGTGTCCGAATGTTGTCTTGCTGTTATTGTGACGTTATGAAGATGCTAAAGTAATCAACTGTTAATATGATGATTTCCAATATGTCTTAAAAACGTTATCCTAAAGTCATGAAGTAAGAATTGGCTTAAAAGACAACTATGAAAACACATCTTGAATGAATTGACTATCTGATGCCAATAAAGTTGGCTAACACTACTTTGTCAAAACGAATGCATGCTAATGTCTAGGAACTTATGTAAATGATTGAAAGATTGGCTAAAGGTTCATAAATATTCAATTTAAATATGAACATATGTAAAATTGGTCTATACCAACAAATGGTTATGTAGTTTAATATCCCAAATGTTGAAGCCAATACTAATCGTATGCCAATCTTGTGTAGTTAGAATATCAAATGATATTATAAGAACTTCTAAAGTAAGTCAATGAATCCATAACCAAGGGCATTCCATTCATTGGGACAACTCCCAACATGCTCTAAAAGAATGAACTATGAACATATGTAACTCATTGAAAGAAGTGATCATCGTCCATAAACTATGAAATGAATCTACTACACTAAAGTAAAGAAGTAATGTGAGTTATAACATAATTAAAGAGGTCTAAATTAAGTAAGTGACCATAATGGGGTGTTAAAGAAAGTGAGACAAGTCTTACCTACACCTAAGCTACTATGTTAAAAGAATACTCACGAATGAAGGTGTTAGAATGCGTGAGACTAGTCTCATTAACACCTAAGAATGATATGTAAGTAGAATTCACATTTCATCAATGTAACTAAGGATGAGATGTAAGGACAATTCGCATCTCATCAATGTAAAGTAAGGATGATATGTAATGACAATTTACATTTCATCAATGTAAAGTAAGGATGTTATGTAAGGACAATTCACATTTCATCAATGTAATAAGGATGACAAGTCATCAAAAGATTAAGTAAATCTCAATCTAGAAGTAAACTTCCATAATGCTTGAGTCAACTATAAAAGATAAAGAAGATAATGAAAGTGAGCAGCACATCATCGATAGACAAGTTATGAGCATGTGCTTGCACGTGTAAGTCTCATGTGACGAGGCTACCACCGAGGTGGATAAGTAGTCTCATTAAGTCCCTAGTCTTCGAACTATGTCTAGCCAACATAGGAACTAGCAGTGGTTTCCACCTAAGCGAGCTAGGCATGTTTGGTTTCACTTTGGCCGGTGATTCCACCCCTTTTCGGTGTGGGTCAGACACTAGATTTCATGTTTAGCTCACATGATCTATGTCGGTTAATGCTCACGATATGTTCTTTGTTCACTATAGCCGTGAACCACTCTTTTTCGGTGTGGAATGAACACTTGAGATGGATTCGCCTTAGCCGGGGATCACCCCTTTCCATTTGTGGGGCAGACACTGGATTCCATGAGCAGCGCACATGGTCTATATTAATTTTAACTGGTGAATCACCCCTTTTCGGTGTAGGGCACACACTGGATTTCATGTTAGCTTGCATGATCTTACTCCTAATGATGTCACTATGAAAGTGAGAATGATGATGATGATGGAACGTATGTTCAAAATGAGCAATGATGAAGATCTTAAGAATGTCAATAGCCAAATTTCACACTCATGAAGTTTCAGCAAATAATGGGCAAAGCCAAATAAGATTGGCTTATAATGACTTCTTATATGATGCCAATAAAGGGAAGTAGAAACGTAATGTCAACTAAATACCTCATATCTTCCCTAAGATGACAGTAATGAAATAAATGGCATGACCAACATAGAATGGCTTATGAAATGCAATGAATATATAGTGTAATGAATGACTCACTATAATGTAGGGAAATCATTCCTTAGTCCTTGGATTACTTACATCGATTCATTGTGGGTATGGGACTACAATGAATCATTGCACTTGTAAGTAAAACATAGGACTAAAGGAATTATTGAACTACATAACAAGAAGAAGAAAAAGACTGAAAAATAATCTAAGTGTCAAATTTGGAGCTCTCGGGTTTGGAGGAGCAAATTTTCAAATCTTTGCCCGAGTTGTTCTAAAATTATGTTGATGATACTAATGTGTTGTGATCATATATAAAATGAGTTGTGTGCTTTGAGTGCATTAAAATACATCATATTCATACCACAATTCACAACTAACGAATTAGGAAAGTCTAATGACTAGACTTTCCAGAAATGGCATGTTTCTTAGGAAGAATTTTCATTGATCATGCATAGCTTTATGTGTATGTGTGCATACACCCATACTTAGTACAAGTGGTGTACTAACCCCCTACTATTTACTATTTTTATAGGTTCAGGTCAGAGGACAGATTGACGACACTTGCAGCGGTTTAGACTTCAGCATTTCTCCAAACCATTTGGTAGGTCCTCTTGATTTAGAGGATGCTACAGTTTTATTCTAGCCTTAGTTTTAGACATAGCTAGTGGATGTTGTCCCTAGCATTTCTTTTGTACTTTCATTTTGAAGCTTTGTAGTAAAATCGTGTTTGGTAAACTAGTTATGATATATTCATCTTTAGTTTCGAATTGATTCTTTATGATAGATGGTTGTTATCTTTATGTTGAGCTTAGTATATGATGTAAAAATGTAATAACTCTATGAAGTCTAAGTAAACTTCATACATATAAAAAGTTTTAATTTTTCCGCAAATTTAACTAGATGAATATGATGAATGCAAGATGAGGCTTGTCTGCGACCTCTGAGAGGTCAACGACGTCGGTGGCAATACCGATTCAAGAATCCGGGTCGTTACAAACTTGGTATCAAATCATGAGGTTAAATTACCTAGGATCTAAAGCTCAACTCAACCACGTTACGTAGTTTCTAGCTTATGGTTGTGAAGCGCGCCACAATCATGACTTAGAGACTATACGATTATAGGAAATTCTCCCTTTTTCTACTCTTTATAGTGCCATGTAAAGTTGTGACATTTTATGTCATTTTGAGGATCTAACTCTCTTCTTGTGTATACATGTAGAAAATGAACACAAGGAGGAATGCCGCGAGAAGAGTTGAGGAAGCAGCTGCGGAAGGGAATCAAGTTCCTCCTCAAGCCCCAGATGCTGCTGAACAAGTGCCTGTTAACCCAGATGGGTTGACATATGGTGAATTGAGGAATGCTTTGCTGCAGATGGCACAGGACATCACGACTCAGGATCAAGCCATCACGGATCAAGCCGCGAGAGAGGGTGCTCCTAGAGAGAACACACATCCTAGTACCATGGCTAGCAGGCTGAGGGACTTCACCAGGATGAATCCCCTAGTGTACTACAGGTCCAAGGCCAATGAAGATCCTCAGGAGTTCGTAGATGAGGTCCACAAGATTCTGTGTGCCATGGGAGTTGATGAGGAGGCAAAAGCTGATTTGACTGCTTATCAACTCAATGATGTGGCACAAGGGTGGTACCGGATGTGGTCTGATGGCCGAGCGAGAGTAGATGTTCCCATCACTTGGGATGTTCTCAAGACTGCCTTTCTTGAGAGGTTCTTTCCAAGGGAGCAAAGGAAAGCCAAATTTGAAGAATTTATCAACCTGAGACAGGGAGGTATGTCTGTCAAGGAGTATTCCTTGAAGTTTGTTAAACTTTCAAAGTATGCTTCTTCTCTGGTGGCAAATAGCAGGGATGAGATGAGCAAATTCATTACTGGCGTATCTGAGGATCTGGTAGAATATTGTCGGGCAGCCATGCTGCATGACAATATGGATTTGGGCAGGTTGATGGTACATGCTCAACAAGTAGAGGAGATCCGCCGCAAAAGGCGAATTCACAAAGGCAAAAAGCCTAAGGCCGCGGACCAGCCTAGTTTAAGCTCGGGTAGGGGCTCATTTGGAGTCCAAAACAAACCTAAGTTCAAGAGGCACTCAGGTAACTCCGCTCCTTCAGGTAATTCAAGATTTAAGGTGAATAAGTCTGCCCCAGAAAGGGCAATGACCGTAACGTCCAGCGAACCAACAGGCCTTGTGGTAAGTGTGGGCGTTCACATGGAGGTGAATGTTTGGTAGGTACTAACACCTATTTCGGGTGCGGCAAAAGTGGACACATAGTTCGAGACTGTCCTCAAGTGAGTAATCAAGCCAAGGTAAATGTTCAGCCTCGGCCGAATGCAAATGCTGCAACCGAACCTCCCAAGAGGAACAAGTTCTATGCACTGAAAGGTAGAGAAGAGCAAGAAAAGTCAGCTGATGTAGTCACAGGTACGTTGCATGTCTTTACTTTCCCTGTGTATGCATTGTTAGATCCAGGACCCACTCTATCATTTGTCAGTCCATTGATAGCTAGTAGATTTGATGTGCTTCCTGAAATCTTGCATGATCTAATTTTAGTAAGTACTCCCATAGGGGACGGCATTAGAGCCGAGAGAGTGTACAAAAGTTGCCCAATTAACGTCCTTGATATAGTCACTCATGCTGATCTAGTGGAGTTAGCCATGCTCGACTTTGACATAATCTTGGGTATGGATTGGCTTCGCAAGTGTTATGCCACAACAGATTGTCGAAACAGGGTAGTGAGGTTTCAGTTTCCAAATGAGTTTAGAACTGGAATGGTAAGGGCGTGGTTCAAGTCCAGTCGGCCAAATTGTCTCAAACTTAGAGGCCAATAAGATGATATCTAAGTGGTATTTATACCACTTAGTTAGATTCAATGACTTAGATCAAGATTTCCCTTCCATAGATTCTGTGTCAATAGTGAAAGAGTTCCCAAACGTCTTCCCGGAGGATTTACCAGGAGTCCCTCCTGAACGTGAGATTGACTTTGGTGTTGATTTAGATCCCAACACCAAGCCAAGTTTTATTCCCCAGTATAGGATGGCACCAGCTGAACTCAAAGAGTTGCAGTTGCAGTTAAAAGATCTACTTGATAAGGACTTCATCCAGCCGAGCATATCCCCATGGGGTGCTCCAGTGTTGTTCGTAAAGAAAAAGGATGGAACCATTAGAATGTGCATCAATTATTGGCAACTCAACAAAGTCACTATCAAGAATAAGTACCCTCTTCCCAGAATCGACGATCTGTTTGACCAACTCCAAGGTTCAAGTTTCTTTTCCAAGATAGACCTTTGGTCAGGCTACCATCAGCTTAGAGTGAGGCGAGAAGACGTCCCTAAGATGACTTTTCGTACTAGATATGGGCACTATGAGTTTCTAGTCATATCCTTCGGTCTCACTAACGCACCAGCCGCGTTTATGGACCTTATGAATAGGGTCTTCCATGAGTACCTTGATTCCTTCGTAATAGTATTCATAGATGACATTCTCATATACCCTAAGTCTAAAGAAGAGCATGAGGTACACTTAAAAAAGACATTGCAAGTACTCAGAGAACATCAGTTGTATGAAAAGTTCAGCAAATGTGAATTCTGGTTGAGATCAGTGACCTTTCTTGGTCATGTTGTGACCGACCAAGGTGTTGAAGTTGATCCTAAGAAGGTTGAGACGGTGAAGAATTGGCCGACACCCCTTACTCCTACAAATATTCAAAGCTTTTTGGGTTTAGCCAATTATTATCGCAGGTTTGTGGAAGGGTTTTCCACTATTGCTGCACCATTGACCACATTGAAAGAGAACAAAGCAAAGTTTGAGTGGTTCGAGAAATGTGAAAAGAGTTTTCAAGAACTCAAGGACCGACTCACTTCGGCCCCAGTGTTGACGTTGCCGAGAACTGGTGAGGGGTACGTGGTATATTGTAATGCTTCCCGAGTAGGTTTGGAATGTGTTCTCATGCAGAGTTGTAAGGTGATTGAATACGCATCAATACAATTGAAAATCCACGAAAAGAAATACCCTACTCACGATCTTGAACTAGTCGCGGTTGTCTTTGTGTTGAATATGTGGAGGCATTATTTATATGGTGTAAATGTTGATGTGTATACTGACCATAAGAGTCTTTAGTATGTATTCACGCAGAGGGAGTTGAATCTTTGTCAGAGGAGGTGGCTAGAACTTCTCAAGGATTATGACATGAGTGTGTACTATCACCCAGGTAAGGCCAACGTGGTGGCCGATGCATTGAGAAGATTGAGTATGGGCAGCGTTTCACATATTGATGATGAGAAGAAGGAGCTGGTTAAAAAGGTGCACCAATTGGCAAGATTGGGTGTACGGCTGACGGATGCACCAAGTGGGGGTGTCTCGGTTCACTCAAGTTCCGAATCCTCATTTGTTGTCGATGTTAAAGCCAATCAACACCTTTACCCAGTACTCATGGAGTTGAAAGACTCGGTATTGAGTAAGTTGAATGAGTCATTCTCGTTAGGTGGAGATGGCGTACTCAGATATCAGAACAGATTATGTGTGCCCAATGTGAATGATTTGAGGTCAAGTATTTTGGCAGAAGCTCATGGTTCTCGATATTCCATCCATCCAGGTGCCACCAAAATGTACCAAGACCTTAAAGAGGTCTATTGGTGGGAAAGCATGAAGAGAGATATCTCTAAGTTCGTGGAGGAGTGTCCGAACTGCCAACAGGTTAAGGCCGAACAACTTAAGTCTGGAGGTCTCACTCAGAAGATTGAGATCCCAACATGGAAGTGGGAGGCTATTAATATGAATTTTGTGGTTAGTCTGCCAAAGACTAGGAAACTACATGATTCTATTTGGGTTATTATTGACAGAATGACCAAGTCTGCTCACTTCATACCTATGAAGTCTACATTCAAGGCCGAAGACTATGCCAAGCTTTATATTGATGAGATAGTGAGATGGCATGGGATTCCTCTATCTATTATTTCGGACAGAGGGGCTCAATTCACTTCTCATTTTTGGAAATCTTTCCAGAAAAGTTTGGGTACACAGGTGAAGCTTAGTACTGCTTTCCATCCGTAGACAGATGGGCAAGCAGAGCGTACCATCCAGATCCTTGAAGATATGTTGAGAGCATGTGTTATTGACTTCAAGGGGAGTTGGGATGATCACTTGCCGCTTATAGAGTTCTCTTACAATAATATCTACCATTCCAGTATTGGAATGGCACCTTTCGAAGCATTATATGGCCGAAGATGTAGATCTCCGATTGGATGGTTCGAAGTAGAAGAATCGGCCATCCTTGGTCTCGAGATCGTGCATGAGGCAGTGGAGAAGGTGAAGATGATTAGGGATAGATTGGCTACTGCTTACAGTCGTCAGAAATCCTATGCAGATAACCGAAAGAGAGCTCTTGAGTTTGAGGTGGGTGATCAAGTCTACCTGAAGATATCACCCATGAAAGGGGTGATGAGGTTTTGTAAGAAAGGCAAGTTGAGTCCGAGGTATATAGGTCCTTATGAGATCTTGCAGCGAGTGGGAAACGTTGCATACGATCTGAAATTACCTCAAGACTTGGCTTCTATTCATCCAGTGTTTCACGTTTCTATGCTTAAGAAATGTCTAGGCGATCCAGCATCCATCCTGCCTGTTGAGGGGTTAGGAGTTGATGAGAACCTTTCTTATGAAGAGGTTCCAGTCAAAATGTCAGATAGCCAAGTGAAGCGGCTGAGGAACAAAAAGGTTGCCACCGTGAAGGTCCTATGGCGGAACCATCTTGTTGAGGGAGCAATGTGGGAGACCGAGGCCGATATGAGGTCCCGCTACCCTCATTTGTTCAGTTCTTAAGGTTAGATATTCTCTTCCTAAGTCTGGTTCATGTTTAAGAAAACTCTAAGTATTAGTGCTTTAGTCGATTAGGTGTGATAGTCCACTAATCGTATGTCCTAAATAGCACTATGTGAGTTAAAACGAAGTTATGTGTGCATTTTATGTTGCTGTTTTTGTGTAGCATAGACATGTTTTTCTGTGTTGTATGACTTGTGAGGTGCATTAAGTTAAGTGTGATTGAGAAGGAAATTCCTCAATCTCAAATATGAAGCTTTAGATAAGCTTAAATAATATGCATCATCCAATAAGTGTGAATCAGATATTCACAAAAGAGAAAAGTTTAAGCATCATAAAGTAACTTTCGAAAATCACCCTCTTTGTTTAAATAATGTGTAAGTGTCATTCGGGGACGAATGTTCCTAAGGGGAGGAATAATGTAACACTCCAGAAATTCATATGTCCAATGAAGAGCCCAGTATACCCTTAGGGTAGCCTATTAGGGGTACATAGGCACCCCAATTTCCAATATTGAGAAATATTGGGCATAGTATAGAAAAATTGGCTAAGAGATGTTAGCCAATTGTCTATATACGAATATGAAATACACTTTTTGGGTTGCCATACCCCAATCCAAGATTGATGTTCAATAAATGTACCTGCAATGAAGAACCTAAACTAATATAATTGGCACTATATACATATAGAACCACAGCCAACGTGTGAGGTATGAGGCATCCAAGTGTCAAGCCTAGATACCATAGTACATGACCATTTAAAATGATCATGTAAATTAAGTAGTGCCCAAGGACATGGTGAGGGTCCTTGGGACAATAAGTAAACATTCCCAAATGAGCCATCAAGATAAATTTGTTAGGAAAGTGAAACAAACCCATGTGCAAGCACATGGGCATCACACGTGAAGGAGCCGACCAAGGGGGACCACGGAACCACCCTAACCGAATTCGGTTAGGGCGGTTAGGCAAGACACGCACGGGCGGGTCCCTCCATGTGGGACCAGCCAGCCTAACTAACTCTAAGTCCTAACCAACTATCCTAACTAGACAACTAACCTAGGACCAACCGAATTGGACCCCCTAATGCACCCGGCAACCTAGGATTTGGTCGGGTGGAACCTAACTAACTTAGGGACAACCTAGTACGTAACCTAGGATGGTCCAAAGTTGTTAGTTGTGGTCCTAGTGACTTAGGGCATTTTGGTAATTTCCTTAAGTCCCATATTTAATTAATTAAACCATCAAATTAATTAAATTAAGCCTTGGTCAGCCGAGACACTTGTCAAAATTGCAATTGGCTAAGTCAATAGTCCTCCTATGTCTAGTCAACTTAGGAGGGGCATTTTAGTAATTAACTAATTAGTTATTTAATTAAGTTAATTAAGTCTTAAGTTTTATAATTCAAGATCTGTTCCTAAACCTAGAATTCACGATCAAATCTTGAGAGACTCACGACTAAGGCAGTAAACAACAAACCGCAAGAACGTAAGAACGCTAGAGGCAATTCTTGGGCGATTTCAAAGTACTTTTCAAGGAGTTCGTGTAGAGTGATCGTCGTAGATTCGAATCTACATAATTTATGTATTTCTCTCCTGGACTTCTTTCTCCAAGAGAACTTTCTTTCCAACGATTCAAAGATCTTAAAAACTAGGGTTGTTCCCGTGTTCTCGTCGAACTCCTTGTCCCTAGTATCCTCTTCGATTCCATGTTGAATAGGTTAGAGATAATGTTGTTGGTACGTGGCGCTGGATGATTTTATGTGTACTGATCTTGAATGATGAATGTCGCATGAACCTATGAACTTAAAATCGTATGAAGCTAATGTTTACAACGTGAATTATGAACCGATCATATGTTAGTTACGTCCGTAAATGTCAAGTGTTGATGTGTGTGTGTCCGAATGTTGTCTTGCTGTTAGTCTAGACTTAGTTTTAGACATAGCTAGTGGATGTTGACCCTAGCATTTCTTTCGTACTTTTATTTCGAATCTTTGTAATAAGGTCGTGTTTGGCAAACTATTTATGATATATCCATCTTCAGTTTCGAATTGATTCATTATGATAGATGGTTGTTATGTTTATGTTGAGCTTAGTATATGATGTAAAAATGTAATAACTATATGAAGTCTAAGTAAACTTCATACATATAAAAAGTTTTAAATTATCCGTAAATTTAACTAGATGAATGTGATGAATGCAAGATGAGGCTTGTCTGAGACCTCTGAGAGGTCAACGACGCCGGTGGCAATTCGTATTCAAGAATCCGGATCATTACAGATGTGCTATGAAAAGTTTTAAATTTTCCGCTAAATTTACTATGACAATGCGATGAATGATAACTATGGGCTTATATAGGGGCTCCGAGAGGTCAAGTACGCCATGTTACTTATAGGGGGTGCTCTCCCAATGTGACAGTAATTGTCTTCATTGATGATATCTTGGTATATTCAAAGAGTGAGGGTGAGCATATGGAACATTTGAGGGTCGTATTGTAAGTCCTCAAGGAACATCAACTCTTTGCCAAGTATAGTAAGTGTCAGTTTTGGTTGAGATCGGTGGCGTTTCTTGGTCATATTATCTCAAGTGAAGGTATAGAGGTCGATCCAAAGAAAACCAAAGTGTTTAGGAATTGTTCTAGACCTTTGACTCCAACTGATATCAGAAGTTTCTTGGTTTTAGATAGGTATTATACGAGGTTTCTTGATGGGTTTGCATCCATTGCTTATCCTTTGACTACCTTGACCCAAAAGATTGTTAAGTTTGAGTGGTCGGAGGCTTGTGAAAGAATTTTCCAAGTGTTCAAAGATAGTCTTACCTCCGCTCCAGTGTTAACCTTATCGGAGGGTACTAAGGGTTTTGTGGTATATTGTGACGCTTCCCGAGTGAGTTTGGGTTGTGTCCTTATGCAACATGGGAATGTGATAGACTATGCCTCTAGACAACTCAAGGTGCATGAGAAGAACTATCCAACTCATGATCTTGAATTAGCGACCGTAGTGTTTGCTTTTAAAATATGGAGACATTACCTATATGGTGTTCATGTGGATGTATATACCGACCATAAGAGTCTTCTATATGTGTTTACTCAAAAAGTGTTGAATCTCCGACAAAGAAGATGGTTGGAACTCTTGAAGGATTACGATATGAGTGTTCTCTACCACCCCGGCAAGGCCAACGTGGTTGCAGATACTTTAAGTCATATGACGATGGTAGTGTGTCTCATGTGGAAAAAGGTAAGAAAGACCTAGTGAAAGATGTCATAGATTGTCTCGGTTGGGTGTCCAGTTGAAAGATTCTCCTAAAGGTGGTTTTATGGTTCATAATAAATCCGAGTCATCTTTAGTGATTGAGGTGAAGTCTAAGCAACATCTTGATCCGCTATTGATGGAGTTGAAGGAATCGGTACTTAGCAAGTTCAATGGGTCATTCTCCCAAGGGGGGATGGTGTGCTTAGGTACCAAGTATATTGTGTGTATCGGATGTTGATAATTTGCGGGGTAAATTTTTTGAAAAAGATGGTTCCCGATATTCTATTCATCCAGTGCCACCAAATGTATCATGATCTTAGAGAGATATATTGGGGGACGGCTTGAAAAGGGACATAGCGGAGTTTGTAGCTAGGTGTCCAAATTGCCAACAAGTTAAATCCGAGCATCTAAAGCCGAGTGGTCTAACTCAAGTAATGGGTGTTCCTACTTGGAAGTGGGAAGAAATTAATATGGTCTTTGTTGTTGGGTTGCCTCGAACCCGGAGGCAAAATGACTCAATTTGGGTTATTGTGGATAGTCGGCTCACTTTATCCCCGTAAAGTCTACTTATTCGGTAGAGGATTATGAAAGAATATACATTAATGAGGTAGTGATCTTACATGGTATCCCTTTTGTCCATCATTTCGGATAGAGGTGCTCAATTAACTTCTCATTTTTGGAGGTCTTTTAAAAAAGGGTTGGGTACTCAAGTGAAGCTTAACACCACTTTTCATCCCCAAACGGATGGCCATGAGGAGCATACCATTGAAACCCTAGAAGACATGTTAAGAACTTGTGTAATAGATTTCGAAGGAAATTGGGGCAATCACCTACCATTTACTGAGTTCTATTATAAAAATAGCTACCGTTCGAGTATTTCCATGGCACCATTTGAAGCACTATATGGTAGGCGATGTAAGGCTCTGGTTGGGTGGTTTGAGGCTGGTGAGTCTTCACTCCTTGGTCCCAAAATAATATATGAAGCTTTGGAGAAGGTTCGGGTGATGAAGGATAGGTTGAAAACAGCCTATAGTCGGCAAAAGTCCTATGCCAACAATAGAAGAAGAGACCTTGAATTTGAAGTAGGTGATATGGTGTATTTGAATATTTCACCTATGATAGGGGTGATGGATTCGACAAAAAGGGGAAGCTAAGCCCCTGGTATGTGGGTCCCTATAAAGTTTTGCAATGGGTCAGCAAGGTTGCATATGAGTTGAAACTACCTAGTGAACTAGATTCGACTCATCCGGTATTTCATGTCTCCATGCTTAAGAAGTGTATTGGTGACCCCTAATCAATTCTCCATATTGAAGGGTTAGGTATGGATGAGAACCTTTCCTATGAAGAGGTTCCGGTGGAAATACTAGACCGACAAGTCAAGAAGTTGAGGAACAAAAAGGTGTCTTCCGTAAAAGTCCTATAGAGAAACCACCTAGTTGAGGGAGCAACAGGGAGGCCGAGGCCGACATGAAGTTCCCTTATCCTCATCTTTTTCCTCAAAATTCTAGCCAAAGTTGAGGTTAGTAATAATCCTCTTAAAAATAATGAATAATATTGAATTTGGCTTGCTTTGCTAAATATGCATATTTATGGTAAATATTCATGCTAAAATGAGTTTTCATGTAAAGATGCTCTTTTACTTAACTTGCACTTATTTGTGTTTTGTGTATTGTTGCCTTCATAAAATGGTATTGAGCAGGTTAATGTGTTTTGAAAGAAGGTTGACATAAGTGACTCTTGATGATTATGTTTATCTCATGTTGATATTGATAAGGTAGTTCCTCATGTTGTGATGTTGAGATCTTAGATGTGGTAAATTATGATTTGAGTTTCTATGTGTAAATGTCATGTTTATGTGTTGAATGGAGTTGTGAATTACTCCTATGAGTTGTGACTCATGATGATTATATGTTGTTGGTTGAGCTTCTAGTATTGAGTCTCATAATTCCTCTATAAAAATATTTTTGTGTCATTCGGGGACGAATGTTCCTAAGGGGATAATGTAACACTCCGAAGGTTCATGACTTGGTATAGAGCCTCACTAGATGAACTAAGACTTAAAACACTATTTCTAAAACTAAGTAGGAAGTGTTAGAGTCAAAATGTTAAGAAACGACTATGACGTCAAGAGAATTGTGAAATGTGTGCTAGTGTGCCTTGGCATGTTTTATGGGGTTTTAAGAGTCGGAATTTATTTAAAATAGATAAAAAGGTGTTAAATATATAGAAGAGTGTGTTTAGGGTGGAAAATCCCCAAGGACCACCCTAAGGGTCCTTGAAGACGACCCTTCCATTTGACCCAAAACTCTCATTTGGGACAGTGTGCATGCACGAGCCAAATGACAAGTCTTTGTTTGATCGATGCTTCATCGATGGATCCGTTGGTTGACACTTAGACATTTTCCAAAAATGGTCAAAAGGACCAGTCTCTGAACTTTCACATCCGGGGAGCAATCCCTATAAGTAACATGGCGTACTTGACCTCTCGGAGGTCTTATACAAGCCCATAGTTATCATTAATCGCATTGTCATAGTAAATTTAGCGGAAAATTTAAAACTTTTCATAGCACATCATATGCTAGAAATATCACTTCATATATATAAAATATCATATTACATACTTAGACCTTAAGTCTCTTTGCCATCCTAGACACAACATCATAAGAGTACGATAGGGACACGACCCATATAACATAATACATAACTATACAATAATTAAGAAACTATACAGTAACTAAACATTAGGTCATCCTTGGACTTAAGGATTCCTTTCCTTGAGCTTGGGAATCACATATCAAACTCCTCAATCATATAGACATATTTTAAGCATCCATAACCTACACTGTGTAAAAATTAGAGAAGAATGGGATTAGTAAAAGAATGCACTAAGTATGGCAACCATGCAAAAACATGAATTTAAAAGGGACATTTTCTTGAAATCATACTTCATGCCTTTTTGAGTAAATCTTAATAAAACCTTTATACAATAGCATTCATATCATTCACATACTTTATATAGACATAATCAAAGGTCAAACATCATATAAGATCACATATAGAATTTAAGGCATTTTAAAGTCACATTACAATGAACTATTTCTTTCTTTACAGTGAGTTGTCTTTTCTTTTATTCATTAACTTTCCAAGTAACCCTCTAGTGATACTTGGTGCAATGCATCACCTTAAGGTCACAAGAAAAACTATACATACAACTTACACAAGCCAACACATATCATCATAGAAGTATAACCCATTACAAGACACATTCAAGTCAAGACCACAAGGTATTACAGTGAACTTTACTCATTATTCACATATACAAATTTCACTTCATATAAAATATTCAAACACCTTACTCACAATACCAATCTAAGTCTACTAGTGAAATGTACATGTGAATCCCCATAACCTAACACATACTTAGTAAGCCTATCATGAGACTACAAGCCTTAAAATCCAATTCATACATCAAGATAGTAAGTGAAGACAAGTTCATTCATGTCAAACAATACCTTCATCATATAGTCAATAGGACCACTATTATGCATATCATCTCATCATGCAGACACTAACACAATGTTATGCAAGAGAACCATAACATATGCACATACATTAGGTCACCTTCCTAGAACTCCCTTAGAGAGCTACTTGTGCAATGTCTAGGTGGGTTCATTACTTCCACCTATCCTAAGTATCTTCCCTTAGGTCATCCTAGATAGGGTCCTTAGTCATTCACTTCCATTGTCCATTTTACTTTAGGGAAACTATAGCCTTAACCGACACTAAGACCATGGATACTAAACATATAATTTGGTGTTGTAGAGACTTACACCAATGGAAGGTATTCCACTTAGCCAAAGTAGAACCTTAACATACATCCTAGCATCCTAAGTGAATTCACTTTGCTAGATCCTATGTGGCAAGCATAGTTTATGGAACTAAGAGATAGGTATGATCCCCACTACTTGCCATTTTGCAATTGGGGCCTCTTCTCATGAGAACTCATGGGTGTACCTTCCTCAAAGGGAAGCCACCACCTCATGTGGATCCATAGGTGAGTATTCCTCTAAGGGAAGTCAACACTCTATAAGGAACAAATGGTGAATGTTTCTGCAAGGGAAGTCAACACCTCTCATTGTCAAGTTCACTTGGTGCTAAGCTAAGTTCCCTTTATTGAAAATCCTTTATTACATTTTTCATAAAACATAGGCTTAGGATATTTATTCCTCATATGCTTATAGAATATTCAAGTACCTATCTAGTTTTAGAGTACTCTTGAGCACACCTTTAAAGGCCCCTCTATTAACTAGATCTTCATACATGTGTGTGTACTTATATGTGAGCAAACCTTTCACATAACACATAAATGTCACACATGTTCATATATCAATGTATGATTCAATAGGTATAACTATATGAGAAATCCTTTCATATAACACACTAAGACACTATGCACATTCATATTTCATCATATCATATAAGTCATATTCATAATATGCCCATACATTTATTTTCATATACATAGAAACCAAACCTAGGAACTATCCTATCAAGGTAAACATGTGCAATGCATAGACAAGGTCCCATACTCTTGCCCATAATAGTACACCTATCAAGTCATCCTAGTTAAGGAAACACATATCATACTTTCATATACATAAGCTTAACATGCATAGTCGTAGACACTAGTGAATATGAGAACTACCTTTCAATTAGATACCATGAACCTTTACTACTTTTAAGCATGCATGAAGTGTGAGTGTGTGTGTACATTGGTCAACATGATCACATAATGTCCGTCAACAACACATTGAGGCATCCACCCTCTTAAGACCATATTACACTTTCAAGCATAGACCACACAACACAATCTAGCATAAAAGATGTAACATTTCAAAATCACAAGACGTGTCATTAAGCCTAGCATAGGGGTCAGGAAGTCTAAACACTGTTTTTAAGGTTAGTTTAAGGAATATAGGTCACTTAGGAAGTTTTGGAACCAAAATGTTCAAGAACATCCATGACGTTCGAAAGTTGGTTCAAAGAGGTGCTAGTGTGACTTGGCCTATTTGACTAGTTTTTAAGAGTCAAAATTAAACGAAATCTGGTGAAAAGGTGTGTCACACGGGTTAGGGATGTTTCATGGTTGAAATCTCTGGTTATGACTCCCCAAGGACCAACCAAGGGCCCTTGAGGAGGACCTTTGCGGAACTTGGCAACACTGCCTGGGCAGTGTGCATCGACGGGAGGGCCTACGGTCCGTGTGTGGACCAACGGACCGTTGGTGCCACCGTTGCCCCACACTTGACCAAGTGTTGGATGTGTCCATCGACGGGGAAACCCACGGACCGTGCATGGACCAACGGACCGTCGATGCCACCGTCCCTCCTCACTTAGATAAACCTTGGTAGGGAGCAATCTACGAAACCACCTATGGTCCGTGAGTGGACTGACGGGGCGTTTATGCCTCCGTCATCCCACACTTAGACTTGAGTAGGAGGCCCTTTTCTGCACAAGTCTCTGACCGAGACGACAGATGTACAGCATGGAGGGGGACCAATCCGTCGACTCACAGACGGACCATCGACGGGGTCTCGTCTGTGAGGGGTCTTAAGTTGCTGCACGTTTTTAATGTTAAGTTAGTTAACTAATTAAATGACTTAGGGGTTAGTTAGGGATTAAAGGGAGACTAATTAACTAACTTAACTCCCATATAAAAGCCCCAATCCCAATTAAACTAATTAGACTCTACAAATCAAACTCTCTATCTTCTCTCTAGTTTCTCTCTCTATTGGAAGACTCCATTGAAGCTAATCCTAGGAGGTGAATTGGGGGATGGAAAAGGGTGGATTCATCTTCAAATTCTCATCAAAACATTAAGGTATGGGATCTCTTCACCTTTGAGACCTCTTTCCTCAAAGTGTTCATTTAAATTGATTTTAAAACTAGGGATTTCTAATGGTTTTCATCCAATTCGGAATTTGAAGTTAAGAATTGAGTTGTTGATCTTTCCTTTAGGTTGTATTGAGTTGATTAACATGTATTTTAACTTGATTATAGTAATTGATGATGGTATTGTCTAAATTGGAGAATATGATCCCAAGTCCCTAACCCTAAGTTGTTATCTTGATACATATTGTAGTTTAATCATTCAATTGACTTTTTTAAGGGTTGAATCACTTGTAGATGATGTTGTTTATGCTATATATGAACAAATTAGGATGATTAATAGTCTTTCATACTAATTCTTGATAGGTGATCTAGGTATGATGAATTGACTTAATCCTAAGCTTTGATCTACTAGTGAATTATGAAGTAGTGACTCTTCTATACTTGTGATTATATTGGTTATTGAATTATGGTGATTTTATAACCTAAATGGGTTGAAATAAGGGTTGATGTTAAGACCTTGATGATGGTGAATTGTGAAGAAGAGTTGGTAAGTCTTGTGACCTTATCCTTTGTTTCAATTATGGTTAATTTTGATTAAGTCGTGATGATTATGTTGGAGCATGCCTTGTTTAGGATTTATAGGTTGGTATTATGTTGAATTGAAATGACTTGGTATGGTTGTGAGGTTGATTAATATGTAAAGATATAAGGGTGATGATGATTATCAATGTGCCTTATTATGAAAGAAATGTAAAGTGTTAACCTTACTTATGTGAATTGTGGTGAAAGGCTTCTACTCATGCAATTCCAATTGAGCTATTATGATGATGATTATTCAAGGGCTAGACCCTATGACATAAACTAAGTTATGATTGATAAATAAAGATTAAAGACATTTCAATAAGGGATTAGCTTACCACCGAGTGAACTTGACAATGAGAGGTAATGGCTTTCCAATAGAGGAAGTGTTATCCTTTTGTCCTATATGTGATGTTGACTCCACATTGAGGAATACTCATTTCATTGATTCCCATCACATGAGGCCCTAATTACCAAGAGGTATGTAGAGGGAATTTCCTATCTTTTAATTCTTGAACTATGTTGCCCCCATAGGAAGTCTAGCTAGTGGATCCACCTAGAAAGCTACGTTTATGTTAGGTTTTACCTTGGCCGGTAGACCACCTTCCATTGGTGTAAGGTTTCATGACACCGGATTCCACATTAGCTAATGTGGTCTATGTCGGTTAAGGCAAGTGTTCCCTCAACTAAAATGAAGTAATGATGTATAGGATAACTAAGGTGACTTGAGGGGTTTGAGTTAGCTTAGGTAGGGGTATGGGACTCTACCTATGCCTTGCACTAGTTTGCCTTGATAGGAGCTTTAGGAGGTCAATATTATGTATGTAAATGATAATAAAGGTAAATGACTTTACATGATGATTATGATGATTATGAACATGCAATTGGTCTGTATTGTTAAAGTATGAACTTATGTGTGTTGAAGGTTATGCTATGTGAAGTAAGTTACTATTTATGATTCTTATTTGGTTACTTGATTAAGTAGGGTTATGGGGCTTTGTTTTGTCATTGCACTTGTGGATTTATAAGGGTTATGTTTGGTTGTTTTGCTTTACTATTCACATGATTAACTCTTACTCATGTTTGTAATGTGATTACTTTATGTTAGAGTTATATGAGATTATGGGTTCAAATATGTGATATGCATATAATTGCTTTGGTTTGATTGAACATGTTTAAACTGGTTGGTCTAGTTTATTGATTGTGCATAAAGGTATAAAATAGCATGATTTAACTAAATGTCCCTTTTTAGCATGTTTGGTTGTTATATGTGCATATGGTCTCATACTTAGTACATGTGGCGTACTAACCCCATTTTCTCCCTTTTTCCCAAACACTTTAGGTTCCAGTCGTTGAGGTTTGGTTCGAGGCGATTGAGAAGGAGGCTTGGATACTCTTATCATCCAAGTGGTAGGTCCTCATTTTCCCGAGGATGATGCCGATATTCTACCTACGGATTTGCTTAGATATTATGACATCTATGTTTACTTTATTTTTCATTTGAAGACAAAGTTGTATAAAGCCTATATGTGGCTTACCTTTATTGTTGTAGGGCTATGGCCATGTTGATATTGTCGTTTTATATGGTTTATGAGATGAGACAAATTTTATGACTCTAATTCTATCTTATATGTATGTTTATGAAATAAAATTAGAAGACTAAGTAATCTTCATACACGAACAGGTGTATGTATACTCGATATTAATACTATTCTGTGTATGTAGAGGTCTATGTAAACCTCCAATTAGATATAGTTAAAAAGTTTTAATTTTTCCGCATATTTTAGTCAATGAATGTTATGATGAATGCTAAGAGCTAGTCTTAGTCCTCAAAGAGGACGCCGACGCCGGTTACGTCTAGGGGGTGCTCCTCGGATGTGACAAACTTGATATCAGAGCATGAGGTTAAATATCCTTGATAATGACGTCTCTCTCAACCACATCTATGTACGCGCCACACTTATGAATAGGAATCTATACGATTCTTAGGAATCTTTCTCTTTCTTGGAAATCCAATGTCGTGCCTCTAGAGTAACTATTACGTGCTTTCATCTAAACCTTGTATTTTTGGTTAGGCTATGAATACTCGGAGAAATGTGGTTAGGAAGCTTGAGGAGTAAGTTGCTCCTCCCCATGGTAATAAAGATCCTCCACTTGAAGAGGAGGTTGATGTTGAACAAGCTCCGGCCAACCCTCCACCCTTGACGGATGGAGAGATAAGGGCTGCCCTTATTCAAATGGCCCAAGCCGTTAGTTCTCAAGCTCAAGCCTCCACTCTCCAAGCTCAATCTATGACGTCCCCAAACAATCGGGAGGTTACACCCCGAGCCAACCTACAAGTCTCCACTATATAATCTCGTTTAAGGGACTTCACTCGGATGAACCCTCCCACTTTCTATGGGTCTAGGGTTGATGAGGACCCCCAAGAGTTCATCGATGAGGTTTATAAGGTTCTCTTTGCCATGGGGTTAAGTTCGAGAGAGAAGGCCGAGTTAGCCACATATCAACTCAAGGATGTGGCTCAAACTTGGTATGTTCAATGGATAGATAATCGGCCTCTTTGGGGTGGACCGGTAACTTGGGAGATTTTCAAAAAGGAATTTCTTGATCGATTCTTCCCTAGAGAGATGAGGGAGGCCAAAGTGGTTGAATTCATGAACCTTCGTCAAGGAGGTATGAGTGTTCTTGAGTATTCTATGAAGTTTACTAAATTGTCGAAATATGCTCCTTCCTTGGTTTTGGATCCTAGGGATGAGATGAGCCGCTTTGTGATGGGAGTATCGGATGATCTACAAGAAGAATGTCATTCGGCTATGATTCATGATAATATAAATAACTCTCGGCTTATGGTGCATACAAAAGAAGTTGAGGAAGCTAGGGCTAGGAGAAAGGCAAGAGATGATAAGAAGACAAGGTCCTTTGAAAGGGATTCTTCCAAGAGTAGGCTTGAGATTCAAGACTAGCCTAGGTTCAAAAAGAGGTTCTCTAATCAAGTTCCATCCAAGTTCCCTAAAACTCGGGATGAGAAAGTGGCAAAACCGAGTGCTCAAAAAGGAAAGAGTGGAACTCACCTAATGAGAAGCCGACATGTGCCAAGTGTGGAAAGGGTCATTTCGGTGAGTATTTGGTTGGAACGGGTAATTGTTTTGGTTGTGGCAAGAGTGGCCACAAGGTTCGAAATTGTCCTAACATGAAGGGTCAAGATAAGAGTGGACAAGCAAGTGGTTCTAGTGATGCTACAAAGAAGAACCGCTTCTATGCCCTTCGTAGTAAGGGTGAGCAAGAGACCTCTCCAGATGTGGTGACCGGTATGTTACAAGTCTTTTCTATTGATGCTTATGCTTTACTTGATCCGGGTGCTACTTTGTCTTTTTTTACACTTCTTGTAGCTAAAAAGTTTAATACATCACCCGATATCTTGCATGAGCCTTTCTTAGTGTCTACACCGGTGGGTGAGTCGGTTGTTGCAAAGAGGGTATATAGAAATTGTCCTATCATGTTGCCCAATAGAGTTTCTAATGTTGATCTAGTTGAACTAGATATGCTTGATTTTGATATTATTTTTGGTATGGATTGGTTGCATTCTTGTTTTGCCACTATTGATTGTAAGACAAGGATAGTGAGGTTTAATTTTCCTAATAAACGCGTTGTTGAGTGGAAGGGGGGAAGTTTTATTCCTAGAGGTCGCATCATTTCTTGTTTAAAGTCTTGCAAAAATGATCTCTAAGGGCTGCCTATATCATATAGTGAGAGTCCAAGATCTTGACTCCGAAATTCCTCCCATTGAGTCGGCCCCCGTAGTGAGTGAATTTCCGGAGGTTTTCCCTAATGACCTTCCCGATATTCCTCCCGAACGGGAAATTGATTTTGGTATCTATTTCCTACCGGAAACAAACCCCATTTTGATTCCTCCTTATCGAATGGCTCCGACCGAATTTGAGGAGTTGAAGGCACAACTTAAAGATTTGCTAGACAAGGGCTTTATAAGTCCTAGTATTTCTCCATGGGGTGCTCCGGTCTTGTTCGTGAAGAAGAAAGATGTGTCCTTGAGAATGTGTATTGATTATCGCCAACTCAACAAAGTCACAATTAAGAACAAGTATCCTCTCCCTTGGATTGACGATTTATTTGATCAACTCCAAGGAGCAAGCTACTTCTCCAAAATTGACTTGAGATCGGGGTATCACCAACTAAGGGTGAGAGGTGACGATGTACTAAAGACGGCTTTTCGGACTCGATATGGCCACTATGAGTTTCTTGTTATGTCCTTTGGTCTCACTAATGCTCCGGCGGCGTTCATGGACCTAATGAATAGTGTGTTTCGTAGTTACCTAGATTTATTTGTCATTGTGTTCATTGACGACATCTTGGTATACTCGAAGAATGAAGGTGATCACATGGGTCATTTGAGGGTGGTATTGCAAACCCTTAAAGAGCACCAATTGTTTGCCAAGTATAGCAAATGTGAGTTTTGGTTGAGGTCGGTGGCATTTCTTGGTCACATCATCTCTAGTGAGTGAGTTGAGGTTGATCCAAGGAAAACGGAAGAGGTAAGAAATTGGCCGAGACGATTGACTCCCACCGACATACGAAGTTTCTTGGGTCTTGCGGGTTATTATCGGAGGTTTGTGGATAGTTTTGCGTCCATTGCGTCTCCTTTGACTACTTTGACCCAAAAGAGTAAGAAGTTTGAGTGGTCTGAAGCATGTGTAAAGAGCTTCCAAATGTTGAAAGATAGGCTCACTACGGCTCCAGTGTTGACTTTACCGGAAGGTACAAAGGGCTTTGTGGTTTATTGTGATGCATCCCGTGTTGGTTTGGGGTGTGTGCTTATGCAACATGGGAAGGTTATTGCCTATGCTTTTAGGCAACTTAAGGTGCATGAGAGGAACTATCCCACTCATGACCTTGAGTTAGCGGTCGTGGTGTTTGCTTTAAAAATTTGGAGGCATTATTTGTATGGGTCCATGTTGATGTGTTCACCAATCGTAAAAGTCTCCAATATGTGTTTACCCAAAAGGAGTTGAATCTCCGACAAACAAGATGGCTTGAATTATTAAAAGACTATGATATGAGTGTTCTTTGTCATCCGGGCAAGGCGAATGTTGTAGGGATGCTCTAAGCCGTTTGTCTATGGGTAGTGTGTCTCACGTTGAAGAATCCAAAAAGGACCTAGTGAAAGAGGTTCATAGGTGGGCTAGGTTGGGTGTGAGATTGGAAAGTTCTCCAAATGGTGGTGTGATGGTCCATCATAACTCCGAATCATCTTTGGTTGTTGAGGTGAAGTCTAAACAACACCTTGATAAACCATTAATGGAGTTGAAAGAATTGGTTCTTGGCAAATTAAATGAGTCTTTTTCCTTAGGGGGAGATGGTGTATTGAGATATCAAGGACGATTATGTGTTCCCAATATAGATGATTTGAGGAATTGTATCCTTGAAGAAGCTGATGGGTCCCACTATTCCATTCATCCGGGGTCAACAAAAATGTATCATGACCATAGGGAGGTGTATTGGTGGGAAGGTTTAAAAATGGACATAGCGGAGTTTGTTGCTAAGTGTCCAAATTGCCAACAAGTCAAGGCCGAACATCTAAAACCGGGAGGCTTACTACAAGAGATCCAAATTCCTACTTGGAAGTGGGAAGACATCAATATGGATTTTGTGGTAGGTTTGCCCAAGACCCAAAAACAATATGACTCCATATGGGTGGTGGTTGATAGGTTGACCAAATCCGCTCACTTTATTCCCGTCATGTCTACTTATTCGGTGGAAGATTATGCTAAGATCTTCATAGATGAGATTGTGTGTCGCCATGGTATTCCGTTATCCATCATATCGGATAGGGGTGCACAATTCACATCTAGGTTTTGGAGGTTGTTTCAAGAAGGGTTGGTACTAAGGTGAAGTTGAGTACCGCTTTTCATCCTTAAACGGATGGTCAAGCGGAACGTACTATTCAAACCCTTGAGGATATGCTTAGAGCTTGTGTCATCGATTTCAAAGGGAGTTGGGATAAGCACTTGCCTTTGGTAGAGTTTTCTTATAATAAGAGTTTTCATTCATCCATTTCCATGGCTCCCTATGAAGCCTTGTATGGTAGGAGGTGTAGGTCTCCTATTGGGTGGTTTAAAGTCAGTGAGTCTTAAATTCTTGGTCTCGATATGATTTATAAGACTTTGGAGAACGTTCATATAATAAGAAATCATTTGCAAACGGGCTATAGTCGGCAAAAGTCCTATGCCGATAATAGGATGAGGGATCTTGAGTTTGAGGAAGGTGACAAAGTGTATTTGAAAATTTCTCCTATGAAGGGGGTTGTTATATTTGGCAATAAAGGAAAGTTGAGCTCTTGTTATGTGGGTACCTATGTGATCTTTCAAAGGTTTGGTAAGGTTGCCTATGAGTTGAGGTTTCCTAGTGAATTGGCTTCGATTCATCCGATTTTTCATGTTTCTATGCTTAAGAAGTGTGTTGGTGATCCTGAGTCCATTCTTCCTATAGAGGGCCTTGGTGTCAAGGATAACCTCTCTTATGAGGAGGTTCCGGTTCAAATTCTTGATAGGCAAGTGAAAAGGTTGAGAAACAAAGAGGTAGTATCCGTAAAAGTGTTGTGGAGAAATCACTTAGTTGAGGGTGCAACATGGGAGGCCGAGGCCGACATGAAGTCCCTATACCCTCATCTTTTTTATAATTGAGGTTATTCATTCTTTTTAGTAGTATAAATATGATTAGAAATTGAAGTCCCTTGATTTTTAGGTGAAGATGTGAAAAAGTTGAAATTTTGAAATGTGCACAGTGAGCTTCAGGGAATTGCCTTCAAAATTTGAATTTTTGTTTTTTTAGCTTGTTTTGAGTCATGTTGTGCATGTTGACATGTTGAGTCTTTATGAAATGTTTTGTATCATGTTGATAATTGAACTTGATTCTAATTGACTCATGTGCGTCATGTTGAGCTCAAATGGTTGTTGTGAGAGGAAGTACCTCATGAAGTAATGTTGAGTCTCATAGTTGGTAATTGAAGTTTTTAATTGCCTTGATTGAAATAATATGTATTGTGTTGTATTCAAATGATGTTGGTTGGGATGCAAGTCTTGAGTCTATCCCTTCCTTAAAAAGAATTTTTGTGTCATTCGGGGATGAATGTTCCTAAGGGGGGGATAATGTAATATTTCGAAATCACAAGACGTGTCATTAAGCCTAGCATAGGTGTCGGGAAGTCCAAACACTGTGTTTAAGGTTAGTTTAATGAATATAGGTCACTTAGGAAGTTTTGGAACCAAAATGTTCAAGAACGTCCATGACGTTCGAAAGTTGGTTCAAAGAGGTGCTAGTGTACCTTGGCCTATTTGACTAGTTTTTAAGAGTTGGAATTTAATGAAATCTGGTGAAAAGGTGTGTGACACGTGTTAGGGATGTTTCATGGTCGAAACGTCCGGGTACGACTCCCCAAGGACCAACCAAGGGCCCTTGATGAGGACCCTTGCGGAACTTGGCAACACTGCCTGGGCAGAGTGCATCGACGGGAGGGCCTACGGTCCGTGTGTGGACCAACGGGCCGTTGGTGCCACCGTTGCCCCACACTTTACCAAGTGTTGTTTGTGTCCATCGACGGGGAAACCCACGACCCATGCATGGACCAATGGACCGTCGATGTCACCGTCCCTTCTCACTTAGACAAACCTTGGTAGGGAGCAATCTACGGAACCACTTACGGTCCGTGAGTCGACTGACTGGGCGTCGATACCTATATCGTCCCACACTTAGCCTTGAGAAGGAGGCCCTCGGCTGCACAAGTCTCTGACCGAGACGACGGATGTGCAACACGAAAGGGGACCAATCCGTCGACCCATAGACGGACCGTCGATAGGGTCTCGTCTGTGAAGGATGTTAAGTTGCTGCACGTTTTTAATGTTAAGTTAGTAACTAATTAAATGACTTAGGGGTTAGTTATGGATTAATTGGAGACTAATTAACTAACTTAACTCCCATATAAAAGCCAAACACCAATTAAACTAATTAGACTCTACAAATCAAACTCTCTATCTTCTCTCTAGTTTCTCTCTCTATTGGAAGACTCCATTGAAGCTAAGCCTAGGAGGTGCATTGGGGACTGGAAAAGGGTGGATTCATCTTCAAATTCTCATCAAAACATTAATTTATGAGATCTCTTCACCTTTGAAACCTCTTTCCTCAAAGGGTTCATTCAAATTGATTTCAAAACTACGGATTTCTAATGGTTTTCATCCAATTTTGAATTCGAAGTTATGAATTGAGTTGTTGATGTTTCCTATAGGTTGTATTGAGTTGATTAACATGTATTTTAACTTGATTATAGTAATTTATAATGGTCTTGTCTAAATTAGAGAATATGATCCCAAGTCCCTAACCCTAATTTGTGATCTTGATGTATATTATAGTTTAATCATTCAATTGACTTGGTTAAGGGTTGAATCACTTGTAGATGATGTTGTTTATGCTGTTTATGACCAAATTAGGATTATGAATAGTCTTTCATGCTAGTTCTTGATAGGTGATCTAGGTATGATGAATTGACTTAATCCTAAGCTTTGATCTACTAGTGAATTATGAAGTAGTGACTCTTCTATTATTGTGATTACATTGGTTATTGAATTATGGTGATTTGATGACCTAAATGGGTTGAACTAAGGGTTGATGTTAAGACCTTGATGATGGTGAATTGTGAAGAAGAGTTGGTAAGTCTTGTGACCTTATCCTTTGTTTTAATTATGGTTAATTGTGATTAAGTCATGATGATTATGTTGGAGCATGCCTTGTTTAGGATTTATAGGTTGGTATGATGTTGAATTGAAATGTCTTGGTATGGTTGTGAGGTTGATTAAGATGTAAATATATAAGGGTGATGATGATTATCAATGTGCCTTATTATGAAAGGAATGTAAAGTGTTAACCTTAATTATGTGAATTATGGTGAGAGGCTTCTACTCATGCAATTCCTATTGAGCTATTATGATGATGATGATTCAAGGGCTAGACCCTATGACCTAAACTAAGTTATGATTGATAAATAAAGATTAAAGACATTTCAATAAGGGATTAGCTTACCACCGAGTGACCTTGACAATGGGAGGTAATGGCTTTCCAATAGAGGAAGTGTTTTCCTTTGGTCCTATATGTGATGTTGACTCCCCATTGAGGGATACTCATTTTATTGATTCCCATGAGATTAGGACCCAATTACCAAGAGGTATGTAGAGGGAATTTCCTATCTCTTAGTTCTTGAACTATGTTGCCCACATAGGAAGACTAGCTAGTGGATCCACCTAGAAAGCTACGTTTATGTTAGGTTTTACCTTGGTTGGTAGACCACCTTCCATCGGTGTAAGGTTTCATGACACCGGATTCCACATTAGCTCATGTGGTCTATGTCGGTTAAGGCAAGTGTTCCGTAAACAAAAATGAAGTAATGATGTATAGGCTAACTAAGGTGAGTTGAGGGGTTTGACTTAGCTTAGTTAGGGGTATGGGACTCTACCTATGCCTTGCACTAGTTTGCCTTGATAGGAGCTTTAGGAGGTCAATATTATTTATGTAAATGATAATAAAGGTAAATGACTTTACATGATGATTATGATGCTTATGAACATGCAACTGGTCTTTATTGTTAAAGTATGAACTTATGTGTGTTGAAGGTTATGTTATGTGACGTAAGTTACTATTTATGATTCTTATTTGGTTACTTGATTAAGTAGGGTTATGGGGCTTTGCTTGGTCATTGCACTTGTGGCTTTATAAGGGTTATGTTTGGTTGTCTTGCTTTACTATTCACATGATTAACTCTTACTCATGCTTGTAATGTGATTACTTGATGTTAGAGTTATATGAGATTATGGGTTCAAATATGTGATATGCATATAATTGCTTTGGTTTTATTGAACATGTTTAAACTGGTTGGTCTAGTTTATTGATTGTGCATAAAGGTATAAAATAGCATGATTTAACTAAATGTCCCTTTTTAGCATGTTTGGTTGTTATATGTGCAAATGATCTCATACTTAGTACATGTGGCGTACTAACCCCATTTTATCCCTTTTTCCCAAACACTTTAGGTTCCGGTCGTTGAGGTTTGGTTCGAGGCGATTGAGAAGGAGGCTTGGATACTCTTATCATCCAAGTGGTAGGTCCTCATTTTCCCGAGGATGATGCCTATATTCTACCTACGGATTTGCTTAGATATTATGACATCTATGTTGACTTTATCTTTCATTTGAAGACAAAGTTGTATAAAGCCTATTTGTGGCTTACCTTTATTGTTGTAGGGCTATGCCCATGTTGATATTGTCGTTTTAGATGGTTTATGAGATGAGACGGATTTTATGATTCTAATTCTATCTTATATATATGTGTATGAAATAAAAGTAGAAGACTAAGTAATCTTCATATACGAATGGGTCTATTACACTCGATATTAAAACTATTATGTGTATGTAGAGGTCTATGTAAACCTCCGATTAGATATAGTTAAAAAGTTTTAATTTTTCCGCACATTTTAGCAAGTGAATGTTATGATGAATGCTAAGGGCTAGTCTTAGTCCTCAAAGAGGACGCCGACGCCGGTTACGTCTATGGGGTGCTCCCCGGATGTGACAGGAGACAAGCTAACTTCATATTATACTTTAAGCCTCCTAACATTAGCTATTCACACATTCACATAGGGGTACATGGTTAGGGGTCATCAATACTTAACACTTCATTAATGGAAGCACCTACACATGATATTACATAAACATTTACATGTTCATAACAATGGTAACATAACCTAGATTCACAACTAAAGTAGAAGCTAGGCCAGGTTACACATAAGGTGATCATCATAACAACTCATTCATATATTCATAAATTTTCCTTCAAGGCCATGGTCAACACATTTACAATGACAATAAAGTTAACACAACCACCATAAGTGGACCATACCACAAAATGACATACAAGGCTTCAAGAACTACATAATATAAAAAGGTAGAGAAATAGAAGAGTAGAGCAATTCTTACCAATCCTTTAGCCTTTGTTCATCATTGACCATTGCTACTCTTTCATCAATAAATAAAGTACAGGTCATTAGCTAAAGTACCATAATCATATATAAAGTCATGTATAAGCTACTACAAGGTCATGCTACAACTAGTACAACACATTAACATACTAGAATGTAAAAGGACATAGACCATTAACAAATTTCACTTGCATTGATTATAAATCATATTTCATTAATGTTATCAATATAGGGCAGTGGCTAAATATGCACTTAACATATCGAACTCATGCTTAAATCCCTACGAGATCAAGATACCAACATAGGCATTAAACTATCAATTCAATAGAGAGTAGAGAAAATAGGCAATGATACTGATTCCCTAAAGCCTTGTTCCTCAATCATGTTTTTAAAAATAATGTACATGTTAGGCAGTAGCTAAATATATCATTACTCAAAAGGAATCATGCTTCATCTAACCTAAATTCGAGATCACATCACATACCTAGTATTATCAATCGATAGACTAGAAGAACCTAGATCAATTCATGTAAGCCTTCTTTAATTTGATCATCAAGGATTTATACCCACAATTCATTCATAATGTTAACTTAAGGCAGTAGCTACAATGATCCTTGCATAACTGAAATCCTACACAATTGTTCTATAATCAAAATCACTGTAACACATAGAAACATAGGCTAGCAATACTCAAATCATCATACATTGATACACATGAATCCTTCATCATGAATTCATAATAAATTCACGTAAATAAAAGTAGTTATAAGCAATTCAATGTAATAGAATCACTAATCTACCAATAACAAGCCATGATGACAATGCACATGCAAGGGCTAAATCAATTTTTGGGAAGGGACATGTGTTCATCATGCAATTGGATTGAAAATCACGTTAAAACCAATAAATTATCATCAATTCATCATGATTAAGCCATTAAAAATGTTTTTAGAAAGAACCCATGGCTAGATTGAAGAAAAAGAAGTGTGACCATGAAATCTCTTTGAAAACTTTGAGATTAACTCTCTAGATGGAAGGATAACTAGAGATGAAGGATCACCATACCTTTGTTACATGAAGAACCCACTAAAAAATGGTGAAGAACCCACGAGAATCCAATCTACAAGCTGACCTTGAACTTCACCTGCAATGGGGGTTCTTAGAGAAGATATTTTGGGAAAGGGAGGTTTGATTTTGAATGGAGGATTGGGTATGGGATATTCACGTTTTTAATCAACCTAATATACCCAAAAATAGTTAAATAAACCTCCTAGGGTAAGGTTATCACGTGGGGTAAATTTCCCATTCACCCCAATAATAGGCAGCTTGCATGGTAGTGAGTACATGCCTGCATCGACGAATACCAACGACGGGGCGTTGGTCGATCGACGGACCGTCCTGTGCCTCCATCGTTTGGGTCTGAGGCTTTCAAGTGGCCAAGCCTTCCCCAGGATAAGTGACCATCAACACCTCCCCATCGACGGGGCGTCAGTCCACCAACGGGGCATCAACTTGGCTCGTCGATAAGACAGTGTCTCGATAGCCTTTGGGTCCTTCTTGTGGGCCCTTTTGTGGGGCCCTTTGGAAGTTGTAACCGGACGTTTCCAACGTAAATACAAACCTTACAAAGTTTTAGACCTTCCACATCAATTTCACCGAAAACAATTACATGTAACACGTCCAAACATGCTAGGCCCCATCAAGACACACACATGCATGTCTCAAAGCTATCTTTCGAACGTCTTAGACGTTCTTGGACGTTTGACCTTCAAACTTCACGAAACTCCATATAATGCCTATAAACATAATTATAACTCATTTTAAGACTTCATAATCTCATTTTATACAATTATAAGCACGTATAGACACATGAGGCACATAGGTCACTAGTCGTCGAACGTCTTGGTCGTCCATTGACGTTTGACTTCCAAATCACCTCAAACTTTACACACTGCCTCAATACCATATTATAAGAAATTTTAGGACCTTAGACCCTTATGATGAACATGTTAGGATCTAGACACCCTAACTCATTTTGGGGTTCTTACAATATCCCCCACTTAGGGAACATTCGTCCGCGAATGACACTTGGAACACTTAATCTCAACAAGGACTTCAATGCATCATAGAGAAGTTCATCACATTCATAACATAATAACATAGAAGTTAATGCACCAAACTTACAAGGAACACAACTTCAAATCATTTTAGCACTCAATGCACACAAGCAAACAAAACTTTCATTCACTCACTCTTTAATGCATCAAACACAGAGGCTCTTATCATGTTTATAGGAGGAACATCCTTATCCTATTCATAACATGCTCATTATACTTCAATTCATTAAGAGCTCATCTTGCAACCATCTTTAAGTCACACTTAGGCAGATTCCAACAACACTTCCAGCAACAATTAGGCACTCATACTTTAATGCACTTAGACTTGAGTTAATTGAATCAACAAAGATCTTTATTAGTTAGACCTAGTTCCATGAGGGTCATACTCAACCATACCATGCTTACTCATGTCCATGGAGGAATGTCCTTCTCCTCAACAACTTACATGTATCATGAGTTCACACCTAAACAAGGTACAAGGTGAATTCCTTTAAAAATGAGAATTTCTCAACTTTTAAACCAAGGCATGCTCATGTTTTCTTCCTAGTGAAGTCTAAATTGTAAGCCACACCAAGTATATCACAACAAATAGGAAGCCATTTAACATAATGTCAATTTCTAACATAGTAATCACCTTCACAGTAAGCATCATTTAGGAAAAATAATACAAATTATATGCACACACATGAACACTTAGCAAACATGCTTTCACTTTTCAAGAGTGAACCTACAATAATGCTTTCCAAACCATACAAGTCACATATTTTTCAAGAGACTCTACACTTTTCATTTTTAAGAGACTCAACTTTCCATTATAAGGCTAAATCTTACATATCAAAAGTGACTAAAACCAAGTTTCTTACCTTACCTCATGAAGTCAAATTCACAATTAGCATGTTAAGATGCACAATACACATGAGTAAACATGGATTTTATCAAAATTTCCATTCATGCACATTGGTACTTCACAATATCTTTAAGGTAATGTCAATCAATAAATACCAAACATATAAAGTTCATGCAATTCATACTTTATGCAAAACTCTATTCATGAACAAGCTTACTAAGAATTCATTAGTTTCAAGTTCAAGCAAAAATACAAGTACAAGGTAGAAAATATCTATAACCTTACTATTCCATCACCATCCCCCACTAGGGTAAACCTAATTAAGAGTAACTCAACCCAACCTTAAGAGGATCTTAACTTAACAACCTTCATTTTCATCACTTAAAAGTGATTACCACTTTAGAAGGAATTCCAGTAAGTCAACCAAGACATTCTAAACTTTACCATCTTAGGCAAATTATCCTCAATCATACAGTTAGGTCATCTAATTCAACCACATAAGGTTTTTATACAATACAATAGACACCAAGGTCATACAACATTAGGAGAAACAATAGAGAAGACTTAGCCATAAAATTTCCTCTTTTTCTTTGGACTTTATAGTAAGGTGACTTCTAGGTCACTAAAACCCAAATCATCACCCTACCAAGACAAGCATACTACCTTCACACTTGGGATCAAGTCTATACAAAGGACTCCAATCCATACTAGGCAACTTATCAAGGACCACATATATACCAAAGGGAAGACATTAAACACTTTTACGCACATATTCCTAGGGTAGCATGCTTTTATAGGTAGTCACTAAGCATTTCAAACTCAAATCATAATATTAGTATACCATCATGTAAAACCATATAGTAACACATCATAAAAAAAAGAAATCATTTTAACCAAAATAACTTCTAACATGCTTTAACGATATCATGACATACATTTCTCAACTTAACATGCTATTTCACATAAGCTTCATATATAGCCATAAAAGGCATCATATCAACCAAACATGCCAAAAGTCACCTTCACACATACTTATCAAACCATAAAACCAATATAACATAAAAACTCACCTTTTTCTCCCTCAAGTATTAAGTACCATCTCATCCAAGCAATCACATCTAAAAGACCATCGGACAAGAAAACATAAGAGAGAGATCTTATAGAGTTAAGTTCTATGGCACAATATGAGAATGATGAAGAAGGGAAACTCTATCGTCCTATAGCCTCCCGTACCATTTAATGTGTCGCGACTCACCGCCAATGATACGAGACTCTACTAGACATGGCAATATGAAACTTTTAGAATCTAAAACCACTTTTAAAACCTCACGCTCTGATACCACGTTTGTCACATCCGGGGAGCACCCCCTAGAAGTAACATGGCGTACTTGACCTCTCAGAAGTCTTATACAAGCCCATAGTTATCATTCATCACATTTTCATAGTAAATTTAGCGGAAAATTTAAAACTTTTCATAGCACATCATATGCTAGAAACATCACGTCATACATAAAAAATATCATATTACATACTTAGACCTTAAGTCTCTTTGCCATCCTAGACAAAACATCATAAGTGTACAATAGGGACACGGCCCTTATAACATAATACATAACTATACAATAATTAAGAAGCTTTACAGTAACTAAACATTAGGACATCCTTGGACTTAAGGATTCCTTTCCTTGAGCTTGGGAATCACATATCAAGATCCTCAATCATATATACATCTTTTAAGCATCCATAACCTACACTTTGTATAACAAGTAGAGAAGAATGTGATCAGTACAAGAATGGACTAAGTATGGCAACCATGCAAAAACATGCATTTAAAAGGGACATTTTCTTGAAATCATACTTCATGCCTTTTTGAGTAAATCTTCATAAAACCTTTATATAATATCATTCATATCATTCACATACTTTATATATACATAATAAAATTCCAAAACATCATATAAGATCACATATAGAATTTAAGGCATTTTAAAGTCACATTACAGTGAACTATTTCCTTCTTTACAGTGAGCTATCTTTTCTTTTATTCATTAACTTTCCAAGTAACCCTCTAGTGATACTTGGTGCAATGAATCACCTTGAGGTCACAAGGAAAACCATACATACAACTTACAAAAGCCAACACATATCATCATAGAAGTATAGCCCATCACAAGACACATTCAAGTGAAGACCATAAGGCATTACAGTGAACTTTACTCATTATTCTCATATACCAATTTCACTTCATATAGAACATTCAAAGACCTTACTCACAATCCCAATCTAAGTATACTAGTTCAATGTACATGTGAAGCCCTATAACCTCACACATACTTAATAAACCTATCATGAGACTACAAGCCTTAACATCCAATCCATACATCAACATAGTAAGTGAAGACAACTTCATTCATGTCAAACAAGACCTTCATCATATAGTCAATAGGACCCCTATTATTCATATCATCTCATCATGTAGACACTAACATAATGTCATACAAGAGAACCATCATATATGCACATACATTAGGTCACCTTCCTAGAACTCTCTTAGAGAGATACTTGTGCAATGTCTAGGTGGGTTCATTACTTCCACCTATTCTAAGTATCTTCCCTTAGGTCATTCTAGTTAGGGTCCTTAGTCATTTACGTCCACTGTCAAGTTTACTTTAGGGAAACTATAGCCTTAACCAACACTAAGACCATTGGTGCTAAACATGGAATTTGGTGTTGTAGAGCCTTACACCAATGGAAGGTGTTCCACTTAGCTAAAGTAGAACCTTAACATACATCCTAGCATCCTAGGTGAATTCACTTTGCTAGATCATATGTGGCAAGCATAGTTTATGGAACTAAGAGATAGGATTGATCCTTCTATATGCCATTTGGCAATTGGGGCCTCCTCTCATGAGAAAACATGGGTGAACGGCACCTCATGTGTATCCATAGGTGAGTATTCCTCTAAGGGAAGTCAACACTCTATAAGGAACAAATGGTTAATCTTCCTCCAAGGGAAGTCAACACCTTTCATTGTCAATTTCAATCGGTGCTAAGCTAATTTTCCTTTATTGAAAAGCCTTTATTACATTTTTCATAAAACACAGGCTTAGAATATTTATTCCTCATATGATTATAGCATATTCAAGAACCTATCTAGTTTTAGAGTACTCTTGAGCACACCTTTAAAGGCCCCTCTATTAACTAGATCTTCATACATGTGTGTGTACTTATATGTGAGCAAACCTTTCACATAACACATAAATGTCACACATGTTCATATATCAATGCATGAGTCTATAGGTATAACTATATGAGAAATCCTTTCATATAACACACTAAGACACTATGCACATTTATACTTCATCATATCATATAAGTCATATTCATAATATTCCCATACATTCATTTTCATATACATATAAACCAAACTTAGGAACTATCCTATCAAGGTACACATGTGCAATGCATAGACAAGGTCCCATACCCTTGCCCATACTAGTACACCTATCAAGTCATCCTAGTTAAGGAAACACATATCATACTTTCATATACATAAGCTTAACATGCATAGTAGTAGACACTAGTGAATATGAGAACTACCATTCATTTAGACACCATGAACCTTTACTACTTTTAAGCATGCATGAAGTGTGAGTGTGTGTGTACATTGGTCAACACGATCACATAATGGCCATCAACAACACATTGAGGCAGCCACCCTCTTAATACCATATTACACTTTCAAGCATATACCACACAACACAATTTAGCATAGGAGACAAGCTAACTTCATATTATACTTTAAGCCTCCTAACATTTGCTATTCACATATTCACATAGGGGTACATGTGTAGGGGTCATCAATCCTTAAAACTTCATTAATGGCAGAACCTACACATGATCTTACATAGCCATTTACATGCTCATAACAATAGTAACATAACCTAGATTCACAACTAAAGTAGAAGACTAGGCACAAGTTACACATTAGATGATCATCATAACCACTCATTCATATATTCATCAATTTGCCTTCAAGGCCATGCTCAACACATATACAATGACAATAAAGTAAACACCGCCACCATAAGTGGACCATATCACACAATGTCATACAAGGCTTCATCAAATACATAATATAGAAAAGTAGAGAAATAGAAGAGTAGAGCAATTCTTATCAATCCTTTAGCCTTTGGTCATCGTTGACCATTGCTACTCTTTCATCATAAAATAAAGTATAGGTCAGTAGATAAAGTACCATAATCATATATAAAGTCATGTATAAGCTACTACAAGGTCATGCTACAACTAGTAAAACACATTAACATACTAGAAGGTAGAAAGACATAGACCATTAACCAATTTCACTTGCATGGATTATAAATCATATTTCATTAATGTTATCAATACAGGGCAGTGGCTAAATATACACTTAACATATCAAACTCATGCTTAAATCCCTACAAGATCAAGATACCAACATAGGCATTAAACTATCAATTCAATAGAGAGTAGAGAAAATAGGCAATGCTACTGATTCTCTAAAGCCTTGTTCATCAATCATATTTTTAACAATAATGTACATATTAGGCCGTATCTAAATAGATCATTACTCAAAAGGAATCACGATTCATAGTATTATCAATCGATAGACTAGAAGAACCTAGATCAATTCATGTAAGCCTTCTTTAATTTGATCATCAAGGATTTATACCAACAATTCATCCATAATGTTAACTTAAAGCAGTAGCTACAATGATCTTTGAATAATTGAAATCCTACACAATTGTTCTATAATCGAAATCACTGTAACACATAGAAACATACGCTAGAAATACTCAAATCTTCATACATTGATACACATGGATCCTTTATCATCAATTCATAATCAATTCACGTAAATAAAAGTAGTTATAAGAAATTCAATGTAATAGAATCACTAATATACCAATAATAAGTCATGATCACAATGCACATGCAAGGGCTAAATCGATTTTTTTGAAGGGACATGGGTTCATCATGCAATTGGGTTGAAAATATCGTTAAAACCAATACATTATCATCATTTCATCATGATTAAGCCATAAAAAATGTTTTTAGAAAGAACCCATGGCTAGATTGAAGAAGAAGAAGTTTGATCTTGAAATCTCTTTGAAAACTTCGAGATTAACTCTCTAGATGGAAGGATAACTAGAGATGAAGGATCACCATACCTTTGTTACATGAAGAACCCACTAAAAATTGGTGAAGAACCCATGAGAATCCAATCTACAAGCTGACCTTGAACTTCACCTTCAATGGGGGTTCTTAGAGAGGATATTTTTAGAGAGTGAGGTTTAATTTTGAATGGAGGATTGAGTATGGGCTATTCACGTTTTTAATCAACCTAATATACCCAAAAATAGTTAAATAAACCTCCTAGGGTAAGGTTAGCACGTGGGGTGAATTTCCCATTCACCCCAATAATAGGCAGCGTGCATGGCAGTGAGTGCAGGCCTGCATCGACGGACACCAACGACGAGGCGTTGGTCCATCGACAGACCGTCATGTGCCTCAGTCATTTGGGTATGAGGCTTTCATGTTTCCAAAACTTCCCCAGGCTAAGTGAACATCTACGCCTCCCCATCTATGGGGTGTCAGTCCACCAATGGGGCGTCAACTTTGCTCGTCGATTGACACTGCCAAGGTAGTGTCTCGATAGCCTTTGGGTCCTTCTTGTGGGCCCTTTTGCGGGGATCTTTTGAAGTCGTACCCAGAAGTTTCCAATGTAAATATAAAACTTAACAAGTTTTAGACCTTCCACATCAGTTTCACCCAAAACAATTACACGTAACACGTCCAAACATTCTAGGCCCCATCAAGATACACACATGCATGTCTCAAGTCTCTTTCGAATGTCTTAGATGTTCTTCGATGTTTGACCTCCAAACTTCACAAAAATCCATATACTGCCTATAAAAATCATTATAACTCATTTTAAGACTTCATAATCTCATGTCATACAATTATAAGCACGTATAGACACATGAGGCACATAGGTGACTAGTTGTCGAACGTCTTGGTCGTCCCATGACGTTTGACTTCCAAATCACCTCAAACTTTACACACTTCCTCAATACCATATTATAAGCTATTTTAGGACCTTACACCCTTATTAAGAACATGTTAGGCTTTAGACACCCTAATTCATTTTTGGGGTCTTACATGAACCAAACCACGGACCAGCAGGACGGTCCGTGGTCCAGTCGACGGACCATAGGTCGGGGTCTCGTTGGTTGTGGTATACTTATTGTTAAGTTTTTAGTTTAGGGAGTTAATTGGTTGGTTAATTATTTAATTAGTTAAGGGTTAAGGGATGGTTAATTAAGCTAGTTGAGAGACTATATAAGGACTAACCCTCATTAAACTAACCTAACACCCCATATTTCCCAAACCCAATTCTCTCCAACTTCTCTCTACTTTATCTCTCTATTCCAAAGACTCCACTGAAGATCAAGCTTCAAGGATATCTAGGCTTAAATACTCCATCTTTTATCCATCAAATACTAAGGAATCTGAAGGTATGGAAGCTATTCACTTTGGGATCTCTTTCCCCAAGAGGCTCTTCAAAATTGGTTTCTAATGAAGTAAAAAACATGAATTTTCTTCCAATTTCGTAATTGATCTTTCAAATTGATTTGATGTTGGTTTCCTTAGATTATTATTGATAGATTATGATAATGTATTGGTTACTGTTGTAGTTATTAGTCTTTGATTGGAAGAATTCTTGATTGAACCCTTTTCCCCTAACCCTAGGTTATGAATTGAGGTTGAATTGATTAGTGATGATAAAATTGACTTAGTTATTACTATTATATTATTTTATTAAGTGGATTTATGGATTAATATGGTTGGATTGATTGTAAGATCTTGAAGGAGGCCTATGAAGGCTATGTGGTAAGACTTTGTGATCTTGAGTTCTTTACTTCAATGATGATGGCTTATACTTGATAATGGTATTAAATTGAAGTATTGTGTGTGATTAGATTAAGAAGATGATGATATGTTGATTATGATGAAATGTCTTGACTATGTTAATTATGAGATCATGTTAAGGGTATGATGATACAAGGTTGAATATGAATCACTTGTGTGCCTTAATATGATATGACTATGATGTGTTGAACTCACAAATGAAGGGTTGTTATGAAAGGAAATTCTCATGCAATACCTAATGATCTAATGACATAACATAAAAGGGGTTAGTCTCATATGGCCTATATTAAACTATGATGATTAAGAATGACTTAAAGATATTTCAAAAAGGGACTTTAGCTTAGCACCGAGCAAACTAGTTATGAGAGGTGTCCCTTCCCAATGTGGAAGGTAGTTTAAAAATGATTCTCATGAGATGGAGACTATAATGCAATTTTGCATAAAGAGGGTTTCAAGTATATCTCCCTGTTCCTTAACTATGTTGCCTCCATAGGAATACTAGCTAGTGGATCCACCTAAAATGCTATGTTTATGTTTTGGCTCATTCTTGGCAAGTAGACAACCTTCTTTGGGTGAAGGGTTTCATGATACCGGATTCCATGTTTATCTCACATGGTCTATCGTCGGTTAAGGCGAATGTTCCCGAAGATAAAATAAAAGTAATAAAGTGAACACTAACTAGAGTGACTTAGGGGATTCTACTTAGTGTAGGTAGGGGTATGGGACTCCACTTATACATGGCACAAGTTGACCTTGAGGGAAGTCCTAGGAGGTTTTTCTTATGTACTTATGATATGAATGAAATGTAAATGATGACTTTACATGTTGATGATCCTATATGATGTTAGTTTCATTGATGAACATTCTATTGGTCTAAATTGATATATATGATTATGAATATGCATGATATGAAGGTAGATGAAATATAGACATTGCTTATGACCCTTTACTTGGTTTACTTGATTGTGTGGGGTTATGGGGCTACACATAAAAATTGCACCTGTAGGCTTGGGAAGGGGTTGTGAGTAAGGGTCATAGATGATGTGATGTTATGAACTCTTGTACATGAATTGTTTTTATGACATTATGTTAGAGTTATTTATGCTTATATGATCTTAATATGATGCCATACTTGTTGATATGACCTTATGTTGATGATATCCATGTTGACTTGACTTTAGTATGATGTTGGTCTTGTGTTTAATATGGACTTGTCTTAAGTGATAATTATGGCTATTGGCTTGCATATGTTCTTAATTTTGCATAAATGCTTTTTAAAGTGACTTAGCATAGTTTTGAACTAAATGTTCTTTTAATCATGACTTCAATGGTTTTACATGCATATGTTTCCATACTTAATACATGTGGTTGTACTAACCCATATTCTTTCCTTTTTTCCAAACAATATAGGTTTGGGCCATTAAAGTTTAGAAGGCCATTTGGCAAGAAGACTTGGACATTATTCCCCAACTTATTGGTATGTCCTTAATGTTCGGGGGATGTTACCTATTCATCATTCTAGCTATGAACTTGTTATGTCAAAAGACACTATTTCGTACCTTTATCTTTGAGACTATTGTTGTAAGCCTATATGTGGCTCTTTGTAATGAAGTATGGGCTATGCCCAAATGTTGTAATACTCTTTATATGGTTTAGTGTGAGACAATGTTATTAGACTATTTCCTATGTATTGTTTATGTTGTCTAAACGAGAAGCCTATGTAAGCTTCACTAAGCGAGGAGTCTATGTAAACTCCATATATGATATGTGAAGATCTATTTATATCTCAATATGTAAAAAGTTTCAATTTTACGCATTTTTGACCTATGATATGTTACAATAAATGCTAAGGGCTTGTCCAAGTCCTCTCCGAGGACGACAACACCGTTTACTTCTAGGGGCTGCTCCCCTTTAACACTCCGGAAGTTCCATGACTTAGACTATAGATTATCCTATTAAATAATGCTTTAAATGATTTTTCCAGACCTATATTAATGTATTAAACTCAGTTATAAAAGGTTAGAGATAAAACGACAAAGAAAGACCTTGACGTCTGCAAACTAGCTAATTTGAAATAGTAGATATCCCTATGTTTGGTGAAAGTTTGGGAGAGTCAAATGAAGTCCAAAACTTTTTAAAAGATTTTTAAAAGGTAAAATATAGTATAAAGGGTCCAAACGTACGGTAACGACTCTCCAAGGACCGATCAAAGGGTTCTTGAGTAGGACCCAAACCTTGGTGAGTGAGCTGGCAAAGCAACTTGCGACAGCCAAAATATGCCATCCACCTCGTCGTGCTTCCAATACAAGGAGGGAAAAAAGTTGCCTCGCGACGCGGGGCCTCCACAAGGTCTACTGCCTCAACTCGGATTTTCATAAATAAATGTGAAATTGCCCCCGCGATGCGCAGCCAATTCTCAAATTCGTCCGTGTTGCTTTTAAGTCAATTTAACTTCACAAAAAGACCCAATTAAGTGAGGGGTATTTTGGATAATTTAGGGGACGAGTTTATATTAGTTTTAGGTCAGTTTTAAACAACATTCACGCACTCCAAGTCATATTTACCAAATCACTCTCATCTCTCTCAAAACACTCTCTCTATTCAACCACCATTGAAGAACAAGAAAGCTTGAGGAAGAAGACGAAGTCTCCAAAGTTTTTATTCGAAATTCATGGATTGAATCATCAATAAGGTATGGGTTTTTCACTCTTGGAATTCCTTTCCCCAAGAGTTCATTTCAAAGATGATTTCCAACAATTCAATTCCTAGGGTTTTTACTCTACAAACTGGTTTTCTTTCTAACTCGAGATTTATGACTAATGATGAAAAACAATGATTTTCTATGGCCAATTAAGTATGTATTTGTTGGGTAATTGATATGTAATGTTAGATTTTCGTGTGAAGCATGTTCCTTCTCTAAATAACGGATTCGATATGTTATATCTATCACTTAATGTCATGTAAATGTTGGGATTGGAACTATAGCTTGAATGAACTCATAAATGAACCCTTTCCCGTAACCCTAACTATGAATTGGTCTTGTGTATGACTAGAGTGGTTGGAATGGGTTATGTTATTGAGTATTTCACCATATTATTGAATGATTGTTGTGAATTGAGTGTAAGTTCTTGATGAATATTCTTGGAAGCAATAGGTAAGTCTTCTAAAGTCATGATTACTCTATTATGTTGATGTTGGCCTATAATTGATGTTACTATGGAATTTAAGTATGTATGATGTTGCTATGCATATATGTTGAGCTATGAATATGTTAAATGTAGGATCATGGTAAGGATATGATAATGCAAGGTTGATGATATTCTCTTATATGCCTTACACAATATGACTATGATATGTTAATCTCACTAATGAAGGGTTGTGATGAAAGGAAATTCTCATCCTAAGACTAATGAGCTAATGATCATGTTTATATAAGGATTTAATCTCCTATGTCCTATGATAAGATTGATGATTAATGATAAACTTAAAGGCAATTCAGAAAGGGGACTTTAGTTTAGCACCGAGTGAACTAGATATGAGAGGTGTCCCTTCCAAAGTTGGAAGTTAGGTTCACAATGACTCTCATGAGATAGAGGCTGCCATGTAGCTATAGAACTCCTTCTCATTTGTCTCCTCCTCATCCATCTCCTCTTCATTCTTGGCATCTACCTCATCATCATCAATAGCACGAGGCTGCGAAACTACTCCACTGAGTACCATAACTCTCGACACGGAGGTAGGCAAAGACTCGGGCACACTAGGCAAGGGAACCTCACACCAAATCATAGAAATATTTTTGGACCTCACCTAGTCCACATCAGACCTAAGAGTTGTAATGTTAGCCCTCATAGCAGTCAAGTTAGCTGAGCTACCTTCAACCTGCTCGCTAGCCTCCATCCTAACAGTGAGGTTATCTAACCTCTTCCATACTATGCCAAAGTATTTTGACATTGCACCATTTGACATCTAACCGAGAGAAATGCATTATCAATGGACATCTCAATAAACTCGGACATCTCACTCTCTACCGTAGATGCTCTCACATCCGCAGACTGGGCAAGGTTTCCCGTTTGGTATATCGTAGCCTGGGTCAAGAGAGGTCGAGGAGGGAGGGTAGGGTAGGTGAAGTAGCTGTAGAAGTAGAAGGAAGAAAAAAAGGTTGAGGGGTAGATGATGGCTCCCCATAAGGAGTAGGCTGAGCAACATCAGCCACATGGCCAATGGGGTCTACCACAGGAGTAGTGTCTGCTGGTGGTAGCTTCCTCTGAGCCGCATCTTCATTAAAGTAATTTGCCTCAATCTTCCGAATGTCACCGGAGGTGACTATTGTCAAACCATGAATAAAATATTATTCATTTCCATTAAATTGAATGGGATAATGCACAAGTACCCCCTCAACCTATGCCCGAAATCCCAGAGACACACTTATACTATACTAAGGTCCTATTACCCCCCTGGACTTATTTTATAAATAATTTTCTATTCTTTTTCGGTCTACATGGCACTATCTTGTGGGAACAACGTGTGTTGACATGTTTTTCAAATTAGTGTCACGTATGCCGAAAAGGGGTAAAAAATTATTTATAAAATAAGTTCAGGGGGTAATAGGACCTTAGTATAGTATAAGTGTGTTTCTAAGATTTCAGACATAGGTTGAGGGGGTACTTATGCATTTTCTCAAATTAAATTGATGACTCTTAATATTGAATGCATTTATCTTTCTACTAAGTTTTTATTTTATATAAAATTACACAAATGTTTACTTACTCCTTAATAAATGAAATGTTTACAAATAAAGGGGTTATATACGTGTAACTCAATGTAATGAAGTCCGTCTAAGAGGAAAGGATTGAGCTTGAAAACTTTCATGAATTAATGTCAAGACTAGATTAGCATTTAAATTTAGATAAGAAAATGTTTTGGTCTTCAATCCTTTTTCAATGATATGCAATTTACAAATGTTATGTGAAATGTATGCACACTTTATTATTAATAATAACAATTTCTGTGATAAATGAAAACAAAACAAAACTAGACAAATATGTAAACATTCAGATTCAATAATTATTGTTAGAATATATATATATATATATATATATATAACCTCATAAAGATTATCTAATAGACGTGAAAGTAGACACCAAAATAGCGTCCAAGTTCAGCAATTCATAAGCCTCCTCTCTCTGGAAAAAAATAAATTAGCAAGAACTACTCGCATGTTTGCAAGAAGTAATGATCATATAATACCATTGTAGGTGTCCGGCCTAAAAGATCGGTGCAAACACTATTTCAAAATTTACAAATAATATTCGGTTTGAACTCTGAAGTTAAGTCCATATGCTTATTTTACTATATTTAGGTCCAGTTTGGATATTCCTTGGATGAAATGTTTTGTTAGAGAAAAAAAAATTGAGATTGAAAGGAAAATAAATATATAAATGTTAGAGACAAAATTATTCTCATTCAAAAAGTACATAAACATTATACAAAACCTTTACAAAAACTCCATTAACCTATCCACTCCCCATCCCCAACCAACAATTTACACGAATATATATATATATATATATATATATATTAAAACTTGCACAAGGTATATTATGAAAAGGAGCAGTATTTCAAGGAGTATAATCTCGATAGCTTATCCTAATACAACATTAGCAGCTTCTCCCATTATTCAAATCTGTCACCTATAATATGTGATCGTAAAAACGGTGGATGTTCTTGAATTATTTGCACCTCTTTATTTGCTTGGCATGGCAGGTTTGACCAAATTTATGAGTGTACCTAAAATAGTTCCTGCATGTTTTTATTTATATATATTTATATGTCAAATCACTAATTAGCAACAGAAAAGTGTAAACTATATACAAATTCATAGTACAATGACGATAATATTACAAAAAAAAAAAAATTAGAGGCAATACAAATATACATTAATAAATGATAGAAAATTAACTGCAACAAAGATGAAAAGAAAAGACTCGCAAGTGTGGAAATTTTCTGTGTGTTGATACTCAGCAAAACACTCTGTTACAAGAGTCTTAAATAGATGAAAACTAATAAAATAAAGCAGCACATTTAATATCCTAGAAAATCTGAAGGTAAAAAACAGACTCCAGTACTCCTAATTCCTAAAGACTAGGAAATAACTTATTTGACTCCTAAAAAAATGCAACAACTAAATAATTGAATCATATCTGATCACGTTGCCAACATTCCGTCCCTTAAACTGAAACATCTTTCAGTTTAATTTGCAAACACCAAGTTGATCGCGTAGCTTTGGAAAGGACACTGGTTTTAGGGGCTTTGTGAACAGGTCTGCAACCTGATCTTCACTTCTACAATGAATAAGACTAATCTTTGCATCCTTAGTCAGATCACGCTAGAAGTGATACTTCACATCTATATGCTTAATTCGTCCATGTTCAACTCGATTCTTTGAAAGATTAATCGGCGAAGTATTGTCACAATAGATTGGCGTTTGTCTATCTTGCTTAAAATGAAGTTCTTCAAGAATATTCCTCATCCAAACTGCTTGACAAGCACACGATGTTGCAGCTACATACTCTGCCTCGGTAGTTGACAAAGTAACAATAGGTTGCTTCTTTGAAGACCAAGAAATAACTCCAGTGCCCAACATAAAAACATATCCTGATGTACTTTTCCTGTCTTCAAGATTTCCAGCATAGTCACTATCAGTGTAACCAACCAAATCTCCAGCTACTCTCATCTTGTAAAGAATTCCAAGGTCACTGGTACCATTCAAGTACCGTAGGATCCTCTTGACAGATTGTAGATGCATTTCTTTTGGACTCTCCATGAATCTTCTAATGAGACTTACATCGTGCATAACATCAGGCCTTGTTGCCGTCAAGTACATCAAGCTTCCAACGATTTGCTTGTATAAAGTGCTGTCCACTTTTCTCCCTTCAGGTTCTTTGACGAGCTTCAGACCCTTCTCCAAGGGTGTTCTCACACTGTTGCTATTTTTCATCTGGAATCTGTCCAGAACATCTAGCACATATTTCTTTTAAGAAATAAAAATACCATCAGCAGATTGATTCACTTCTAAACCAAGAAAATAATGCATCATACCCAAATCGGACATGTGAAACTCAACCATCATGGACTTCTTAAAGTTCTCAATCATAGACACATTACTTCTGGTATAAATTAAGTCATCCACATATAAACACACCATTAAGACCCCTGCACCTTCCCTTTTTATGTAAAGAGTATGTTCATATGGACACTTCCGAAATCCCTCCTTTGAAAAATAAGTATCTATGCGACTATACCTAGCTCTTGGAGCTTGTTTTAGTCCATATAGAGCCTTTTTTAATCTAAGCACTTTATTCTCACCACCAAATTTCACATAGCCAGGAGGTTGTTCGATAAATACCTTTTATTGAAGTTCACCATGTAGGAAGGCAGATTTCACGTCCAACTATTATATTTTCCAAGCATTTTGAGTAGTCAAAGCAATCACCAATCTGATGGTATCTAAACGAGCAACGGGAGTAAACACTTCTACATAGTCAACACTGTATTCTTGCTTGTAGCCCTTTTCTACTAAGCGAGCTTTGAACTTGTCGACCTCTCTGTTTTCCTTCAACTTTGTTTTGTAAACCCATTTGACACCAATGGTTTTCTGATTTTCTAGAAGATTTGTCAACTCCCAAGTATAATTTTTTTGAATTGATCTAATATCCTCGTCCATGGCTTGCTGCCACTTCAGGTCTTTAACAGCATCGACAAAAGATATAGGATCACAATTTGAAAATAAAGAAAGATGACTTACTATATTTCCAGATTTCCTAGTCCCATATACCTCATAATTTTCCAACCATCTTGGTGACCCTCTATTACGTTGTGGACGTTCATTGTTCAATTGAGAATCACCTGATTCATGTTCAACACTTTTGACATCCTGTACAATTGGACTTGCTTGTGAACTGATCTCCAAAGGTCATTCTAGTTCCTCTTCTTCTTCAATAGAAACTGGAATATGTTGAAACAAATTATTATCGCTCCAATTCCAAATTGATTCTTCATTAAAAATAACATCTTGGCTAACAACGATTTTCTTGGTAATAGGATTGAACAAGCGATAAGTTTTTGATTTGTCACTAATACCAAGGAAAATGCACTTCTGACCTTTATCGTCCAACTTCTTCCTCGTCGCATCTGGAATATGTGCATATGCTATACACCGAAAAATCTGAAAGTACTCAACATTTGGTTTACGCCTACTCCAAGCTTCATGAGGTGTCATACTTTGAATAGAGCTGGTAGGACATCTATTCAATATATGAACGCTCCAACGAACTGCTTCTGCCCAAAAGTCTCTTGGTAAGTGACTTCTCTTCAAAAGACTACGCACCATATCAAGAATTGTGCAATTTTTCCTTTCACATAGACCATTCTGTTGAGGTGTGTAGGCTGCGGTAAGGTGCCTTTTAATTCCATGTTTCTCACAATATTCTACAAATTCGAGTGAGTTATATTCACCGCCTCGATCAGTTCGCAAACACTTAATTTGACAACCTACTTCATTTTCAACAAGCACTTTAAACTTCTTAAAAGTTTCAATTGCTTTTGATTTTTCTCTTAAGAAAAAGACCCAATTATTTATGCTATAATCATCAATGAAGCTAATGAAATAGTGTTTACCTCCATTAGATGTAAGATTTATAGGACCACAGATATCTGAGTTCACCAACTCCAACACCTTCTTTACCCTCCAAGAAATGCGTTTTGGAAATGGTTCACGGTGTTGCTTGCTAACAGCACACTCTTCACATACTTCATTGCGTGACTCAAGCTCTGGAAGACCCAACACCAACTATTTTTGTTTTAGAAACTTCAAGCTTCCAAAGTTTAAATGCCCATAGCGAAAATGCCACTTCCAGGAATCCTCTTTAACTTTTGAAGAGAGATAAGATTTTGTGGAGTTGTGAAGATATAAAGGAAACAAGCGATTTGATGACATATTAATCTGTGCAATTAACCCGAAATGAGAATCACGTATCTTACAAAATCCACCTTTGATATTAAGTTCCTATCCCTTTTATTGAAGTTGCCCAGCACTTAGTAGATTCATCTTTAATGCGGGGACATAAAACACATCACGATGGTGTGAATGGAGTTGACTTGTACCTTTCCTTTTCCCATGGCAGAGACCACGGAATTATCTCCAAATCTCACAGTATCTCGAAACGTTTCATCCAACTTTGAGAATGCTTCTTTCTGTCCCGACATATGATTACTACAGCCTGTATCGAGATATCATACGTAATTTGAAGCTTTCTCTTTGGCGGTGTATCCCATCAAAAGTGAAATCTCCTCTTCTTCACCCTTTGCTTCCACATCTTCCTTCGTTTCTGCAAAGTTAGATCTGCCACCACTCTTCCTATTTAAATTGGTGCGACACTGAGATCGATAGTGTCCAAATCGATGGCATCTATAGCATTCAACTTGAGACTTGTCACGTCTTTTTTCTTTTTCCTGGGAATCTCCAGTGCTACCTGTCTCCTTCTTTTGATGCATCTTTCCCTTTTATTTTGCGTTCTCCTAATTTGTACCTTTCGAAGACATTGCTACCTTCAATTCTACTTCATCCTTGTCCTGTTGGTTTATATTCTGTTCATGAACCAACAAAGAACCCTGCAGCTCATTAAGAGAAAGAGTATTGATATCTTTGGATTCTTCAATGGAGCGAAAAATATAATTGAACTTTGCTTTTATTGAGCGAAGTATTTTCTCAATAATGGTAACATCTTCCACTCTTTCACCATGAATTTGCATTTTGTTTGCGATAGCCAATATCCCAGAGAAATAATCTGTTACCGACTCACCACATTGCATACATAGAGTCTCGAACTCACCACGGAGTGCTTGAAGCTTCACTCCTTTTGCCTTCGCTGTTCCTTGATACTTCTTCTTCATGGAGTCCCATATTTGTTTGGAAGTATTCTTGCAAAGAATGGTTTCCAGTATTGAGCGATCAATAGCCTGAAAAAGGTAATTCTTCGCTTTGAGATCCTTCAATCTTAGACTATCCAATTCTGCCTTTTGTGTTTTCGACAAGGCAGTACCAGTTGCTGGCTCTTGCAGGCCAATACTGACAACTGGTAAAAATTCTTTGGACCTAAGGAAGTTCTCCATCAACATTCTTCAATGGTCGTAATGTCCATCGAAGTGCGGAATAGCGTCCTGGACAAAATTTTCAGAAGCCATCTTTTGCTGCTATAATAGTACTTCAAAAAAGAAAAAAAAACTTTCTGGCTCAGATACCAAATGATAGAAAATTAACTGCAACAAAGAGGAAAAGAAAAGACTCGCAAGTGTGGAAATTTTCTGTGTGTTGATACTCAGCAAAACACTCTGTTACAAGAGTCTTAAATAGATGAAAACTAATAAAATAAAGCAGCACGTTTAATATCCTAGAAAATCTGAAGGTAAAAACAGACTCCACTACTCCTAATTCCTAAAGACTAGGAAACAACTTATTTGACTCCTAAACAAATGCAACAACTAAATAATTGAACCACATCTGATCACGTTGCCAGCAATAAAGAGTGTTAAAGTCTTTAGTGACATTACTTAAGTGTCATTAGATACAATGTGGCTAAAGGCTTTAGGAATATATACAAAGAGTGTTAATTGCTTCTAAAAATACATATTTAACAGAAATTAAAATATTGTTGTTAATAATTACTGCTATAGATCATTTTTCATGTAGTGCGATGATAATATATAATAATATATTCAATGATATTTCATATATTTATAACGTCTAGAGAGGGTAGAGTACTATATGCAAACCTTACTCTTACCTCGTGAGAAGTAGCGTAAAAACTATTTTTGAAAGGTTCATCTATGTCATTTCTTAAAGTTTGACTCATTTATGTTGTTGGTCTATTTGCATTTTTATATTGATATTGTATTTCTTAGTTGTTAATCATTTTACCGTTAGTGGGCTATTAATTGTGAGTTACTCCCTCTTTTGTTGGTTGTAACATTGAGTAACAGTTTCTTCCTTCGGTTGGTGACCATTACTGTTCCTCTATTCATTTTCCATTATCTCATTATTTATTCCTCCATTATACCTTGTAATCTATGTAACTCCTTAGATCATTATCTTTACTATTTACTACCCCATTTATCTTCCTATTCATTGCTAGGAAGACTTCCTCTAGTATAAATAGTGATGGTCTTCATTTGGTTTGGTACACACAACATACAAGAAAAATATAGAGTGAAAGAGTTAGTCTAAAAGAGAGTTCTTAATTAGTTGAAGGGAGGTGTTCTTTTTTGTGGAGCTTTGGACTCAACTCTTGTCCAAAATTGTTGTGTTATACTTTGTGAAGACTGTTATATCCTGGAGGAGACAAGTCAAAGAGGACTACTGCTGGACCGGTGAAAACATTTGCCACATTGGGCTTGAATCTCCTTACAGAAAGCGAGATATCCGCGCCTCAGCCTGAAGAGATTTTTATTTCTCATTTCATTTTCAGTTGTAATCTTGTATATTTTTATCTTGCAAGTTTTCACTAACATATATGTCATTTTGGTTAACAAATAATGACATTAACGAGCATTTTCTCAAATGAAAATGACATAGATGAACCAATTTTTTAACAAATGCATGAATAAATCTTTTCTCAAATTTTATAGCATATTTGTCTTTTCCCATAATTAAAAAAGATTTTTTAATCATAAGCAAGGGTGAAGCTAAGTGTGGGTTGAAGAGGTCTTACCTTAGAAGTGGGAGTTAAGATGTAAGAACATAATAAAACAAATTGTAAAATAAACTGAGAGAAGTATACTATTAAGTTAGGCCTGTCTTTTTCCTTTTCCTATCGAACACGTGTATTTTACTCTTTCTTTCCCACACATACTTGATGAGTTTTTTTAGAAAAGTATTGAGAACACTTTAAACGTGAATTATTAGTTTTATTTTCAAATTATTGATAGTCATAAAAACACCCTTCTATTTATTGAATTTAATTACACCTCTACAAAATTTCTCTTAATAAAAAATTAACTAAAAATCATCAAAGGATTTAAGTTGTTAAAAGGAAAAAAAATAAAGAAACTTTATACTGCAATAACCTTACTATATGAATTAACTTTATTTATGTATTATATTTTAATTTGATAAGAATTAGACTCTACTTGTGGACTTACAAATCGTAATTTTTTATGTTTTATGAATATACATATTTTTCTCTATATAATGGTTCTAAGAGTATACCTATTTTAATTCATTTTTTCTCACGTATCTTATAAGATGCGATATCATTTTTAAATTTAACTATTAGAGAAAATATTTTATATTTATATTTGTTGATTTTTTGCATATTTTATTTAACCACGTGTGATCGCAACATCTCATGCTGTGATAAATTAGTATAATTGTTTACCCTATAAAAGTTTGGACTTCTGATAAAATACATTGCCCAATCAAAATTATAGGAGAAAAATCAGCCAAATAAATTTTTCCGAACTAGATAAATCTTAGATTAACTTTTAGTTCCTAAATTTTATATAACAACATCAACCTTATTTTTACTATTCTTTTGGTTGACTATATTTACCTAAATTTTATAATTAGTCTTATCCTTATTTTTTTCCTAGTCTTTCAACTTTTTCATCAGGTTTTTCTCAATCTAAGTTAGAGTAAGAAGGAATAACTTTTTTCTATTAAAATGAAATTCTTAAGAAAAGGTTGTCTTTCTACTTTTTTATTTGTCATACTTTTTTGAAGTAATGAAGCTAATGCTTCACATCAAGAATTTGGGAGGTTCCAGTCCTCTAGTTCTAAATTATTTAAAAACTTATTTTGAAATATAGTTTACAACCTCCTAAAACACTAGATTAATGATTTGTTTTCTCTCTCTAATTATATATCATGTTTGTTTATGAGGACAAACACAAAAGATCTTGTAGGACTATCCGGTAAATATTTAAATTTGTGTCTCAAATTGATATTATTTTGCATTATTTTATGTTTGGATAAGATATTTATATCCAGGGGTGGTGGATTTATTAATATTAACATATGTGTTTACATAAATTTTGAAGGTAAAAGAACATTTCATCTTCTTCAATCCTGAATAATGAGTAGTGAGAATTCTTTCACCAAGCTATTTAATATTAAGAGAGTATTCAAACTTAATATTATAATATTTGAAGTTTTTATAGTTTTTAGATTTAATATTATTAAAGTTATAATAATTAAATTCAGCAAATATAAACTATACATGTCCATGCTCTTTTAGGCCTCATTTGTTTCCATTAAGATTAAGAGGTTTAAATCTGAATACACATCTAAATATTAATATTTGCATTAAAATTCAGGTGTTTTGATTTGAATACACATCTGAATATTAAGACGTGGTCTCTAAACCTGAACACTAAATAATTAATACTGTTTCTTTTCAATATCTGAATTTGCATGTGAAATTAACATTAAATTAATAAAATATCATAAAGTTTTCATTTCAACAAAATATATCACTTTTGATTAAAGAAAAAGTTTTAAAAATTTTAATAATCATGATTTTGAGTACTATTTTTTTCATTCAAAAACCTTGATAAATATCAATACATCAACAATGTTTTTGACACAGTCAATAAAAGAAAATTATTAATATGAAAATACTTGAAAGGATTTATGAAAACTTACCAATTCAAGAGGGAAAAAAATGGTGTTTGATTGAGAAAAGAAAAAAAAAAGTTTTTGTTATGAGATAAAAAGACACGCTCAAAGCAGAAAAGAGATGATTTATTATTGTGTAGATTAGGTATATAGCATTTTCTATAATAATATTCTCAAGTTATAGCATTAGAGTTTGTATTTCAGTGTATAACATTTAATATCTCAAGCTATAGCATTTTATTAAAAATATAATGTTAATTTTAAATTATTAAAAAGAGTTGTTAAAAAAATTAATGAAAAAAATACGGACAAACTAATAATGAAAAATGGGATCCTTTATTAATTAAATTAAAGATAATTATTTATTAGTGTTAATTGATTAGCATGTATTAAGGAATTTTAAAAAAATTTCAAATTAGTTAGTTGCCTTAAATCTCTTCAATTAGTTTAAATGAGATTAATTTTTGATTTAATTCCTTAAAAAGCTCTACCAGATTGGCATCAACGTACAAGCTATTTTTTTTTTCAAATTTTCACGATTATTTTCAGATTTTCAGATTTTAGTTCATTTTTTTAGTAACTGAATAAATTTTGGCGTTGGAAATAATTTGATCTGATGTGATGAAGAACATTGTGTCGATATTAATTAAACATGGTGGAAAGTGAAATTCATCAGGTTGGTTTTAATTATGAATTATTGGTTTTAGTTATGATTTGTTTTTTTTTACATGTAGAACAGTGTTCGATTTTTTTTATTATTGTAAGATCTGAAATATAGTTTGTATTTTTTTTGGATGAATTATGTTACGTATAGTGTATTTGAAAAATAATATGTAAATGTATATGTGTTTGAGTTGTAATTAAATGGAAGATTCGCGTGTTAATTGATTTGTGAACAAAATAGAAAAACGTACAGTCTGTTAATTAACTTGACAAAAAATAATTAGATATAACTCTTTGGACCGGTGAAGTATGAAAATTGTATTAATAGCGTCTGAAACTTATATGAAACTTGTATTTAATGGTAAAGTTTGTTCAGAAAATAGTCAAAAAGTAATTAGATATAATTCTGTGTACCGGTGAAGTCTGAAAATTATATTAGTAGTGTATGAAACTTATACGAAACTTGTATCGATTGTGTATGAAAGTCCATTTTTTGTTGAACTTACAGTATATGTTTCTGTTGAAATTAGGATATATATTTTGTATTAATTTTGTATAGAAACTGTTTTCTTTTTGTTTAATTGAAGTAGTGTATATGTCATTGAATGATATATTAAATGTGTATGAAGTGTGTATGAATTATTTTGCAATTATATATTATATTCCACTAAATGTTATTTTAATGTTGTGAAACAGGTAAATATGTCGATTTTCAGATGGAGGGCATCATATATGATGCGTCTACTCTTTATAGTGGTTTAGTTAATGCTATAATAAATCAACTTAATATAGAACAAAATATAAATTCTATTGAGATAAAATATATTGTTAGCGATATGTGTCCACCTATTAATATTCATAATGATGTTGGGGTAAAGATTTTTCTAGATCAGAAGAAGGTGAATTTGGATTTCTTTACAAAATATTCATTGTGCATCTCTTTGAAAGATCGTGAGATGTATAATCAAGGTCATGGAGTTATTAGTACTGATATAATAAATTCTTAGTTTAGTTTAACACACACTAACGTTGATTAATACTCTAACAATTCTATCAGTTTGATCGGAATGAATTAGGCGGAGGTGTCAATGATAATAGTGAAGGAGATAATGATGTAATATGTGACCATTTCAACCTATTTGTAGCTGAGAATCAGATTTACAATAATAGGAAAACACTTAAAGAGGTAATGAGGCATGTTGGACTTGTTGAAAAATTCAATTTTCGTGTAGCGCGTTGTAATGCATCTAAGTAAGTGTACACTACTGTTTTAAGTTATTTTTTTATTTGATTTTTTTATTATATAAAATTTAAATTTATATTTTCTTAATTTTAAAATAGTTATCACCTGAATTGTATTTCTGGTACTTGTTCTTGGATGATGAGGGCATCTAGTTTGAATAAATGAAATTTATTCAAAGTTAGGAAGTATAATGCTCAACACACTTGTTCTGTTAGAGATAGAGTGTATGCAAGACGTCAGGGGATAACTGACGTTGTAGCTGTCTTGATAAAGGAGAATTATATTAATCCATCTACGGTATACACTCCAAAGGATATAGCTGTTGATATGTTGAAATTGCACGGCGTTTCGTTGACGTACATACATGCATGGAGAGCTAGAGAAATGAATTTAAAGTTTTTTTAATTGTTTAAATGGAAAAAACGACCATATAGTATGTTATCCTAATGAACTGAACTTTTTGTTTCTTGTATTCTTTATGTATAAATTTTGTATCCTTTTTGTATGTATCCATGATGTATAAAGAAAGTATGTATCCTTTTTGTAACAATTAAGTGTTCTTTGTGTATCCATTAAATTATACATATGATGTTTTAAACTGTCGCATTATATAATTGTAAAAAATTCAGGTTATCTGTACATTTTGGAGCAAACATATCCTGGATCTGTTTTGAAAATAAAAAGGAAAGAAGGTGATAAATTCTTATACGCATTTGTTGCATTAGAAGCTTGTATTAGAGGCTGGGAGTATTGTAGGCCAATTGTAGTTGTTGATAGGGCGGGATTAAAATGTTCATATGGTGGTACTATGTTAACTGCCGGCACAATGGATCCGGGAGATATTTTTTGATCCTATTTAATTTTCCGATTATAACATATAATAAAATATGTTATAAATTGTATTACTAATTTGTGTGATATTTTTTAAAAAAATGGATCAGGTCATATAATTCCGTTGGCGTATGCGATAGTGGATTTCTAAAACGATGCTTCATGGACTTGGTTCTTTGAACAATTTAAGAAATCGTATGGAGTTAGAAAAAACATGTGTTTTATGTCGGATCAAAACGAAAGCATATGGAAAGGGACCGCTACTGTATATCCTGAATCCGAACATTATGCCTGCATATGGCATCTGTCAGTAAATGTGTTGAAGAATTTCAATAGAAATACTGAAGATTTTGTTTTTTACATTGGCAAAAGCTTATACAAAACAATAGTTTGAGACGATTATGGGAAGAATAAACCAGATAGATACATGCATACGACCATACTTGTTTGATTTTGGTTATAGCAAATGGTCAAGAGCTTACTCAAATTGTAAGCGCACATGGACCATGACTTCAAACAACGCCGAGTCATTGACTAATGTTAACAAGTTAGCAAAGAGGTTATCAGTAATTTCACTTCTTGAATTTATGAGGGTAACAATTCAGAGGTGGATTCACCAGCACAATGAGGAGGCTGATAAGACAACATCTGATCTGACAAAAAAATATGATCTTTATCTACAGAAAAGTATTGCTTTGTCTTGCAATATGAGGGTATGTGTTTTACTGTATTGAATAATAAACAATTGTATTTTACTTCCCAATATTTAGTGGCATGTATATTAACAATATCACATTTAAACTTTTAATTAGGTGATACCTTCAACTGTTGATCTGCATGCTGTAGCCGAAGGAGCAAAGCAGTACATAGTAAACTTGAACACAAGGATGTGTAGTTGCGGGAGATTTCAACATTATGAGATACCATGTAGTCATGTATTTGCAGTTCTCAGATACAGAAAGTTGCATGAAGCAGATTTCTGTTCTGTTTTTTATAGCCTGAAGAATTTCAGAGATGCTTATGTCATTCCTGTCGAGCCTATCCCATGCGAGAGTACATGGGATATACCAAGTTATATTTCAGAGCCTAAAATGATGTCATCCGATCCAAAACGATCAGCGGAAAGACCAAAATTTGAATGCTGGAAGGGGTTTGTTGATGTGAAATTCAAGAGGTCAAAAATCACCTGCAGTAGATGCCATCAAGTTGGACACAATAGAAAGACATGTTCAAATTATCCTGTGCAAAAATAATGATTTCTTACTGTTAAATCTGTTTTTATGTTATTTCGAATGTTAGACACACGTTTTGGTTTATTGAGTGCAGTTGTTATCATTGACATTTATAAATTTTGATTTCGTAAAAAATGGCCAAATACAACTAACAATAAAACGCAATTTTTTCAAATGTAATATACAATATACAATGTTCATACAATATTTATACAATGTTCATATATATTGCATAGTGAATGTGAAATTTATACAAAAGTCATACTCATTTAATAAAGTATAAATATACATTGAAGCATACTACCATTCGTTTTCGTTCTATATATATATAAAAGTATAATATGACATTCGTAATTCATACAATGTTCATACAGTATTCATACAATGTTCATATATATACCATTCATTTCTGTTCTACATATCAAAGTACAATATGACATTCATAATTCATACAATGTTCATACAATATTCATACAATGTTCATATATATTGCATAGTGCATGCGAAATTTATACAAAAGTCATACACAATTAATAAGTGCTAATATTCATTGAAGCATACTACCATTTGTTTCTATTCTATATATATCAAAGTACAATATGACATTCGTAATTCATACAATGTTCATACATAAGAATAGATTAATTTTAACATATTTTGGTACGTAAATTATTGTTAAAATATTTCAAACAAATTTAAAATGCATTGCATATAAAATAAAGTGTATACACATTAGTTAATATATTATGACATATAAAGTTAAATATATTTCATACAATATGTATACATAGATGTTACGTTATTTTACAATGATTAATATATTGTATAGATAATTCATACAAAGTTCATACATAATATATTATGACATATATAGTTAAATATATTTCATACAATATGCGTACATTGATGTTACGTTATTTTAAAATGATTAATATTTGACATACATAATTCATACAACTTTATGTTTATAAATGTAATAGTTCGTCCAAAATAATGGTAACATATATAATTTATATAAAACAATGTGTAATTCATATTAATAATAAAACACTGGAAAGTAACATAAAAAGTTCAGTAGTTCAAAAAAACATGTCATTCAAAATAACGTAAAGGGTGCAATTAAATTTTCTACTTTCTAATACGGGGTCTTGGTGTAGGATAATTGGTGGTGTCCATAACTTGTTCTTTTGGCGTTCGAGATCCACCATACTTGCTGGCAACTGTACCCGTAACTTCACTTTCGCTTATTGCGCCCTCTTCATTCTTTGATTTTGCATAATGCCACAGTAATGTGGCATACCTCTGACGATGATATGTTAAATCGATATCAATATCAGACACGTCAAAAACACCATTGCTGATATATTCGGCAAAAAGAGATGTGTATAGACCATAATCACTTTAAATAATGTGAAATTATAAAAAATTCGTAATAACTATATAATGGTAATTTTAAATGAAATGAATATAGTATAGCAACTATACGTACTTGGAATTGTCTTCTTGTTGAGGAACATCTGTCACATGCTTGACACTGAGAGGTTCGGATTGAGACTTCTGTTGATATTCTGGGATATTGTTCGCATACAAATCAAGCCTTTTGCCATAAAACCCTGTGCTCTCCAGAAATACTGGAATCATGGTTGCAAGTTTATCAACAACTTCTTGCACTTTAATGGTGTGAACAGATCCTCCAGTCATCGAATCATATACATGTAGACATCTATGTTTGATTCGGAATACAACAAGCAATCAATTGAATTTCTCGCTGATATTGACATGTATAATTACTTCGTCAACCATATCCCAAGCAATGTTAGCAAGCAGCTTAAATCCTCTAATGCACTGTCCAACATCGTGGTCGGGGGCAATGCATCTCATATTGCAATCTGACTGTCTCCATTGTTTCTCAATATTATCAATCCATATCATAAACCAAAAGTTAACAGTACTGTATGAAGTTACTGTTTGGGAGTATTTTTCCTTCTTTCGAAGATAATACATAATTGTATTAATATGCTGTTACAAATAAAAAAAACATAAATAAAACACAATCAATACTGCGTACACAAATTATATATAAGAAAGGTATGTACATATTTCATACCCAATTCACACATAAATCAAACAGATAATAATATATACATGTTTGTAATAATTTCAGTAAAATACATCAATGCATACATATATCATATTATGTTAATGTAATATATGTATAAGTAATTTTACAGGATTATGTATGTTAATATTTCAATACATACGTCAATGCATATACAATTCATACTATATTAAATTAAAATAATACATACCTCAATTAACATGGATTCTAACAAATACTAATTTACTATATAAAATTTATTCAAGTGTTGTACAATAATTATTAATTATTGAATCAAATTATGTCTTACCCCGTCCTCCCAAGGTCTGTCCGGTTGACTCATTATATGGAAAAAATTCTTTTCGACGATTTTGACAATGTCAAAGTCCATTTGACGATGAAATGTATTTTTAGCCTTTGAATATGTTGCTTTCCTGTGAATATTATAAAAAGAAAATTGTATAAATTTTGAAATTGTGAATTTAAATAAAATAAATTTATTTGTATACATTTATACCTGACACGCCTATTTGAAACATCTTTGATAATCCATTGGTTGAACTCCTCGATCATGTCATCTGGAACATCAAACCCATTATAATCTTGGAATGGATGTTTGATTGTGAAGAATGTAGGTACTCTTTTTAAACTGCTTTCGCCTTCCGATAGTATAATATAAGGAGAAGATTCATATTTGCCGGGATTCTTATGTCTTGATTGCACGTTCGGAGTCATGGTAGCATTTAGAATTGGATCAAGTGCAATGATTTGTGTCATGGTAAAATCAGGATAATCATCCAACGTTGGTGATTTTGAGGTTGATGATACAGGTACGTCAGCGTTGAAAAACCACCAGTTGACTTTTGAGCTTCATGTACATAATATAAAGATTTATGTAAAAATAAATTTTTAAATCAAAATAAATTCCATAATAATGTGTATATCATACCATCAGTGTTTGACATGTGGACGTGTTTATTCATTGATATAGATGGCATATCCGTTGGATGTTTATCAGATTGTGCAACATTATGAGTGGCATCACCCTAATATTAATTTTCAGCCAACGTCAATATAATCTAATTTTTTTGTATGTATTATATCAACAGAATTCAGACATGTATGAAAAGTGTGTTGTCATGCATTTGTATAAATCTTTTATACATTGTTCATAACTATATAAAAAAAAGTCAATTTCATACACAATTGATGCCACAAATTAAACATTGTACATATATATATAAAAAAGACACTTTATATATATTTAATACATCATTTATACAGTATTCATATATATTTAGAAAAATACTTTCATACATGATTAATACAATATGTATACATTATTCATACATATATGTATAAACTGGCATACATAATTAATACAACGTCTATCATTATTCAGACAAATGTATGAATTTTTTTTCTGTTATTCATTTAAAAGGCATACACTGGTCATAAATGTAAACACAATAGTCATAACAAATCAGTACATACAGTGATCATACAACATTCATACACATAAATTTACATTGATTCATACCTGTTATTGTGCATCTGTTGTTGGTTGACCTCTTGACAATCTAATCTCTTAAATTATCAGCTTAGTCGAGTTATCGACGTAATTCTTGATTTCAACCATGTGCTTGTCAACCTTATCAGTGTATAAAAATTAAAATTAAAATAATAAAATAAATATAGAGTTATTATATCATTTCATTAAAATTAGATTGGAAGTAACAATGATTTTGAGATCTTTCAGCTCCGTCTTAACCTGTTCATTAAAAGTAATAAGTTTTGATATGTATATTGTAAAATATCTAAAAACAATTTTAATTGTAAATTTATATTTCTACCTCTGCAATATCAGCTTTCAAGTCTGCATATTTTTGTTTAAAATCAACGCTATGATTTTCCGAGGTTCCTTGCTCTTCCGAATCATGGTGACTGGGAGATTGATTTAAAATGGTGTCATCCATGACATTTAACTCTTCTTCAGTAAAAACCATATTTCTGAATTTATGCTGCATCAAAGAAAAATATGAAAATGTGTAATAATTTATAATTACTTTAATAACATTCAATAAAAAATTATCTAATTTCCATGTGTTCTGAAAATCGTTTTCTTCAAATCGTCAAAAAAAATAACGTCATTCGTTGTCTTTCAGTTCAGGATACGCGGTGTGCGATCTGAAGCATGGATAGCAATTGTGTTGTCAAATGAAAGACAACACTCATAAAACCATACCTCTAATGCTATATGAAACTGGCTGAACTTAAATGACGAAGGATTTTTTTTCAACTTCTGACTGCACGCTTTAAGTATTAAATTAAAACACTCATTCGCCCATGGAAATGTGGCATACTGACCAGACTCAACTAAATCAAAGTATAATTTAGGAATTGTTGCTTTTGAAGGGTCTGAAGCAGTCAGGAATGAAGAAATGAAATACAGAATTCCAATTTTTAAACGGTCATCCTCTTCCCAAAAGTTTTTCAATCTAAACTTGTGATAAAAATTTAACTTGGGTACTTTATCCATATTCCCGAAATTTTCTGCAATAATCCTATTTGGAACAGAGGGATCAGAAATAAAATCACAAATAGGTCCAGATTTCAGACCGGTTACATCTACAAATTCTTTTAATCCAAACCTTAACTCTGTACCATTTACGTTTATGACAAACATGTCATCTCTGTCATTTTCAGTTTCAAGAAGAAAAATATGGCGTAACAACTGACATTGTATTTTAATATTGTGTAAATCTTAAAAAAATCCAAAAGGTATTTTCTGTAAGAATTGTTGGAACTTGTCTTGACCGAGGAAGATCAATAGATCAGCAAACACATTCATGTTGATACATGAAGAAAAATGTGTTTGTACCTTCTTCTCCTATAAAATTTAATAAAATTAAATTAGTACTTTTAACTTAATATATAATTTCATAAAAAGTCATAGAAACACTATTATATTAAAAATGAATACGCCAGTTCATACAATATTCATACACAAATCATACAAAATGAATACATCAGTTCATACATCTTTCATACAATATATAATTTCATATAAAAAAGCATATACACACTGCCATACTAAATAATAGTCAATATAATTCATAACAATTCATACAAAATAAATACATCAGTTCATACATATTTCAAACAATAATAATACATATTAGATTTCTTAAAAATTAAAAGTGATCGCATATAACATTGTAAATTCACTTACATATTATATTTTAACCAAAATTTAAAAAGAGTCTTTTTTACTAACCTTGACATCTTTTTTGGGTTTCTTTGTGCATTGTATCTCTGAATCTTTCTTTGAGGACGTTTTTGTCGACCTACCAATTTCAATACCTTTTGAACTTTTATTTCTTAATTCTTCAACAAAATCGGGATCTGATTCTGACGATGCTTGAATTTCTTTTTCCTTTCTCTTTTTTCCTCTTTCTTTTGCATCTTTATTTTTTTTTCAGTCTTCGATTTACCAGAACTTATAATCTGCTTTCCGGTTGATTTTTGTAGTTGAGTTTGTGTCAAAATATTGAATGAAGGTGCATGAAAGTCATCGGATGATGACTCCTCAACCAACTTTCTACTTTTACTTGATGTTCCACTTGCTTTCCTCGACATTTTTATAAACTTAACAGAAAGTAAAGAGATTTATGAATATGGTGTTTTTCGAAATCGATCTGTGATGTGAAAATGTGGATGAATCAGACGGAATGTGGATGAATCAGACGATTTAAGGATTTCTGGGGAAGATGATGAGTGATATACAATTTCTAAAGAAGATGATGACTGATTTCTGGGGAAGATTAGGATTTGGGACGATTTTGGGGAAGAATATGATTTAGGCGTGTTGGAGAAGAATATGATGGTGATCGGTAATAGGGTGTAGTGGGGGTGGGTAGTTATTGGGCAACGGTAAAGTAGAGATTTACTTAAAATCAAATCCCTAATATTTAGATTTTATTTTTAAAAAGGTAACATTATAATTTGAATTTAATTAATAATAATTTATTATTTATGTTAAAAACTGTAAAAGGTAACTGTAATATTAATCTGTAAATATTTAAGAGTTTGTTTTAAAAAAGGTAACTAAATATTAAAAAAAATATTTAAACATATTAATTAATTATTATTTAAATAATTACTTGTAATTTATTTTAATTGATTTAATTGATATGCTATAACTTGATAATAATATGCCATAAGTAATTTATTTTTAAAGAGTATGTTTATAAGTTGATATATATAGTTTTAAATGTGTGTGGGATGTTATTTTTGGTTTATTATTTGATATCTTATTAGATGAATCTGAATGTTGTTAAGAGTTTCCTACAGATCTAATTGATTGAGACCTCTTCAGACGCATTAAGAGCCTTTTTAAAAAATAAAATAAATGAACTTAATGGGCTGAATCTGAATGATTTAGATTCAAACCTAAAAATCAAACGTACTTAATAGGCTGAATCTGAATGATTAAGATTCAAACCTCCATTAAGTGCAAATAAATGAGGCCTTAGTGTCTTATTATTATTTTTTATTTTACATTTGCTTTTTAATATCTACATTAGATTCCGATTACATACAAATTCACATCGAAAAGCAGTACTTATCACTCCACCACGATCCTATTGGTGACTTATTCTTATTTTCTTCTCCATATGTATTTTTATTTATTTATTCATTTCATGTTAGCTCTTTTCACATATTGCATATATATACACTAGAGGGGCATGACCCATGCTAGCATACCCTCACAAGTAATTTTTAATTAAAAAAATAGTAATAGTGACAAACTGACACACAAAATTCCTAAAGGTTTACATGACCCTGCTCCTTGGTAAATAGTATTCTCTGCTTTTCAAAAAGTATAAAAAAAGGAAAGAGAAAAATTACTTGGAACAAATGCATTACATATTCTAGAACTACTCATGTATGGATCAGTAACATCTAATTTAAATTAAAAATGAGAATGCTCACATATACATAGAAGTGCAACGACACTTGAGACGCATAACTTGTTTTAGTGTTTAGATATGTTGAAACCTGCAAACTCAAATGACAAAAAGTACAAACAACTGATCGCAATAATATCACCAGCATGTAAATTTTATGTCGTTCGGTACAGAGTAACAAAATAGTGACTCTTGAACAAAGAAAAATAAGCCAAATCATAAATCCACAATCTAAGTGTACCCAATAGAAATCGTCATAGATATGAAAGTTCAGCAAAATTTGACAGGGCATGTGATTTCAGAAGCAATATAGATGATTATAGCTTAATAGGAGAACGATAAAGGAATTTGATCACAAATGAAATAGTCCACCATTTATAGTATAATATACATAATATCTTGTACAACTTCTCTTTGCAGTACACCCCTTCCCAAATAGATAAACAATTCTTGTGCTTGTTTACATCAGTCATTCTTATAGTGACAACTCTAATTGAATGAAATAGCGTTTCTAAGGAGAAGAGGTCTAAGAGAATTACAATTGACTTATTACAACATATTATATCCATAGTTCAAAAAAAAAGTTTAAATTTGCAATATTTATACCATTCATAAGCAAACCTCACTCTTGATTTGGTTATTAGCCAAGCACAATGCAACTTATTCATATGCATAGAATGATCCAAGTAAAATCTACGATAAAATAAGATCAAGTCAATTTACGAATGTCACATCCACGTGTGACAACATATTTTGTTCATACATGAAATATAAATAAATACATACTTTTCATCGGATTTTTAATTTATCTACAATTTGAAAACTTTTCCCACTTATTCCTTGCATTGGATAGAATTATCATTAGCATTTGATCAAGGTCAATAATTTTCTATATTTACATTTTTATGTTACTTAAATTACTACGCCGTCCAACTTTTTTTCCCATTATGCTAGCGTAGAAGTTCTGTAAAGTGTAAACCATGTATCAATAACCATCATGGTCAAATAACTATTTTTTATAGTCTAATTAATTTTGCACACATGAAACCATGTAAAATCTATGAAAAATATGAAAATGAATTAAAAAGCGTTAAATTACCAACACCAACGACACAGTGCAATAACTTAATTATACATTTAGAACCTATTCAAAGCAACACCGAAGATAATCATAATGAGTGCAACTTACTTGAAATGCTTTTAGAATCATTCAAACATGTCCTAGTTAGTCATGTCAACTAATTTTATACCCATTTCCATTTAACTCTCTCTTAACCAATTTCCATAAGTAAAAGTTGATGAGTGTTTTTGAAGTCACAAAGCGGACACCATTTAATAATCTTATTTTTCCACTCCCGGAGATGGAAAAAATTTGTTCAAGTTGCACCTATTTTCAATACAAAAGAAATTAGAACGAAAAAAGCACAAAAACAGATAATGCGTTGAGAATTACATATTCCTAAGAAATAATTATGTTAGATTCGCGAGAGGCATATTAAAACTGAAATTACTTGTCTTTAAGTGCTTTTGCAAGTAAACTATCGCTTTAAATGTATTTTCTGCAAAGTACTCATTAACTGAGTTTCTCTCAGCATCAATGCATTAATTGGGATAACTTCTACATATATTGCAAACAATAAAGTGTATCCACTCTATTTGCATAACTTTCATTTTTGTCCACACTACACATTTTCTTCTATCGTAGCAAAGAAAAACTGTTTTGAAGCCTTATAAAAAAAACATACTTGCGAAGAACTTCTTAATTAAAAAATTCAATGTATAAGTATGCATAAACGCACCAGTCCACACATTAAAAACATAAATTCATTCGCGCTCATTAGTTGAAACTTGAAATACAGACTAGCAGTGCACTCCAAGTCCTATTAAATTTTGTGAAATCAGCTATCGTTCATAAATCATGTATGACACAAATCATGTATCATACAACTCAAATATACTTCTTAATTAATGACAACATGCTAGGAGAAGTTATTTGCTGCTTGTTGCTTAAGAATAATGTTATCTACACCAATTTTAAACCTTAAATTCCTCATTACTGTTACATACAAATTTTTTCTCAAGTATAATGTAACAAAATAGAAAAGAGAAAAGTACACAACTAAAAATCAGAATTAACCTCAGTTGGATTCAAAGTAATGCCCTCTGCATCAATTTGACACCTTAATTCTTCATTACTGCTAGTATGCTATTTTTTCGTAATATAATACATATAAAGGAACTAAAAAATTATGTCATCCAAGATAAAATATAGAAAGAAATAGACAATTGAATTGTATAATTAACTAAAAATGTTTTCTCTTACACCAAAGATACCTTTTATGTTTGAGGAACACACCATGTACGTGATATACAATGACAACACACTACAAGTGCTTGCACCTTTGTGACATTAGTAATCTTCGCCTCGTTGGTAACCCATTTACCATATAGGTAGAATACATCCCTTAGCCAATGACGATATGGTAGTAGAAGTTGCTTCACTGCTTTTGTAGTTCAACATAATGCTTCCTGTATGAATTTATCTTTCTAGTTAAGCTAAGCTCTCATGTTAAGTCTATTTGTGTGATGTGTTCTTGTCGCTATCAGACTACGAATAAGATGGACAAATTTATAAGAGAGATTGAGAAGCAGATAAAACATAACAACAGTTAAATCAACACTTGTCAGTGAAATATTGAGCATTAAGATAGTGTTGAAGCTTTACAAAACCTTTATAACTAAAATATTGCGACAGAAAATGATATATGCAATTAATTTGGAAGCACATTTTCATATTATACTTAACAAATGGAAACCTTATGGTTTCCTTTGTCTTCATAAGATCTAGTCTAATATTAGAAGGTATAAGAATCCTGGTATGTTTGTCACTAAAATCACCGACATTTGAAATTTCAAACTAATTCATCTTCAATTGAAAGTCACTTGAATATCAAAGTATGCAAATGACATTTTTATGTACACACTTCCTTGTTGAATTTTTCAGGACAATACATCACATAGTTACTATATGTCACTTAATATAGAGCTTATAGTAAAATAAAAAAAACTAAAAAAATAATTAAACTCACCATTTTGTAAATTCTGAAATGCAAGTCACCATTTTGTATTTCTCAGAATGACATAGATGAAAGAGGAAAAGAAAACACAATAATTTACATCATACCCAGTTGAATCTTGAGTTCTTTGCTCATATATGACAATTTTTTTTTTTCTGATTGTGCTCTTTAATAATCGGATTCGGATTTACTACTGAAAAATTAAGATGGTTTGCACTATTGTGCATGAAAGATGATGAAGAAGAGAAGATTCAACATAGAATTTTGTCCATGCAACATACCTACAACCACATACAAACAAAGTAGCGAAAATTGGAAGCAATATTATCAAAACAATTGAATATAAAATCAACAAAATTAGGTCCCAAAACTCAAACAAAAGAAAAGGAAAACTTACATTCATTAAGGAGAAGATGAAAAAGAAAGCTCATGAAAAGGAGAGTGATTACAGAACTTTGATTGCTTTGGAATAGATGTCATTTTCAGGGAAATAGCAGAATAAACACGTGGTAAAAAAAATACGCCCACAAAAGATAAAGTAATCAATTTCCAGTGATATAAGTACACATGTATATATATAGTACCACTCAGATAACTTTGGGTACAACTCCTTATTGCAACGTTTGTCCCAACCTTTGTTGGCTTATATAATAGAATATTATATATATATATATATATATATATATATATACCTTAGAATAAAATATTCTTCATTTATACTAAGCTGAGTTGATGACTCTTAATAAGAAACAACATAATTATCACATTTGACTTCTCCATAAGAGGGGCCCCCGCAGCCTCACACAACTATGTGATCAAGACAGGAAATGGGAGGGAAGTTTGCTCCTGATGAGCTCTCATTAGCATCTCCTCAACAATAATGGCACCTACATCGATCTCACTCTGATCAATGATGCTGCCAAATAAGACGGCGGATGCCATAGTTAGGACTCAATTTCTCATAAGGGTAAAATTTATCAAAAATAAACCCGGGGTTCAGGAAACCAACCTTAAATGCCGATTAAAATATTGAAATTCTAGGAGGAAAATAAATCAAACTCCGAGCTCAAATTCGATGACTAAAAGACTTAGCAAATGCAAAAAATATATAAACTAAATTGTCGGTGTGAGTTTGGGAAGGTTAGGAAGTGAGGGAAAGTGAAAGAATTTAAAACTTTTAGACCGTTGGCCTTAAGATCACGCCCAGTCGGCGGTGTTAGTCGTGCTCACCGATCCACTCGATGACATGCCGAGTGGATATTTACCTCGCCAAGTTTACAAGACTTCCATCAATTTTGGGGGTTCAAACAACGGACTAGATCGTTATCGCTGACCAGGTCAGTGATTCGCCAAATTGCTCATTGGCTTTTCGAGTTTTACATAACCCATTTCTAAATTGTCTTGGGTCAAACAACGGTTCATGTCGGGCACATGGACCTCTTTCGCGATGTTCCAACAGGACTACCTTCTCGCCAAACTTCACTTTTCAAATATTTTCCATACTTTGTCCTGCACAATCAACACACCATTACTTATCAAAAGAAAAATAAAGCAGTAAAAAGGATCTTGGGTTGCCTCCCAAGCAACGCCTTAGTTAGCGTTGGGGCACGACACAACTCCACACTTAAACCTCATTCTTGTGGTTAGCCATAGTATCACTAGGCAAACCCCCTTTCTCTCTCGAGTTCAAATGAGACGAGATGTGACCCATTTGGGTCTCCAACTGTTTGATCAACACTGGATGTGAGGTAACAGTCTTGCTAAGGGTCGATACATCTTCTGTCATTTCTTTTAAAATCTTGTCTGACCCCTCAACTTTGTTGAGGATACGAGAAAGCATATCCTCAGACTGGCCACCTTCCGAATCCTTTGACTTTTGGCACTCATGGGGAGACACATTCCTATCCTTCTCCCCATTCTTCCATTTAGATTTCGGTCTCTCCACTCTCTATCACGATCCTTCCAACCTTCTTCCTGGTTCCAACCTTGGTTACCACCCTGCGCATGCCTCGGATAGTTTGAACAATAATCACCACTTTGGTTGGCTAGGAAGATCACCTCTTCCTTATACAAGGCTTCAAACTTGGACTCATTCGGATTATCACACCTGACAACCACAACATTGACACTTCGAGCACCAACTCCCATGACAATTTTAGACAAAATTTCAAGTTGTGTCATGATCTTATCCATGTTCTGGTCCCTCTCTTGGTCTTCCTCTAGTTGATCTTTCGTGAATTTGAATGTAAGAGGAGAGACATGATCTTCATGGGTGTACCAAACTCTGTTTATGATAGTCATGCCATCCAACAGCTTAGACAATATAACATAAGGTTTCTGCATCAAACCTCCCGGAGAAAGATGGTCAGCAACACCCTTGTTTACCGAGTCAAGCCTCTTACAAAAATACTGCAGCAACATGTTGTCAGGCAAGCCATGAGTTGGTTGTTGGAGCACCAACTTCTTGAATCGCAGCCAAGTCTCATGAATTGGCTCTCCCTCCAAACACTTAAAGCTTGGATGTTGTCCCGAAGAGTCATCGTCTTTGAAGAAGGGAAAAATTGCACATTAAAGGTGGTGACCAACTTCTCTCATGAAGTGATTGATTCACGTGACAAATTCAGCCAGCCACTCACTGATTGATTCACGTGACAAATTCAGCCAGCCACTCACACGCTTCTCCCATCAAAGAAAAAGGGAACAACCTCAACCGGAATGACTCTTGAGATATATTCTTGAAGGAGAAAGGTCTGCGAACATCCACAAAACTTCTAATATGCTCATAGGGATCCTCATGAGCCAAACCACTGAAGAAAACCTTCAATTTCAAGGGGTGCAACATAGTACTTGTGATGTGGAACACCGCATTCCCTTCTGCCGGAGGCAAACGAATGGGACCAACACCACCCATAAGATGGGGGTCATTAGCATTAGGATCGTTGACATCATTGAGGTTGCCGATGTCCTCTTAATGGCCTACTTGGTTTCCATTTACACTCATACTTCCTGTTTCAACACACAAACAAGCAAAACAAAACCAAAAATTAAGTAAGTATCACTATAACTAACAAGAGAAAAATTAAACTTAACAAAAAAATTCTCAAGTAACACCACTCCCCGGAAACGAAGCCATTTGACCATAACGTAATCAAGAACATTTCATCCAACTCTAAGTGTCAACGATCGTTAGTCAGTATATCACCCAACCAAATGAGTTGGGATCGTTCCCATAGGGAGTCGTAGTATTTGAGAATCAATAGACAAGTACGAATATGTCCAAGTCACTCATAGATAAAAACATTTACGAATTAAGACATAGTTCAAAATTAAGGTGACACAAGTGTCAAATAATAAGGGGCTTTGATTGCAAATAGCAAAAACGATAGCAAACAATGTGAATTAACAAGTCTAAAGATGTGATTCTTGGGATGTGATAAGATTATGGGATAAGATAGAAAACTGGGTAATTGCAATTGATAGTAACTTTTTTGTAAATCAGTGACTAAACTACACTTTGGTGGGCATAGACTTTCTCTCGAATAATCTACCCTAATGAAATAGGTTTCTCTCGAACACTAATAAGCAACAATTAAGAACAACCTTCGCTTTAGTCCATTCACTCTCTTGATATGAATGTATGGAAAGTGATTTAAGATTCACTCTCTCGAGGTGAAACCATGACAACCCAATACCCACAGACCATAAATTCAGTAATATTGATTTTCAAACTTCTCTCGAGCAAGCCAAAAACACGAAGGTAGAATTGTATTTGCAACTGCGACCCTTTAGGTTAAGCAACAATTACTTAATAAAATCACCTTAAAACACATTTAGACTATTAAATAGAAAAACCCAACTGCTAAATCAACCCATCATCACACCCCAATAATTGTGGATTTAGCAAGACATAGTAAAAAGCAAGAAATCCATACCGAATTGTGTTTCCATCAACTAGGTATGAATAATAATGTCTTTACACAGGTCTGGGATGAAGAATCTTCAATACCCACTTCAAATGTCTCACAAATGGAAACCTTCAAATCTTCAAAACTAAGGAAACTATTACGTCAACACTATTAGATCAAAACCAAAAGTTCAATGATTGATTTCCTGATTCAACAAAAGATAAGATTCTAAGCTAAATATTAAAACAAATATTTATAGTCATCAAAAAGTATGATGTGAAAGTCCACTCGGCGTAGTTAGTCAGGATCACTGATTCACTCGTCAATCCGCCCTTTGGTCAATTCCATCATATTTTTACTTTGGCCTTCAACATCTTCAAGTTCTATAACTTTGGGCGATAAGGTAGTGCATCGCGGAATTGTTTGGTGACTTGCCGACTGCTCCTTTTTATCACCGACTTGATTTTCTCCTTCTAAGCTTGACACAATTGAACATTAGGCGAGACTATAGCCATTCGACAACTCTCCCAATGGTTTAGGCGATCCTCCAGCCTTCTTTACTTCTTTTTTTCTACTGCCCTATTCATTTTTTCTCATTAGTGTCCTTGATTTGTTCCTCAATCCAAATCCCTGAAATCATGGATTTCCATCCATTTTTGGCTCAAAATATGCATTTGAGGACACTAAATCTATTGAAATAAAGCCCTAAATGATTCCAATCGTGGACTCATCAGCGATCTGTCGAGTTAGTTTTGGCGGACTAAGAAAAGTCCCCCAAAAGTGACATAACATAACTTAAAGGACAAACACAAAGGTCGATGTCCACTCCAACTCGGTGATACGTTGAACCATTTTTGGGGATTTAAGACAAGACCGTCAAATGAGACAGTATCTAGGTTACATATTAAACACTAAAGGTTATTTGGGTCTTACTTGGTGATTCATATAATCACTTTGGCGAGCTAAGATAAGCCTCTGATAATCTCAAACCACTCCTTAAAGCAAATTCAAAGAGTGAGCGATCATTGTCAATAAAAATACCAACTAAGTGTTAGGATTGAATCCTGCAAGGACTAGTGTGAGGTTAAGGATCCAATTAGAGAATTAAATAATAACTAATCTTAATGTATTAAACATGGCAAGTAGGTAAATGATTCCACAAAATTTAATAATACGAATTTAGGCGCACAATCATACCAATTTTTAAGCAAGTAAAGGTTCATCAAATTATTTAACTCTAGGGGTTTGGGGATTAAACATTGATGTCATAACACATATTCATGATATATCCTTTCAGTCTCATTCATGTGGTTTTCAATTCAACCAACTATATTGGATTTACATTTTAGCATAAGTAATTATTAACATCAAACTACCTACTCTATTTCGAGCACTAATGTGAGGTCAAAACTAAAATATAGTTGGACACCTTAATTCATGAGATAAGCACACAATAGCAATTCAAATCCACGTTAAGAACTATAAATATAGCAATTCAACATACCCACATAGTAAAATTAACACCCAACCCCATAATCACACCCCTAAGAGATAGGATTTTAGCCACACATAAAAAACTGTAAAGAAATTGTATTTTACATGAAATGACTTACGGGTAACATGAATTTGAATGATTACAAGAAAAATCACTTTGAATTCAACTTCAATTTATCAAATTCAAGATAAAAAAATTCAAAACTCGAAAACTATAAGTGTTCTTCACTCGATGGGAAGTGTTTCTTTCTCCAAAGTATTTATAACTCTTCCACACTTTTCAAACCCTTTTTTGTCTCCTTTTGTTTATTTATGGTTTCCCAAAATTTAACTCAAAAATCAATGCGCTACATCACTCGACGACATTAGTCGGGCTCACTGAGCTCATTCGACAAATCGCCAATTGTGTTTCAACTCGCCTTTTTCTTGCTTCAGGATTTAGGTGTTTAAACCTCTGTCGGTGATCCAATTTTAGTTTTTTTTCTCATTCGATGATCACCAATTACCATCGTCTTTGCCTTTTAAGCCTCCACTTTGTTACTAGGTATTGTCAAATTTAGCGATGTTCACCTAATTCACGTTTTGCAGTTGGTGCATCCCTATTTTCTATGAGTTCACCTACCATCCTAAAGTAATTAGATCAATGCACTATAAATTTGGACAAAATCGTTCTTGTTGGGTGATCCGGCCTTTGCTACAAGCCATCACAAACTGTGGAATTTACACTTCTTTTCATATTTTTGACCAATATTTCACACATTGATCCATGCCTTGTCCTTTAGCTTTCATAGATGTAAATCCTCAAAATGTCATTAGAATAGGACCTAATTAGGCATTGAGGACATCAATTGTTGATGAGCTAAATATGCCTTAAATGAGTGCAAATCTACCACTCATTAACACACCCAACTTAAACTATTTGTTGTCCTCAATCAAGAATACAATTAGTTGAATAAGGGTGTCCACAACAGTACTTAATGAGAGCTAATGATACGCTCAATTTACACCTCCCAAAAGAACTATAAGCGATCATTGTCAAATAAAGAATCCAACTTGTAGGTTGGGGTCGATCCCACGAGGAATATGGTTTAGACTTAAATTTAACTCACTAATATGTTAGTTTAGTACAATTATTTTTGAGACAAGTAAATAAAAGAGGGGGGGGGGGGGGAATTTGGAACAAATAACTGATTGTTGTTTAAGTAACATGTGAGCAAGATTCAAACATCGAGTTATCAATAAGAGAGAGAAACTAGGGTGTAGGTGTTCCACATAAGCTCTTAACGCGGTAATCCTAATAATAGTAATCCTTTCCTAGTGTTTTACATTCAAAGTTGGTAAGATAGATATCCCAAAATGATTGGTCCTTCAATTAGGGAATTTCACTCCTCACCTTGGTCTAGCTACGTGTGTATAATTTATTAACCCTTACCTTTACCTTAGATTAGACATTACATCAATGTATGACTTAGTTTTGACTCTCGCACCAATTGATGTTAGACTATTAGATAGTATCACGCTTAATTTCTGCTGATAATTATTTTTTTATTAACTACCTTCTTGGTCTGACAAGTAGCAACAAGGAGAGTTCTAACGTGTGCACTCGTTGAAAAGACTTCTAAGCAAAAGAATTACCAGTGCATGCATCAACACTATTCTAGAATTACTTAGTTATTATTCATATGAAGCTACTCATGCTTGAAAAAACACAATTCATGTTTTGATAATAAGAATTCATGAACATACGTTAAGAGTAGAAGAAACCCGAAATCTCGAACTGACTTTCAAAGCAAAAATCTTATAGATCAAAATCTCGAAATCAAATTGCCATAGTTTGAAATTTAATTCTCAAGAATATATCAAGAACTAAAAGTAAACAATAATGTCTAACTTAAATAAGAAAAAGAAAAGAACCCTAAAAAGTATCTCCTATCCATCATATTCTTCTCAAAAATAATTATTCTTACGGAGTATTTATAGATGTAGAAAACCCTAAAAAATAATTAATTTCAAGACAAAGTAGGAAACTAAACCCAATTAAATTGGGTTTTCCATGTATTTTTATTTATCTGTTTCCCATTGTTCGTTGCCTTAATGATTTTGAGCGTCTTCTCTAATTGCCACGTGTAAATCAAATTGAAAATCTGATATTTGATCAGCCGCCATTTATCCCAAATATATGAATATATTATTTTATTTAACTTAATCTATTAGGTTGTCTGGTTGATTTGCTTCTTCAATCTTCCATCTTTAATTCAATTTAGCTCTAAACTTCTTCATTTTTACACCAATTTACTCATACAAATAAAATACATTATTTAGCACAATTTATAAAATAAATGTTCAAAAGGAAAAAATATAAATAATAAATGAGAGGAAATAATGATTAAAATATATATTTTTGGTCTCACATCAATACACCACACTTAAACGTTCGCTCATCCTCGAGCAAACATACATTAAAGCTCATATGAAAAATCTCAAACTAGGATTGTCATTACTTTGGTTGAAACAAACAATTAGACCATATATCAATTTCAAAACATCAAGTAGACTTCTCAAATATTATGCAAAACATCCAAATAAATAACAAACCTATAACCTCCTAACCTCAAGGCATGACTTTCAACTCATAAAATTTAAGCTTGCTCACATACTCTCATCTAAGAAAGCTAATAAAATCACTCATGTATCATGAAACAAGTGACCTCACAAAAAGAAATAGTCCACACACTCAATTCAAAAGATTGGATATAAATTAAGGACTTCATATCAAGAACAACTCTCATACTCACAAATACAATTCACCTGTATGCACAAAGAACCATAGGTTTGCCCATTATGTGCATCTCTACTAACTAAGCGTGTTTGAATAGAATCAAATAGAACATTAGCGGGTTGTAATATAGGATAGGGGACGGGGAGGAAAACTATATAATAGTGACTTAAACTTCCTTAAGAAGTTTGCAATTTTATACTTCATCAACCATTATTTTCTTTTCTTTATTTTCAGCCCTCTCTTCAACAATTATTTCACTAACAATTCTCATCATCTCAAGAATGTTTCAATCTTTTGTTAAAAAAGTTTTTCTTTTTAATAGTCACCCTCAACTTACATATTTTACATGTGTTAAGGCGGACGATGTCCTTGGAAGGACCACGACCATTATCAGTTTAACTTATGTAGTAGTCACCCTTAACCTTTCAACCCGATTTAAAGTTCACAATGTTCAAGGAACGACCAGGGCCAACACATAATTTACAACTTTTCTAGGGAAACGTGAAATGTATGGATCTCCATCATGGGTCATCTTATCTTTTACCTCTTCTTGTTCCATTAGCTACAAACCAAATATTTCCACCCTTTTAGACTTCTACCATTGTTCTCATTTTTCTTCTTAAGGATAAAGGATTTCTTTTTGGCTCAAATAGAATTATGGTATCATTCGACTCGATCATGTGGTTTACAAGAAAGATATAGGCTAAAAGGCTCAAAAGGGTTAACTAGTGATATAGTATATGCAAAAATATAAAATTTACCAGACAAATCAAAGAAAGCCTATTTTCATCTCCTAAAAAATACAACACTTTATATTTCACTTCAATAATATGATAGGCAAGTTCTAGACTAAGATACAACACATGGAATAAACATATTCTCATCACACATGACACAAGTATCAATGGAGATGGATCAATTTCACTTCTAAGAGAGATAGGATCATAACAATCTAAAAAATAAAATATGCTATACACAAAGTCAGAACCATGATCTAAGGTGTCAAAGAGTCTGCGATTTCCTTATCAATCAAGCATTCACAAGGGCATAAATAACATGTATCACACCACTCAAAATGGTCTTTTCTCTTCTCTCAAAAATAAAAAAAGTAAAAGAAAATTTATTCATAAAAAAAGACACTTAGGTCAAAGAGACTATCCTTTGGAAAAACACTGAAAACAAAAGTCAAGGAACAAATCCTAAAAAAAACTCAATAAAATACTAAACACTAGGAATTCATTCATCTGCCCTCATACTTAAGACGATACTATGTTCCCAAAGCATCAAATAAAATTTAAAACAAGGGTTAGGAAAACTCACTGAGGCCTTAAGGCCTAGATAGTAACATATTCTCTTAATTTTCATCAAGGTTCGTCACCCCACACTTAAGCTTGAACTGCTCCTTTAGGAAAACATAATTCAATTTTTTTGTGGTCCTCAGGCTTCCTCTGATATGCAAAGACAAGACCAAAAGAAAACAAAGTGACTCTAGTAAAATAAAAATAAAATAAAATAAGAAGTTACACTACTAATTGGGTTGCCTCCCAATAAGAGTTTAATTTAACGTCGCGACATGACGTAAACACCATAATTACTCAGTTCCATCTCCTTGACCCTATCCAACAAGATTATTGTGTACCCATTGATTAGCAATATTCCTCAAAGTTTTTCTCAATTCATGATCATAGGGGGTCAAGGGTTCGCTTCAACTCTCCATACTTTGCATAGACTAGATTTGAAACCTCTAGAAAATATAAACCAAAACAAAAACGTGAAATCAAGAAATACTTGAAAAAAGTTTAATAATGTAGTTAAACTTAATCGAAAAGACAAATTCTGCGGCAGCGACGCCAAAATTTGATACGCTCAAATTACACCTCCCTAAAGAAGAATACACGATTGTTGTCAAATAAAGAATCCAACTTGTAGGTTGGGGGCGATCCCATAGGTAATATGGTTTAGACGTAAACTTAACTCACAATTATATTCGTTTAGTCCAACTATTTCCGAAACAATTATATAAAGGGGGGGGGGGGGCAGGGTTGGAAACAAATAACTGATTGTTGGTTAAATAACAAGTGAGAAAGATTCAAACTTCAAATTATCAATAAGAGAGAGAAACTAGGGTGTATGTGTTTCCCATAAGCTTTTAACGTGGTAATCCTAATAATAGTAATCATTTCCTAGTGTTTTACATGCAAAGTTGGTAAGATAGATTTCCCTAAGTGACTGGTCCTCTAAGTAGGGAATTTCACTCTGCCCCTTGATGCGTCTACGTGTGTATCATTCAATAACCCTTACCTTTACCTCATATTAGACATCATATTAATGTATGACTTAGTTTTCACCCTCACACCAATTGACATTAGACTATTAATAGTATCACACTAAATCTCTATTGATAATTCTTTTCTTTTTAACTACCTCCTTGGTCCGACAAGTAGCAACAGAATACCTCTAAGCAACAGAATTACCAATGCATGCATCAACACTATTCAAGAATTACTTAGTTATTATTCATATGTTGTTAATTGCTCATGGTTCCCACAACCCTAGTTGTGGATTTAGATACTCATGCTTGAAAGAACACAATTCATGTGTTGATAATAAGAATTCATGAAATTACGTTTAAAGTAGAAGAAAAACAAAATCTCGAACTGAATTTCAAAGAAAAAGACTTATAAACCGAAATCTTGAAGTCAAATTGCCAAAGTTTGCAAGTTAATTTCTAAGAAAATTTCAAGAACTAAACATAAAATAATGTCTAACCTAAATAAGAAGAAAAAAAGAACCCTAAGAGGAATCTCATATCAATCATCTCCTCCCAAAAATAATTATTCTTATGAGCTATTTATAGATGTAGAAAATTCTATATAAAATAATTAATTTGAAGACACTAAATAAAAGAGAAATACATGCAATATTTATCCATATGTTTGCCCATATTTTCCATTAATTACACAACCTAGATCATGTGAGATCTCAAACGTCTTTTAGACTAGTAATGGGGTTTAGGGTTAAGGTATGGTCAATATGGATTATTGACTTCACCTTTTCAAAGAATTGTTGTAATCACTTTCACCTAGTCTCAAGTTATTTTCATTCTTTTCAATTTGAGAACTCAAACTTTGAATTCTCAATCACTTTATTTGGAATCCCCTTTATTTCATTAACATCACTTTTTCATTTGCATTTTTCAAAATTTCTCATCATAATATTTTTTCATAAGTAGAGGTTCGTTATTTTTGTAACAAACTTCAAAGTTGAGTCCCATTTCATCTTTCTTTTCCCTTCACTTTACTTCCATTCCTCATTCCATTTCACACCCCCAACTTAGGCAATAACCTCTGTTGGCTATTCTGTAACACATCTGAAACGACTTAGGTGAAACTAGAGCCTAACACATATTTCATATGGTTTTAAAGTCCTAAAATGGTTTATAATGATGTTTTGAATTAGTGTCTAAAGTTTTGTGGTGTTTGGAGGTCAAACATCCATGACGTTCGAAAGAATTTCCTTGAGACGTGCTTTTATGTTTAGGTGTGCCTTTGAATGTTTTACGTGTTCGTTTTGGTTGAAATTGATGTGTGAGGTTCCTAATTTTTATAATAGTGTATTTAAGTTAGAAACGCCTCGGTACAATTCCCCAAGGACCAACCTAAGGGTCCTTGAGGAGGAACCAACTTTTGAGCAAAAGCTGTCAAAACCAGCCCAACTAACGAGAGGCAATTGATGCCCTGTAGGTCAGTCGACGCCTCGTCGATGGAGGGCGTAGGTTGACACTTAGTTTAGGGAGATTGATATCCCTTATGGAAAGCCTCGTACCCAAACCACGGACCAGTAGGATGGTACGTAGGTGTGTCTACGGGGTGTAGCTTGAGGTCGTCGATTGACACCTGCAAAATTTTCTGCAGGGTCTCGACCAAGCCTTGGGCATTTTAGGTATTTCCCCGAGCTTCCTAAAAATAGTTAGGGTGGTTTATTAAGGGTATTATGGGTATTTTAAGTAGATTTATAATTCTAAAACCCCTAACCAAGTCATTATTCAAAATCAAAACCCCAAACCTAAAGAAGAACTCTCTAGAACACCATTGAAGCTTTAAGGGAGCTTGGAGCTTGGAGCTTGATTTCTCCATAAAATCTTCTCAAATTTCGTGGTTTATCATAAATTAATGTATGGTTTCATCCTTGAATCTCTTTTTTTCAAGGATCCAAACTTCAAAGTGTTTTTCCAGGACTTTCTGAAAGTATGAATTTCTAATTGAAGTCTAGCCATTGGTTCTTGCATAAAACATTTTGAATCAATGAATTATGATTGAATTGATGTTAAGTGGATGATTCTAAGTCAAAAAATCTATGAATCCATGCAAATCATGAATTCCTTATTTTGGCTATATTATAGGTGATTTGATCATGTCTCAATAGTATTAATTTCTTGTGTAGTCTGATTTAGACTATTGAATTATGTAAGAAACATGTTATAACTATATGTAGGTGATACGCTCAAATTACACATCCCTAAAGAAGTATAAGAGGTCGTTTCAAGTAAAGAGCCAAACTATTAGGTTGGGGTCGATCCCACGAGGAAAATGGTTTAGATTTAACTTCAATATACAATTACTTCTATTTAGTCAAGTTCTTTCCTAAAACAGGTAATTTAAAGGGGAGGGGGGGGGGTTATGAAACAAACTTCTTTAATATCTCTAAGAAAAACAAGTAACAGGAGTAAAGATTTAGTTTTTATCAAGTTGTGAGAGAAACTAAGGTATATGTGTTCCCCATAGGTTTATAACATCATATTCCTAGCTATAACAATTCTTCCCTAGTATTTTGCATGATAAGTTAGGCATCTCTAAATATTTGGTCCGACATTTAGAGAATTTCACCCCTAACCTTGGTCCGCTACATATGTATAAGATAATAACGCTACCTTTACTTCATATTAAACATCATATTCGATGTGTGGCTTAGTTATTACTTCACACCAATCGAGAGTAGCATATTAGATAGTATCCCACTAAATCTATGTTGATAATTCTTTTCTTATTAATACCTCATTGGTCCGACAATAGCAACAAGGCTAGTTCTAACGCGTGCACTCGTTTAAAAGACTTCTAAAGAAAGAATTATCAATACATGCAATAACATATTTGAGAATTGTTATTAAGCTAGGTTTACTTTGTTAATTACCCATGGTTCCCACAACCCTAGTTGTGAATTTAGTTACCCATGCATATAAGAACACAATTCATAGTTGTTAAATAATAAGACATGAACTTACTTTGACAATTCGAAGAAAATCCAGAAAACCAACTTGAAATAACAAGTTAACACTTGACAACCAAATTTGGAAATTGAATTATTGCTAAAGTTGCAAAACCCAATCTCCAAAGAACAACAATAATAAAGTCTAATCCCAAAAACAAGGTTTTAAACCCTATTTATAGAAAACATTTTCCTCAATTAAAAGGAATTAAAACAAGGAAAGTTATCGAAAAATGCGGCTGTAATCGACGACCCCCACAGATGGAACATCGATGAAATGATGGACCATCGACTGCCTTCGTCAGTACAGACTTAGAATAGTTTTCTGTCCTTCTGATGACATCATCTCTAAATCAATTGACGGACCAATAACACGGTCCGTCGATGCATCTATGGTTCGTCGATGCCTTCCGTTGCTCCATAGATAGAATTTCTCCAACTTCGGGTACTGGGACTATCTCTGAACTCATCAACGATTCAACGGAATGGTCCGTCGATCATTTCTGTAGTCCCACACTTGGTCAGATTTCCCCTTGTTTCTCCAGTTTCCTGCACTTCAATCGACGGTCACCATCTACAGACCGTCGATGGCCTTTGTGGGTCGCCTCTGCACTATTTTTCAGTTGCATTCTGTGTTTTGGTTCTGGAGATCTTTCCTGCAAAACAAAGATAAAAACATGTTAAAACTACTACAAAAATGCTCTAGATACACACAACTCTTAAGGAAAAAGCATTGAAAGTGCCGCAAAATCACGGTACATCAACACCCTCAACTTAAATTTGTTGTTTGTCCTCAAGGGACACAATATTACTCAACACAACACTTTGTACAAAAGCATACTCTTTTTAGATTCCGCAATCACATGGCTATTAATCCCAATTTTTTTTCTTTGATTTAGTGCATGCTTATTCTCTTATGTTCGACAGGCTAATTCATGTGGATCAGACCATGACACAAACTCACCGTGAACATGCACCTCTACTCTTATGCCTCTCACCAAGGCACAAACTTTCCGGCATTGCAACTAGTGCCCTCACTTTAAAATAAATTCTCTTTTTTCGCACAATGATTTTAACTTTGGGTACAAGGATAATTATTCAACACTCACGCTCAAAAACAATTCACACCTAGTTAGCACTCGTCGCCATGGGCTTGCCCTTATTTTCACTCCATAAGTTCACCACATTAGACTCTAGGACCACGATAGAACTTTCTTGGCTTGTAACATAGGTTCAGGGTCAGTTATGGTACATATGGGTACATTTTAGTTACTTTTTGCCCTCCTTGACATTACGGCTAAACGTCCTACCTCTTTCATTATCTCTTATGCCTTACTTTTATTCTCCTTTCATCTTTAGCTTGCTTCCCCCTTTGTTCTTTGTGGAGGTGACTCTTACTTCCTTTTGTTCAACTCTTTTTTCTTTATTTTCTCAAATTTTTTGTTTTCTTTCATTCAATTGATAATTTTGACTGAGTCACATATCTTGATCGCTTTTCTCTTTTCTTTTCACATTGAACTCTTTTCATACCCCATTTTGGGTCATTACTTATAATAGACACCCTCAACTTATGGTTTTGCCATGAGTTGAGGTACATATTACCCGAGGTCGGGTCAGGACCAAAATGAGGTCAGTTTCTGCATTATCCACCCTCAACTTAGGCTTTGGCCTAAGTCGAGGTGCATATGTCCATGGAGGTACCAGGGGCCAACACATTAAACCCAGGGAAGGTGAGTTGGTAAAAAAAATTGGTTTAATTAAAGGCTCAACAAATTTGGATAAAAAAGGGATAAAACATTCATTTGGTTAACTTCACTTTAGCTAGATAATTGTTGATTCGAACAAGGGACTATGATCCTTTCGTAGTTTTCTAACACAAATTTCTTTTTGCAGGACCAACTGGGCAAGTTCTAGCTAGGTACCAATAGTGGAACAATCAAAATTCCTCACACTCTCTTGACACCTCATTACCTTATAAGATTGTCAGATACCTAGTTTGGGTGTTCGTTTGAGGGTCATCCAGTGGGTGCATATATATTTCATGATTAGAGCCAACACATTCAGCTCATTTACACCTATTCATGCAAGCATTTTCTCAGGATGGGATATCATTCAATTTTTAGCCATCATGCTTCATATTTCATACTTTGTACAAATAATAACATGCCGGCTCAACAGTAAAGTCATCAGTCTCTTGGGGAAAAAGAACACATGCAAGAAAACCCCGAAGAGAGGATCGTGAGTTGGGCTACTCAGACTTCACCCTAATACTCACTTTCCATTTACACCCCCCCAATAAAATAGCATGCAATTGTCCCCAATGCATAAGAAATATAAAGACAGGGTGGTAGGTTAAGCAAACTTGAGGCGCATAGCGCCAGCAGGCGGGTTCGGTTTCGCAGAACCCGTAACATCAGTAGTAGGGCCACCCTCAGTAGTGCCCACAACAATCTCTGCACCATCACTGGTGCTCCTCTCGCCGGTCTCTGGTCTGGAACTAGACGCCCCAGCAGCTATCTCTCGAGCCCTCATCTGACGAGTCTCCTCATCAATCAAAAAGGCTCTCCTCGCAGCGTCAAGGTCTGTTCGCTCATTCTTCCTCGAACGGGCATCCTCTCCCTCATTAGTGAGGCTAGAATGGTGCCTGTTGGAACGACCACGTGGCTCAGGCGGCGGCTCAGTAGGGGCTATGAATAGTGAGACAATCACAGTGTCCTCCGCTAGCTCAGGGTGCAGTCTCCGGCTCAGTCCCCCTCATCTCCAGAATGATGTCTACATCTGTCCGCAAACTCGCCACATTCTCTTGAAGAGTAGTCAAGTCAATAGTGGGGGCTAGTTGTGCTAGAACCCGCAGCTTAAAGGCATCGAGGCACTGACTAACAACCTGAATCTTCTGCTTCATTTGTTGTGCTACCCTCTTCTCAATCCGGTCCTCAGCCTCGGCGATGGACTTTTGCATACAAGGATGTATGTAGTGCAACAGGGTGTCCATTTGGGCCTCTAACTTCTGGAACCTCGCCAAAGGGACCAGTGCTGTAAATGGTAGAGTAGACAGGGAGGAACTGGGTGCTCTACTAGCAGCATGGGCGGACTCGGCCGGGATGGTATCAGTAGGCTCTGAAGTGGTAGGGTCAGCCCCTAGGGCTTACTCTACAGTGGCCGCCAAGTTCTCACTCAGTGGCTGCAACTCAACTCTGGGCCCTCTCCACGGTGCCGCTACATTGGCCTCATCCATGATGAGACCTATATCAAATATGCCAACCGGAGAGCAAAGTGTATCACAGTGCCAAACGGGCACTGTGGCATTCCTGCATAAACGGAAGATCAGACACACGAATGGGTAAGTAGTGGTGGACTTGAAATCCCTCTCATGTATCACCGTGATGAACAATTTTGCAAAGTCGATCTCCAAACCTGCCACCAATGTTGCTACCAGTACCGCTCTATCCAAAGTAAGAATATTATTTGCTACCGTCGGAGATAGGCGGTGGCGGACTAACATCTAGACGAACTTGGCTGTGAAAGTGAGGTCGGCCTTTTTTATCAGCCCTTTGGGGTCTAACACCCAATCTGCTCCCTCTCCGTCGATGGATTTGTGCTGAGAAAGACACCTCTTACCTGTCTCTCTCTGCTCACGGTCCTATGAAATTGGCCACTTTTGACCATCTCCGACCTATAATCAAACTCTGGAGTCAAGAGGACCCGAGTAATATCGGTGGAGGTTCCATACATGAAACAACGGATGGTGACCGGAGAAATATCCACCCGGCAACCCCGAACTAACACTGTGGTTAGTGCGTCCTGTTTGGCGGGTATCACCCATCTATCCAAAGAACCTCTGAGATTCGCCACATAGGAGGTGTAGAACTGTCGCACAATCTCCTCGCTACACGTCCCCAAAATCCTAACCATCCACTCGAGCCTGTGGCGGGTGAAAAATCTCTGCACATCAGGGACTGAGTGAAGACTCCCCGTAAGAACTCTACGCTGGACCATCACCAACCGGGTCATAACTCCTTGTCATTCAGCACCTTAGCGTCCCTGTAGACCTGATATTGACCATCTACGCACCACCAGTTTGGCTACTCAGCAACCATTGCATGGACATCTGCCTGGGGTGCCGGGGTAGACTTTGAGCTAGTAGCCTCATCAGACGAGGCTTGGCCGGAAGATTCCTCCGATTGAGCGGCTCCATGTGATACGAAACCGGAGGCAGTGGACTCATTCAACCTCGAAGAGTGGGCAGACTCTGATCTGATGCATCTTCGGAGCCAGATGCTCCATCCGAACTCGAGGCAGACCCCGGCGATGTGCCACTCAGTGTGTGCTCCTCATCATACTGGAGGCAGTTTCTACGCCGGAAACCACCTTTTGGGGGGTACCCCGAGTGGCTCTATAGCTGGTGTAGTGGTGCTGATGCCTCGGGGGATATACTCGGGATCCTGCTTATCATCGGAAGTGCCAATCATCTGAAGGGATGGTGCCATGGACTTGGACTTGCCCCTGGAATAAACAATTTCCGGTTTGGGAGCCATATGTACCTGTAATGCAGTTTTTAGTTTCATAGCAATCTTACTACACACTCAAAAAAAACCAACCAATGAAAGGGAAAACAAAGCACATTCCAGTTCAGACCTGCACTGCTGGTTGACGGTCACTATCGACGAGCCGTCGATGAATCGATGGACCATCGATAGGGTCTACCAACTGATAGTTAGAATATATTCAACTTACTCAAATCTCCAGACCTCTCAGTTCGAAACGACGGACATGCAGAATGGCCCGTCGATCAATCGACGAGCTGTAGTCCACTTCCCTCGTCTAAAACTTAACATAAATTTTAAAATCAAACAAAACAACATCTCTGAATGAAACGACGGACGTGTAGAACGGCCCGTCGATCAATCAACGGACCATAGCCCACTTTCTTTGCTCAGATTTAGACATATTTGTGGTGGTCCAATCGACGGACTCCATCGACGGCTCGTCGATCAATCGACGGTCCATCGATGGGGTTTCGTGCTGTTGGCCTGAGACATATTTCATGCCATGTTTCAAACTCCACGTTTTTACACTTTTAGACGCACACAAGTTTACACAACATATAACAACAATCCAAAGACAATTTCGTCGTTCCTAGAGTTTTGATTTCACAAGATTCATGCTCTAATTCATCGATTCTACAAAACCCTAAGTCACAAAGTTTATCATTACTATCACACACACATTTTAAACAGATTTCATAGCAACCTAATCACTTTCTATCATTACAAGGGACATTTTACACAAGTTTCAAGAAGCAAAATCAAACAATTGTGTCCCTCAGTCGAAACCCACTTTCTAATTTTTTATTCCAACAGTGTATGAACGAGAATTCACAAAACAAAGGGAATCAAAATACCTTGAGATCACAGTGGAATGATTGGGAGAGTGACACTTGCAACAACCTACGTGACCGACTTGAACACCGACCGAAGAAGGCAATGGGAACAAAGTAGAAATTTGTGAAGAAGACGGTTTTGTGAATTTGGAAGAATTTGGGAGTTTTGAAAGAATCTCATGGTTGTGGAAGGGGGAAATATGATGTTTTATGAGAAAGGAAGGAAATAAAGGAAGAGAAACGGTTGGGAAAATAATTCGAAAATATTTGGAGGCTAATGAACGATTTAACTTTTAATATTATCGGTCGAGTCGGTTCGGGTCACTGGTACTTTGGACCGCCGAAACCCCGTCGATGGTCCGTAAGTCAGTCGACGGACCGTCGACTGGACTGTCGATAAAATAAGACTTAGAAACATTTTGAGACATACCTGGGATCTACGGACACTATTGACGGCCCGTCGATTGAACGACGGCCCGTCGATGGGGTCTGTAGATCTGTGCACCAGACCATTTTGTACACAATTTTAGTTTCGGTCCCTGCACATGTAAAATCCATTAAGCTATTATTTTTGTGTTTTTTTAGACAGTTTTAGACACGGACCTAAAACTAATCCCTAGCCAACACTAATAAAAAAATTAAAGCCTGAGTATGAGCAAAACAAAATGAAATAAGAAAATGCGACTATTCCTAGAAAGAAAAGAAAAACCTATTGTTTGCTAGAGGATACACCTTGGGTTGCCTCCCAAGAAGTGCTTGATTTAACGTTGTGGCACGACGCAAGATCCTTGATTACTTAGACTTAATCATGGTTATATGCCTCAACTACTTCATGGAAACTCTCCGCATGCCCTAGGTAGATCTTAATCCTTTGCCCGTTGACCGTGAACTTTGCACCCTCCTTATTCTTCAACTCAACCGCTCCATGTGGAAACACTTTAGTTATAAGGAGTGGTCCCATCCACTTGGACATGAGTTTGTTCGGAAACAAGTGTAGCCTAGAGTTGAATAGAAGCACCAAGTCCCCAACCGTAAATTCTCACTTTTCAATCCTTTGGTCGTGGTACTTCTTCATTTTCTCTTTGTAGATGGCTGAACTTTCATACGATTTTAGGATAAACTCATAAAGCTCATTCAACCCATTAAGTCTCTGTTCCACCGCTTCATTCCAATCCATCTTCAGTTTCTTCATTGCCCACATGGCTTTGTGCTCTAACTCGATTGGCAAGTGACAAGCCTTCCCATATACAAGTTGGTATGGATAGATACCTATAGGGGTCTTGTATGCAGTCCGGTAGGCCCAAAGAGAATCATCAAGCCTTCTTGACCAATCCATTCTATTAGCATTTACCATTATTGACAGAATTTGCTGGATCTCTCGATTTGACACCTCGACTTGCCCGCTAGTCTGTGGATGATAAGGAGTGGCTACATTATGGCGAACCCCACATTTCTCCAATAGCCCTTTGAACAACTTATTGCAAAAGTGAGATCCACCATCACTACTAATGGCCCTAGGTGTGCCAAATCTTTAGAAGATGTTCTTTTTCAAGATTGCAGTAACACTCTTCCCTTCATTGTTAGAAATCGCTATAGCTTTCACCCATTTTGACAAGTAGTCCACCACCACGAGTATATACTTCATCCCATGAGAACCCACAAAGATCAATGCCCCAAACACCAAACAACTCAATCACCAGAATGGGATTTAGAAGGAGCTCTTGCCTCTTCGAAATTTCTCCATCTCTTTGGCACCTATCACATGACTTGGCAAACTCGTGAGAATCTTGTTGAATGGTTGGCCAATAGTACCCACACTGCAAAATCTTGTGGGCATTCCGGATACCAATATGGTACCCACCCAAAGGCCAGGAGTGACATGCCTAAAAAACACTTAACATCTCAACTTTCGGCACACAACGATGAATAAGCCCATCAACACAACTTCGGTATAAGTAAGGCTCATCCCAAAAGAACTTTTTCACATCACACATGAATATCTTATTTTGATGGAAGGATAAGTCTGATTGGACTGTATCACTAGATAGATAATTCGCAGAATCGGCGAACCATGGAATCAAATCATGAGAAGCGGCTAATACATGCTCATAAGGGAAGGTAGCATCAATTTCAACCTTTGCACCCAATTCTCGCGTAACTTCATCCTCTAATCTAGACAACTGATCGGCAACTTAATTTTCAGTCCCTTTTGTATCTTTTACCTCAAAATCAAACTCTTGCAATAATAGCACCCATCTACTTAACCGTGGTTTCACATACTTCTTTTCCATCATGTATCTCAAAGCAGAGTGGTCAGTATGCACTATGGCCCTCGTGCCAAGCAAATAGGAGCGAAATTTTTCAAACGCATATCCCACCGCAAGAAGCTCTTGTTCACTCACAGTTTAATTCTTTTGGGATTCATTCAGGGCCTTACTTGCATAATAACTGGGGTGAATGATTTTATACCTTCTCTGTCCTAATACCACACCAAAAGCAACCCCACTAGCATCACACATCACCTTAAATGGCTCACTCTAATCTGCGGAAAAAATAATGGGCGCAGACACCAACTTCTCCTTCAACTCTCCAAATGCTTTTAGACAGGATTCATCAAAATAGAACTTACATTCCTTCTCAAGTAATTTGTACAAAGGATGTGCAATTTTTTTTTATAAATCCTTAATAGACCTCCAGTAAAAACACTGCATGTCCCAGAAAACTTCTCACACCTTTTACACAAATGGGTGGGGGAAGCCTCTCTATCACTTCAACTTTCGCTTGATCAACCTCTATCCCCTTCTCCGAGATGCGATGGCCCAATACTATACCTTCTTTCACCATAAAGTGACATTTTTCCAAATTAAGTACAAGAATGCAATCTTCACGTCTTTTGAGAACCTCGTCCAAGTGACTTAAACACCAATCAAAGGAGTCGCCAACAACCGAAACTCATCCATGAACACCTCAATAGTGTCTTCCACCATATCGGAGAATATCAACATCATACATCGCTGGAAGGTGGCCGGTGCATTACATAATCCAAAAAACATCCTTTTCAAGGCGAACGTCCCATAAGGGCAACTAAAAATGGTCTTCTCTTGATCCTCCGGGGCAATAGAGATTTGATTGTAACCCAAATACCCATAAAAAATAGTACCATCCTTTTCCTGCGAGTCTATGTAACATCTGGTCCATAAAAGGCATAGGGAAATGGTCTTTCTCAGTCCATGCATTCAACTTCTGGTAGTCCATACAAACTATCCATCCGATCACCGAACTCATTAGAACAAGCTTGTTCCTCTCATTAGGCACTACTGTCATTCCCCCTTTTTGGTCACGCACTGAACAGGGCATACCCAACTACTATTTGCAATAGGATATATGACTCCGACATCTAACCACTAAGTGATCTCCTTCTTCACTACCTCTTGCATATATGTATTCAACCGTCTCAGGTGCTCAATACTTGGCTTGTGATGGGGCATAAGTTGGATTTTGTGTGAACAAATACCGGGAGGGATCCCAATAATGTCTGCAATAGTTAACCCAATGGCTCGTTTGAACCTCTTTTAAACTTCCACCAGACACTCTACTTGTTGCACATTCAAATCCACTATAATGATTACCGGCAAATTGTCATCTCTACCCAAGAATACATACCTTAGATGAGGTGGTAGAGCCTTAAGCTCTAATTTTGTAGCCTACTCAATAGATGGTCTCGCAGGTGGAGACTCGCGATGCTTCATATCTAACTCCAATTTCTTTGTTTTGGATCGATATTCGTTTCATTCAAGTGCCATAACCACAAACCCATAATCTTTAATACCATCACTCTCCGAATTCATGATCACTGCTGCTAGTGCCTCAACACCTAGGTGTTCTTTGATTTGTACCTCTGACATACTCTCAATCCTGTAGGATATAGTAGATAACGTTTGGAGCTCACAACTCTGCTTCGTGGACCTATAAATGTTGAATGTTGCTTTTTCATTGTTCAACCTAAACTTCATCTGCCCTTTCTCCATATCAACCAAAACACGACCAGTGGCAAGGAACGACCTCCCATGAATAATAGGAACCTCAAAGTCCACCTCACAATCAAGATCACAAAATCGGTCGGAAATATAAACGACTTCACTTTCATGAGCACATCATGGAGTTTCCCAATGGGCCTATACACTATTCGATCAGCCATAAGTAACCATATAGCAGTAGGCTTGAGGTCACCCAAACCCAATTTCTTATAAATGGAAAGAGGCATGAGGTTTATGCTTACACCTTTATCACATAGTGTTGTAGCAAAGTGTAATAATCCGATGGTACATGGAATAGTGAAAGCGCCTGGATCTTCCAGAATGATGCTTACATCTACCCGCAAACTCACCACATCCTCTTGAAGAGTAGTCAAGTCAATGGTGGGGGCTGGGCGCGCAAGAACCCACAACTTAAAGGCATCGAGGCGCATTTTAACCACTTGAATCTTCTGCTTCGTTTGCTGTGCTACCCTCTTCTCTATACGGTCCTCAGCCTCGGCGTTGGACTTTTGCATCCAAGGATGTATGTAGTGCAACAGGGTGGCCATTTGGGCCTCTAACTTCTGGACCCTCGCTAACGGGACCAGTGTTGTAGATGGTGGTGAAGACAAGGAGGAACTGGGTGCTCTACTAGCGGCATGGGCAGACTCGGCCGCGGTGGTATGAGTGGGCTCTAAAGTGGCAGGGGCATCCCCTTGGGCTTACTCTACAGTGTCCGCCAAGTTCTCACTCAGCGGCTGCAACTCAACTATGGGCCCTCTTCACGATGCTGCTACATTGGCCTCATCCCTGATGAGATCCATATCAACTGTGCCAACCAGATTGCAGCGTGTATCACAGTGCCAAACGGGTACTCTGGCATCCCTGCATAAACGGAAGATCAGACACGCGAATTGGTAAGTAGTGGAGGACTTGAAAGCCCTCTCATGTATCACCGTGATGAGCAACTTTGCAAAGTCGATCTCCAAACATGCCACCAATGCTGCTACCATTACCGCTCTATCCAAAGTAAGAATATTATTTGCTACCGTCGGAGATAGGCGGTGGCAGACTAACAGCCAGAAGAACTTGGATGTGAAAGTGAGGTCGGCCTTTTTAATCAGCCCTTTGGGTTCAAACACCCAATCTGCTCCCTCACCGTCGATGGATAGGTGCTGAGAAAGACACCTCTTACATGCCTCTCTCTGCTCCACGGTCCTCTGAAACTGGCCACTTTTGACCATCTCCCACCTATAATCAAACTCTGAAGTCAAGAAGACCCGTGTAATATTGGTGGAGGTTCCATACATGAAACGACAGATGGTGACCGGTGAAATATCCACCCGGTAGCCCCGAACTAGCACTGTGGTGAGTGCGTCCTGTTTGGCGGGTCTCACACATCCATCCAAAGAACCTATGAGATTCGCCACATAGTAGGCGTAGAACTGTCGCACAATGTCCTCGCTATATGTCCCCAGACTCCTAACCATCCACTCGATCCTGTGGCGGGTGAACAATCTCTGCACATCAGGGACTGAGTGAAGACTCCCCGTAAGAACTCTACGCTGGACCATCACCAACCGGGTCGTCACCCCCTTGTCATTCAGCACCTTAGCGTCCCTGTATACCTCATACTGAAAATCTACGCACCACCAGTTTGGCTCCTCAGCAATGGTGCATGGACATCTTCCTGGGGTGGCGGGGTAGACTCTGAGCTAGTAGCCTCATCAGACGAGGCTTGGCGGGTAGATTCCTCTGATTGAGCGGCTCCATGTGATACAAAACCAGAGGCAGTAGCCTCATTCGACCCCAAATAGTGGGTAGACTCTGATCTGATTCAGCTTCGGAGCCAGATGCTCCTTCAGAACTCGAGGTAGACCCCGACGGTGTGCCAGAAAATGTGCGCTCCTCATCATACTAGGAGGCAGTGACTATGCCGGAAACCACCTTCTGGGGGGGTACCCCGAGTGACTCGTGTAGCTGGTGTAGGGGTGCGGATGCCTGGGGAAATATTCGGGATCGCGCTCATCGTCGAAAGTGCAATTCATCTTACGGGATGGTGCCACAGACTTATACCTTCCCCTGGAATAAACGATGTCCGGTTTGGGAGCCATATGTATCTGTAATTAACTTTTTAGTCTCATGGCAATCTTACTACACACTCGAAACAAACAAAACAAAGAAAGGAAACAAAAAGCACATTCCTGTTCAGAAATGCACTATGGTTGACGGACACTATCGACGGACCGTCAATAGGGTCTGCCAGCTGATAGTTAGAGTATGTTCAACTTACTCAAATATTCAGACCTCTCAGTTCAACACGAATGACATGCAGAACGGCCCGTCGATCAATCGACGAACTGTAGTGCACTTTCATCGTCTAAAACTTAACATAATTTTTAAAATCAAACAAAACAACATCTCTGAATGAAACGATAGACGTGCAAAACTGTCCGTCGATCAATTGACGTACCATAGACCACTTCCTTCGCTCAGGCTTAAACATATTTGGGGTGGACCAATCGACAGACCCCATCGATGGCTCATCGATCAATCGATGATCCATTGACGGGGTCTCGTGCTGTTGGCCTGAGAGATTTGAGTCCATGTTTCAAACTCCACATTTTGACACCTTTAGACCCATACTACTTTACACAACATATAGCAACAATCCGAAGACGATTTCGTCCTTCCTAGAGTTTCGATTTCACAAGATTCATGCTCTAATCCATTGATGCTACAAAACCCTAAGTGAGAAAGTTTATCATTACTATCACACACACATATTAAACATATTTCATAGCAACCCAATCACTTTCTATCATTCCAAGGGAGATTTTACACAAGTTTCAAGAAGCAAAATCAAACAATTGTGTCACTTAGTCAAGACCCACTTTCTAATTTTTAATTCGAACAGTGTATGAACGAGAATTCACAAAACAAAGGGAATCAAAATACCTTATGATCGTAGTGGAGTGATTGGCAGGGTGATACTTGCAATAACCTACGTGACCGACTTGAACACCGACCGAAGAAGGCTATTGGAACAAAGTAGAATTTTGGGAAGAAGACGATTTTGGGAATTTGGGAAAATTTGGGAGTTTTGAAAGAATCTGATGGTTGTGGGATGGGGAAATATGATGTTTTATGAGAAAGGAAGGAAATAAAGGAAGAGAAATGGTTGGGAAAATAATTCGAAAATATTTTGGAGACTAATGAACGGTTTAACTTTTAATATTATCGATCGAGTCGAGTCGGGTCACTGGTACTTTGGACCGCCGAAACCCCGTCATGGTCCGTAAGTCAGTCGACGGACCATCGACTGGACTGTCGATACAATAAGACTTAGAAAATTTTTGAGACATACCTGGGATCTACGAACATCATCGACGGACCGTCGATTGAACGACGGCCTGTCGATAGGGTCCGTAGATCTGTGCACCTGACCATTTTCTATAGAATTTTAGTTTCGGTCCCTGCACATGTAACACCCATTAAGCTATTATTTTTGTGTTTTTTAGACACTTTTAGACACGGACCCAAAACTAATCCCTAGCCAACACTAATAAAAAAATTGAAGCCTGAGTATGAGCAAAACATAATGAAACAAGAAAATGCGACTATTCCTACAAAGAAAAGAAAAACCTATTGTTTGCTAGAGGATACACCTTGGGTTGCCTCCCAAGAAGTGCTTGATTTAACGTTGTGGCACGACGCAAGATCCTTGATTACTTAGACTTAATCATGGTTATATGCCTCAACTACTTCATGGAAACTCTCCGCATGCCCTAGGTAGATCTTAATCCTTTGCCCGTTGACCGTGAACTTTGCACCCTCCTTATTCTTCAACTCAACCGCTCCATGTGGAAATACTTTAGTTATAAGGAGTGGTCCCATCCACTTGGACATGAGTTTGTTCGGAAACAAGTGTAGCCTAGAGTTGAATAGAAGCACCAAGTCCCCAACCGTAAATTCTCACTTTTCAATCCTTTGGTCGTGGTACTTCTTCATTTTCTCTTTGTAGATGGCTGAACTTTCATACGATTTTAGGATAAACTCATAAAGCTCATTCAACCCATTAAGTCTCTGTTCCACCGCTTCATTCCAATCCATCTTCAGTTTCTTCATTGCCCACATGGCTTTGTGCTCTAACTCGATTGGCAAGTGACAAGCCTTCCCATATACAAGTTGGTATGGATAGATACCTATAGGGGTCTTGTATGCAGTCCGGTAGGCCCAAAGAGAATCATCAAGCCTTCTTGACCAATCCATTCTATTAGCATTTACCATTATTGACAGAATTTGCTGGATCTCTCGATTTGACACCTCGACTTGCCCGCTAGTCTGTGGATGATAAGGAGTGGCTACATTATGGCGAACCCCACATTTCTCCAATAGCCCTTTGAACAACTTATTGCAAAAGTGAGATCCACCATCACTACTAATGGCCCTAGGTGTGCCAAATCTTTAGAAGATGTTCTTTTTCAAGATTGCAGTAACACTCTTCCCTTCATTGTTAGAAATCGCTATAGCTTTCACCCATTTTGACAAGTAGTCCACCACCACGAGTATATACTTCATCCCATGAGAACCCACAAAGATCAATGCCCCAAACACCAAACAACTCAATCACCAGAATGGGATTTAGAAGGAGCTCTTGCCTCTTCGAAATTTCTCCATCTCTTTGGCACCTATCACATGACTTGGCAAACTCGTGAGAATCTTGTTGAATGGTTGGCCAATAGTACCCACATTGCAAAATCTTGTGGGCATTCCGGATACCAATATGGTACCCACCCAAAGGCCAGGAGTGACATGCCTAAAAAACACTTAACATCTCAACTTTCGGCACACAACGATGAATAAGCCCATCAACACAACTTCGGTATAAGTAAGGCTCATCCCAAAAGAACTTTTTCACATCACACATGAATATCTTATTTTGATGGAAGGATAAGTCTGATTGGACTGTATCACTAGATAGATAATTCGCAGAATCGGCGAACCATGGAATCAAATCATGAGAAGCGGCTAATACATGCTCATAAGGGAAGGTATCATCAATTTCAACCTTTTTACCTTATTCTCGCATAACTTCATCCTCTAATCTAGACAAGTGATCGGCAACTTGATTTTCAATTCCTTTTCTATCTTTTACCTCAAAATCAAACTCTTGCAATAATAGCACCCATCTAATCATTCGTGGCTTCGCATACTTCTTTGCAATCACGTACCTCTAAGCGGAGTGGTCAATATGTAGTATGACCCTCGTGCGAAGAAAATAGGAGCAAAAAATTTCAAACGCAAATACAAGCGCAGGAAGCTCTTGTTCTGTCTCAGTATAGTTCTTTTGGGATTCATTCAGGGCCTTACTTGCATAATAAATGGGGTGAAGGATTTTATCCCTTCTCTGTCCTAATATCACACCAAGAGCAACCCCACTAGCATCACACATCACCTCAAATGGCTCACTCCAATATGGGGAAATAATAATGGGCGCAGACACCAACTTCTCCTTCAACTCTCCAAATGCTTTTAGACAGGATTCATCAAAATAGAACTTACATTCCTTCTCAAGTAATTTGCACAGAGGATGTGCAATTTTTTGATAAATCCTTAATAAACCTCCGGTAAAAGCCCGCATGTCCCAGAAAACTTCTCACACCTTTTACAGAGATGGGTGGGGGAAGCCTCCCTATAACTTCAACTTTTGCTTGATCAACCTCTATCCCCTTCACCGAGATGTGATGGCCAAATACTATACCTTCTTTCACCATAAAGTGACATTTTTCCCAATTAAGCACAATATTGCAATCTTCACATGTTTTGAGAACCTTGGCCAAGTGACTCAAACATCAACCAAAGGAGTCGCCAACAACTGAAAAGTCATCCATGAAGACCTCAATAGTGTCTTCCACCATATCATAGAATATCGACATCATACATCGCCGGAAGGTGGAAGGTGCATTACATAACCCAAAAGATATCCTCTTGAAGGCGAACGTCCCATAAGGGCAAGTAAAAGTTGTATTCTCTTGATCCTCCGGGGCAATAGAAGTTTGATTGTAACCCAAATACCCACAAAAATAACAGTACCATCATTTTCCTGCAAGTCTATTTAACATCTGGTCCATAAAGGGCATAGGTAAATGGTCTTTCTCAGTCCATGCATTCAACTTCCGGTTGTAACAACCCTAAAAATGAATAGGATCAAGACTTAGGGTGTCAAAAATGCTTGCGATTAAACCAAAGTTCACACGGACTGATACGCGTAGAACCAGACCTCAAAACCCTTACTACGACCAAGCCAACTAACTTGGGGAGTTAGTTGAGCTTGGAAAGGTTGGAACTAACCAAGTAAGGCTCTCGAAAATGAAGATTTAATCGAAGGAGTCTTTACCGGACTTAAAAAGAAGAAATTTTAAGTTTTGAGGGTCTAAGGGTAAAATGGTCTTTTACCAGGCTAGGGGTAATATCGTAATTACCCTAAATATATAATTAATTAATTATTTAATAAAGTGGAGGGGCAATTTGGGGAGAGAGAGCCGAAATTGGTCTCTTGAAATGAAGTCTTGCTCCACCCGGGTTCGAACCTAGGTGGGAGCAAGGATTTAATATGATTTTTTTTATTATTGGTGAATTAATTTAATAAATTTATAATTAATGGCTGATGTAAAAAGGAAAATCAGATTTTATTATTATTTATTATTTATTTACTTATTAATTAATGTTTTTTTAAAAATTGACTAAGTCTTGCCAACTATCCTAGTTTTAAGATGTACTATCTCACACTATCTCTCTCCCTCACGCCTAAATGTCTCTCTCTCTCATCCAAATTGTTTTCTTGGCTGCACAAACAGAAGATAAAAACATTACAAAGCAATCAAAAGTTCTCTACACTCAAAGAACTTACAAAAAAAAAAATACAAACAAGCAAGCTAACTAAAGAAACGAAAATTTGCATCATCTTCTCGACGGGTTTGTGTTGAAGGTTTAGGGGAGGATTTGGGCAGCACTTGGAAGGTGTGAAAGGTACAACAAGGTATGGGTTTTATCTCTTGGAATCCTTTCTCCAAGAGGAATTTCTTTCTACAAAAATCGACATATGAAACTAGGGTTGTCCCCTTGAATGTTGAACTCCTTGTCCTTAGTCTCCTTCCAATTTCAATCTAAATTAGTTTAGAAATCATGTTGTTGGTATGGTTGCTGGTAGCTAAGTGTGAAATATGATGTTCCTTGTCATTTTATGTTTGGAAATAGCAATAATGTAAAATGATGTCAACCGAAAATGATGTGGTGCAATGTGTAAAATATTTGTTGTTGTTCTCTGTTTTGAAGTCTTAAAATGGCTTGTTTGATGATTGGAATTAAGGTGCATAAGATGTGTAATTTGTGATGTTTAAATGAAGTGTAAGGTGACTGATCTTAAGTGAAAAAAAAATCTAAGCTAAAACAACAATGAATCTACACTTGAAAATGCGTTAAACAAATTGTGAAAATACCACAAAACGAATGTGTGAATGTTGTTAAATCAAGGCTAGAAAATTTAATCAAATTTCCAGCACTTGGTGATGGAGTTTCGGCCAGAACACTTGAGGTGTGAGAAGTTTAAAAATAAATTTAAAACATGTGAGGTCAGTGGGGATTGAACCCAAGACCTCACTTCATGAAAGCTGAAAAAATAAAAAAATAAAAAAATAAATGAGAGGTGTGGGATTCGAACCCACAACCTCTTGGCCAAACAAGAGAGTAAAGAGAAATTTTAAGATAATAAAAATAATGAGAGGAGTGGGATTCGAACCCACCACCTCTTGGCTGAAGGAGGAGACAAGGAGAGAAATAAAAAAAATAAAAAATGAGAGGAGTGGAATCGAACCCACCTCCTCTAGGCCAACATTAAAAAACAAAACTTAGGAAAAAGAGAAAAAAATGAATGTTGCTATGGGGGTTCGATCCCGGATCCCCTAATGCTTAAAACGCCTAAGGTGAAGTTAGGGGAGGGAAAAATAAAGGAAAAATAATGTTAGGAGGGGGTTCGAAATCGGGTTCCCCAAGCCGAAATGTAAATCCAAAATTAGGTGAAAGAAAATTAACTAAGTATTGTCCAAGGGATTCGAAGTCGGGTTCCCTTGCTCAATTCCGTATTGACATATAAGTCATACGTAAGTAAATACTTAATGAATGCTGCCTCTAAAGATCAAAATCAATATCTTGACATATCTACAAGATGCATAAGTCTTGTAGCACATAATCTTGGGTAAACATGAATAACTTAACGAACTATGAATGAAGCCTCATGACTTGTATGTATAGACCCATAAGTCTAGCATACGCTTAAAAATAAGTGAACCTAAGATGTATGTAAAGAAATGAAGAAACCCTAGAAGGGTTAAGTAAGAGTGTGAAATACATCAATGGCCAAGTACATTGGCATATGATGAAATGAACTTTCACGTAAAATGGGGTGAGTAATTATGAAGAGAAATTGTGCTAATGTTAATGAATGTGGTGATAACATGATATGAGGCTAATGTAAAAGATTAGGGCAATCTCAAATGAGCCTAAGTAATTGTTACCAAAACGTACTCACCTATGAGAGTGTAAAGCTAATGAAGAGACCAGTCTCTATGAAAACTCTAATGAAAGTATTGAGATTAACACACTTAATACTAATGATGAGATGAGAAATCATCTAATGAGCTATATTGTCCTCATACTAGAAGCCAACTTCCATGACGTATGAGTTGAACGTAATGGAACTTTATACTGAGCACCGATAGGCTAGCTATGAGCGGTGATGCCTTCTTTTAGGAAGGGCGAAGGTTCACGTTACTCTCATGAAATGAGACTGTACGGCTTTCCGGGTGTGGGTCTCCATACATCTCCAAGTCTTTGAACCTATACTTCCAATATAAGGATCTGGCGGGGTTAAATTCCCAGGTACGCTAGCATGTTTATTGGGTCACTTTGGCCGGTGATTCCACCTTTTTTCGGTGTGGAGGAGACAATGGATTTCATGATGCTCACATGATCTATGTCGGTAAAAGTTAGAGTTACCAATGAATGAATGAGGTCAGCCTCAAATGAAGCACATAAAGAAATGAATGATACCGAAGGTATTATGATAGGATAATCAAGAGGTGAGCTAGACTCAGGTAATGACATTAGGTTATTCCTGATCATTGCACAGCAAACCCGATGAAAGTCTTAAACTACACCCTAGGTATAGCTGGTGTTCACACTGGCCTATGAATGAAATGCAATGAAGTACGTATGAATGAATGAAGCAGACTCTGGGTTTGCTAATGAAGACTCCCTAGTTGAGGTACAATATGTTGAGCCCTCATTTTGGAAAGTCTTAATGTTAAGTCCATGATTCCAAGGTCTCATGGCATATGAATGAATGATACGAACGAAGCTTTGTGTTATGTGTTATGTGCTATGATATGTGCCATATGAAGATGATATGTGTTGTGTGCAATACGATATTTAATATGATGCATGTTACTCTCATGGCATGACCTTTCTAACTCAATTTGGAAAGTTCACTAACTTTCCTAATCTCAATTTGGCAAGTCTACTGACTTGACTTCCCAAAAATCATGTCGTTACGAAAGAGCTATTCTTTCTCATGCATGTACTTGGTGTGTGCTTGCATATACTCGTACTTAGTACAAGTATGTACTAACCCTATACAACTATACTATTTTAGGTGCAGGCACAGGTGGTCGATAGAGTTGCAGGATCATTGTTGCAGCTATCCGGACGTCAGCATTCATCTGGAGTTTGGTAGGTCCTCATGCTTTCGAGGATACTACTGTTTTATATTCTAGCGTAGTTTTAGAGTTGAGCTAGTGGAGCATGTTCCACTAGCGTTTCTTTCTTGCTCTTTATTCAGACTTTGTATTTGGGCCATTTTGGCAATTATACAATTAAGACTTATGAACTATTTCTTTCAGTTGTTTATCTCTTTAATGTTAGATGGTTGATGATGAACGATTATAAAATTTTAAGAATGTTTGGCAAGCATGTTTAAAGAGCAAAAAGTTTCAAATTATCCGCTAAAATTAACCTATGTAAAGTAAGTATGACGTAAGTAGGCTTGTTTGCGACCTCTGAGAGGTCAACGACGTAGGTCTCGTCTGGGGTCTAGATTCCAGTCGTGACAAAGTTGGTATCAGAGCCCTAGGTTAAATTACGAAAATAATAAGTTCACATCAACCACATTGAGTAGTTTCTAAGTCATGGTAGTGAAGTGCACCACTATCCTGAATTAGAGACTGCATGATGCGTAGGAAAATTTCCCTTCTTTTGATCTTATCGTGCTTTTCTGAATGTCTAATTTCTTGGTGTTATGAGCGTACCTAACATCAATTTTTGTTGTTTTCAGAGAATGAACCCTAGGAGGGCTATTAGTCAAAGGAGAGGAAGAGCAGCTGCTGGGGGCAACCGAGTTCCACCCCAGGGTCCAGCTGAAGGAGTGGCTGTGCTAGTTAATCTAGATGGGTTGACTGATGCTGAGGTGAGGTCATCTCTGGCCCAGATGGTACAGGCCATTACTATGCAGGCCCAGTCTATGATTGCCTAGGTTAACCGGCAGGATGTTCAGAGGGAGAACCCACCGGTTCATATCATGGCTGACAGGCTGAGGGATTTCACGAGGATGAATCCTCCTATTTTCACAGGGTCTAGGACATCATAGGATCCCCAGGAGTTTGTGGATGACGTAAATAAGATCCTGGTGGCTATGGGGGCCACTGATATTGAGAAGGCTGAGCTGGCTTCCTATCAGCTCAAGGATATTGCACAAACTTGGTGCAAGATGTGGCAAGATAGCCGTGTCTTAGGTGGAGTGCCAGTCACATGGGAGCTGTTCAAGACAACATTTCTGGAGAGATTCTTCCCCAGAGAGATGAGGGAGGCCAAGGTTGAGGAATTCATCAACCTTAAACAAGGCTCTATGACAGTCAGGGAGTATTCCCTGAAGTTTGTTAAGCTGTCAAGGTATGTTATTTTCCCTAGTATTTAATAGCAAGAATGAGGAGAATACTGAACTTTGTTGAAATTATCCTTGTATGCTACTTCCCTGGTTTCTAACAGCAGGGATGAGATGAGCAGGTTCCTCACAGGAATCAATGGGGACCTGGAGGAGGAGTGTCGATCTGCGATGCTCCATGATAATATGGATCTTTCCAGGTTGATGGTGCATGTCCAACAGTTAGAGGATAGCCACAGAAAGAGAGGTGTTCGTGATGCTAGGAGGCCTAGGCCTCAAGATCAGGCAGGACCCAGTCATGGAGGCCACAGGAATAACTTTGGCGTCCGTGAGCAGCCAAGGTTTAAAAAGGGGCAACAGAGTTCTGGGAATTCTAATCCTCAGAGGAGTGCTACACTTAGAGAAGGCAGACCTGATCCCAAGAAGGGCAATGGAGGTGAGATGCAGCGTCCTAAGAAGAATTGTGATAAGTGTGTCCGAGCTCACAGTGGAGAGTGCAGACAGGGCACTAATGCCTGCTTCGGTTGTGGTAAGAGTGGACACGTGGTCAGAGACTGTCCACAGAACAGAGGTCAGGCTGGAGGTAATGCTAAGCCTAGGTCTAATCCACAGGGTGCAGCAGCAGTCGAGCCTCCTAAGAGCAACAGGTTCTATGCCCTGAAGGGCAGGGAGGAGCAGGAGAAGTCCGCTGATGTGGTCACAGGTATGCTGCAAGTGTTCTCAACTTCAGTTTATGCTTTACTTGATCCAGGGTCTACACTTTCCTTTTAACTCCTCTGCTTGCTCTTACTTTTGAGATATTGCCTGAAGTTCTGCATGATCCTATAGTGGTTAGTACACCCTTAGGAGAGAATGTAAGAACTGATAGAGTATACAAGGATTGCCCAATAGTTGTGAGTGGTAAAACTATGTGTGCAAATTTGGTTGAGTTACCCATGCACGATTTTGATGTTATTCTTGGCATGGATTGGCTTCACAGTTGTTATGCTTGCTTGGACTGTCGTAGTAGAGTGGTAAGATTTCGCTTTCCTAATGAAGAAGAGTTAGTCTGGGAGGGGTATAATTCGAGTCGTCCTAATCCCTTGATTTCTAACCTTAAGGCCAATAAAATGATGTCCAAGGGGTTATTTTGTCATCATGTGAGTGTTAATGATTTAGATCATGACATTCCTTCCATAGACTCAGTACCTGTAGTGAATGAGTTCTTAGATGTGTTTCCTGATGATTTGCCTGGAGTCCCTCCCCTTCGAGAGATTGAATTTGGTATCGATTTAGAACCAAATACTAAACCAATCTCAATTCCTTCTTACAGAATGGCTCCAGCTGAACTCAAAGAGTTGAAGCTGCAGTTAAAAGATCTCATTGACAAGGGTTTTATTCAGCCGAGCATATCCCCTTGGGGCGCTCCAGTGTTGTTTGTAAAGAAGAAAGATGGGACCCTTAGAATGTGTATCGATTATCGGTAGCTCAACGAAGTCACTATAAAGAATAAGTATCCACTCCCCATAATAGATGATTTGTTCGATCAACTCAAGGGTCTAGTTTCTTCTCTAAGATTGATCTTCGTTCAGGGTATCACCAACTTAGGGTTAGGGATGGAGATATCCCAAAGACAGCCTTTCGTACCCGCTATGGTCACTATGAGTTTCTAGTCATGTCATTTGGTCTCACGAATGCACCTGCTGCATTTATGGATCTCATGAACAGGGTCTTCCATGAATACCTTGACTCTTTCGTCATAGTATTCATTAGTGACATTCTCATCTACTCTAAGACCAAGGAAGAACATGAAAAACATTTTAGACTAACCTTGCAGGTACTTAGACAACATCAGTTGTATGCCAAATTTAGCAAATGTGAATTCTGGCTGAGATCAGTGACCTTCTTGGGTCATGTTGTGTCCGATCAGGGCGTGGAGGTGGATCCCAGGAAGACTGAGGCTGTGAAGAGCTGTCCAAAGCCTCTTACCCCCACTGACATCCGTAGCTTTTTGGGATTGGCTGGTTACTACCGCAGGTTTGTGGAGGGCTTTTCTTCCATTGCTTCCCCATTGACAACTTTGACTAAGAAAAAAACCAAGTTTGAATGGACGGATATTTGTGAGAAGATTTTCCAGGAGCTTAAGGACAGACTCACTTCAGCCCCGGTGCTTATTTTGCCTAAGTGTGGTGAGAATTACACTGTTTATTGTGATGCATCTAGGGTTGGTTTGGATTGTGTTCTTATGCAGGTTGGTAAGGTGATAGCCTACGCATCCAGACAGCTCAAGGTTCATGAGAAGAATTATCCCACTCATGACCTGGAGTTGGCAGCTGTGGTGTTTGCACTGAAGCTGTGGAGGCATTATCTGTATAGAGTGCATGTGGATGTGTTCACAGACCATAAGAGTCTCCAGTACGTGTTCACACAGAGGGAGTTGAATCTACGTCAGCGGAGATGGTTGGAGCTGTTGAAGGATTCTGACATGAATGTGAACTACCATCCAGGTAAGGCTAATGTTGTAGCTGATACTTTGAGCAGGATGAGCATGGGAAGTACAGTCCATGTTGAGGATGAGAAGAAGGAGCTGGTGAAAGATGTACACAGACTGGCCAGACTGGGTGTGCGTTTGGTTGACTCCACTAGTGGGGATGTTTCAGTTCATCATAGTTCTGAATCATCCTTGGTAGTTGAAGTCAAGCAGGGTCAACATCTAGATCTTGTGTTGATGGAGCTGAAGGACTCAGTGCTGATGAAGATGAATGAGTCTTTCGCTTTGGGAGGTGATGTCATACTTAGGTATCAGGACAGGCTGTGTGTGCCAGATGTGGATGATTTGCGGACCAGGATTGTTGCAGAGGCCCATGGTTCCAGATATTCCATACATCCAGGTTCCACCAAGATGTATCATGATCTTAAGCAGATTTATTGGTGGGATGGTATAAAGAAGGACATTGCAGAATACGTAGCCAAGTGTCCTAACTGTCAGCAAGTCAAGGCAGAACATCTTAAGCCTGGTGGTCTGACTCAGATTATTGAGGTTCCGACTTGGAAATGGGAGGCCATTAATATGGACTTTGTGGTTGGGCTTCCGAGGACTAGGAGTCATCATGACTCTATATGGGTTATTGTGGACAGATTGACTAAGTCTGCCCACTTTATCCCTGTGAAGTCTACTTACAGAGCTGAAGATTATGCGAGACTCTACATTGATGAGATTGTGAGATGGCATGGGATTCCCTTGTCTATTATTTCAGACAGATGAGCTCAGTTTACTTCTTATTTCTGGAGATCTTTCCAGAAGAGCTTGGGCACGCAGGTGAAGCTTAGCACTGCCTTTCACCCTCAGACAGATGGGCAGGCAGAGCGCACCATACAGACATTGGAGGATATGTTAAAAGCGTGTGTGATTGACTTCAGAGGTAACTGGGATGACCATCTGCCTTTGATAGAGTTCTCATATAATAATAGCTATCACTCCAGCATTGGGATGGCACCGTTCGAGGCACTGTATGGTAGGAGGTGTAGATCTCCAGTTGGGTGGTTTGAGGTTGGAGAGTCATCCATTTTGGGTCCGGAGATCATTCATGAGGCCTTAGAGAAGGTCAGAGTGATTAGGGACAGGTTGACTACTGCTTACAGTCGGCAGAAGTCATATGCTGATAACAGAAAATGGCCCTTAGAGTTTGATGTTGGTGACCAGGTTTACTTGAAAATATCGCCTATGAAAGGGGTAATGAGATTTGGTAGAAAAGGGAAGCTGAGTCCGAGGTATGTTGGGCCATATGACATCCTAAAGCGTGTGGGTGAGGTGGCCTATGAGTTAGCATTGCCTGCAGAGCTAGCTTCTGTTCATCCAGTATTTCATGTCTCTATGTTGAAGAAGTGCCTAGGTGATCCAGCATCAATCTTACCTGTTGAAGGTTTGGGGGTTGGTGAAGACTTGTCTTATGAGGAGGTACCTGTTGAGATCTTAGAAAGACAGGTCAAGCGGCTGAGGAACAAGGAAATTGCCACAGTGAAGGTATTGTGGAGAAATCATCTTGTTGAGGGTGCTACGTGGGAGGCGGAGGCCGACATGAGAGCCCGCTACCCTCACCTTTTCAGCTCTTGAGGTTAGACTTCCTACTCTTAAACCTATGGTTCCTTATCCCTCCGTGTTTTGTTGCTATTGATTGACTATGTACAGTGATTTTATTTTGACATGACTGGCATTACGATGTGAAGTGGTAGTGTCATTTGAGGACGAATGTTCCTAAGGGGGGGGGGGATAATGTAACAACCCTAAAAATGAATAGGATCAAGACTTAGGGTGTCAAGAATGCTTGCGATTAAACCAAAGTTCACACGGACTGATATGCGTAGAACCAGACCTCAGAACCCTTACTACAACCAAGCCAACTAACTTGGGGAGTTATTTGAGCTTGGAAAGGTTGGAACCAACCAAGTAAGGCTCTCGAAAATGAAGATTTAATCGAATGAGTCTTTACCAGACTTAAAAAGAAGAAATTTTAAGTTTTGAGGGTCTAAGGGTAAAATGGTCTTTTACCAGGCTAGGGGTAATATCGTAATTATCTAAATATATAATTAATTAATTATATAATAAAGTGGAAGGGCAATTTGGGGAGAGAGAGCCGAAATTGGTCTCTTGAAATGAAGTCTTGCTCCACCCGGGTTCGAACCTAGGTGGGAGCAAGGATTTAATATGATTTTTTTATTATTGGTGAATTAATATAATAAATTTATAATTAATGGCTGATGTAAAAAGCAAAATCAGATTTTATTATTATTTATTATTGATTTACTTATTAATTAATATTTTTTTAAAATTGACTAAGTCTTGCCAACTATCTTAGTTTTAAGATGCACTATCTCACACTATCTCTCTCCCTCACGCCTAAATGTCTCTCTCTCTCTCATCCAAATTGTTTTCTTGGATGCAAAAACAGAAGATAAAAACATTAGAAAGTAATCAAAAGTTCTCTACACTCAAAGAACTTACAAAAAAAAAAAATATACAAGCAAGCAAGCTAACTAAAGAAACGAAAACTTTGCATCATCTTCTCGACGGGTTTGTGTTGAAGGTTTAGGGGAGGATTTGGGAAGAACTTGGAAGGTGTGAAAGCTACAACAAGGTATGGGTTTTCTCTCTTGGAATCCTTTCTCCAAGAGGAATTTCTTTCTACAAAAATCGACATATGAAACTAGGGCTGTCCCCTTGAATGTTGAACTCATTGTCCCTAGTCTCCTTCCGATTTCAATCTAAATTAGTTTAGAAATCATGTTGTTGGTATGGTTACTGGTAGCTAAGTGTGAAATATGATGTTCCTTGTCATTTTATGTTTGGAAATAGCAATAATGTAAAATGATGTCAACCGAAAATGATGTGGTGCAATGTGTAAAATGTTTGTTGTTGTTCTCCGTTTTGAAGTCTTAAAATGGCTTGTTTGATGATTGGAATTAAGGTGCATAAGATGTGTAATTTGTGATGTTTAAATGAAGTGTAAGGTGACTGATCTTAAGTAAAAAAAAATATAAGCTAAAACAACAATGAATCTACACTTGAAAACGCGTTAAACAAATTGTGAAAATACCACAAAACGAATGTGTGAATGTTGTTAAATCAAGGCTAGAAAATTTAATCAAATTTCCAGCACTTGGTGATGGAGTTTCGGCCAGAACACTTGAGGTGTGAGAAGTTTAAAAATAAATTTAAAACATGTGAGGTCAGTGGGGATTGAACCCAAGACCTCACTTCATGAAAGCTGAAAAAATAAATTAAAAAAATAAATAAATGAGAGGTGTGGGATTCGAACCCACAACCTCTTGGCCAAACAATAGAGTAAAGAGAAATTTTAAGATAATAAAAATAATGAGAGGAGTGGGATTCGAACCCACCACCTCTTGGCTGAAGGAGGAGACAAGGAGAGAAATAAAAAAAAAAAAATAATGAGAGCAGTGGGATTCGAACCCACCTCCTCTAGGCCAACATTAAAAAAAAAAACTTAGGAAAAAGAGAAATAAATGAATGTTGCAATGGGGGTTTGATCCCGGATCCCCTAATGCTTAAAACTCCTAAGGTGAAGTTAGGGGAGGGAAAAATAAAGGAAAAATAATGTTAGGACGGGGTTCGAAATCGGGTTCCCCAAGCCGAAATGTAAATCCAAAATTAGGTAAAAGAAAATTAACTAAGTATTGTCTAAGGGATTCGAAGTCGGGTTCCCTTGCCCAATTCCGTATTGACATATAAGTCATACGTAAGTAAATACTTAATGAATGCTACCTCTAAAGATCAAAATCGGTATCTTGGCATATCTACAAGATTCATAAGTCTTGTACCACATAATCTTGGGTAAACATGAATAACTTAACGAACTATGAATGAAACCTCATGACTTGTATGTATAGACCCATAAGTCTAGCATACGCTTAAAAATAAGTGAACCTAAGATGTATGTAAAGAAATGAAGAAACCCTAGAAGGGTTAAGTAAGAGTGTGAAATACATCAATGGCCAAGTACATTGGCATATGATGAAATGAACTTTCACGTAAAATGGGGTGAGTAATTATGAAGAGAAATTATGCTAATCTTAATGAATGTGGTGACAACATGATATGAGGCTAATGTAAAAGATGAGGGCAATCTCAAATGAGCCTAAGTAATTGTTACCAAAACGTACTCACCTATGAGAGTGTAAAGCTAATGAAGAGACCAGTCTCTATGAACACTCTAATGAAAGTATTGAGATTAACACACTTAATACTAATGATGAGATGATAAATCATCTAATGAGCTATATTGTCCTCATACTAGAAGCCAACTTCCATGACGTATGAGTTGAACGTAATGGAACTTTATACTGAGCACCGATAGGCTAGATATGAGCGGTGATCCCTTCTTTTGGGAAGGGCGAAGGTTCACGTAACTCTCATGAGATGAGACTGTCCGGCTTTCCGGGTATGGGTCTCCATACATCTCCTAGTCTTTGAACCTATACTGCCAATATAGGGATATTTCGGGGTTAAATTCCCATGTATGCTAGCATGTTTATTGGGTCACTTTGGCCGGTGATTCCACCTTTTTTCGGTGTGGAGGAGACAATGGATTTCATGATGCTCACATGATCTATGTCGGTAAAAGTTAAAGTTCTCAATGAATGAACGAGGCCAGCCTCAAATGAAGCACATAAAGAAATGAATGATACCAAAGGTGTTAGGATAGGATAATCAAGAGGTGAGCTAGACTCAGGTAATGACATTAGGTTATTCCTGATCATTGTACAGCAAACCCGATGAAAGTCTTAAACTACACCCTAGGTATAGCTGGTGTTCACACTGGCCTATGAATGAAATGCAATGAAGTACGTATGAATGAATGAAGCAGACTCTGTGATTGCTAATGAAGACTCCCTAGTTGAGGTCCCATATGTTGAGCCCTCATTTTGGAAAGTCTTAATGTTAAGTCCATGATTCCAAGGTCTCATGGCATATGAATGAATGAAACGAACGAAGCTATGTGTTATGTGTTATGTGCTATGATATGTGCCATATGAAGATGATATGTGTTGTGTGCAATACGATATTTAATATGATGCATATTACTCTCATGGCATGACCTTCCTAACTCAATTTGGAAAGTTCACTAACTTTCCTAATCTCAATTTGGCAAGTCTACTGACTTGACTTCCCAAAGATCATGTCGTTAGGAAAGAGCTATTCTTTTTCATGCATGTCCTTGGTGTGTGCTTGCATATACTTGTACTTAGTACAAGTATGTACTAACCCTATACAACTATACTATTTTAGGTGCAGGCACAGGTGGTCGATAGAGTTGCAGGATCATTGTTACAGCTATCCGGACGTCAGCATTCATCTGGAGTTTGGTAGGTCCTCATGCTTTCGAGGATACTACTGTTTTATATTCTAGCGTAGTTTTAGAGTTGAGCTAGTGGAGCATGTTCCACTAGCGTTTCTTTCTTGCTCTTTATTCAGACTTTGTATTTGGGCCATTTTGGCAATTATACAATTAAGACTTATGAACTATTTCTTTCAGTTGTTTATCTCTTTAATGTTAGATGGTTGATGATGAACGATTATAAAATTTTAAGAATGTTTGGCAAGCATGTTTAAAGAACAAAAAGTTTCAAATTTTCCGCTAAAATTAACCTATGTAAAATAAGTATGACGTAAGTAGGCTTGTTTGCGACCTTTGAGAGGTCAACGACGCCGGTATCGTCTGGGGTCTAGATTCCAGTCGTGACACCGGTAGTCCATACAAACTCTCCATCTGGTCACCGCACTCATTGAAACAAGCTCGTTCCTCTAATTAGGCACTACTGTCATTCCCCTTTTTGGTCACACACTGAACAGGGCATACCCAACTACTATTTGCAATAGGATATATGACTCCGACATCTAACCACTTAATGATCTCTGTTTTCACTACCTCTTGCATAGGTGGATTCAACCGTCTCTGGTGCTCAATACTTGGCTTGTGATCGGGCATAAGTTGGAGTTTGTATGAACAAATACCGGGAGGGATCCCAATAATGTCCGCAATAGTTAAACCAATGGCTCCTTTCAACCTCTTCAAAACTTCCACCAGACACTCTACTTCTTGCACATTCAAATCTGTTATAATGATTACCGGCAAAGTGTCATCTCTACCCAAGAATACATACCTCAGATGAGGTGGTAGAACCTTAAGCTCTAATTTTGGAGCCTCCTCAATAGATGGTCTCGCATGTGGAGACTCGCGATGCTTCATATCTAACTCCAATTTCTTTGTTTTGGATCGATATTTGTTTCATTCAAGTGCCGCAACCACTAATCCATAATCTTCAATACCATCACTCTCAAAATTTGTGATCACTGCCGCTAGTGCCTCAACACCTAGGTGTTCTTTGATTTGTAGCTCACACATACTCTCAACCCTGTAGGATATAGCATATACCGTTTGGAGCTCACCACTCTGCTTAATGGACCTACAAATGTTGAACGTTGCTTTTTCATTGTACAACCTAAACTTCATCTGCCCTTTATCCATATCAACCAAGACACGACCAGTGGCAAGGAACGGCCACCCAAGAATAATAGGAACCTCAAAGTCCACCTCACAGTCAATAATCACAAAATCAGTCAGAATAATATACGACTCCACTTTCACGAGCACATCATGGAGTATCCCAATAGGCATATACACTGTTCGATCGGCCATTAGTAACCGCATTGCAGTAGGCTTTGGGTCACCCAAACCCAATTTCTTATAAATGGAAATTGGCATGAGGTTTATGCTTACACCTAGATCACATAGTGCTATAGCAAAGTATAATAATCCGATGGTACATGGAATAGTGAAAGCGCCTGGATCTTCCTTATTATGCACAAGTGACCTTGTAGAAATAGCACTTAATGCTTCATTCGGTCATCATCCTCAAAACTTACCGATCTCTTCGTTGTAACCATATCCTTCATAAATTTAGCATAACCTGGCATTTGTTCCAGAGCTTCTATCAAAGGGACATTGATTGAAATCTATTTCAACATAGTTATAAAACACCGGTATTTACCATCCTCAGTCTTTTTCACTAATCTCTAAGGGAATGGTGGTGGAGGTCTAGGAATGGGGACCACGTTCTGAGGTACCTCTGTTTCTTTCCCCCTTTTTTCCACCAATTCACCACTAGTTTCCACCAAATCTTTGTCTTTTCTCATCTCATTTTATACCAGAGACAGCATAAGTGGATCAATAGTTTGCTTACCTCCTTGAGTAGTGACTTCCATGCAATGTCCATCATTTTTAGGATTTTGGATGGTATTGCTAGGAAGAGTTCCTAATTGGCGTGGGTTCACAGTAGTAGAAAATTGTGCCATTTGTAACTCAAGATGCTTAATCGAGACCGCATGTGCATTCACCTTTTGCCCACTGCTAGCTAAATCACCTCTCAATTCCTTGGCATGCTCATCACTAGCATCAAACTTCCTCATCATCGTTTGTAACATATCCTCAACTCGCACCATACTACCTCCACCATCCCTAGGATCAACTCCGGTTACCATAGGTTCCACTCCGATCATTTCTGTTACCATAGTTACCCCAATTGAAGTTGTTGTCGCGGTTGTAGTTTCCATATCGAACATACTGGCCCTCTCTATTGTAGTTACCAAAGTTCTGACCTTGATTTCCTTGACCTTGAATCCAGTTCTCCTGATTGGAGCCTTGGGTGTTTGGTCGAAAACCCCCCGTCTGATCATTCACTGCATAAGTATCCTCTTCATAATAGTACTCATCCACTGGCGGTGGTGGTTTAGTCAAGTAATTCACCGCATTTACCTTCTCTGCACCTCTAGTGACATGTTTCCATACCAACCCAAGCTCAGTTCTCATTTGAGCCATCTACTCACGAATCTTATCTGTAGCCGGATTGTGTGTAGCTTGCACTGCAAAGGTGTTTTTCCAAGTGTCTGACTTTCTAGTACTCCAAGCTTTATTATTGCGAGAGATTTTCTCCAACTTCTCTGCGATCTCGGCATATGTGCACTCACCATAAGAACCCCATGCAGTATTATCGACTACTGCTTTATTGTTATCATCTTGACCCCGATAGAAGTACTCTTTCAACGACTCATCATCAATGCGGTGGTTTGGAACGCCTCTCACAAACGCAGTAAATATGTCCCAAGAGCTACTTACCGACTCCCCAGGTAGTGCCACAAAGTTGTTCACTCTATCTTTGTGGTTGAGATTTTTGGACACCGGGTAATACCATGCTAGGAACACATCCCTCAACTGATCCCAAGTATAAATAGAATTGTAGGGCAACTCAATAAACCATATTGCGGCCTCTTCCGTCAGTGATAGAGGGAACACTCTCAACCTGATGAAGTTCATATCTAAGTTTGGACTCCCCGCAGAACTCTAGCACACAGACCTCAGTTTGTCTATGTGAGCATGGGGAACCTCTGATGGTAGCCCTGCAAACAAACCCCTTACTGCGAGCATCTGCACAATACTACTAGTTACCACGAACGTGTGCCTATGGGGTAGAGGAGGTAGGACAAGAGGCCCATCAGATCAGTGATATTGACATTTCCCCTATAGAACTCTTGAGGGCGTGGGATGGGAGGCTGCATCCTCACAACATCATCAACTTGATTTTCCGCAACTACCTGATTGTGCACCTTAATAGGTGGTGGATGCTGCCGAATTATCCCATAACCAAGATTGACTAGGTTCTGCTGATTTTCCATTCTTCGAACTGTACGGCTAAGTTTAGGATCGAAAGGTATTAGCGATTCTCCTCAGCTCCGTGTACTTGGCATACACTAGAGCTAGACCTGAATGAAACAAAAACAAAAGAAAAGTAAAATCAGGAAATCGTTGACTAAACTTCAGTAATGTTATTAAGGTTAATCTAAAAGCCACTTTCACCGATAGAGGCACCAAAATTTGATATGCTCAAATTACACCTCTCTAAAGAAGTATAAGCGGACGTATCAAGTAAAGAACCTAACTATTAGGTTGGGGTCAATTCCACGAGGAAAATGGTTTACACTTAACTTCAATGTACAATTACTTCTATTTATTCAAGTTCTTTTCGAAAACAGGTAATTTAAAGGGGGGTTTTGTGAAACAAACTTCTTTAATATCTCTAAGTAAAACAAGTAACAGGAGTAAAGATTTAGTTTTTATCTAGTTGTTAGAGAAACTAGGGTGTATGTGTTCCCCATAGGTTCATAACGCCGTATTCCTAGCTATAACAATTCTTCCCTAGTGTTTTGCATGCAAAGTGATAAGTTATGTATCTCTAAATCCTTGGTCTGACATTTAGAGAATTTCACCCCATACCTGTCACATCCCAAAACCATACCCTAGAAGATAGGGTACAATCTTGGATTGTAACCGGCGTCGTCGACCTCTCGGAGGTCTAAGACAAGCCTCTCATATCATTCATTGCATTGGCATAGTAAATTTAGCGGAAAATTTAAAACTTTTCATAGCAAATCATATGCTAGACATCACATCATATATATATAAAATATAAGTCATAATACATATTTAGACTCTAAGTCTCTTTGCCATCTTAGACTCAATAACTTTAGAGTACATTAGGGACACGGCCCATAAGACACATTACATAACTATACAATATTTATTGACTTTACATTAAAGACATAAGTAGGACATCCTTGAACTTTAAGGATTCCTTTCATTGAGCTTGGAAATCATCTATCAAGCTCTTCACCATTCAAGACATCCTTTAAGAATACATGACCTACACTTTGTGTAAAAGTAGAGAAGAATGGAATTAGTACAAGAATGCACTAAGTATGACAACCATGCAAAAACATGCATTTAAAAGGGACATTTCCTTTGAAATTATACTTCATGCCATTTTTGAGTAAATCATCATAAAACCTTTATCAATAGCATTTATGTCATCCACATACTTCATAGAAACAAAATCAAAGGCCAAACATCATAGAAAAACACTTATAGAATTTAAGTACAATTTGAGGTCACTTTACAGTGAGCTCCATCACCTTTACAGTGAACTCTTCCTTTTAATTCATTAGCCTCCCAAGTAATCCTTTAGGGATACTTGGTGCAATGTATCACCTTAAGACCACAAGGAAACACTATAAATATCATCTACACAAGATAACAATACCATCATAGAAGTATAGTACAACATAAACGTAGTTCAACCAAGACTACAATGTCATACTATAAGGACACATACATAATCATATGCATTAGGGAACCTTCCTAAGACTTCCTAAGGAGTCACTTGTGCAATGTCTAGATGGGTTCATTACTTTCACCTATTCTAAGTAACTTACCTTAAGTCCTCTTAGTTAGGATCCTATTCAATTACTTCCATTGTCCATTTTAACTTTAGGGAAACTATAGCCTTAACCGAAACTAAGACCATGGGTGCTAAACATGGAATTTGGTGTTGTAGAGCCTTACACCAAAGGAAGGTGTTCCTACCTAGCCAAGGTAGAACATTAACATATATCCAAGCATCCTAAGTGAATTCACTTTGCTAGATCCTATGTGGCAAGCATAGTTTATGGAACTAAGAGATAGGTATTCCCTCTACATACCATTTGGTAATTGGGGCCTCACCTCATGAAAAAACATGAGTGAATCTTCCTCAAGGAAAGTCAACACCTCATGTAGGTCCATAGGTGAGTATTCCTCTAAGGGAAGTCAACACTCTATAAGGGACAAATGGTGAATCTTCCTCCAGGGAAAGTCAACACCTCTCAATGTCAAGTTCACTCGGTGTTGGTGCTAAGATAAGTTCCCTTTATTGAAAAGCCTTTATTACCTTTATTTATAAAAACATAGGCTTAGGATATTCATCATTCTATGCCTATAGCATATTCAAGCACCTATCTAGTTTTGGAGTATTCTTGGGCACCCCTAGCAAGGCCCCTCTCACTAACTAGATCATCCATGTGTGTGAGTGTATACATAGATGTGAGCAAACCTTTCACATAACACATAATGTCACACATGTTCATATATCAATGCGAGTCTATAGGCATAACTATATGAGCAATACTTTAATATAAACCTACTAAGACACTATACACGTTCATCCTTCATCATATCATATACATCATATTCATAACATGTTCATATAATCATCCTTCATATACATAAGAAACCAAACCTAGGAACTATCCTATCAAGATACACATGTGCAATGCATAGACAAGGTTCCATACCCTTGCCCATACTAGTACACCTATCAAGTCATCCTAGTAAGGAAATACAAATCATACTTTCATAAACATCACCTTAATATGCATAGTAGTAGACACTAGTGAATATGAGAACTACCTTTCATTTAGACACAATGACTTATACTACTTGTATCATGCATGTAAGTGAGAGTGTGTGTACATTGACCAACATTATCACATCATGGCTATCAATAACTTCTTGAGGCAGCCACCCTCTTAGACCACATTACACTTCCAAGCACCTAGCACACAACACATAATAGCATAGGAGACAAGACAATATATACATTATAATCAAGACTCCTAACTTTAGCTATTTACACTTTCATATAAGGGATACATAAGTAAGGGATTATTAACCATTTAACACATCAATGGCAGCACCTATACATTACCCTAACATGGTTATCCACATGCTCAAACAATAGCCACATAACCTAATTCACAACTAGAATAGGAAAGTAGGCATAAGCTTCCCATAGTATCATCTTAAGCACATGTTCATAAGTTCATCAATTTTGCCTTCAAGGCCATGGTCAACACATATATAATGACAATAAAGTAAACACCGCCACCATAAGTGGACCATACCACACAATGCCATACAAGGCTTCATCAACATTATTATAGAAGAATAGAGAAGTAGAAGAGTAGAGGAATTAAGTATTCTTACCAACTTCTCACCATTTGATCATCATTGATCAATACACCTTATTCATCAATAAAACACATATATGGCAGTAGCTAAATGTACTTTAAACATTATAAGAAACCATGTACAAGTCGCTACAAGATTATACCATAACATAATACAACATATCAACATACTAGGAAAGTAGAATAACATAGATCATTAGCTAACTTCCCTTACATTGATTTTAGATCATAGTTCATAAATATATAAGCCTAAGGCTGTAGCTAAACCTACATTTAAAAATATTCAAATCATGATTACATACCTTCAAGATTAAGGTTACAACAAAGGCATTTAGGCTTATCGATTTGCTAGAGTGTAGAAAACTTTTCCAATACTATGAACTATCTAAGCGTTTGATCATCATTCATATTTCATCAACAATACACTCATTAGGCAGTAGCTAATTAGATAGGAAATCAAGACTAAAATCATGCTTCATCTAATCACAATTCAAGATCTATCACACACTTAGCTTTTTGACTTCATAGCCTAAAGGAATCTATATCCATTCATGCAAGCCCTTCTTAATTTGATCATTAAGGATTTATACCTACAAAATTCATCCATTATATCACCCTAAAATAGTAGCTACAGCAGTCATACATAATCAAGAGTCTACACAACCGATCTCACAATCGACTTCAAGACAACATGTAGAAACATGGGCTATTCATATTCAAATCTTCATATATTTATCATCATGGACTTATCATCATCAATTCACCATCAATTAATTTAAATAACAATAACCACAAGCAATTCAATGTAAGAGAATCACCAATTAATCAAGAACAAGCCATAATCACAAAGCCCATGCAAGAGCTAAACCAATTTTGGAAGGAACATGAGTTCATCATGCAATTGGAGTGAAATCACATTAAAACCATTGTATTAAATTCAATTCATCATGATTAAATCATTAAAAATATTTTGAGAAGGAACCCATGGCTAGATTGAAAGATTGGAAACTTGATCATAAGATTTCTTTGAAAAACATTGAGAAGAACTCTCCAAGTGGAAGGTTACTTAGAGATGATGGATCACCATACCTTTATCTACATGAAAACCTCTAAAACTTCATGATTAATCCATATAAAATCCATCTCCAAGCAGCTCTTGAGCTTCACCAACAATGGTGGTTTTAGAGAGAACATTTTTGGGAGGGAAAGGCTTTAAACATGTGAGAGGATTTATGAATGAGTTGATCACGTTTTAGAAGACTTATATACACCTAAAATTAAATAAATAAACCTATTATATGGAGGTTAGGACGTGGGGTGAATTTCCCATTCACCCCTTTAATTAACAGAACGCACGCTGCCAACTTGCAGGCACCCACGACGAAGGCAGTGATGGGGCGTCAAGGCCATGACGGGGCGTCATGGCCTCCGTCGTCTGAGACTTGGCCAAAATCTTGGCTTAAGACCTGCCCAAGGCAAGTCCCCATCGATGAGACCTGTTCAACGGGCCATTGGGGGACCAACGATCCGTCGTTGGGTCCGTCAAGGGACACTGCCCAGGCAGTGTCTTAGGCAGCCTTGGGTCCTTATTTTGGGTCCTCTTGTGGGGTCCTTTAGAAGTCGTACTCGGACTTTTCCAATGTGATTACAAACCTTAACATGTTATAGACCTTCCACATAAATTTCATCCAAAACAAACACCTACAAGACGTCCAAACAGCCTTGACCCCAACATGACACACGATGAACGTCTTAGGGCCTATCTTTCGAACGCCTTGGACGTTCTTGGGCGTTTGACCTCCAAACTCCACGAAACTTCATATAACAACATTAAATATCATTTAAAAACATTTCAAGACTCATTAGACTCAGTTCATACATATTAGGAATGCATGCATACATGAGGCACATAAGTGACTAATCGTCGAACGCCTTGGACGTCCCTTGACGTTCGACTTCCAAATCACTTCGAACTTTGCACTCTGCCTCTATATCATATAATAAGGAATTTTAGGACCTTATAACATTAATATGAACATGTTAAGTTCTAGACACCTTATCTCATTTTCGGGGTCTTATAATATCCCCCACTTGGGAACATTTGTCCGCAAATGACACTTAGGAATTTTAATCACAACAAGGACTTCAATGCATATAAGAGCAGTTTATCACATTTAAAATATCATCAAATCATTTTAGCACTCAATGCACACAAGCAAGCAATAACCATTACTCACTCACTCTTTAATGCATCAACGCAAGGGTCCTTTTCATGTTCATAGGAGAACATCCTTCTCCTAATCATAACATGATCATTACATCTTAATTTATTACAAGAAAATCTTGAAAAGCTACTCATAGGCAGATCATAACACATACTCAAAGTTACTTAAGCACTCATACTTCAATGCACATAAACTTGAGTTAGTTAAATCACAAAGATCTTCAATAGTTAGACCTAGTACCATGAAGGTCATACTCAACCATACCATGCTTAGGGGTGTACATGGAGGAATATCTTGCTCCTCAATACATTAGATGTATCATGAGTTCACACCTTAGCAAAACACAAGGTCAATTTCTTTTAAAAATGAGAAATCCCAACTTTCAAGCCAAGACATGCATAAAATTTTTATTCTTAGTGAAGTCTAAATGGCAAGTCACACCAAGTACATCACAACAAAATAGGAAGTCATTCCACAAATTTCTTTTCTTAACATAATACTCACCCTTATAGTAAGCCTCATCTTGAAAAAATAGCACAAATCATAGGCACACACAGAAACACTTAGCTAAACATGCTTTCACCTTTCAAGAATGAGCCTAAAATTTGCATTACAAATCACCAAGTCACTAAATTTTCAAGAGAGTCAACATATTTCATGGTAAAAGAGACTCAACTCCCATTACAAGGATAAACAATTTACCCTACAAGTGACTATTACCAAGTTCCTTGTCTTACCTCATGAAGTCAACTTCACAATTAGCACATTAAAATGCAAGTCAACAAGAGTAAAACATGGATTTTATCAAAACTTTCCTCTCATGCTTATTTGGAAAATTCACCATTTCTCCAAAATGATGTCAATCAATTCATACCAATCATATATAGATCATGCAATTCTCACTTTATGCAAGACTATTTTCATGAACAAGCTTACTAAGAATTCATATTTTCCAATTCAAGTAAGAATAGAAAAACAATGTAGACAATTTCTACAATATCACTACTCAAACACCATCCCCCACTTAGGGTAAACCCAATTAAGAGTAACTTAACCCAACATATAGAGGATCTCAAATACACAACCTTCATATTCATCACTTAAAGTGATTTCTACTTTAGAGGGAATTTCCATTAATTCAATTTAGCAACACTAAGGCATTCTAAACCTTATCATTTTAGGCAAATCATCCTCAACCATCAATTTTTGATCATACTATTCAATTCACATAAGGTCTTCCTACGATGCAATAGACACTAAGGTCATACATCATTAGTGCAAAACAACAAGGAAGGTCATAACACAACAAGAAGTTTAGAAATAATCTACGACTCATCATGTCATAAGATTCTCATCCTTCAATCTAAATAGAAAAATTTCTTTTCCACATTCCTTATCATGTTCATATTCATAAATTCTACACATATTTCAACAACATCCAATCAAATGACAATTTAGTAGCTTCTCCAAACATGTTACAATAAGTTGCCTAGCCTTTACAGTGAGCATGCTTCCAAATACCCAAAAGTGCAACATTTAGACATTTGATGGAACAAGTATGGAATTATAAGATACAAAGCTCTACCAACTCATTCTTCATAAGAATGCATACTAAATTTACAACTCAAGTCTCTACAAAAGACTCCAATTTATACTAGCAACTCATCAAGTACTACTTATATACAAAGGAAAACAATGCACACTTTTAATCACATACATTCATAGGATAGCATACTTCCATAGGTAGTTATTAAACGATCCAAGTTCAAATCCTAATATTTGGCTACCATCATACAAAACCATATAGGAATACAACAATTTAAGAGAATTCACTTTAACCCCCATAACGTCTAGCATGCTTCAACTATATCATGACATACATCATTCGGCATAACTTGCTATTGCACATAGATTTCATATATTGCCATAATTGGCATGACATCATCAAATAAGAGATATTTCATACATAGCAAGGTAAGATAACCAATCATAATCCCCGTAGAGTTAACATGTGCAATGATCAAGTAAATCTCCATAACTTCACTAAACCAAGTAACCCAACAAGAACTACAACTAGCACCCTACTCCACTCATCTATAACCTTCATGCATGGATAACTCCATATCTTCAGCACACTAGGCTATTTACATGTTTACACGCATAGAGATCATCATATAAGGACATTCACATCAATCATCATACACATACATAGTATTAACCTCCTAAGGTCTCCATCAAGGCAAACTAGTGCAAGACGTAGGTAGAGTCCCATACCCATACCTAAGTCTAGTTAACCCTTCAAGTCGCCTTAGTTAGTATATACATCATCAAATAAGGGCAAGTGTCACCTTCACACATACTCATTCAAACCATAAAACAAGATAAGCATTTTAAACTCACCTTTTCTCCCTCAAGCATAGAGCAATCTCATCCAAGCAATCAAATCTAAAAGACCACCGGACAAGAAAACATAAGAGAGAGATCTTATAGAATTAAGTTCTATGGAACGATATGAGATTGATGAAGAAGGGAAACTCTATCATCCTATAGCCTCTCGTACCATTTTATGTGTTGCGACTCACCACCAATGATACAAGACTCTACTAGACGTGGCAATATGAGACTTCTTAGAACCTAAGACAACTTTATAAACCTGGCTCTGATACCAAGTTTGTCACATACGGAAACCATACCCTAGAAGATAGGGTACAATCTTAGATTGTAACCGGCGTTGTCGACCTCTCGGAGGTCTAAGACAAGCCTCTCATATCATTCATTGCATTGGCATAGTAAATTTAGCGGAAAATTTAAAACTTTTCATAGCACATCATATGCTAGAAACATCACATCATATATATATAAAATATAAGTCATAATACATATTTAGTCTCTAAGTCTCTTTGCCATCTTAGACTCAATAACTTTAGAGTACATTAGGGACACAGCCCATAAGACACATTACATAACTATACAATATTTATTGACTTTACATTAAAGACATAAGTAGGACATCCTTGAACTTTAAGGATTACATTCATTGAGCTTGGAAATCATCTATCAAGCTCTTCACCATTCAAGACATCCTTTAAGCATCCATGACCTACACTTTGTGTAAAAATTAGAGAAGAATAGAATTAGTACAAGAATGCACTAAGTATGACAACCATGCAAAAACATGCATTTAAAAGGGACATTTCCTTTGAAATCATACTTCATGCCATTTTTGAGTAAATCATCATAAAACCTTTATCAATAGCATTTATGTCATCCACATACTTCATAGAAACACAATCAAAGGCCAAACATCATAGAAAAACACTTATAGAATTTAAGTACAATTTGAGGTCACTTTACAGTGAGCTCCATCACCTTTACAGTGAACTCTTCCTTTTAATTCATTAGCCTCCCAAGTAATCCTTTAGGGATACTTGGTGCAATGTATCACCTTAAGACCACAAGGAAACACTATAAATATCATCTACACAAGATAACACATACCATCATAGAAGTATAGTACAACATAAACGTAGTTCAACCAAGACTACAATGTCATACATAAAGGACACATACATAATCATATGCATTAGGGAACCTTCCTAAGACTTCCTAAGGAGTCACTTGTGCAATGTCTAGATGGGTTCATTACTTTCCCCTATTCTAAGTAACTTACCTTAAGTCCTCTTAGTTAGGATCCTATTCAATTACTTCCATTGTCCATTTTAACTTTAGGGAAACTATAGCCTTAACCGAAACTAAGACCATGGGTGCTAAACATGGAATTTGGTGTTGTAGAGCCTTACACCAAAGGAAGGTGTTCCTACCTAGCCAAGGTAGAACATTAACATATATCCTAGCATCCTAAGTGAATTCACTTTGCTAGATCCTATGTGGCAAGCATAGTTTATGGAACTAAGAGATAGGTATTCCCTCTACATACCATTTGGTAATTGGGGCCTCACCTCATGAAAAAACATGAGTGAATCTTCCTCAAGGAAAGTCAACACCTCATGTAGGTCCATAGGTGAGTATTCCTCTAAGGGAAGTCAACACTCTATAAGGGACAAATGGTGAATCTTCCTCCAGGGAAAGTCAACACCTCTCAATGTCAAGTTCACTCGGTGTCGGTGCTAAGATAAGTTCCCTTTATTGAAAAGCCTTTATTACCTTTATTTATAAAAACATAGGCTTAGGATATTCATCATTCTATGCCTATAGCATATTCAAGCACCTATCTAGTTTTGGAGTATTCTTGGGCACCCCTAGCAAGGCCCCTCTCACTAACTAGATCATCCATGTGTGTGAGTGTATACATAGATGTGAGCAAACCTTTCACATAACACATAATGTCACACATGTTCATATATCAATGCATAAGTCTATAGGCATAACTATATGAGCAATACTTTCATATAAACCTACTAAGACACTATACACGTTCATCCTTCATCATATCATATACATCATATTCATAACATGTTCATATAATCATCCTTCATATACATAAGAAACCAAACCTAGGAACTATCCTATCAAGATACACATGTGCAATGCATAGACAAGGTTCCATACCCTTGCCCATACTAGTACACCTATCAAGTCATCCTAGTAAGGGAATACAAATCATACTTTCATAAACATCACCTTAATATGCATAGTAGTAGACACTAGTGAATATGAGAACTACCTTTCATTTAGACACAATGACTTATACTACTTGTATCATGCATGTAAGTGAGAGTGTGTGTACATTGACCAACATGATCACATCATGGCTATCAATAACTTCTTGAGGCAGCCACCCTCTTAGACCACATTACACTTCCAAGCACCTAGCACACAACACATAATAGCATAGGAGACAAGACAATATATACATTATAATCAAGACTCCTAACTTTAGCTATTTACACTTTCATATAAGGGATACATAAGTAAGGGATTATTAACCATTTAACACATCAATGGCAGCACCTATGCATTACCCTAACATGGTTATCCACATGCTCAAACAATAGCCACACAACCTAATTCACAACTAGAATAGGAAAGTAGGCATAAGCTTCCCATAGTATCATCTTAAGCACATGTTCATAAGTTCATCAATTTTGCCTTCAAGGCCAAGGTCAACACATATATAATGACAATAAAGTAAACACCGCCACCATAAGTGGACCATACCACACAATGCCATACAAGGCTTCATCAACATTATTATAGAAGAATAGAGAAGTAGAAGAGTAGAGGAATTAAGTATTCTTACCAACTTCTCACCATTTGATCATCATTGATCAATACACCTTATTCATCAATAAAACACATATATGGCAGTAGCTAAATGTACTTTAAACATTATAAGAAACCATGTACAAGTCGCTACAAGATTATACCATAACATAATACAACATATCAACATACTAGGAAAGTAGAATAACATAGATCATTAGCTAACTTCCCTTACATTGATTTTAGATCATAGTTCATACATATATAAGCCTAAGGCAGTATCTAAACCTACATTTAAAAATATTCAAATCATGATTACATACCTTCAAGATTAAGGTTACAACAAAGGAATTTAGGCTTATCGATTTGCTAGAGTGTAGAAAACTTTACCAATACTATGAACTATCTAAGCGTTTGATCATCATTCATATTTCATAAACAATACACTCATTAGGAAGTAGCTAATTAGATAGGAAATCAAGACTAAAATCATGCTTCATCTAATCACAATTCAAGATCTATCACACACTTAGCTTTTTGACTTCATAGCCTAAAGGAATCTATATCCATTCATGCAAGCCCTTCTTAATTTGATCATTAAGGATTTATACCTACAAAATTCATCCATTATATCACCCTAAAATAGTAGCTACAGCAGTCATACATAATCAAGAGTCTACACAACCGATCTCACAATCGACTTCAAGACAACATGTAGAAACATGGGCTATTCATATTCAAATCTTCATATATTTATCATCATGGACTTATCATCATCAATTCACCATCAATTAATTTAAATAACAATAACCACAAGCAATTCAACGTAAGAGAATCACCAATTAATCAAGAACAAGCCATAATCACAAAGCCCATGCAAGAGCTAAACCAATTTTGGAAGGAACATGAGTTCATCATGCAATTGGAGTGAAATCACATTAAAACCATTGTATTAAATTCAATTCATCATGATTAAATCATTAAAAATATTTTGAGAAGGAACCCATGGCTAGATTGAAAGATTGGAAACTTGATCATAAGATTTCTTTGAAAAACATTGAGAAGAACTCTCCAAGTGGAAGGTTACTTAGAGATGATGGATCACCATACCTTTATCTACATGAAAACCTCTAAAACTTCATGATTAATCCATATAAAATCCATCTCCAAGCAGCTCTTGAGCTTCACCAACAATGGTGGTTTTAGAGAGAACATTTTTGGGAGGGAAAGGCTTTAAACATGTGAGAGGATTTATGAATGAGTTGATCACGTTTTAGAAGACTTATATACACCTAAAATTAAATAAATAAACCTATTATAGTCAGGCTAGGACGTGGGGTGAATTTCCCATTCACCCCTTTAATTAACAGAACGCACGCTGCCAACTTGCAGGCACCCACGACGAAGGCAGTGATGGGGCGTCAAGGCCATGACGGGGCGTCATGGCCTCCGTCGTCTGAGACTTGGCCAAAATCTTGGCTTAAGACCTGCCCAAGGCAAGTCCCCATCGATGAGACCTTCTCGACGGGCCATTAGGGGACCAACGATCCGTCGTTGGGTCCGTCAAGGGACACTGCCCAGGCAGTGTCTTAGGCAGCCTTGGGTCCTTATTTTGGGTCCTCTTGTGGGGTCCTTTAGAAGTCGTACTCGGACTTTTCCAATGCGATTACAAACCTTAACATGTTATAGACCTTCCACATAAATTTCATCCAAAACAAACACCTACAAGACGTCCAAACAGCCTTGACCCCAACATGACACACGATGAACGTCTTAGGGCCTATCTTTCGAACGCCTTGGACGTTCTTGGGCGTTTGACCTCCAAACTCCACGAAACTTCATATAACAACATTAAATATCATTTAAAAACATTTCAAGACTCATTAGACTCAGTTCATACAGATTAGGAATGCATGCATACATGAGGCACATAAGTGACTAATCGTCGAACGCCTTGGACGTCCCTTGACGTTCGACTTCCAAATCACTTCGAACTTTGCACTCTGCCTCTATATCATATAATAAGGAATTTTAGGACCTTATAACATTAATATGAACATGTTAAGCTCTAGACAACTTATCTCCTTTTCGGGGTCTTATAATATCCCCCACTTGGGAATATTTGTCCTCAAATGACACTTAGGAATTTTAATCACAACAAGGACTTCAATGCATATAAGAGCAGTTTATCACATTTAAAATATCATCAAATCATTTTAGCACTCAATGCACACAAGCAAGCAATAACCATTACTCACTCACTCTTTAATGCATCAACGCAAGGGTCCTTTTCATGTTCATAGGAGAACATCCTTCTCCTAATCATAACATGATCATTACATCTTAATTTATTACAAGAAAATCTTGAAAAGCTACTCATAGGCAGATCATAACACATACTCAAAGTTACTTAAGCACTCATACTTCAATGCACATAAGCTTGAGTTAGTTAAATCACAAAGATCTTCAATAGTTAGACCTAGTACCATGAAGGTCATACTCAACCATACCATGCTTAGGGGTGTACATGGAGGAATATCTTGCTCCTCAATACATTAGATGTATCATGAGTTCACACCTTAGCAAAACACAAGGTCAATTTCTTTTAAAAATGAGAAATCCCAACTTTCAAGCCAAGACATGCATAAAATTTTTATTCTTAGTGAAGTCTAAATGGCAAGTCACACCAAGTACATCACAACAAAATAGGAAGTCATTCCACAAATTTCTTTTCTTAACATAATACTCACCCTTATAGTAAGCCTCATATTGAAAAAATAGCACAAATCATAGGCACACACAGAAACACTTAGCTAAACATGCTTTCACCTTTCAAGAATGAGCCTAAAATTTGCATTACAAATCACCAAGTCACTAAATTTTCAAGAGAGTCAACATATTTCATGGTAAAAGAGACTCAACTCCCATTACAAGGATAAACAATTTACCCTACAAGTGACTATTACCAAGTTCCTTGTCTTACCTCATGAAGTCAACTTCACAATTAGCACATTAAAATGCAAGTCAACAAGAGTAAAACATGGATTTTATCAAAACTTTCCTCTCATGCTTATTTGGAAAATTCACCATGTCTCCAAAATGATGTCAATCAATTCATACCAATCATATATAGATCATGCAATTCTCACTTTATGCAAGACTATTTTCATGAACAAGCTTACTAAGAATTCATATTTTCCAATTCAAGTAAGAATAGAAAAACAATGTAGACAATTTCTACAATATCACTACTCAAACACCATCCCCCACTTAGGGTAAACCCAATTAAGAGTAACTTAACCCAACATATAGAGGATCTCAAATACACAACCTTCATATTCATCACTTAAAGTGATTTCTACTTTAGAGGGAATTTCCATTAATTCAATTTAGCAACACTAAGGCATTCTAAACCTTATCATTTTAGGCAAATCATCCTCAACCATCAATTTTTGATCATACTATTCAATTCACATAAGGTCTTCCTACGATGCAATAGACACTAAGGTCATACATCATTAGTGGAAAACAACAAGGAAGGTCATAACACAACAAGAAGTTTAGAAATAATCTACGACTCATCATGTCATAAGATTCTCATCCTTCAATCTAAATAGAAAAATTTCTTTTCCACATTCCTTATCATGTTCATATTCATAAATTCTACACATATTTCAACAACATCCAATCAAATGACAATTTAGTAGCTTCTCCAAACATGTTACAATAAGTTGCCTAGCCTTTACAGTGAGCATGCTTCCAAATACCCAAAAGTGCAACATTTAGACATTTGATGGAACAAGTATGGAATTATAAGATACAAAGCTCTACCAACTCATTCTTCATAAGAATGCATACTAAATTTACAACTCAAGTCTCTACAAAAGACTCCAATTTATACTAGCAACTCATCAAGTACTACTTATATACAAAGGAAAACAATGCACACTTTTAATCACATACATTCATAGGATAGCATACTTCCATAGGTAGTTATTAAACGATCCAAGTTCAAATCCTAATATTTGGCTACCATCATACAAAACCATATAGGAATACAACAATTTAAGAGAATTCACTTTAACCCCCATAACGTCTAGCATGCTTCAACTATATCATGACATACATCATTCGACATAACTTGCTATTGCACATAGATTTCATATATTGCCATAATTGGCATGACATCATCAAATAAGAGATATTTCATACATAGCAAAGTATGATAACCAATCATAATCCCCGTAGAGTTAACATGTGCAATGATCAAGTAAATCTCCATAACTTCACTAAACCAAGTAACCCAACAAGAACTACAACTAGCACCCTACTCCACTCATCTATAACCTTCATGCATGGATAACTCCATATCTTCAGCACACTAGGCTATTTACATGTTTACACGCATAGAGATCATCATATAAGGACATTCACATCTATCATCATACACATACATAGTATTAACCTCCTAAGGTCTCCATCAAGGCAAACTAGTGCAAGACGTAGGTAGAGTCCCATACCCATACCTAAGTATAGTTAACCCTTCAAGTCTCCTTAGTTAGTATATACATCATCAAATAAGGGCAAGTGTCACCTTCACACATACTTATTCAAACCATAAAACAAGATAAGCATTTTAAACTCACCTTTTCTCCCTCAAGCATAGAGCAATCTCATCCAAGCAATCAAATCTAAATGACCACCGGACAAGAAAACATAAGAGAGAGATCTTATAGAATTAAGTTCTATGGAACGATATGAGATTGATGAAGAAGGGAAACTCTATCATCCTATAGCCTCTCGTACCATTTTATGTGTTGCGACTCACCACCAATGATACAAGACTCTACTAGACGTGGCAATATGAGACTTCTTATAACCTAAGACAACTTTATAAACCTGGCTCTGATACCAAGTTTGTCACATACGGAAACCATACCCTAGAAGATAGGGTACAATCTTGGATTGTAACCGGCGTTGTCGACCTCTCGGAGGTCTAAGACAAGCCTCTCATATCATTCATTGCATTGGCATAGTAAATTTAGCGGAAAATTTAAAACTTTTCATAGCACATCATATGCTAGAAACATCACATCATATATATATAAAATATAAGTCATAATACATATTTAGACTCTAAGTCTCTTTGCCATCTTAGACTCAATAACTTTAGAGTACATTAGGGACACAGCCCATAAGACACATTACATAACTATACAATATTTATTGACTTTACATTAAAGACATAAGTAGGACATCCTTGAACTTTAAGGATTACATTCATTGAGCTTGGAAATCATCTATAAAGCTCTTCACCATTCAAGACATCCTTTAAGAATCCATGACCTACACTTTGTGTAAAAAGTAGAGAAGAATAGAATTAGTACAAGAATGCACTAAGTATGACAACCATGCAAAAACATGCATTTAAAAGGGACATTTCCTTTGAAATCATACTTCATGCCATTTTTGAGTAAATCATCATAAAACCTTTATCAATAGTATTTATGTCATCCACATACTTCATAGAAACACAATCAAAGGCCAAACATCATAGAAAAACACTTATAGAATTTAAGTACAATTTGAGGTCACTTTACAGTGAGCTCCATCACCTTTACAGTGAACTCTTCCTTTTAATTCATTAGCCTCCCAAGTAATCCTTTAGGGATACTTGGTGCAATTTATCACCTTAAGACCACAAGGAAACACCATAAATATCATCTACACAAGATAACACATACCATCATAGAAGTATAGTACAACATAAACGTAGTTAAACCAAGACTACAATGTCATACATAAAGGACACATACATAATCATATGCATTAGGGAACCTTCCTAAGACTTCCTAAGGAGTCACTTGTGCACTGTCTAGATGGGTTCATTATTTCCACCTATTCTAAGTAACTTACCTTAAGTCCTCTTAGTTAGGATCCTATTCAATTACTTCCATTGTCCATTTTAACTTTAGGGAAACTATAGCCTTAACCGACACTAAGACCATGGGTGCTAAACATGGAATTTGGTGTTGTAGAGCCTTACACCAAAGGAAGGTGTTCCTACCTAGCCAAGGTAGAACATTAACATATATCCTAGCATCCTAAGTGAATTCACTTTGCTAGATCCTATGTGGCAAGCATAGTTTATGGAACTAAGAGATAGGTATTCCCTCTACATACCATTTGGTAATTGGGGCCTCACCTCATGAGAAAACATGAGTGAATCTTCCTCAAGGAAAGTCAACACCTCATGTAGGTCCATAGGTGAGTATTTCTCTAAGGGAAGTCAACACTCTATAAGGGACAAATGGTGAATCTTCCTCCAAGGAAAGTCAACACCTCTCAATGTCAAGTTCACTCGATGCTAAGCTATGTTCCCTTTATTGAAAAGCCTTTATTACCTTTATTTATAAAAACATAGTTTTAGGATATTCATCATTCATATGCTTATAGCATATTCAAGCACCTATCTAGTTTTGGAGTATTCTTGGGCACCCCTAGCCTGGCCCCTCTCACTAACTAGATCATCCATGTGTGTGAGTGTATACATAGATGTGAGCAAACCTTTCAGATAACACATAATGTCACACATGTTTATATATCAATGCATAAGTCTATAGGCATAACTATATGAGCAATACTTTCATATAAACCTACTAAGACAATATACACGTTCATACTTCATCATATAATATACATCATATTCATAACATGTTCATTTAAGCATCCTTCATATACATAAGAAACCAAACCTAGGAACTATCCTATCAAGATACACATGTGCAATGCATAGACAAGGTTCCATACCCTTGCCCATACTAGTACACCTATCAAGTCATCCTAGTAAGGGAATACAAATCATATATCATAAACATCACCTTAATATGCATAGTAGTATACACTAGTGAATATGAGAACTACCTTTCATTTAGACACAATGACTTATACTACTTGTATCATGCATGTAAGTGAGAGTGTGTGTATATTGACCAACATGATCATATCATGGCTATCAATAACTTCTTGAGGCAACCACCCTCTTAGACCACATTACACTTCCAAGCACCTAGCACACAACACATAATAGCATAGGAGACAAGATAATATATACATTATAATCAAGACTCCTAACTTTAGCTATTTACACTTTCATATAAGGGATACATAAGTAAGGGATTATTAACCATTTAACACATCAATGGCAGCACCTATACTTTACCCTAACATGGTTATCCACATGCTCAAACAGTAGGCACACAACCTAATTCACAACTAGAAAAGAAAGTAGGCATAAGCTTCCCATAGTATCATCTTAAGCACATGTTCATAAGTTCATCAATTTTGCCTTCAAGGACATGGTCAACACATATATAATGACAATAAAGTAAACACCGCCACCATAAGTGGACCATACCACACAATGCCATACAAGGCTTCATCAACATTATTATAGAAGAATAGAGAAGTAGAAGAGTACAGGAATTAAGTATTCTTACCAACTTCTCACCCATTGATCATCATTGATCAATACACCTTATTCATCAATAAAACACATATATGGCAGTAGCTAAATGTACTTTAAACATATAAGAAACCATGTACAAGTCGCTACAAGATTATACCATAACATAATACAACATATCAACATACTAGGAAAGTAGAATAACATAGATCATTAGCTAACTTCCCTTACATTGATTTTAGATCATAGTTCATACATATATAAGCCTAAGGCAGTAGCTAAACCTACATTTAAAAATATTCAAATCATGATTACATACCTTCAAGATTAAGGTTACAACAAAGGCATTTAGGCTTATCGATTTGCTAGAGTGTAGAAAACTTTTCCAATACTATGAACTATCTAAGCGTTTGATCATCATTCATATTTCATCAACAATACACTCATTAGGCAGTAGCTAATTAGATAGGAAATCAAGACTAAAATCATGCTTCATCTAATCACAATTCAAGAGCTATCACACACTTAGCTTTTTGACTTCATAGCCTAAAGGAATCTATCTCCATTCATGCAAGCCCTTCTTAATTTGATCATTAAGGATTTATACCTACAAAATTCATCCATTATATCACCCTAAAACAGTATCTACAACAGTTCATACATAATCAAGAGTCTACACAACCGATCTCACAATCGACTTCAAGACAACATGTAGAAATATAGGCTATTCATATTCAAATCTTCATATATTTATCATCATGGACTGATCATCATCAATTCACCATCAATTAATGTAAATAACAATAACCACAAGCAATTCAATGTAAGAGAATCACCAATTAATCAAGAACAAGCCATAATCACAAACCCCATGCTAGAGCTAAACTAATTTTGGAAGGAACATGGGTTCATCATGCAATTGGAGTGAAATCACATTATAACCATTGTATTAAATTCAATTCATCATAATTAAATCATTAAAAATATTTTGAGAAGGAACCCATGGCTAGATTGAAAGATTGGAAACTTGATCATAAGATTTCTTTGAAAAACATTGAGAAGAACTCTCCAAGTGGAAGGTTACTTAGAGATTATGGATCACCATACCTTTATCTACATGAAAACCTCTAAAACTTCATGATTAATCCATATAAAATCCATCTCCAAGTAGCTCTTGAGCTTCACCAACAATGGTGGTTTTAGAGAGAACATTTTTGGGAGGGAAAGGCTTTAAACATGTTAGAGGATTTATGAATGAGTTGATCACGTTTTAGAAGACTTATATACACCTAAAATTAAATAAATAAACCTATTATATTCAGGTTAGGACTTGGGGTGAATTTCCCATTCACCCCTTTAATTAACAGAACGCACGCTGCCAACTTGCAGGCACCCACGACGAAGGCAGTGACGGGGCGTCAAGGCCATGACGGGGCGTCATGGCCTCCGTCGTCTGAGACTTGGCCAAAATCATGGCTTAAGACCTGCCCAAGGCAAGTCCCCATCGACGAGACCTGCTCGATGGGCCATTGGGGGACCAACGATCCGTCGTTGGGTCCGTCAAGGGACACTGCCCAGGCAGTGTCTTAGGCAGCCTTGGGTCCTTATTTTGGGTCCTTTTGTGGGGTCCTTCAGAAGTCGTACTCAGACGTTTCCAACGCAATTACAAACCTTAACATGTTATAGACCTTCCACATAAATTTCATCCAAAACAAACACCTACAAGACGTCCAAACAGCCTTGACCCCAACATGACACACGATGAACGTCTTAGGGGCTATCTTTCGAACGCCTTGGACGTTCTTGGGCGTTTGACCTCCAAACTCCATGAAACTTCATATAACAACATTAAACATCATTTAAAAACATTTCAAGACTCATTAGACTCAGTTCATACAGATTAGGAATGCATGCATACATGAGGCACATAAGTGACTAATCGTCGAACGCCTTGGACGTCCCTTGACGTTCGACTTCCAAATCACTTCGAACTTTGCACTCTGCCTCTATATCATATAATAAGGAATTTTAGGACCTTATAACATTAATATGAACATGTTAAGCTCTATACACCTTATCTCATTTTCGGGGTCTTACAATATCCCCCACTTGGGAACATTTGTCCTCAAATGACACTTAGGAATTTTAATCACAACAAGGACTTCAATGCATATAAGAGAAGTTTATCACATTTAAAATATCATCAAATCATTTTAGCACTCAATGCACACAAGCAAGCAATAACTATTACTCACTCACTCTTTAATGCATCAACGCAAGGGTCCTTTTCATGTTCATAGGAGAACATCCTTCTCCTAATCATAACATGATCATTACATCTTAATTTATTACAAAAAAATCTTGAAAAGCTACTCATAGGCAGATCATAACACATACTCAAAGTTACTTAAGCACTCATACTTCAATGCACATAAACTTGAGTTAGTTAAATCACAAAGATCTTCAATAGTTAGACCTAGTACCATGAAGGTCATACTCAACCATACCATGCTTAGGGGTGTACATGGAGGAATATCTTGCTCCTCAATACATTAGATGTATCATGAGTTCACACCTTAGAAAAACACAAGGTCAATTTCTTTTAAAAATGAGAAATCCCAACTTTCAAGCCAAGACATGCATAAAATTTTTATTCTTAGTGAAGTCTAAATGGCAAGTCACACCAAGTACATCACAACAAAATAGGAAGTCATTCCACAAATTTCATTTCTTAACATAATACTCACCCTTATAGTAAGCCTCATCTTGAAAAAATAGCACAAATCATTGGCACACACAGAAACACTTAGCTAAACATGCTTTCACCTTTCAAGAATGAGCCTAAAATTTTGCATTACAAATCACCAAGTCACTAAATTTTCAAGAGAGTCAACATATTTCATGGTAAAAGAGACTCAACTCCCATTACAAGGATAAACAATTTACCCTACAAGTGACTATTACCAAGTTCCTTGTCTTACCTCATGAAGTTAACTTCACAATTAGCCCATTAAAATGCAAGTCAGCAAGAGTAAAACATGGATTTTATCAAAACTTTCCTCTCATGCTTATTTGGAAAATTCACCATGTCTCCAAAATGATGTCAATCAATTCATACCAATCATATATAGATCATGCAATTCTCACTTTATGCAAGACTATTTTCATGAACAAGCTTACTAAGAATTCATATTTTCCAATTCAAGTAAGAATAGAAAAACAATGTAGACAATTTCTACAATATCACTACTCAAACACCATCCCCCACTTAGGGTAAACCCAATTAAGAGTAACTTAACCCAACATATAGAGGATCTCAAATACACAACCTTCATATTCATCACTTAAAGTGATTTCTACTTTAGAGGGAATTTCCATTAATTCAATTTAGCAACACTATGGCATTCTAAACCTTATCATTTTAGGCAAATCATCCTCAACCATCAATTTTTGATCATACTATTCAATTCACATAAGGTCTTCCTACGATGCAATAGACACTAAGGTCATACATCATTAGTGGAAAACAGCAAGGAAGGTCATAAACAACAAGAATATTAGAAATAATCTACGACTCATCATGTCATAAGATTCTCATCCTTCAATCTAAATAGAAAAATTTCTTTTCCACATTCCTTATCATGTTCATATTCATAAATTCTACACATATTTCAACAACATCCAATCAAATGAGAATTTAGTAGCTTCTCCAAACATGTTACAATAGGTTGCCTAGCCTTTACAGTGAGCATGCTTCCAAATACCCAAAAGTGCAACATTTAGACATTTGATGGAACAAGTATGGAACTATAAGATACAAACCTCTACCAACTCATTCTTCATAAGAATGCATACTAAATTTACAACTCAAGTCTCTACAGAAGACTCCAATTTATACTAGCAACTCATCAAGTACTACTTATATACAAAGGAAAACAATGCACACTTTTAATCACATACATTCATAGGATAGCATACTTCCATAGGTAGTTATTAAACGATCCAAGTTCAAATCCTAATATTTGGCTACCATCATACAAAACCATATAGGAATACAACAATTTAAGAGAATTCACTTTAACCCCCATAACTTCTAGAATGCTTCAACTATATCATGACATACATCATTCGACATAACTTGCTATTGCACATAGATTTCATATATTGCCATAATTGGCATCACATCATCAAATAAGAGATATTTCATACATAGCAAGGTAAGATAACCAATCATAATCCCCGTAGAGTTAACATGTGCAATGATCAAGTAAAGCTCCATAACTTCACTAAACCAAGTAACCCAACAAGAACTACAACTAGCACCCTACTCCACTCATCTATAACCTTCATGCATGGATAACTCCATATCTTCAGCACACTAGGCTATTTACATGTTTACACGCATAGAGATCATCATATAAGGACATTCACATCTATCATCATACACATACATAGTATTAACCTCCTAAGGTCTCCATCAAGGCAAACTAGTGCAAGACGTAGGTAGAGTCCCATACCCGTACCTAAGTCTAGTTAACCCTTCAAGTCGCCTTAGTTAGTATATACATCATCAAATAAGGGCAAGTGTCACCTTCACACATACTCATTCAAACCATAAAACAAGATAAGCATTTTAAACTCACCTTTTCTCCCTCAAGCATAGAGCAATCTCATCCAAGCAATCAAATCTAAAAGACCACCGGACAAGAAAACATAAGAGAGAGATCTTACAGAATTAAGTTCTATGGAACGATATGAGATTGATGAAGAAGGGAAACTCTATCATCCTATAGCCTCTCGTACCATTTTATGTGTTGCGACTCACCACCAATGATACAAGACTCTACTAGACGTGGCAATATGAGACTTCTTAGAACCTAAGACAACTTTATAAACCTGGCTTTGATACCAAGTTTGTCACATACCGAAATTATACCCTAGAAGATAGGGTACAATCTTGGATTGTAACCGGCGTCGTCGACCTCTCGGAGGTCTAAGACAAGCCTCTCATATCATTCATTGCATTGGCATAGTAAATTTAGCGGAAAATTTAAAATTTTTCATAGCACATCATATGCTAGAAACATCACATCATATATGAATAAAATATAAGTCATAATACATATTTAGACTCTAAGTCTCTTTGCCATCTTAGACTCAATAACTTTAGAGTACATTAGGGACACGGCCCATAAGACAAATTACATAACTATACAATATTTATTGACTTTACATTAAAGACATAAGTAGGACATCCTTGAACTTTAAGGATTACATTCATTGAGCTTGGAAATCATCTATCAAGCTCTTCACCATTCAAGACATCCTTTAAGCATCCATGACCTACACTTTGTGTAAAAAGTAGAGAAGAATAGAATTAGTACAAGAATGCACTAAGTATGACAACCATGCAAAAACATGCATTTAAAAGGGACATTTCCTTTGAAATCATACTTCATGCCATTTTTGAGTAAATCATCATAAAACCTTTATCAATAGTATTTATGTCATACACATACTTCATAGAAACACAATCAAAGGCCAAACATCATAGAAAAACACTTATAGAATTTAAGTACAATCTGAGGTCACTTTACAGTGAGCTCCATCACCTTTACAGTAAACTCTTCCTTTTAATTCATTAGCCTCCCAAGTAATCCTTTAGGGATACTTGGTGCAATGTATCACCTTAAGACCACAAGGAAACACCATAAATATCATCTACACAAGATAACACATACCATCATAGAAGTATAGTACAACATAAACGTAGTTAAACCAAGACTACAATGTCATACATAAAGGACACATACATAATCATTTGCATTAGGGAACCTTCCTAAGACTTCCTAAGGAGTCACTTGTGCAATGTCTAGATGGGTTCATTACTTCCACCTATTCTAAGTAACTTACCTTAAGTCCTCTTAGTTAGGATCCTATTCAATTACTTCCATTGTCCATTTTAACTTTAGGGAAACTATAACCTTAACCGACACTAAGACCATGGGTGCTAAACATGGAATTTGGTGTTGTAGAGCCTTACACCAAAGGAAGGTGTTCCTACCTAGCCAAGGTAGAACATTAACATATATCCTAGCATCCTAAGTGAATTCACTTTGCTAGATCCTATGTGGTAAGCATAGTTTATGGAACTAAGAGATAGGTATTCCCTCTACATACCATTTGGTAATTGGGGCCTCACCTCATGAGAAAACATGAGTGAATCTTCCTCAAGGAAAGTCAACACCTCATGTAGGTCCATAGGTGAGTATTTCTCTAAGGGAAGTCAACACTCAATAAGGGACAAATGGTGAATCTTCCTCCAAGGAAAGTCAACACCTCTCAATGTCAAGTTCACTCGATGCTAAGCTATGTTCCCTTTATTGAAAAGCCTTTATTACCTTTATTTATAAAAACATAGTTTTAGGATATTCATCATTCATATGCTTATAGCATATTCAAGCACCTATCTAGTTTTGGAGTATTCTTGGGCACCCCTAGCCAGGCCCCTCTCACTAACTAGATCATCCATGTGTGTGAGTGTATACATAGATGTGAGCAAACCTTTCACATAACACATAATGTCACACATGTTCATATATCAATGCATAAGTCTATAGGCATAACTATATGAGCAATACTTTCATATAAACCTACTAAGACAATATACACGTTCATACTTCATCATATAATATACATCATATTCATAACATGTTCATTTAAGCATCCTTCATATACATAAGAAACCAAACCTAGGAACTATCCTATCAAGATACACATGTGCAATGCATAGACAAGGTTCCATACCCTTGCCCATACTAGTACACCTATCAAGTCATCCTAGTAAGGGAACACAAATCATACTTTCATAAACATAACCTTAATATGCATAGTAGTAGACACTAGTGAATATGAGAACTACCTTTCATTTAGACACAATGACTTATACTACTTGTATCATGCATGTAAGTGAGAGTGTGTGTACATTGACCAACATGATCACACCATGGCTATCAATAACTTCTTGAGGCAGCCACCCTCTTAGACCACATTACACTTCCAAGCACCTAGCACACAACACATAATAGCATAGGAGACCAGACAATATATACATTATAATCAAGACTCCTAACTTTAGCTATTTACACTTTCATATAAGGGATACATAAGTAAGGGATTATTAACCATTTAACACATAAATGGCAGAACCTATACTTTACCCTAACATGGTTATCCACATGCTCAAACAATAGCCACACAACCTAATTCACAACTAGAATAGGAAAGTAGGCATAAGCTTCCCATAGTATCATCTTAAGCACATGTTCATAAGTTCATCAATTTTGCCTTCAATGCCATGGTCAACACATATATAATGACAATAAAGTAAACACCGCCACCATAAGTGGACCATACCACACAATGCCATACAAGGCTTCATCAACATTATTATAGAAGAATAGAGAAGTAGAAGAGTAGAGGAATTAAGTATTCTTACCAACTTCTCACCATTTGATCATCATTGATCAATACACCTTATTCATCAATAAAACAAATATATGGCAGTAGCTAAATGTACTTTAAACATATAAGAAACCATGTACAAGTCGCTACAAGATTATACCATAACATAATACAACATATCAACATACTAGGAAAGTAGAATAATATAGATCATTAGCTAACTTCCCTTACATTGATTTTAGATCATAGTTCATACATATATAAGCCTAAGGCAGTAGCTAAACCTACATTTAAAAATATTCAAATCATGATTACATACCTTCAAGATTAAGGTTACAACAAAGGCATTTAGGCTTATCGATTTGCTAGAGTGTAGAAAACTTTACCAATACTGTGAACTATCTAAGCGTTTGATCATCATTCATATTTCATCAACAATACACTCATAGGCAGTAGCTAATTAGATAGGAAATCAAGACTAAAATCATGCTTCATCTAATCACAATTCAACATCTATCACACACTTAGCTTTTTGACTTCATAGCCTAAAGGACTCTATATCCATTCATGCAAGCCCTTCTTAATTTGATCATTAAGGATTTATACCTACAAAATTCATCCATTATATCACCCTAAAACAGTAGCTACAGCAGTTCATACATAATCAAGAGTCTACACAACCGATCTCACAATCGACTTCAAGACAACATGTAGAAACATAGGCTATTCATATTCAAATCTTCATATATTTATCATAATGGACTGATAATCATCAATTAATGTAAATAACAATAACCACAAGCAATTCAACGTAAGAGAATCACCAATTAATCAAGAACAAGCCATAATCACAAAGCCCATGCAAGAGCTAAACCAATTTTGGAAGGAACAAGGGTTCATCATGCAATTGGAGTGAAATCACATTAAAACCATTGTATTAACTTCAATTTGTCATGATTAAATCATTAAAAATATTTTGAGATGGAACCCATGGCTAGATTGAAAGATTGGAAACTTGATCATAAGATTTCTTTGAAAAACATTGAGAAGAACTCTCCAAGTGGAAGGTTACTTAGAGATGAAGGATCACCATACCTTTATCTACATGAAAACCTCTAAAACTTCATGATTCATCCATATAAAATCCATCTCCAAGCAGCTCTTGAGCTTCACCAACAATGGTGGTTTTAGAGAGAACATTTTTGGGAGGGAAAGGCTTTAAACATGTGAGAGGATTTATGAATGAGTTGATCACGTTTTAGAAGACTTATATACACATAAAATTAACTAAATAAACCTATTATAGTCAGGTTAGGACGTGGGGTGAATTTCCCATTCACCCCTTTAATTAACAGAACGCACGCTGCCAACTTGCAGGCACCCACGACGAAGGCAGTGATGGGGCGTCAAGGCCATGACAGGGCGTCATGGCCTCCGTCGTCTGAGACTTGGCCAAAATCTTGGCTTAAGACCTAACCAAGGCAAGTCCCCATCGACAAGACCTGCTCGACGGGCCATTGGGGGACCAACGATCCGTCGTTGGGTCCGTCAAGGGACATTGCCCAGGCAGTGTCTTAGGCAGCCTTGGGTCCTTATTTTGGGTCCTCTTGTGGGGTCCTTTAGAAGTCATACTCGGACGTTTCCAATGCGATTACAAAACCTTAACATGTTATAGACCTTCCACATAAATTTCATCCAAAACAAACACCTACAAGACGTCCAAACAGCCTTGACCCCAACATGACACACGATGAACGTCTTAGGGGCTATCTTTCGAATGCCTTGGACGTTCTTGGGCGTTTGACCTCCAAACTCCACGAAACTTCATATAACAACATTAAAAATCATTTAAAACTATTTCAAGACTCATTAGACTCAGTTCATACAGATTAGGAATGCATGCATACATAAGGCACATAAGTGACTAATCGTCGAACGCCTTGGACGTCCCTTGACGTTCGACTTCCAAATCACTTCGAACTTTGCACTCTGCCTCTATATCATATAATAAGGAATTTTAGGACCTTATAACATTAATATGAACATGTTAAGCTCTAGACACCTTATCTCATTTTCGGGGTCTTACAATATCCCATCCTTGAGATGGCATCATCCCTGAACTCATCAACGATTCAACAGAACGATCTGTCGATCAATCGACGGACCGTCGATCCTTTCCGTAGTACCATACTTGGTCAGATTTCCCTGAGTTTCTCCAGTTGCCTGAACTTCAATCGACGATCACCTTCTACGGTATGGCCTTTGTGGTTTGCCTCTGCACTATTTTTCAGCTGCCTTCTGCGTTTTGGTTCTGGATATCTTTCCTGCAGAACAAAGATAAAAACATGTTAAAACTACTACAAAAAGGCTCTAGACACACACAACTCTTAAGGAAAAAGCATTGAAAGTACCGCAAAACCACGATACGTTAGTAGGCTGTCCTAAATTGATGAATTCATATTGTATTGCCTTGGATCATTGTATATTGTTATTATTGAATTGAATTGGTTATCATGGCTATTGGTAAGAGCCTTTTTGTATTTGATTGGGAGGTGGTTCGTGGGTCATGCCTGTAAACAGTTTGTAGGGGCTCGGTCAAAGTGGGGTTAGTTTAGTAATTCTTTTTATATCTAGTTTTGTTGGGGGGAGGTTATTTTGGGTTAATTATGGTATTTTAAGGGTATTAAAACTATTAAACTCAATTTTAGACTTCATTATCTTCAAAATCCAAATTCCCTTCTCTCTTAAATATTTCTCTCTCTAATAAGATCACCATTGAAGAAACAAGTAATGTCAAGCTATGGGTCTAAGCACCAAATTTTCTTCTCCAATATATTTAGGAAAACAACATAGAGGTATGGTACTTTTTATTCTTGGGTATCTATCACCCAAGAAGCCCTCTCAAAACTCATTTTTTAAAGATGAACTTTCCCCAAAATTCTAAGCTTTCACACAACCAATGAATTCTTGCATAAAATGATTTCAAATGTTCAATTGAACTTATATTATGAAGAATTTTTTGTTTTGAGGTGAATTACTGAAAAAATTACCATGAAACCATTAATTCCCCTAAAACCTATTTTCATGAATGTTGCCTTGAATGAGTGGAAATTGGATGATAACTCTAATTGAATTTATGATGTTTTAGTTATTGAATTAAGTTAATATCCATGCTTATTACGTAAATTTTAGTGTGTGTTGATGAATTTGAATTATACCTTTGAAGGGAAAGTAATGATGAAATTACATGTTGAATTAGAATCGTGCTTGAATTATTGATCCACTTGAAAGCTGGAGGTGTGTATTACTATGTATATTTTTGTATTGAATTGATGGTACCTTCCTTGTACCCCTATATGTGGAGAATTGATGTATGATTTATGAAGAGAATTTTATACATGCGAGTTCAATGAAAGCATAATGATCATGTTTGGAATGTAATTGTGTTATGATTGAAGGTTTATTCTTAATTAACACTCATGAATGTAGATGGTAGAATGTAAATGGTTTCTTACATGTATTGTACACTTTGAATTGATAGGATTAGTCATCATATTCTTGTATTATTAATGTACCTTTACGTTATGAATATGAGTCGATATACCAATAATATTTCTTTCTAAAATGACCTGATGTAATGACGACTTTTGAATCAATAGGTCAAAGGAATTCCTTTCATAATGAGTCAATGAATAATTTAATATTATTTGATAGGCTTAAGTCATTCCTTTCATATGTATAATTATGTCAAGATAATCCATGAATCGATAGGTTAATGGCGTTCTTTTCATGAAGATTCATGAGATATCCTAATAATGAACCGTGAATTGCTAGGCTTATTGCATACCTTTCATGTGTAATGATGTGCATTGAGTATAAAGGCTTATGGAATTCCTATCAAGTACCATGATGTATTGTAAATGAAATACTCTATAGGAATGTAGGCTAAGCATCCAGTGGATAGCGTAAGATGGAAACTCTCCCAATGTTAGGTTAGGGCTCCATTGAACATATTTCTATCCCATAACTATGTGCCCGCTTACGTCTATCTAGTGGATCCACCTAAGCTAAAATTTAAATGTCTTACCTTAGGCAAGTAGACCACCTCTTTACGGTGTGGGGATTCATGACGCTAGATTCCATGATCTAGCTCCCATGGTCTATATTGGTTAAATGCTTATTCCCATCATGTGAGATCTGCATTATGATTTCTTGAGAATTTCTATGAAGTGTGGATGGTAGTATGGGATGTCATTCATGTATTATATGAGTAGGTTTTGAGAGGGCTATAGTGAGTTTTCTAAGGTCTTAACGACCTATGAATGAATGTGCTCTTAATGAACAAAAGTGCTCCTAATGAAGTTAATGAAGAATGTTGACTTAAATGTTGTGCTTTACTTGGAATTGTATTTATGCCTTACTTTCCTTGTCATGACTTTTAAAATCTTTATGTCTCTTATGTATGAGTATTATTTTGAAGATGTAAAGGAGAAATGGTAAGTTCACCTTTGGTGGCCTAAATGTGATATTTAGGTGGATGGTGGTTCGGGACGCCATTCATACATTACACAACGCATAATTTCGAGGCTAGTTGAGGTGAATGCTTTAATGTGATGAGGTAACTTATATGTTAAGTATGTTCAAATGTGAAGAAATGACTTGTATTTTGGTCATACTTGTATAATGTCTCTTATTCTTATGTTCATGATATTTCCTCAAAGTTGGCATATGCATGATTTTTAAATAAAATGTTCATTTCGAAGCATGGTTTTTCATGGCTATCATACTGAAAACTTTATGTGCTAACCCATATCTCTACTTGTTTCTACAAAGTGTATATTCCGGAAAGTGAGTTAAGTCTTCCTGTTTCAAGCTTGGATTGAGATGGTTCCAAGATAGCGGTATGTCCTCATGGATTCGAGGATAAAGTATTTTCATGTTTCATGTATTTTATTGTAATAAACCATGTCTAGACTTGTGTTAAGACTTTTGATTATAAAGGGTCGTGACCCTATATTTTTAGTTTCAAAGACTTGTTTAGATGGGTATGCGAGATGGTAGACTTTCGCCGTGTTTTCAAATGAAGTTTCTTTTGATTATAAGGGTTTAAAGGAAGGGTTTAATTCTGTACCATTTTCCTTATATCAAATATTCTGAATTCTATGAGGCTTTTTGAAGTTTTGTACATTGTGTCACTTCCGGGATGTAGACTCCGGTCGTGACAAACATGGAATCATTGCATAAGGTTTCGGGAATGGTTTTTAGGATTGACGACTCACGAGCCATGTCGAGTAGGGTCTTGTTCATCGGTGTGAATCGCAACACATCTAAAAGTGAGAGGATATAAGACGTTAGGAAATTTCACTTTAATCATTACTCATGAGTCATTCCATAGAGTTAGATATGTAAGTGTCTTTTTCCTAACCCATCTCTTGTGTCTATAGGGGATGACTACAAGAAGGGCAGTTTCAAGAATAATGGAAGAGGAGATTGTGAATGAGGGAGTTTCTCCCCAAGATCCCCAAGTTTCTCAAGATGAGAAATCTCCCAAGGCAATCAAGTTCCGTTAATCCTCCGGCTAGGAACAATGAAGAAGTTAGGTTGGTTGTTTTGATGATGTCTCAAGCCGTAACTACTCAAGCCCACACTATGACGGCTCAAAAAAATAGGGGTGTTGAGGGTCATATGAACCCTATTATGAATACTATGACTTGTAGGTTGACAGATTTTGTGAGGATGAGTCCTCCGGTGTTTCTAGGATCTAAGGTGGTAGAGGATCCCCAAGAGTTCTTGGATGAGGTGTATAAGGTAGTCAATACTATGTGGGTGACTTCTATATAAAAGGCGGAGTTAGCCGCATACCAATTGAAGGATGTTGCCTAAGTTTGAGTTTTTCAATGGAAGAACAATAGGCCGATTAAAGCAGGTCCTATACATTGGTAAGAGTTTAAGAAGGCTTTCCTTGGTAGGTTTTTCCCCGTGAGAAGACGGGGGTTTGGATGGAAGAGTTTATCAATCTTAGGAAAGGTAGAATGAGTGTGCAAGAGTACTCCTTCAAATTTACCCTTTTGTCTAAGTATGCTCCATCTTTGGTGTATAAACCGAGAGATGAGATGAGTATATTTTTTATGGGTGTGTACAACCTAGTTGAGATGAATATCTATACAGTGATGCTCCATGATGACATAAATATCTCTAGGGTTCCGGTCTATGCTCGATCTATTAATGAGTCCAACCTTAAGAGAAAGAATAGGGAGTTAGAGATGTCTAGTTCCGATGAGAAAGGTCAACCAGGTTTAAAAAGTGGGCTTCAAATCAAGATTCTACAAGAACTCCAAGGGTGAACCAAGAGAAAGGTAATGGGTCACCATTTCATCAATCTATTTGCTCTACTTGTGGAAAGAAGCATTATAAGAAGCTCCTAGCCGGTACTAATGAGTACTATGTTGTGGAAAAAGTGATTATCAAGTGAGAAATTATTCTACACTTATGGCCAAAGGAAGGGAGGCCAAGAAAGCTTCTCTTGATGGCCCAGATCCTAATGCTCCAAAGAGAAACTGTTTCTTTGTGCTTCAAGCATACAAGGACAAATGAGCTCTTTTAGATGAAGGCATCGGTATGTGATAGTTCTTTATAGTTGTGAAAGTCTTGTTAAGGTCCCTATGTTTTTTTTCATGTTATCCTTAATTGGGCTTACTCCTATGTGGGGTATAGTATGTACAATATTAAGGTTTTTGAGAGTTTAGACATCCTTATCTCATTCCTTCTTTTCTTATTAAAGCTTGAGACTATGAATTCCTTGTAGCTTGTTTCATGTTTTGGAGTCATGTGTGATTATGTGTTTCCATGTTATCCTTATTATATGCACATTCTTGATGAATTCATGTTTAAATGAAAAATTGAGTTTCATGATATATGTTCCTCATGTTGATGTGCATTTAGTATGAGTTCTTTATGTGCTTCATGAGAATAAATGTTGAACATGCTTAAATGTGCTTTTGAGAATAATTGCATATTTTACCTAATGAGGTTCTGATGCACATGATTTGAGTTGGAGAAGGTAATTCCTCCAATGAAATCAGAAATGATGAAGTTATGATGCATAAATAGTTTGTAGATGTAGTTCCTACATTCTTGTGGTGCATTGAGTATGTTTGAGATGTAGTTGATGTTCATCCAAGTTTTGTGCATTGTTTATGATGTTTGATACATGAAGGGTTCTATTCTTGAGGTGTTATTTCCCTTATGTGTTTAAGTGTCATTCGAGGATGTATGTTTCCAAGTGGGGGATAATGTAACGATCCATAAAATAAATAGGTAAAACGAAAGCCTAACGAGTTTAGTTTTGAGTTTTACTTGAGGTTTTGTGTTGTTGTTTGATATCTCAATCTTAGTTTGGGGGGTTTAGGGGTTATACATCAAGGTACGACCCACCACGGAACATCTAAGGGGTCCTTGAGGAAGACCCTAAAGCCTAACCCTAAAGGCCCCAAAGAACCAAAATAATGTGTGGGAAGTGTGACTCACGGATAGGGACCAACGCCCTGTAGGTCCATCCACGCCCCGTGGATGTCCTTCGTGGTTGAGGCCCTAAATGGAAACCCCCAGAACCAAACCACAAATTTCCAGCATTCCCGTGGTCTCACCCATGGTCTGTGGGTAGTGGTTCGTGGGTAATGCTTGCAACCTATCAAGGGGCTCGGCCATAGTGGGGTTAGTTTGGTAAATTCATTTTAGGTCAAGTTTTGTTGGGGATGGTTATTTTGGGTTAATTATAGTATTTTAAGAGTATTAAAACTATTAAACTCAATTTTAGACTTCATTATCTTAAAAACCCAAATTCTCTTCTCTCTCAAATAATTCTCTCTCTAAGAAGATCACCATTGAAGAAGCAAGTCAAGGTCAAGATAGGGGTTCAAGCACCAACTTTTCTTCTCCAATTTCTTGAGTAAAACAACATAGAGGTATGGTAGTCTTGATTCCTATGTAGCTATCACCCAAGAATCCCTCTCAAAGCTCTCTTTTAAAAGACGAACTTTCCCAAAAATTATAGGGTTTCACTCAAGCCTTGGGTTCTTGCATAAAATGATTTCAAATGTTCAATTGAACTTATATGATGATTCATTTGTTTTTTAAGGTGAATTATTGAAGAAATTCTCCATGAACCCATGAATTCCCCCAAAACCAATTTTCATGAATGTTGTATTGAATGAATACTCTAATTGAATTTAAGTTAATATTAATGTTTATTATTTCAATTGTAGTGTGCGTTGATGAATTGGAAGTAAGACCCTCGAAGGAAAGTTATGATCAAATTACATGTTGAAGTAGAATTGTGCTTGAGTTATTGATCCACTTGAAAGGTGGAGTTGTTTTATTACTCTGTATATTGTTGTATTGATTGATGGATACCTTCATTGCACCCTTACATGTGGAGAATTGATTTATGATTATGATGAAAAGTTTATGAATGTGAGTTCAATGAAAGTATAATGATCATGTTTGGAATATAATTGTGTTAAGATTGAAGGTTTATTATTAATTAACACTCATGAATGGGGATGATGGAATGTGAAGCATTTCTTACATGTATTGTACACTTTGATTTGGTAGTATTAGGCATCCTATTCTTGTATTGCTAAGGTACCTTTACTTGATAAATATGAATCGATAGACCAATGTTATTCCTTTCATAAATGACCTAATGTAATAATGACTCTTGAATCGAGCCAAAGGCATTCCTTTCTTAATGATTCAATGACTAATGTACACTAATTCAACATGATTAAGGCATTACATTAATGTGTATAATGATGTGAAGATGATCCATGAATCGATAGACTTATGGCGTTCCTTTCATTTGGATTCATGAGCTATCCTAATAATGAACAATGAATAAATAGGCTTATGGCATTCCTTTCATGTGTAATGATGTACACTTAGTCAATAGGGTTATGTCATTTATATTAAGTACAATGATGTAATCTGGATGAAATACTTTATGGAAATGCAAGCTAAGCACCGAGTGGATACGGTAAGATGGAAACTCTCATAATGGTAGGTTAGGGTTCTAATGAACATCTCCATGTCCCATCACTATGTGCCCGCATTTTTATAGCTAATTGATCCACCCAAGCTAAAATTTACCAGTCTTACTTTAGTCAAGTAGACCACCTCTTTACGGTGTAGGGCTTCATGACACCGGATTCCATGATCTATCTCTCATTTTATATATTGGTTAAATTCTTATTCTCATCATGTGAGATGTGCATTATGGTTTCTTGAGAATTTCTATGAAGTGTTGGTGGTAGAATGAGATGCCATCCATGCATTGCATGAGTAGGCTTTGAGAAGGCTATAGTGAGTTCTCTAAGGTCTTAACGGCCTATGAATGAATGTGCTATTAATGAATGAAAGTGCTCCTAATGAAGTTAATGAAGAATGTTGACTTAAATTCTTAATGAGTTGATGCATGCTTTACTTGGATTGTATTTATGCCTTACTTTCCCTGTCATGGCTTATGAAATGATTATGTCTCTTATGTAGTATAATTTAAATATTAAAGGAGAAATAGTAGGTTCACCTTGGTGGCCTTAATGTGATACGTAGTGGGATGGTTGTATGTGACACCATTCATACATTGCACAAAGTATAGCTTCGGGGTTACTTGAGGTGAAGGCTTTATGGTGATGAAGTGACTTATATGTTGAATATTTTCAAATATGAAGAAATGACTTGTATTTGGTTATGCTTGTATATATACCTCTTATGCTTATGTTCATGATATTTGCTCAAAGTTGGCATATGCTTGATTTTCAAAAAACAATGTTTGTTTTAATGCATGGTTTTGTATGGTATGATACTTAGTACTTTATGTGGAAACCCATATGTCTACCTTTTTCTACAAAGTGTAGGTTCCGGCAAGTGAGTTGAGTCTTCATGTTTCATGATTGGATTGAGATCCTTCAAAGATAGTGGTATGTCTTTAGGGATTCGAGGACAAAGTATTTTCATGTTTCATGTGTTTTATTATAATAGACTATGTCTAGACTTGTGTTAAGACTTTTGATTGTAAAGGGCCGTGACCCTATATTTTGAGTTTCAAAGACTTGTTTATATGGCCATGTGAGATGGTAGACTTCTGTCGTGCTTTTAAATGAAGTTTCTTTTGATTGTATGGATTTAAAGAAAGGTTTTAACTCTTTACCATTTTCCTTATATCAAATTTTATGAATGCTATGAGTCTTATATGAGGTTTTTCTAAATCTTATACATCGTGTCACTTCTGGGGTGTAGACTTCGGTTGTAACATCACAACAAAACAGAACTAGCCAATATAGGATCCAATAAGATAGCCCAAAAGTCTGCCACATCGATCTCATCCTTGTAACCCCATCACTATACAACATGTTAAACATGTGTACTACTCAAGATATCGATGTTGAACAAAACGATCCTTAAATTTTAATCAATAAAAACTCAAGCATTTTACGATTTTAAAAACTCATGAGGTAGTTGCTAATTTTATTGAAAGAGTTAAAGAGATAACAAACTGAATGAAAAACTATCGAAAAAACATCCACATCAAAGGTGAGTATTTTCAAAAGTGCCCTCACCCCACCAAAAAGTAAAATACAGTGTTCTCAATGCAAAGAAATGACATAATCAAGCGTAGATTGAGGAACTCCCTGAATGAGTGAGAATTTAGATCACCAAAATGTTCTCTGGACAGCCAAAAAAGAGCTGATCGCGGACTGCCACTGTATCTTACAGGAATTTTGACTCCAATTTAGCGAGATGTAGCATGATCTCCTAAAATTGATAGGCCAATTATCGACATTACATGTTATTCACTGAAGCTTCTGGTGTATCCGCTTATTAGGTAAACTAAGCCAGGTTCGCCAATTTCCATAGTGTATTGCCTACTTGGGGGTACAACCCACTGAAGTTAACAATGTTCACCAAAATTTGAGCTTCTCATTGGGCGAGCTCGCTATAGCTTCGCTTAGGTTCTTTAGCACATCGACAAACTCCCCTAGTACTATTTCATCTTTGGTCAAATCCTCATAAGTTACACTTATTATTAAAAATGAGTAACGCTTATGTTTCTGTAATGACTTAGATTCTTGAATCTGAATCGCCACCGGCGTCGTTGACCTCTCAATGGTCGCAGACAAGCCTCATCTTGCATTCATCATATTCATCTAGTTAAATTTGCGGAAAATTTAAAACTTTTTATATGTATGAAGTTTACTTAGACTTCATATAGTCATTACATATTTACAACATAAACTAAGCTCAACATAAACAGAACAACCATTTATCATAAAGAATCAATTCAAACTGACAATGAATATATCATAAATAGTTTGCCAAACACGGACTTATTACAAAGCTTCGAAATGAAAGTACGAAAGAAATGCTAGGGACAAAATCCACTAGCTATGACTAAAACTAAGGCTAGACTAATGCGTGTAGCATCCTCGAAATCAAGAGGACCTACCAAATGGTCTGGAGAAAACGCTGAAGTCCAAACCGCTGCAAGTGTCGTCAATCTGCTCTCTAACCTGCACCTATAAAAATAGTAAATAGTAGGTGGTTAATACACCACTTGTACTAAGTATGGGTGTATGCACACATACACATAAACTATGCATGATCAATGAAAGCTCTTCCTAAGCAACATGCCATGTCTGGAAAGTCTAGTCATTAGACTTTCCTAATTCGTTATTTGTGAATTGTGGTATGAATATGATGTATTTTAATGCATTCAAAACAAACAACTCATTTTCTATATGGCTACAATCCATTAGTATCATCAACATAATTTTAGAATCACTCGGGCGAAGATTTAAAAATTTGCTCCTCCAAACCCGAGAGCTCCAAATTTGACACTTAGATTATTTTTCAGTCTTTTTTCTTCTTCTTCTTGTGTACTTCAATAATTCCTTTAGTCCTATGTTTTACTTACAAGTGCAATGATTCATTGTAGTCCCATACCCACAATGAATCGATGTAAGTAATCCAAGGACTACGGAATGATTTCCCTATCTTATAGTGAGTCATTCTTTACACTATATAGTCATTGCATTTCATAAGCCATTCTATATTGGTCATGCCATTTGTTTCATTACTTTAATCTTAGGGAAGTTATGAGGTATTTATTTAACCTTACGTTTCTACTTCCCTTTATTGGCATCATATAAGAAGTCATTATAAGCCAATCTTATTTGGCTTTGCCCATTATTTGCTGAAACTTCATGAGTGTGACATTTAGCAATTGACATTCTTATGCTCTTCATCATTGCTCACTTTGAACATATGTTCCATCATCATTAGCATTTTCACTTTCATAGTGATATCATTAGGAATAAGATCATGCGAGCTAACATGAAATCCAGTGTCTGCCCCACACCAAAAAGGGGTGATTCACCAGTTAAAATGAATCTAGACAATGTGACCTAACCATGGAATCCATTGTCTGCCCACATATGGAAAGGGGTGATCCCCGGCTAAGGCGAATCCATCTCAAGTGTTCACTCCACACCGAAAAGGAGTGGCTCACGGCTATAGTGAACCAAGAACATATTGTGAGCACTAACTGACATAGATCAGGTGAGCTAAACATGAAATATGTGTCTGCCCCACACCAAAAAAGGGTGGAATCACCGGCCAAGGTGAAACCGTACATGCCTATCTCGCTTAGGTGGAAACGACTGGCTAGTTCCTATGTTGGCTAGACATAGTTCGAAGACTAGGGTCTTAATGAGACTACTTATCCACCTCGGTGGTATCCTCGTCACATGAGACTTACACGTGCAAGCACATGCTCATAACTAGTCTATCAGTGTTGTGCTCACTTTCATTATCTTCTTTATCTTTTAGAGTTGACTCAAGCATTATAGAATCTTGCTTCTAGATTGAGATTTACTTACTCTATTGATGACTTGTCATCCTTACTTTACATCGATGAAATGTGAATTGTCCTTACATATCATCCTTACTTTATATTGATGGGATGTGAATTGTCCTTACATCTCATCCTTACTTTACACTGATGAAATGTGAATTGTCCTTCCATAACATCCTTACTTTACATTGATGAAATATGAATTGTCCTTACATATCATCCTTTGGTGTTAATGAGACTAGTCTCACACATTCTAACACCTTCATTCGTGAGTATTCTTTTAACATAGTAGCTTAGGTGTAAGTAAGACTTGTCTCACTTTCTTTAACACCCCATTCTGGTCACTTATTTAGTTTAGACCCCTTTAATTATGTTATAACTCACGTTACTTCTTTACTTTAGTTTAGTAGATTCATTTCATCGTTTATGGACGATGAGTACTTCTTTCAATGAGTTACATATGTTCATAGTTCATTCTTTTAGAGCATGTTCATAGTTCATTCTTTTAGAGCATGTTGGGAGTTACATATGTTCATAGTTCATAGTTCATTGAATGAGTTACATAGTTCATAGAGATCTTTTAAGCCAATCTTAGTTCAAGACTTTTAGCCATAACGTGTTTAAGCATCTTGGACAGCATCATATTAACATTTAATGAATATAACACCTTCATAAAGTCACCTTAACAGTAAGTATGCATTAAGACGTCACACATCACACTTAACGTTTTCAAACATATCATAGTAATACATCATTTTTTAATTCACGTAAGGAACCCTTAGCATCAAACGATTTCACTTCAAAGTTCATTCGACATTCATAATTCAAGAACATTACACATAATATCATCTATCACCACATACCAACAATATGATCTCTAACCTATTCAACATGGAATCGAAAAGGATACTAGTGACAAGGAGTTCGACGATACGGTAAAAACCCTAGTTTTCAAGATCTTTGAATCGTTGGAAAGAAAGTTCTCTTGAAGAAAGAATCCCAGGTGAGAAACCCATATCTTATGTAGAATTTAATATACGAAGATCACTCTACACGAAATCCTTGAAAAGTACTTTGAAATTTCTCAAGAATTGCCTCCAGCGTTCTTATATTTTGCGGTTTACGTTCTACTGCCTTAGCGTCGTGAGTTCTCAATATTTGATTGTGAATTCTAGGTTTAGGAACTTATATTGAATTATAAAACTTAAGACTTAATTAACTTATTAAATAGCTAATTAGTTATTACTAAAATACCCCTCCTAAGTTGACTAGACATAGGAGAACCATTGTCTTAGCCAATTCCGAAAATTGGCTAACTGTCACGGCTTGACCAAGGCTCATTTTAATTAATTTGATGGCTTAATTAATTAAATATGGGACTTAAGGAGATTACCAAAAACCACCACTAAGTCACTAGGACCACAACTAACAACTTTGGACCATCCTAGGTTAGGTACAAGGTTGTCCCTAAGTTAGTTAGGTTAGTTAGGTGTCACCCGAGTAGGTCTTAGGTTTTCGGGTCCCTTGGCTGGTCATTTTTTATTGATCCTAGGTTAGTTAGCTAGTTGGTTAAGTTAGTTAGGATGTTGAGTTGGTTAGGAATACCAGCCCCACCTGGCTGGACCCGTCCGCATACATGCCCCTAACCACCTAACCGAATTCAGTTAGCATGTCGCGTGGTCCCCCTCTCGGCCGGTTCCCACATACTTTGCCCATGTACTTGCACATGGGTTGGTTGTACTTTCCTAACTAACTATTCTTGATGTCCCATTTGGAATATTTAATTATTGTCCCAAGGACCCTCACCATGTCCTTGGGCACTAATTAATCTACATGATCATTTTAGATGGTCATGTGGAATGGATCTAGGCTTGACACTTGGATGTCTCATACCTTTTGTGTTAGTATTACGAAACATGATTTTTAGCTTAGGGTCTTCCTTGCAGGTACATTTATTAAACTTCAATCTTGGATTGGGGTATGGCAACCCAAAAAGTATATTTCATATTCGTATATAAAAATTGGCTAATATCCCTTAGCCAATTGTTTTCTATACTATGCCCAATATTTCTCAATATTGGGCATTGGGGTGCCTATGTACCCCTAATAGGGTATCCTAAGGGCATATTGGGCTCTTCATTAGACATATGATTTTCCGGAATGTTACATTATCCCCCCCCCCTATGAACATTCGTCCCCGAATGACACTTACACATCATTTAAACAAAGAGGGTGATTTTCGAAAGTTACTTTATCATCTTAAACTTTTCTCTTTTCTGAATATCTGATTCACACTTATTTGGATGATGCATAACATTCAATCTTATCTGAATCTTCATATTTGAGATTGAGGAATTTCCTTCTCAATCACACTTAACTTAATGCACATCACAACTCATGCAATACAAAAATCATGTCTATGCTACACAAAAACAGCAACATGAAATGCAAACATGACTTAATTTTAACTCACATAGTGCTATTATAAGACATATGATTAGTGACCTATCTCACCAAATCGACTAAAGCAACTTAGAGTTTTCTTAAACATAAACTAGACATAGGAAGAGAATATCTAACCTTAAGAACTGAACAAATGAGGGTAGCGGTATCTCATATCGGCGCCGGCCTCCCACGTTGCTCCCTCAACAAGATGGTTCCGCCATAGGACCTTCACGGTGGCAACCTCCTTGTTCCTCAGCCGCTTCACTTGGAGATCTAAAATTTCGATTGGAACCTCTTCATAAGAAAGGTTCTCATCAACTCCTAACCCCTTAACAGGCAGGATGGATGCTGGATCACCTAGACATTTCTTAAGCATAGAAACGTGAAACACTGGATGAATAGAAGCCAAGTCTTGAGGTAATTTCAGCTCGTATACAAGGTTTCCCACTCGCTGCAAGATCTCATAAGGACATATATACCTCTGACTCAACATGCCTTTCTTACCAAACCTCATCACCCCTTTCATGGGTGATATCTTCAGGTAGACTTGATCACCCACCTCGAACTCAAGAGCTCTCTTTCGGTTATCTGCATAGGATTTCTGACGACTGTAAGCAGTAGCCAATATCCCTAATCATCTTCACCTTCTCCACTGCCTCATGCACGATATTGAAACTAAGGATGGCCTATTCTCCTACTTTGAACCAGCCAATCGGAGATCTACATCTTCGGCCATATAATGCTCCGTAAGGTGCCATTCCAATACTGGAATGGTAGCTATTATTGTAAGAGAACTCTATCAGAGGCAAGTGATCATCCCAACTCCCATTGAAGTCAATAACACATGCTCTCAACATGTCTTCAAGGGTATGGATGGTACGCTCTGCTTGCCCATCTGTCTGCGGATGTAAAGAACTACTAAGCTTCACCTGTGTACCCAAACTTTTCTAGAAAGATTTCCAAAAATGAGAAGTGAATTGAGCCCTTCTGTCAGAAATAATAGATAGAGGAATCACATGCCATCTCACTATCTCATCTATATAAAGCTTGGCATAGTCTTCGGCCTTGAAGGTAGACTTCACAGTTATGAAGTGAGCGGACTTGGTCATTCTGTCAACAATAACCCAAATGGAATCATGTAGTTTCCTAGTCTTTGTCAGACCAACCACAAAATCCATATTGATAGCCTCCCACTTCCACGTTGGGATCTCAATCGTCTGAGTGAGACCTCCAGGCTTAAGGTATTCGGCCTTAACCTTTTGGTAGTTCGGACACTCCTCCACGAACTTAGAGATATCTCTCTTCATGCCTTCCCACCAATAGACCTCTTTAAGGTCTTGGTACATTTTGGTGGTACCTGGATGGATGAATATCGGGAACCATGAGCTTCTGCAAAAATACTTGACCTCAAATCATTCACATTGGGCACACATAATCTCTTCTGATATCTGAGTACGCCATCTCCACCTAACGAGAATGACTCATTCAACTTACTCAATACCGAGTCTTTCAACTCCATGAGTACTGGGTCAAGGTGTTGATTGGCTTTAACATCTACAACAAATGAGGATTAAGAACTTGAGTGAACCGAAACACCCCCACTTGGTGCATCTGTCAGTCGTACATCCAATCTTGCTAATTGGTGTACCTCTTTAACCAGCTCCTTCTTCTAATCATCAATATGTGAATCGCTGCCCATGCTCAGTCTGCTCAATGCATCGGCCACCACATTAGCCTTACCTGGTTGATAGTGCACACTCATATCATAATCCTTGAGAAGTTCTAGCCATCTCCTCTGACGAAGATTCAACTCCCTCTGCGTGAATATATAATGAAGACTACTATTGTCACTATACACATCAACATGTACACCATATAAATAATGTCTCCACATCTTCAACACAAAGACAACCGCGGCTAGTTCAAGATCGTGAGTAGGGTAGTTTTTTTCGTGGATTTTCAATTGTCTTGATGTGCATGCAATCACCTTACCATTATGCATGAGAACACATCCCAAATCTACTCGGGAAGCTTCACAATATACCACATACCCCGCACCACTTCTCAGCAATGTCAACACTGGGGCTGAAGTGAGTCGGTCCTTGAGTTCTTGAAAACTCGTTTCACATTTCTCGGACCACTCAAACTTCGCCTTCTTCTTTTCAATGCGGTCATTGGTGCAACAATAGTGGAAAACCCTTCCACAAACCTGCGATAATAATTGGCTAAACCAAGAAAACTCCAAATATCTGTAGGAGTAAGGGGTCTCGGCCAATGCTTTATTGCCTCAACCTTTTTAGGATCAACTTCAACACCTTGGTCGGTCACAACATGACCAAGAAACATCACTGATCTCAACCAGAATTCACATTTGTTGAACTTTGCATACAGCTAATGCTCTCTGAGTACTTGCAATGTCATTCTTAAGTGTACCTCATGATCTTCTTTAGACTTAGAGTATATGAGAATGTCATCTAGGAATACTATGACAAAGGAATCAAGGTACTCACGGAAGACCCTTTTCATAAGGTCCATAAATGCGGTTTGTGCGTTAGTGAGACCGAATGACATGACCAGAACCTCATAGTGCCCATATCTAGTACGAAAAGCCGTCTTAGGGACGTCTTCTCGCCTCACTCTAAGATGATGGTAGCCTGACCGAAGGTCTATCTTGGAAAAGAAACCTGAACCTTGGAGTTGATCAAACAGATCATCGATTCTGGGAAGAGGGTACTTATTCTTTATAGTGACTTTGTTGAGTTGCCGATAATCGATACACATTCTAAGGGGTCCATCCTTTTTCTTTACGAACAACACTGGAGCACCCCGTGGGGATATACTCGGCTGGATGAAGCCCTTATCAAGTAGATCTTTTAACTGCAACTTCAACTCTTTGAGTTCAGCTGGTGCCATCCTATACGGGGGATAGAAATTGGCTTGGTGTTGGGATCTAAATCAACATAAAGTCAATCTCACGTTCAGGAGGGACTCCTGGTAAATCCTCTGGGAAGACATCTGGGAACTCATTCACTATTGACACAGAATCTATGGAAGGGACTTCTTGATCTGAGTCATTGACTGTAACTAAGTGGTATAAATACCCCTTAGCTATCATCTTATTGTCCTCTACGTTTGAAACAATTTGGCCTACTGGACTTGAACCACGCCCTTCCCATTCTAGTTCGAACTCATTTGGAAAACCTCACTACCCTGTTTCGACAGTCTATTGTGGCATAACACTTGTGAAGCCAATCCATACCCAAAATTATGTCAAAATAAAGCATGGCTAACTCGACTAGAGCAGCGTGAGTGACTATACCAAGGACATTAATTGGGCAATTTTTGTACACTTTCTCAGCTCTAATGACGTCCCTTATGGGAGTACTTACTAAAATTGGATCATGCAAGATTTCAGGAAGCACATCAAATCTACTAGCTATCAATGGAGTGACAAATGATAGAGTGGATCCTGGATCTAATAATGCATACACAGGGAAAGTAAAGACATGCAAATTACCCGTGAATACATCAGCTGACTTCTCTTGCTCTTCTCTACCTTTCAACGCATAGAACTTGTTCCTCTTGGGAGGTTCGGCTGCAGCATTTGCATTCGGCCGAGGCTGAGCATTTACCTTGGCTTGATTATTCACTTGAGTACAGTCTCTTACCATGTGTCCACTTTTGCCGCACCTAAAACAGGTGTTAGTACCTACCAAACATGCACCTCCATGCGAACGCCCACACTTACCAAAAGGCCTGTTGGTTCGCTGGACGTTACGGTCATTGCCCTTTTTGGGGCCAGACTTACTCATCTTAGTTCTTGAATTACCTGAAGGAGTGAAGTTACCTGAGTGCCTCTTGAACTTAGGCCTGTTTTGGACTCCAAATAAGCCCCTACCCGAGCTCGAACTAGGTTGGTCCGCGGCCTTAGGCTTCTTGCCTTCGTGAACATTTCTCTTATGGCGACTCTCCTCCACTTGTTGAGTATGCACCATCAACCTACCCAGATCCATATTGTCATGCAGCATGGCTGCCCGACAATCTTCTACCAGATCCTCAGATACGCCATTAACGAATCTGCTCATCACATCCCTGCTATTTGCCACCAGAGAAGAAGCATACTTTGACAATTTCACAAATTGCAACGAATACTCCTTGACAGACATACCTCCTTGTCTTAGGTTGATAAACTCTTCAACCTTGGCTTCTCTCTTCTCCCTTGGGAAAAACCTCTCCAGAAAGGCAATCTTAAGAACATCACAAGTGATGGGAGCATCTCCTCTGGCTCGGCCATCAGCCCACATCCGGTACCAAACCTGCGCCACATCCTTGAGTTGATATGCAGTCAACTCATCCTTTGCCTCCTAATCAACTTATGGCACACAGAATCTTGTAGACCTCATATACGAACTCATGAGGATCCTCGCTAGCCTTGGAACCGTGGTACACTGGGGGTTTCATCCTGGTGAAGTCCCTCAGTCTTCTAGCCATGGTACTAGCATGCGGGTTCTCTCTGGGAGCACCCTCTAACGCGGCTTGAGCCGTGATGGCTTGTGCCTGAGTCGTGATGGCCTTTGCCATCTGCAGCAAAGAATTCTTCACTTCACCATCCGTCAACCCATCTGGGTTGACAGGAACTTGTTCAGCAGCAGCTGGGGCTTGAGGAGGAACTTGATTCCCTTCTTCAGTTGCTCCCTCAACTCTTCTCGCGGAATTCCTCCTTGTGTTCATTTTCTAGACGTATACACAAGAAGAGAGTTAGATCCTCAAAATGACATAAAATGTCACAAATCTACATGGCAAGAAAAAGAGTAGAAGAAGGGAGAATTTCCTATCATCGCGTAGTCTCTAAGTCATGATTGTGGCGCGCTTCACAACCATAAGTCAGAAACTACGTAACGTGGTTGTGTTTAGCTTTAGATCCCAGGTAATTTAACCTCATGCTCTGATACCAAGTTTGTAACGACCCGGATTCCGAATCGCCATCGGCGTCATTGACCTCTCAGAGGTCGATACAAGTCTCATCTTGCATTCATCACATTCATCTAGTTAAATTTGCGGAAAATTTAAAACATTTTATATGTATGAAGTTTACTTAGACTTCATATAGTCATTACATATTTACAACATATACTAAGATCAACATAAAGAGAACAACCATCTATCATAAAGAATCAATTCGAAACTGGCAATGAATATATCATAAATAGTTTACCAAACACGGCCTTATTACAAAGCTTCGTTATGAAAGTACGAAAGAAACGCTAGGGACAAAATCCACTAACTATGACTAAAACTAAGGCTAGACTAATGCGTGTAGCATCCTCGAAATCAAGAGGACCTACCAAATGGTCTGGAGAAAATGTTGAAGTCCAAACCGCTGCAAGTGTCGTCAATCTGCCCTCTAACATGCACCTATAAAAATAGTAAATAGTAGGGGGTTAGTACACAACTTGTACTAAGTATGGGTGTATGCACACATACACATAAAGCTATGCATGATCAATGAAAGTTCTTCCTAAGCAACATGCCATTTCTGGAAAGTCTAGTCATTAGACTTTCCTAATTCGTTATTTAGGAATTGTGGTATGAATATGATGTATTTTAATGCATTCAAAACACACAACTCATATTCGATATGGTTAGAATCCATTAGTATCATCAACATAATTTTAGAATCACTCGAGTGAAGATTTAAAAATTTACTCCTCCAAACCCGAGAGCTCCAAATTTGACACTTAGATTGTTTTTCAGTCTTTTTTCTTCTTCTTCTTGTGTACTTCAATAATTCCTTTAGTCCTAAGTTTTACTTACAAGTGCAATGATTCATTGTAGTCCCATACCCACAATGAATCGATGTAAGTAATCCAAGGACTACGGAATGATTTCCCTACCTTATAGTGAGTCATTCTTTACACTATATAGTCATTGCATTTCATAAGCCATTCTATATTGGTCATGCCATTTGTTTCATTACTTTCATCTTAAGGAATTTATGAGGTATTTATTTAACCTTACGTTTTTACTTTCCTTTATTGGCATCATATAAGAAGTCATTATAAGCCCATCTTATTTGGCTTTGCCCATTATTTGCTGAAACTTCATGAGTGTGACATTTGGCAATTGACATTCTTAAGATCTTCATCATTGCTAACTTTGAACATACGTTCCATAATCATCATCGTTCTCACTTTCATAGTGACATCATTAGGAATAAGATCATGCGAGCTAACATGAAATCCAGTGTCTGGCCCACACAAAAAGGGGTGATTCACCGGTTAAAATAAATCTAGACCATGTGAGCTACTCATGGAATCCAGTGTCTACCCCACACATGGAAAGGGGTGATCCCTCGCAAAGGGGAATCCATCTCAACTGTTCACTCCACACCGAAAAGGAGTGGCTCACGGCTAGAGTGAACCAAGAACATATCATGAGCATTAACCGACATAGATCATGTGAGCTAAACATGAAATCATGTGTCTGCCCCACACCGAAAAGGGGTGGATCACCAGCCAAGGTGAAATAGTACATACCTAGCTCGCTTAGGTGGAAACCACTGGCTAGTTCCTATGTTGGCTAGACATAGTTCGAAGACTAGGGACTTAATGAGACTACTTATCCACCTCGGTGGTAGCCTCGTCACATGAGACTTACACGTACAAGCACATGCTCATAACTAGTCTATCGGTGCTGTGCTCACTTTCATTATCTTCTTTATATTTTAGAGTTGACTCAAGCATTATGGAATCTTGCTTCTAGATTGAGATTTACTTACTCTATTGATGACTTGTCATCCTTACTTTACATCGATGAAATGTGAATTGTCCTTACATATCATCCTTACTTTACATTGATGGGATGCGAATTATCCTTACATCTCATCCTTACTTTACATTGATGAAATGTTAATTGTCCTTACATAACATCCTTACTTTACATTGATGAAATGTGAATTGTCCTTACATATCATCCTTAGGTGTTAATGAGACTAGTCTCACACATTCTAACACCTTCATTCGTGAGTATTCTTTTAACATAGTAGCTTAGGTGTAAGTAAGACTTGTCTCACTTTCTTTAACACCCCATTCTGGTCACTTATTTAATTTAGACCCCTTTAATTATGTTATAACTCTCGTTACTTCTTTACTTTAGTGTAGTAGATTCATTTTATCATTTATGGACGATGAGCACTTCTTTCAATGAGTTACATATGTTCATAGTTCATTCTTTTAGAGCATGTTGGGAGTTGTCCCAATGAATGGCATGCCCTATGTTATGGATTCATTGACTTACTTTAGAAGTGCTTATAATTTCATTTGATATTCTAAATACACAAGATCGGCATATGATTAGTATTGGCCTCAACATTTGGGATGTTATACTAGCAAATCATTTTTATTGGCATAAGCCAATTTTACATATGTTCATATTTAAATTGAATATATATGAACCTTTAGCGAATCTTTTATTCATTTACATAAGCTCCTAGACATTAGAATGCATTCGTTTTGACAAAGTAGTGTTAGCCAACTTTATTGGCACCAGATTGTCAATTCATTCAAGATGTGATTTCATAGAGATCTTTTAAGCCAATCTTAGTTCAAGACTTTTAGGTATAACGTGTTTAAGCATCTTGGACAGCATCATATTAACATTTAATGAATATAACACCTTCATAAAGTCACCTTAACAGTAAGTATGCATTAAGACGTCACACATCACACTTAACGTTTTCAAACATATCTTAGTAATACATCATTTTTTAATTGACGTAAGGAACCCTTAGCATCAAACGAGTTCACTTCATAGTTCATTCGACATTCATAATTCAAGAACATTACACATAAGATCAGCCAGCACCACATACCAACAACATGATCTCTAACCTATTCAACATGGAATCTAAAAGGATACTAGGAACAAGGAGTTCGACGATACGGGAACAACCCTAGTTTTCAAGATCTTTGAATCGTTGGAAAGAAAGTTCTCTTGAAGAAAGAAGTCCAGGAGAGAAAGCCATACCTTATGTAGAATTTAATATACGGAGATCACTCTACACGAAATCCTTGAAAAGTACTTTGAAATCGCCCAAGAATTGCCTCTAGCGTTCTTACGTTTTGCGGTTTGTGTTCTACTGCCTTAGCGTCGTGAGTTCTCAATATTTTATCGTGAATTCTAGGTTTCGGAACTGATCTTGAATTATAAAACTTAATTAAATAGCTAATTAGTTAATTACTAAAATACCCCTCCTAAGTTGACTAGACATAGGAGAACCATTGACTTAGCCAATTCTGAAAATTGGCTAAGTGTCACGGCTTGACCAAGGCTCAATTTAATTAATTTGATGGCTTAATTAGTTAAACATGGCACTTAATGAAATTACCAAAACACCCCTAAGTCACTAGACCACAACAAACAATTTTGGACCATCCTAGGTTAGGTACAAGGTTGTCCCTAAGTTAGTTAGGTTAGTTAGGTGTCACCCGACTAGGTCTTAGGTTTTCGGGTCCCTTGGCTGGTCATTTTTTATTGATCCTAGGTTAGTTTAGCTAGTTGGTTAAGTTAGTTAGGATGTTGAGTTTGTTAGGAATCCCGGCCCCACTTGGCTGGACCCGTCCGCGCACATGCCCCTAACCGCCTAACCGAATTCAGTTAGCATGTCGCGTGGTCCCCCTCTCGGCCGGTTCCCATAGACTTTGCCCATGTTCTTGAACATGGGTTGGTTGTACTTTCCTAACTAACTATTCTTGATGTCCCATTTGGAATATTTACTTATTGTCCCAAGGACCCTCACCATGTCCTTGGGCACTGATTAATCTACATGATCATTTTAGATGGTCGTGTGGAATGGTATCTAGGCTTGACACTTGGATGCCTCATACCTTTTGTGTTAGTATTACGAAACATGATTTTTAGCTTAGGGTCTTCGTTGCAGGTACATTTCTTAAACGTCAATCTTGGATTGGGGTATGGCAAAACAAAAAGTATATTTCATATTCGTATATAGAAAATTGGCTAATATCCCTTAGCCAATTTTTTACTATACTAGGCCCAATATTTCTCAATATTGGGCATTGTGTTACAGTTTCCTCCCAAGAAGCGTCTCACTTAACGTAGCGCTACAATATGGATATTTTCTCATGCATCATCCAAGTACACCACCTCAATAACTCGCATGTCACGACCATCCCTAAGAAAACCTTAAACCTTTGGCCGTTGAAGCTAAATTTTATCCCCTTTATATCTTTAATTTCTCTATCTTCATACACCCTGGTGATTGTGTGCGAACAGTTCACTTGGATTTAAGTTTGCCCAAGAAGATTTTCATCCACGAATTAAAAAGAAGGACTAGCTCATTGACTCTAAACTCCCGAGGGATGACCTTTGAATCATTCCATCATTGAATTTTTTCTTTGCAGAGGGTAGAACTTTCATATGCTTGCACTCGAATTCATCCAACTCAAGGATTTGACGCTCATGATTTTTGGAAGCCACTATCCAATTCAAATTTATCTTTTTCACTGTCAAAAAGGCCTTTTGCTCTAACTCAACTGGAAAATAATAGAGTTTCACAAATATAAACTTGTATGAAGATATACCAATAGGAAACTTGAACACCGTACGATACGCCTAAAGTGCATCATCAATCTTGCTAGACCAATTGGTGTGGTGGAAATTTCCCATTTTGGCTAGGATGCTCTTTATCTGTTGCTTTAACACATCAACTTGTACTAGATTGTGGATGGTATGGTGTTTCCACTTTCTGCTTGACTCCATACTTTCAAAGAAGTGTTTCAAATTGACAATTTCAAAAATGTGATTCCTTATCACTTATGAAGGCCCTTGGGTCCTAAAACTTGTGAAACATTCTTCTTGAGAAACTCTTTGACACTCTTTCCTTCATTGTTTGGTAATGCTATCACCTCCACTGATTTAGAAACATATTTATTGACACATGAATGTAATTATAAACATTCCTACTAAATTATTGAACTTACAAATATTAGTAACTAAATTATAAACATCAAACTACCCATTGATACTTGACTCTTTGGAGCACCAATGTAAGATCGAAGCTAAAATCAAGTTGGGCACCTTAATTCATGATATAAGAACATGGAAGAAGTTCAAATCCATGATTAACAACTATAAAGTAGATCATTTAAACATACCAACTAAGTAAAATCAACACCCAACCCCACAATCATACCCCAAGAGAATGGGGTTTTAGCCACACATCACAAAGTGTAACGAAATTATACCATTCATCAAATCAGTTGCGGGTAATATGAAGTTGAGTGATTAGAAGCAAACCCACTTTGCATTGAACTACAATTTATCAAATTCAAGGTCTAAAACTGAAGACCCCAAAAACACAAAGTGTTTCTCACTCAATAGGAAGTGTTTTTCTCTCCACCGTATTCAAAACTCTCCCACACTTTTTGAACCCTTTTTTATCTATGTGTTTGGAATATTTATAGTTTTCCAATATTTTGCCCAAAACTCAATGTCGTATATTACTCGGAGACATTAGTCGGGCTCATTGGGTGAATCACCAATTGTGCTTCAACTCACCTTTTTCTTTCTCCAGGATTCAGGTGTTTGAACCTTAGTCGTTGATCCCGTTTGAGATTTCTTTTCTCTTTCAGTGAGTCACTGATTACCACAAATTTTTTCCTTTTAAGCATACATTTTTTCACTTTATACCATTAAATTTGATGATATTCACCTTGTTCGCCTTTTACATTTGGCGCATCACCATTTTTTGTGAATTCGCCAACTAGAATCAAGTAATTAGATTAGTGTACTGTCAATTTAGTCAAGGTTGGACCCATTGAGAAATCCTTCCTTTGCAATAGGCGATCATAAACTTTAGTGTTTACACCTCTTTTCATATTTTTGGTCATTCTTTCACACATTCCTCCTTGTGTTGTCCTTTAGCCATCATAACTGCAGTAGGACCTACTTATGAATTGAGGGCATCAATTATTTAGCTAAATATGCCTCAAATGAGTGTAAATATACAACTCATCATATTGTGGAACAGTTAACTTCAGCCGAATGCCTATTTTCACAAGTTCAACACCAATACGCAACAATACCCATCACCCAGTTAATTTTACAATCTATGCACTCTTTATATTATCCATGGATATTCAAACTTCCCCCAAATTTCACAATGTACCGCAATAAATTAAGGATTTTCTTTAAAAAGTCGTCACTTTAAGCAAGTTTTTATGTAAACACTGGGCTAATCAGACTTCAACCAAGTTCATTTTAAGAATGAAATGGGCACATTCAATGACTCAATATAACATTCACTACCATTTTTTTCATTTTCAAACACAATATCATATATCCTAACTCATAGGTAGAGTCCAATATGAAGCATTTATCACTACCCACACAAATTAGACAACAACATATAAATACCAAGAAATGGCCCACATAAAAAACATCCACATTTAGCATAATATAAGTATAAAATTCAAAAACCAACCTTATATAAAATAACTAGGAACAAAATCAAGGGAGGAGGGTCTGGGATTGAGAAGTGAATACCAAAATCACTCCTAGGGAGTGAAGCTATGCAAATAAGGTAACAATAATCAAAGAAACAAGGATATGGGGAGTTTTGATGAAAGGAGCTTTGTGGCCATTCACTATCATCAAAGCAAGACTAATATGGTGGCAGATGCATTAAGCTAAAAGATAGTTAGTGTGTGTACTTTCGCTTGCTTAAGGGTGTTCAAATGACCCTTGTCCAGAGAGATTGAAACTTTAGAGTCGTGCTAACAATTATTAAGGTTAATCTCACTTTTATAGATAAATATACAAGTTAAGGGTGAAGAATTGGTAAAGCTCAAAGATAAGTTAGATTCTAGTGGAAACCCAAGATGCCAAATTAGTTGATGATAGTGTGCTCAAGTTTAGAGGGAGGAGTTGTGTTCCTCGGGTTGATGACTTGATTTAGAGTATACTGACAAAGTCTCATGGTTTGCACTTGTCACGCCCCAATCCGACACCCTGGGAGGGACTAACACTCGAGAACCATTGTTGGTCCAAAATGGACCGTTGGCATGGCGTACTTACTCAGTGGAATACTTAGACATAAAAGAGAATCCAAATACAAGATAACTCAACTAAGATCAATCTACATAATAAAAATTGGGATTTTATAAAGGAACATTCAACTGGACATTAAGTCAAACTCAAGTCTCAACGTAAGATAATGACAATGAAAAGACTAAAGAACTAACATCTGACTATATATGAAGCCTCTAAACAACAGAGATAGATGTCGGGACAAGACCCACGACATCCTAATGAACTAATAATATAACTTAAAGCAATAAAAAGGATCCTCCCAAAGTAAGAAGGCTCACCACAATACTCTGATTGCTCAACTAAATCAATGATGTGTTGGATGTTGATCCTTGTTACCTGTGTCTGCATAATAAATAAGATGCAGGCCAAATGACATCAGTACATTGAATGTACGAGTATGCAAGGGGAATTCTAAAACAATACATAAGCTTGAAAGGAATTAAAAAAACTGACCTTGCTCAACTCAACTCAACATAACTAAACACATTTCAATATAAAGCACTTTAACACAAGGGCAACATAAAAAAAAATTGTTTAAATTATGATGTAAACTCTGTGTGTATGAAAAGATACATATAACTCTGAAAAGTATGTAAAATTACAAATGAATTTTGTATATAAGAATTCAATTACTTATGTGGGAGTTTCTCTAACTGACAAACATCATGTAAGATCTATTGTGATGATACAACATTTTGCCTCTCACTGCCAGGGTCGTCTTATGGCTTGTTGAGCGTATAGTATCGAAACTACTAAGTGGATCCGCTAGAATATTCTAAAAAACACTAAAAGAATCATCTAAAAAGTATGACATTTTTCTACCCATTGAGGCTACATGGTTTATGGGGGATCTGAGTTGTCTAAACTCTCTCATATATTGGTGCTCAATACCACTCCCAAAATACGATACTAGCTCTTATGTTTTTAAAAAAACATACTTCTTTCTGTGATTTGAGATAATTGCTCAATAAATTAGCTTAAAGGCTACCTTGGAAATCAAAGTTTCTTCTCTTACTTAATTGTGAAAGCATTTACTTTTTAACTGAAAACTAGCTCAAAGACTATGAAAATCAAAGTTTACTTTCTTGTTTAAATGTGAAAACATTTACTCTTTACTGAAAACGAGCTCAAATACTCTTTTAAAAATCTCAGTTTCCTTTATGATTTAAATGTGAAAACATTTAGTCTTTGGGAATACATAGTCCCGATATACTCCTTTGAAGAAATGACTTCAATCTTTACTCTTTAATCAACTCAAAACTCAAGTCTTAAAATATGGTTAAAACATTTGTAAAAGACTTTTGGAAGCCTCTATGAACTTCTCTTGACTTGGCTCTTAACTTTCCTTGAATTTGAATTTATGGATTCAAGGATTTTGATTTGAGATAGGACATATCTCACGATGTTTAGGAGTGTTTTTAGATAGTTACAAATGAGAAAAGATCAAGAAATCATTGTCTGGAAGCAAGTCCACGACGCGGATATGCATTTAATTATTTGGTCACAAAATAAATTTTGAGGTAGAAGGGTCTGTGACTACTCTGCAACGCGGAGAAATTCTTTTTCACCCTGAGAAACAGGTTTGCGATGAGGACTTGGTACCCCAAATTGCCTGACTTGTGCTTTCTTCATTTTCTAACCCCAGTTCGCCTAAATTCGATTTTTTTTTCTCCAATTCTCTTTAGATTCAAATACCTAACATATTTACAAATGATTTTAATAAAACACAAATCTTAAATCGAACTTAAACTCCCACGAACTCCTTAATCTTATCTCAAATTCAAGAACATTCAAACTTTCAACAAGATGAATTCATGATGAATTAAACATTTTTGGCGCGTGGGTGTAAAACTCCGGAAATGCTATGACTTAGAATAGAGCTTAGCCTATTGAATAATAGTTAAAATTATATTTCCAGACCTATATTAATGTAATAAGTTCATTTAGAAAAATCTAGAGCCAAAACGACAAAGAAAGACCTTGACGTCCAATAAACTAGATAATTCGAACTAGTTGATCTCCCTATGTTTGGTGAAGGTTTAGAAGTGTCAAATGAAGTCTAAAACTTGTATACGACCTTGGATAGATAGTATGCAGTACAAAGAGTCCAATTCTCTTGTAAAGACACCCCAAGGACCACCCGAAGGGTCCTTGGGGAGGACCTAAACATAGGGGAGCAGGCAGGTTTTGTAGGACTGCTGCGCGACGCACAGCCCACACGAGGCACTCTGCCTCAAGAAATGGGCGGCAGCCTCACAACGCGAGGCTGATACGAGGATCACTGCCTTGACCTAAAAATTCAAAAAAAAAATAATGGGAATTGGCGCCGCGATGCGCAAACACTTCCCAGATTTGTTAAAGTCGTATTTTTGGTAATTTAACTTCATAAAAGACTCATTTAAGTGGAGGGTCTTTTGGGTATTTTATAGGACAACTATATATGGATTATAGGTCAGTTTTAGACCACTTCTACACGCTCCAAATCAAATCAAATGAGTTTTCTCTCATCTTTTTCAAGAACGCTCTCTTTTCCAAACTTCATTGAAGAACAAAAAGAGCTTAAGGAAGAGGCCGAAGACTTCAATATTTTCTTCCAAAATTCGTGGATTATTCGTTAATAAGGTATGGTTTTATCACTCTTGGGATTCCTTTCCCCAAGATGTCCTTTCAAAGATAGTTCTCAAGAAATTCAACTTCTATGGTTTTTACTCTACAAAATGGGTTTTCTTCCTAACTCCAGATTTATGACTATCGACCAAAAATAATGGTTTTCTATGGTTGATTAAGTATATATTGTCGAGTGTTTGGCTTGTAAACATTATATTTTCGTGTGAAACATGCCCTTATCAAATTAATTGTTTTGATTGGGTTATATCTACTACTTGATAACATGTAATTGTTGGGATTGGGACTATGACTTGAATGAAATCCTAAATGACCCTTTCCCTTATTTTACTTTACGAATTATTCTTGTTTATGAGTTGAAGAGTTAGTATTGAGTATGGTATTGATTATTTCACTATGTTGTTGGATGGTTGTTGTATATTGAATATAAGTTCTTGAATAAGGATCTTGGAAGCAAGAGGTAAGTCTTCGAAAGTCGTGATTACTCTATGATGTTTATGTTAGCCTATAAATGATGTTACAATGCTAATGAAGTATTATGATGATGCTATGCATATATGTTGGGCTATGAATATGTTAATTTGTGAGATCATGATATGAACACGAAAATGCAAGTTTATGATATTCTCTTGTATGATTTACACAAGATTATTTATGATATGTTAATCTCACAAACAAAGGGTTACGATGAAAGGAAATTCTCATCTAATCCTAAATAGATCATGATCATGTTTATACAAGGAGTTAATGTCCTATGACTTGTGATAAGAATTATGAATAAATGATGATTTAAAGATTATTCAAAAAGGGACTTAAGCTTAGCACCGATGGACTAGATATTAGAGGTGTCCCTTCCCTAGTTGGAAGGTAGGTTCACAATGACTCTCATGAGATAGAGGCTGCCATGTAATGTCGAACTATGGGTCTCTAATACATCTCCTAGTTCTTGAACTATGTTGCCACCACAGGATACTAGCTAGTGGATCCACCTAGAAAGCTATGTCATATTTGGTTCTACTTTGGCCACTTGACCACCTTCCTTCGATGTGGGGTTTTATGACATCGGATTCCATATTTAGCTCACATGGTCTAATGTCGATTAAGGTAAATGTTCCGTCAAGTAAAATGAAAGACAAGTAAATGGACGTTGACTAGGGTGACTTGAAGAGTCTACTTAGTATAGGTATAGGTATGGGACTCTACCTAGACATTGCACAAGTTGACTCTAAAGGAAGTCCTAGGAGATTGTTCTTATGTAATATGATAACATAGAAGGTATGATGCTTATGATACATGTTGTTACTCTTATATGTACGTTAATGAACATGTTATTGGTCTATATTTCTTTATAAGGTGATGAGTACTTATGTTACAAGTTATATGAAACAAAGCTTTACTTATGGTCTCCCAACTTATCTACTTGGTTGTATGGGGTTATGGGACTTCACATGAACATTGCACTTGTAGGTTGGGAATGGGATCATTGGTAAGCGTTTTGTATGTTATGTTTATATGATATTTTCAATATGAAATGTTAACTTGACTCTATGATAATATGTGTTTGATTATGATCATGTTGCATGCTGATAAAATCCTTAACTTGTATATGTTCTATGGTATATGCATTGAAGACATTCATATGACTTAGCATGCTTTCTAAAGAAATGATAAATGATCTTTTTTCATGCATGTCCTTAAATGTTATGTGCATATACCCATACTTAGTACATCTGGTGTACTAACCCCATTACTTTATATTACTACAAATGTAGGGTTTCACGACCCGGATCTGGAATCCGGACCGCAACCGGCGTCGTTAACCTCTCATAGGTCGCAGACAAGCCTCTTCTTAGCTTTTATCACATTCATATAGTTAAATTTGCGGAAAATTTAAAACTTTTAAAACATAATGAAGTGTACATAGACTTCATATAAATTCTAAATATATTCATATACTATAAGATAAACTAAACAACCATCTACAATCGATTACGCAATTCAAATGAAAGAATCAATATATCATAATAGTTTGCCAAAAACGGCCTTAATACAAAGATTCGAATAAATGTCTGAAAGGAAACGCTAGGGACAAAATCCACTAGCTATGTGTAAAGAACTAAACTATAAATATAGATGTAGCATCCTCGATATCAAGAGGACCTACCAAAGGTCTGGAGATTGCTAAGTCCAAACCGTTGCGATGACTCTTCAACCTTCTCTCTGACCTGCACCTATAAAAATAGTAATAGTATAGGGTTAGTACAAACTTGTACTACGTATGGGTGTATGCACACATACACATAAGGCTATGCATGATCAAGGAAATCTCTTCCTAAACAACATGTCATTTCTGGAAAGTGAAGTCACTAGACTTTCCTAATTCGTTATATGAGATTTATGGTGTGAACATGACGTATTTTAATGCATTCAAAACACACAACTCATTTTCTATATGAACACAAGACCTTGGGATCATGCACATTGTTTTAGAACATCACAAACGAAAATTTAGAAATTTGCTCCCCCTTAGGCCGAGAGCACCATTCCCAACACTTAGTTTATTTTTCAGTCTTTTTATTCTTTTTGTTGTCTAGTTCAATAATCTCCTTTGATTCTCTGTTTTACTTACAAGTGCAATGATTCATTGTAGCCCCATACCTACAATGAATCAAGTAAGTAATCCAAGGGATTAAGGAAATGATTTAACTGCAATTTGGGCATGAAATTTGTATAAGTTAATTTTTATTGGTTAAGCCTATTATTTGATATTGGCCTAATATAAGAAATCATTATAAGCCACTCTAATTTGTCTATGATCATTTGCCAATTATATAAAGTCATTATAAGCCAATCTCATTTAGCTTTGATCATTTTCATAATATGAGGAGTCATTATTGACTAAGCCCTTTTCTTTTAGAAAACTTCATTCTTATCAAACATTGATATTCTTAAACTCTTGCTTTCTTAGTTCACTTTGAACTTACATCTCTTCTTCCTTCTTACTTTCTTAAAGAAGTCTTTAGCATTGAGATCATTTGAAATGACATGATATCCAGTGTCTTCCCCACACCAAAAAGAGGTGGTTTACCGATCAAAGTGAACCTAGATCTTGAGAGTTAACATGAAATCCAGTGTATACCCAACACCGAAAAGGGGGGATTCACGGGCTAAAATGAAACCAAGTCCAGTGTCTACCCAACACCGAAAAGGGGTGGTCCACGACTAAAGTGAACCAAGAACTTTCTTTTTGAGCATTAACCGACATAGATCATGTGAGCTAAACAAGAAATCCAGTGTCTGCCCTACACCAAAAAGGGGTGGTTTCACCGGCCAAAGTGAAACCGAATCCACCTAGCTTGCTTACGTTGAATCCACTGGCTAGTTCCCATGCTGGCAACATGGTTCGAAGACTAGGGTATTTTTGGAGATTATTATCCACCGTGGTGGAGCCTCATTTCATGAGACTTGCATGTGGTAGCACAAGCTCATTGCTAGTCTATCGGTGCTTTGCTCAATTTCTTTTACTTCATAACTTTTAGAGTTTACTCAAACATTATGGAAGCTTGCTTCTAGATTGAGGTTTAATTACTCTTTGGATAACTTGTCATCCCTTTCTTTACTAGATGAAAATGTGAATTTAACCTTACATTATCATCTTGGTGTTAATGAGACTTGTCTCACACTTTCTAACACCCTCTTGAGTGAGTATCTTTAACATAGTTGTCTTAGGTGTAAGTGAGACTTGTATCACTTCCTTTAACACCCCATTCTGGTCACTTTTGTAACTTTTAAGCCTTTAGTTATGTTATTACTCACTTCATCTTGATCATTGTCATTTGGTAACGTTATACCCTTCTTTATGAACGATATGAACTTTGTTCAATGTAGTTACTATATTCATAGTTCATTTTGATAGAGTATGTTGGGACTTGTCCCAATTATTGGCATACCCTTGGTTATGTATTCATTGAATTACCTTAGGTATGCTTATTCTTTTGGCATTACAATACATTGGCCAAACAAGATTAATAAGATTTTAGTATTAGCCTAAACAATTTGGACATAATTTTGCTAGCCAATTTATTGGCACAAGCCAACCATTCATGCAACATTTTTCATGAGATTATCATTAGACAAGTTGATTAACATTCATGAATATACCTTAATGAACTCATCATCTCAAGCAAGTCAACTTTTAACAGTAAACTAACTTCATAAACAAATCATAACAAACTTCATCATCTCGGACATAATTAAGCCTTACAACATTCTCTATTTCGTGTAGATAATACTTAAATCATACGAATCAATTCTATAGGCTTCATTAAACATTTATAAATCAAGAGATCTACACATTAGGATCAGTTAGCACCACATACCAACAACATGTTCGAGATTACATCTATATACTTATGAGAATCGAAAACAAGGATAACAAGGGAAATGGACGTTCAACAATATCATTGGGAACAACCCTAGTTTTCTAGATTCATGAGTTTAAAACATTCAAAAGTCCTCTTGGAGAAAGAATTCTAGGAGATAAACCCATACATTATGTAGAATCGAACCTACGACGATCACTTTGCACGAAACCTTGAAATCTCCTAAGAAAGCCTTTTGTCGTTCTACGTCTTCTTGCATTTTGCTTACTGCCTTAGCGTCGTGAGTTCTTGTGTATGATCGTGGTTTCTAGGTCTTAGGGACTGATATTGAATAATTCAGCTTTAGACTAATTAACATAATTAATAATTTAATTAGATAATTACTAAAATGCCCCTCCTAAGTTGACTAGACATAGGAGGACAATTGACTTAGCCAAATCCAAAATTGGCTAGGGGTCTCGGCTTGACCAAGGATCTAAATTTATTAATTTGTTTGCTTAATTAATTAATTAAGGGACATAGGGAAATTACTAAAATACCCCTAAGTAACTAGGACCACAACTAACAACTTTGGACCATCCTAGGTTAGGTACTAGGTTGTCCCTAAGTTAGTTAAGTTAGTTAGGTGTCACCCGACAAGGTCTTAGGTTGTCGGGTCCCTTGGCTGGTCATTCTTGGTTGGTCCTAGGTTATATAGCTAGTTGGTTAGGTTAGTTAGAGTCTAGAGTTTTTTAGGAATCTAGGGCCCACATGGCTGGACCCGTGCACGCCTGCCCCTAACCGCCTAATCGAATGCGGTTGGGCTTGTCGCGTGGTCCCCCTCGGCGGTTAGCACATGTGCTTGCACATGTGTTGTTGCCCATTTCTCCCAACCGTGCACTCCTATGGTTGCATTTGGAAAGTTCATTCCTTGTCCAAGTATCCTCACTATGTCAATGCACACTACTTAATCTACATGATCATTTTAATTGATCATGTGCTATGGTATCTTGGCTTGACACTTGGATGCCTCATACCCAATGCGTTGATATGGTTGAATACAGAATTTTAGCTTAGGGTCTTCTTTGCAGGTACAATTCTTAAACAATGCTTATTCATACTTAAAAACATTGGCTAACACCCTTAGCCAATATTTTCTAATATGCCCAATATTATCTAATATTGGGCATTGGGATGCCTATATATCCTTATACGCATTCTTAAAACCTATTTGGCTCTTTAATAGACATGTACATTTTTCTGGAATGTTACATTATCCCCCCCCCCCTTAGGAACATTCGTTCCCGAATGACACTTACACATCATTTTAAAGCAAGAGGGAAAGTTCGAAAACACTTATACATACTTGTATCGCTATTCTTTGTGAATATGTGATTCACACTTACTCTTGATGATGCATATTACTCAAGCTTATCTGAAGCTTCATGTTTTAGATCGAGGAACTTCCTTCTCAATCACACTTAACTTAATGCACATCACAACTCATGCAACACATAAATCACGTCTACACTATACAACAACATGAATGCAAGCATGAACTTCATTTTAACTCATATAGTGCAAGTATAAAACGCACGATTATGGACTCACAATACCAAATCGACTAATGCACTAAAACTTAGAGTTTATTAAACAATACCAGATTTAGGAAGATTATATCTAACCTCAAGAACTGAACAAGTGAGGGTAACGGGATCTCATATTAGCCTCGGCCTCCCATGTTGCTCCCTCAACAAAGTGGTTCCTCCATAATACCTTCACGGTGGCAACCTCCTTGTTCCTCAGCCACTTCACTTGACGATCTAATATATCAACTGGAACCTCTTCATAAGAAAGGTTCTCATCAACTTTTAACCCCTCAACAGGTAGGATGGATGCTGGATCGCCTAGACACTTATTAAGCATCGAAACGTGAAACACTGGATGAAAATAAGCTAAGTCTTGTGGTAACTTCAGTTCATAGGCAACATTTCCTACTCGCTGTAAGATCTCATAAGGACCTATATACCTCGGACTCAACTTCCCTTTCTTACCAAACCTCATCACCCTTTTCATGGGTGATATCTTCAAGTAGACTTGATCACCTACTTCAAATTCAAGAGCTCTCTTTCTGTTATCAGCATAGGTTTTTTGACGACTGTAAGCAGCAGCCAACCTATCCTTGATCATTCTCACATTTTCTATAGCCTCATGTATGATTTCAGGGCCAAGGATGGCAGATTCACCGACTTCAAACCACCCAACTGGAGACCTACATCTCCTGCCATACAATGCTTCAAAAGGTGCCATCCCAATACTGGAATGGTAGCTATTATTATAAGAGAACTCAATCAACGGCAAGTGATCATCCCAACTCCCCTTGAAGTCAATAACACATGCCCTCAACATGTCTTCAAGGGTCTGAATGGTACGTTCTGCTTGTCCATCTGTCTGCAGATAAAAAGCAGTACTATGCTTCACATGTGTACCCAAGCTCTTTTGGTAGGATCTCCAAAAGTGAGAATTGAATTGAGCTCCTCTATCCGAAATGATAGACAAAGGAATCCCATGACACCGCACGATCTCATCAATATAGAGTTTGGCGTAGTCCTTGGCTCAGTAAGTGGACTTCATGGGAATGAAGTGTGCGGACTTGATCATTCGGTCAACAATGACCCAAATGGAATCGTGCATCCTTCTGTTTCTCGGCAAACCAACCACGAAATCCATATTAATGGCCTCCCACTTCCACGTTGGAGTCTCGATCGTCTGGGTGAGACCCCCAGGCTTAAGGTGTTCGGCCTTAACCTGTTGACAATTGGGACACTCCTCCACAAACTTAGAGATATCTCGCTTCATACCTTCCCACCAATAGACCTCTTTAAGTTCATGGTACATTTTGGTGGCACCAGGATGAATAGAATACCTGGAACCGTGAGCTTCTGCCAAAATACTAGACCGCAAATCATCAATATTGGGCACACATAATCTGTTCTCGTACCTGAGTACACCATCCCCTCCTAGGTAAAATGATTCATTCAACTTACTCAACAATGAGTCTTTCAACTCCATGAGTACTGGGTCGAGATGCTGCTTAGCTTTAACATCTACAACAAATGAGGATGTGGAACTTGAGTGAACCAAAACACTCCCACTTGGTGTATCTATCAACCGTACACCCAATCTATCTAATTGGTGTACCTCTTTAACTAGATCCTTCTTCTCGTCATCAACATGAGACATGCTGCCCATGATCAATCTACTCAAGGCATATGCCACTACATTGGCCTTACCTGGGTTATAGTGGACACTCATGTCATAATCCTTGAGCAGTTCTAGCCATCTCCTCTAACGAAGGTTCAATTCTCTTTGCGTAAAAAACATACTGAAGACTTTTATGGTCAGTATATACATCAACATGTACACGATATAAGTAATATCTCCAAAGTTCCAATGCAAATACAATAGCGGCTAACTCAAGATCATGAGTAGGGTAATTCTTCTCATGGATTTTCAACTGTGTCGATGCATATGCAATCACCTTGCCATCTTGCATAAGAACACATCCCAAACCTACTTGGGAAGCATCACATTACACCACATACCCTACACCACTTCTCGGCAACGTGAGAACTGGGGCTGAAGTGAGTGGGTCTTTGAGCTCTTGGATGCTCTTTTCACACTTTTCAGACCACTCAAACTTCACCTTCTTCTTCATTAAGGCTGTCAACAGAGCAGCAATAGTGGAAAAACCTTCCACAAACCTGCGATAATAATTAGCCAGACCCAAGAAACTCGGAATATCTGTAGGAGTGAGGGGTCTCGGACAATTCTTCACCGATTCAACCTTTTTTGGATAAACTTCAACACCCTGGTCGGTCACAACATGACCAAGGAAGGTCACTAATCTCAACCAAAATTCACATTTACTGAACTTTGCATACAGCTGATGTTCTCTTAGTACTTACAATGTCTTTCTTAAGTGTTCTTTATGCTCTTCTCTAGTCTTAGAGTATATGAGGATGTCATCTATGAATACTATGACAAAAAAATCAAGATATTCACGGAAGACTATAATCATAAGGTACATAAACGCGGCTAGTGCGTTAGTGAGACCAAATAACATAACAAGAAACTCGTAATGACCATATCTAGTACGAAAAGTAGTCTTAGGAACGTCTTATTATCTCACTCTAAGCTGATGATACCCTAACCGGAGATCTATTTTTGAAAAGAAACTCGAACCTTGGAGTTGATCAAATAGATCATCGATTCTGGGAAGAGGATATTTGTTCTTTATAGTGACTTTGTTGAGTTGCCGATAATCGATACACATTCTAAGGGTTCCATCCTTTTTCTTAATGAACAACACTGGAGCACCCCATGGGGATATGCTCGGCTGGATGAAGCCCTTATCAAGTAAATATTTTAACTGCAATTTCAACTCTTTGAGTTCGGTTGGTGCCATCCTATATGGGGGGAATAAATTGGCTTGGTGTTGGGATCTAAGTCAACACCAAAATTAATTTCGCGTTCAGGAGGAATTCCTGGTAAATCCTCCGGAAAGACATCTTGAAACTCATTCACTATAGACACAGAGTCTATGGAAGGAACCTCATGCTCTAAGTCATTGACTCTACTAAGTGGTATAAATACCCCTTAGATATCATCTTATTGGCTTTTAGATGAGAAATTATTCGGCCTGTTGGATTTGAACCACGCCCTTCCCATTCCAGCACTAACTCATTTGGAAACTGGAACCTCACTACCCTGTTTTGACAGTCTATCCTAGCATAACATTTATGGAGCCAATCCATGCCCAAGATTATAACAAAATCAAACATGGCTAACTCTACTAGGTCAGCATGAGTGATTCTATCAAGGACATTAATTGGGAAATCTTTATATACTCTTTCTTCTCTAATGTCGTCTCCTATGGGAGTACTAACTAGAAAAGGCTCATGCAAGATCTCAGGAAACACGTCAAATCTACTAGCTATCAAAGGAGTAACAAATGACAAAGTGGATCCTGGATCTAACAATGCATACATAGGAAAAGAAAAGACATGCAACGTACCCCTGACCACGTCAGCTGACTTCTCTTGCTCCTCTATACCTTTGAGAGCATAGAATCTGTTCCTCTTGGGAGGTTTGGCTGCAGCATTTGGATGCGGCCGAGGTTGAGCATCTGTCCTGGCCTGATTCCTCACATGTGGGCAGTCCCTGACTATATGCCCACTCTTGCCGCAACCATAGCAGGCATTAGTACCTACCAAGCACTCACCTCCATGCAACCGCCCACATTTACCACACGGTTTGCTGTTACGCTGGGCATTTCTATCATTGCCCTTGTTGGGGACAGACTTGTCCACTTTGGCATTCAAATTCTTGGAAGAGTAGGATTACCTGAGTGCTTCTTGAACTTAGGCCTGTTCTGGACTCCAAATGTACCCCTACCAGAGCTAGGACCAGTCTGATCCGCCGGGCCTAGGCTTCTTGCCTTCCTGACCTCTCCTTTTCCGACGACTCTCCTCCACCTGCTGTGCATGTACCATCAATCTGCCCAGGTCCATGTTATCATGCAACATGGCTGCCCGACAATCCTCCACTAGATCCTCCGACACGCCAGTCACAAACCTGCCCATCTCATCCCTGCTATTGGACACCAGAGAAGAAGCATATTTCGAGAGTTTAACAAATTTCAAGGAATACTCCTTGACCGACATACCTCCCTGTCTTAGGTTGATGAACTCTTCAATCTTTGCTTCTCGTTCCTCTCTGGGAAAGAATCTCTCCAGAAACGCAGTCTTGAGAATGTCCCAAGTGATGGGGACATCTCCTGGTGCTCGGCCATCTGTCCACACTTTGTACCACACCTGAGCCACATCCTTGAGTTGATATGCAGTCAACTCAGCCTTTGCCTTTTCATCAACACCCATGGCACAGAGAATTTTGTAGACCTCATCCACAAACTCCTGGGGATCCTCATTAGTCTTGGACCCATAGTAGACTGGAAGATTCATTATAGTGAAGTCCCTCAGTCTGCTAGCGATGGTGGTAGCATGCGGGTTCTCTATGGGAGCACCATCTCTAGTGGCTTGAGCCGTGATGGCCTACGCCTAAGTAGTGATGGCCTGTGCCATCTGCACCAATGCTTCTCTCACTTCTCCATCTGTCAACGCAGCTGGCTTGACAGGCACTTTACTCTAGCAGTTGGGGCTTGAGGAGGAGCTTGGTTTCCTCCAGCAGCTACTTCTTCAACTCTTCTCGCGGCATTTCTCCTTGTGTTCATTGTTCTACATGCATACACAAGAAGGAAGTTAGATACTTAAATGACAAGAAATGTCATAACTCTACATAGCACGATAAAGAGTAGAAGAAGGGGAAATTTCCTAACATCATATAGTCTCTAAGTCATGATTGTGGTGCACTTCACAACCATAAGTTAGAAACTACGTAACGTGGTTGTTTTGAGCTTTAGTTCCTAGGTAATTTAACCTCATGCTCTGATACCAAGTTTTCACGATCCAGATTCTGGAAACCGGACCGTAACCGGCGTTGTTAACCTCTCAGAGATCGCAGACAAGCCTCTTCTTAGCTTTCATCACATTCATATAGTTAAATTTGCAGAAAATTTAAAACTTTTAAAACATAATGAAGTGTACATAGACTTCATACAAATTCTACATAGATTCATATACTATAATCTCAAACTAAACAACCATCTACAATCGATTACGCAATTCAAATGAAAGAATCAATGTATCATAATAGTTTGCCAAAAACGGCCTTAATACAAAGCTTCGAATAAATGTCTGAAATGAAACGCTAGGGACAACATCCACTATCTACTATAAAGATAGATGTAGCATCCTTGAAATCAAGAGGACCTACCAAAGGTCTGGATATCGCTAAGTCCAAACTGCTGCGATGAGTCTTCAACCTTCTCTCTGACTTGCACCTATAAAAATAGTAATAGTATAGGGTTAGTACACACTTGTACTAAGTATGGGTGTATGCACACATACACATAAGGCTATGCATGATCAAGGAAAGCTTTTCCTAAACAACATGCCATTTCTGGAAAGTGAAGACTAGAATTTCCTAATTCATTATATGAGATTTATGATGTGAATATGACGTATTTTAATGCATTCAAAACACACAACTCATTTTCTATATGAACACAACACCTTGGAATCATGCACATAATTTTAGAACATCACAAACGAAAATTTAGAAATTTTATCCCCCTTAGACCGAGAGCACCATGCCCAACACTTAGTTTATTTTTCTGTCTTTTTCTTCTTTTTGTTGTCTAGTTCAATAATCTCCTTTGATCCTATGTTTTACTTACAACTGCAATGATTCATTGTAGTCCCATACCTACAATGAATCAAGTAAGTAATCCAAGGGATTAGAAAATGATTTAACTACAATTTGGGTATGAAATCTTTATAAGCCAATCTTTATTGGTTAAGCCTATTATTTGATATTGGCCTAATATAAGAAGTCATTATAAGCCAATATTATTTGGCTATGATCATTTGCCAATTATATAAAGTCATTATAAGCCAATCCTATTTGGCTTTGCTCATTTTCAAAATATGAGGAGTCATTATAGTCTAAGCCCTTTTCTTATAGAAAACTTCATTCTTATCAAACATTGATATTCTTAAACTCTTGCTTTCTTAGTTCACTTTGAACTTACATCTCTTCTTCCTTCTCACTTTCTTAAAGAAGTCTTTAGCATTGAGATCATGTGAAATGACATTAAATCCAGTGTCTTCCCCACACCGAAAAGAGGTGGTTCACCGATCAAAGTGAACCTAGATCATGTGAGTTATACAGTGTCTGCCCCACACCGAAAAGGGGGGATTCACCAAATAAAGTGAAAGCAAGTCCACTGTCTACCCCACACCGAAAAGGGGTGGTCCACTGCTAAAGTGAACAAAGAACTTTCTTTTTGAGCATTAACCGACATAGATCATGTGAGCTAAACATGAAATTCAGTGTCTGCCCCACACCAAAAAATGGTGGTTTCACCGGCCAAAGTGAAACTGAATCTACCTAGCTTGCTTAGGTGGAATCCACTGGCTAGTTCCCATGCTGGCAACATGGTTCGAAGACTAAGAGATTTTCGGAGACTCTTATCCACCGTGGTGGAGCCTCATCTCATGAGACTTACATGTGCTACCACAAGCTCATTGCTAGTCTATCGATGCTTTGCTCAATTTGTTTTACTTCATAACTTTTAGAGTTGACTCAAACATTATGGAAGCTTGCTTCTAGATTGAGGTTTATTTACTCTTTGGATAAATTTTCATACCTTTCTTTACTTGATGAAAATGTGAATTTAACCTTATATTATCATCTTGGTGTTAATGAGACTTGTCTCACACTTTCTAACACCCTCTTGAGTGAGTATCTTTAACATAGTTGTCTTAGGTGTAAGTGAGACTTGTCTCACTTACTTTAACAACCCATTCTGGTCACTTTCATAACATTTAAGCCTTTAGTTATGTTATTACTCACTTCATCTTGATCATTGTCATTTGGTAACGTTATAACCTTCTTTATGAACGTTATGAACTTTGTTCAATGTAGTTACTATATTCATAGTTCATTTTGATAGAGTATGTTGGGACTTGTCCCAATTATTGGCATACCCTTGGTTATGGATTCATTGAATTACCTTAAGTATGCATATTCATTTGGCATTACAATACATTGTCCATACAAGATTGATAAGAATTTAGTATTGGCCTAAACAATTTGGACATAATTTTGCTAGCCAATTTATTGGCACAAGCCAATCATTCATGCAACATTTTTCATGAGATTATCATTAGCCAAGTTGATTAAAATTCATGAATATACCTTAATGAACTCATCATATCAAGCAAGTCAATTTTTAACAGTAAACTAACTTCATAAATGAATCATAACAAACTTCATCATCTCGAACACAATTAATCCTTACAACATTTTTTATTTCGTGTAGATAATACTTAAATCATACGAATCAATTCTATAGGCTTAATTAGACATTTATAAATCAAAATATCTACACATTAGGATCAGTTAGCACCATATACCAACAACATGTTCGAGATTACATCTATATACTTATGAGAATCAAAAACAAGGATAACTAGGGAAATGGACGTTCAATAATATCATTGGGAACAACCCTAGTTAACGAGATTCATGTGTTTAAAACATTCGGAAGTCTTCTTGGAGAAAGAATTTCAGGAGAGAAACCCATACCTTATGTAGAATCGAATCTACGACGATCACTTTGCACGTAACCTTGAAATCGCCTAAGAAAGCCTTTTGTCGTTCTACGTTTTCTTGCGTTTTGCTTACTGCCCTAGCGTCGTGAGTTCATGTGAATGATCATGGTTTCTAGGTCTTAGGAACTGATATTGAATAATTGAGCTTTATACTAATTAACTTAATTAATAAATTAACTAGGTAATTACTAAAACGCCCCTCCTAAGTTGACTAGACATAGGAGGAAAATTGACTTAGCCAAATCCGAAATTGGCTAAGGGTCTCGGCTTGAGCAAGGATCTAAATTAATTAATTTTTTTGCTTTATTAATTAATTAAGGGACCTAGGCAAATTACTAGAGTACCCCTAAGTCACTAGGACCACAACTAAAAACTTAGGACCATCCTAGGTTAGGTACTAGGTTGTCCCTAAGTTAGTTAAGTTAGTTAGGTATCACCCGACAAGGTCTTAGGTTGTCGGGTCCCTTGGCTGGTCATTCTTGATCGGTCCTAGGTTAGCTAGCTAGTTGGTTAGGTTAGTTAGAGTTTAGAGTTTGTCAGGATTCTAGGGTCCACATGGCTGGACCTGTGCGCGCCTGCCCCTAACCGCATAACCGAATGTGGTTGGGCTTGTCGCGTGGTCCCCCTCGGCGGTTAGCACATGTGCTTGCACATGTGTTGCTGCCAATTTCTCCCAATCGTACCCTCCTATGGTTGCATTTGGAAAGTTCATTCCTTGTCCAAGGATCCACACTATGTTTTTGGACACTACTTAATCTACATGATCATTTTAATTGATCATGTGCTATGGTATCTAGGCTTGACACTTGGATGCCTCATACCCAATGCGTTGATATGGTTGAATACAGAATTTTAGCTTAAGGTCTTCTTTGCAGGTACAATTCTTAAACAATGCTTATTCATACTTAGAAAAATTGGCTAAAACCCTTAGCCAATATTTTCTAATAAGCCCAATATTATCTAATATTGGGCATTGGGATGCCTATGTATCCCAATACGCATTCTTAAAACCTATTTGACTCTTTACTAGACATGTACATTTTTCTAGATTGTTACATAGGGTCGACCATTGAAGATTAAGAAGGTCGATTGAAGAAGCTTGGAATGCTTTCTCCAAGTGTTGGTAGGTCCTCATGTTCGGGTATGCTATCTTTTCATTGTTCTGGCTTATGAAGACTTTAGGAGTTATTAAGAATACTTTTGATTTCGTTTACGCTCTTTTGATTCTTTTGTATTAAGGCATATATGACGTATTGACTAGTTATTGGTTAAGTCCAGTTTCGTTCTCTTTAGATGGTTTTGTATGAGACAACTTTTAGAATATCGTACGTATGATTTTATGATTGTTAAGTATTAAGTCTAAGTATACTTCACATAGTATTAAGAGTTTTGAACTTTTCCGCAATTTTAACTGATGACATGTTATGACGAATGTTAAGGGCTTGTGTGAGTCCTCTAAGAGGACGACGATGCCGGTCGCATCTGGGGTGTGCTCTCCAGATGTGACAGTGGGTGAATGAACTCAATGTTGTGTGAATCACATACCTCGTAGGGATCACCCCTTCATGAAATCCGCAAGCTATTCTTGAAAACCTTGACGATTCTTGCTCCTTCTCTTCCTTTCTCTTCTTCTTTTCTCTTCTCTACAACTCTAACTTAATATCGTAGAAGCGTAAATTGAATCCTATCCGTTTAGACCCCAATTAATTACCAAAAACGAAATTAAGTCATGGGGTATGCCAAAGACCATTATGCCCTTCTAAAATCGGATTAGACTTTCCTTATTTGAACATCCCAACTTCAAATGGGCATATATTACTCATACAAACTCAGAATCACGCAAACTCGATGGAGTCGGAAAGATTCTTCAAAGATATTTTCTATGATATCTGGAAACACGCCTAACTCGGACTGATCAAGGAGTTATGATCGTTTGAAGTTGACCAAAAACCCAACTTAACATACTTAACAAATTTTCCAGATTTTTATATTATTTCCAAAAATGACTATTTCCAATATTTTTAACTTCTTTATAGTTCTTTTAGTTACGGGTGTTACAATATCTCTCCCTTGAGAACATTTATCCTCGAATGAGGTTACTCTTTGTAGGCAATGGGCGTAACATCAAACATATAGTTCAAACACCCAACAAGCACAATGCAATTACAACATGCCAACCTATAAATAAAATGCCAAGAAAAGGGTTAGTACCTTAATATGAAACTTCTCCGATATCGAAGATATGTGGATATCTCTTCTTCATATCCTCCTTAGTTTCCCAAGTAGCTTCTTCAACAAATTGGTTCCTCCAAAGAACTTTGACTGAAGCTACCTCTTTTGTGCTCAACTTGCCAACTTGGCGATCTAAAATCTAAATTGGAATCTCTTCATAGGATAAGCTATCCTTGATCCCAATATCTTCGGTTGGTATGATCAATGAAGGATATCCCATGCAGTTCTTCAACATGAAAATATGAAATATTGGATGAACCTCTTCTAATTCTTGTGGTACCTCCAACTCATAAGCTACATTACCAACCCTTTTGGATATTCTTTAAGGGACAATATACCGGGGACTAAGATTCCCCTTCGTACCAAATCTCATAACACCCTTAATGAATGAAACATTCAAGTACACCGAATCATACTTCAAATTCTAGCTCCCTTCTCATCCCTTCTCCTAACATCAGTGTAGGATTTCTGATGACTTTGTGTCGTTCTAAACCTCTCTTGATTCACTTTCACCTTCTCCATAGTTTGTGAAATAAATATGGTCCTATCAACCCTACTTCACCAACTTTAAACATCTAATAGGATATCTGCATTTTCTCCCATAAAGACCTTCATAAGGAGCCATCTAGATTCTAGATTGGTAACTATTGTTGTAAGAAAATTTGATGAGTGGTAGGTGATCATCCCAATTACCTTTGAATCAATCACACAAGCCCCCAACATATCCTCTAAGTTTTGATTATTGTTATCTTCTTGCCCGTCTGTCTGAGGATGAAAGGCAATACTTAAGTTCACCTTTGAACCCAAGCCTTTTTGAATGACTTCCAGAATTGTGCAGTGAATTGCGCACCTCTATCTAAAATAATGGAAACTGGAACTCCATGAAGTCTTACTACCTCTTGAATATATAAACTTGTGTAATCCTCTGCTAAATAGGTAGTCTTTACTGGCAAAAATAGGCTAATTTGGTCATTCTGTCAACAATAACCCATATCAAATCATGCTGCCCGCGAGACCTTAGTAAACTTGTGATAAAATCCATAATAATCATCTCCCACTTCCATTCCATATGTTCTATATTCTGAGGCATACCACTGGGCCTTTGGTGTTCTACTTTAACATGTTGTCAATTGGGACACTTAATAACAAATTCTGCAATGCCCTTCTTTATACTGCTCCACCAAGAAACTTCTCTCAAATCGCAATACATCTTTGTGGAACCCGTATGAATGTAATATCTAGAGATATGAGTTTCCTCCATGGTCGTCTCTTGTAGTTCATCCACCCTTGGCAAACACAATGTAACTTGATACCTCAATACACGATCTCCCCCTTGTTCAAAAGATGTTACGTTTTGGTTAAGAACATTTGCCTTAAATTCAAAACAAATTGGGTCTTGATCCTGCTTCTCTTTTACTTCTGACACTAATGATGATTCAGCCCCATTAATCACTAGTACTCCTCTTTCTATGGAATCCGTTAGGAGAACTCCCAGACGTGCAAATCTATGGACATCCTTTGCTAGTTCTTTCTTATTTTTCTCAAATTGGGTGGTACTTGTAACGCCCTAAAATGAACTAAGGTGAAATAGAGCCTCATGAGTGTTTCTTGAGTTAATTTTGTTTAAAATGAGTTAATCTAGTGTTCTTAGGCAGTGTGTGAAGTTTGGTTAAGTTTGGAGGTCAATCGACCAAGAACGTCCATAATGTTCGAAAGGTGTCCCTTAGAAAGTACTTGTGTGTCTTGATGTGTTTGAGTGAGTTTTACGTGTTTGTTTTGCTTGAATCTTGTGTGGGATGTTCCTTATACCTAGATGAATTAGTTTAGGGGTTTAACGTTCGGTCACGACCCCACATAGGACCCACAAGGGACTTGGACCAAAATTGCCTTGGCAGTGTACACCAACGAAGGCAACGACGGCCAGTGTTCCAACCAACGGCCCGTCGTCTTGCTCCGTAGGTTGGACCTGCAAGGTTGGTTAGTCAGGCTCCATTTGGAGCTAAGTGTCAACCCACGAGACCCCACCAACGGTCCGTTGATGCACAGACGGTCCGTTGGTTAGGTCTCGTCTGTGAAGGGTCCAAAAACTGTAAGTTCCCTGTTAAGGCTTGGGGTGTTTGGTAAATTCACCCCAAGTCTTTTATGACCCTAGGACGTTTATTTTAGGGTTTACTAGATATATTAAAGTTTTATAAACCCTAAGACCAAATTTTAGACTTCATTTCCTAAAACCCCAAAACCCCTCTGTCTTAGAATTCTCTCTCAAGTCTCTTTGGAAGCTAGAAGTCAAGAAGTGCTAGGAGGGCTGTTGGTGGTCGATTTCTTCACCAAAATCTTTGGGATTTCTCTTAGCTAAGGTATGGTATCCATCCTTAAACTCTCTTCCATTCAATGAGTCCCTTCTAATGGATTTTTCAAAAAGGGTTTTCAACCCTAGTTTCTTCTATCTTCAACTCAAAATATGGGTCTTGCATGAAAACGTTTTGAAAGACTCAATAATGATGTTTCTAAGGTTATTTGGTTAATTTAATGCTAAAACCCCAATGAAATCATGAAAAAGCTTTTCCTCAAATGTTGGCTTAAAAAATGGGTTAAATGAGCTTAGTTTTGTAGTCTTTGAACTTTACTTTACTTATGTTGTTATTGTTGTTTAGCTACTGCCCTAAGGGCTATATTATGATGAAATGTTGAGAAAAATGTTATTGGTGATGAAAGCTTGGATTAAATGGTAAGTTGGTTATGTTGTTTAGCTTTAGACTTCGTAATGCTCTTGAGTGGTATGGTCCACCTTCTTGGTGGCGGTGTTTACTTGACTTATATGAATTTAAAGTTACTAGTTTAGTGTGAATGATGCCATGAAGGCTTGTTATGTGAAGTAATATTAAAATGATTTTATTCTTGTTAAATGTGCCTTGTGAAGCTATTATGTGAAATAGGCTAGAGAGTATGCTTAAATGAAGTTATTCTTGTTAAGTGTTTTATGAAGCTTGTTATGAGAAGTATGTTAAGGATTATGTCTAAGATGACATATGATTATGTAAAGTATGTTAAAGTGTGTGATTTGATGAAAGAAGGTCTAAGCATGTATAGAATAAAATGTAAATGAAATAATGCTTATGTGCAAGGTGTGCTCACATGTAAACACACACATTTGTAAGAATGTATGATGTTAAGTTGAGAAAAGGGGAATCTTGGGGTGGACACTCTTCGTGAGTTGAGATGAAGTGTCTAGTAGAAACCTCACTATTCCTAATGAGCTTTCTAAGATAGCTGGGAGGATGAATGCCCTTCATGTGGTATTCACTAGTTATCCTTGACCTATAGTCTAAGATGTTGAGAATCCGTGGGGAGTTATGCCTAGCACCGAGAGAATATGAAGAAGAGGTGGATTACACTTCGTGAGTTGAGATGTTGTATGTCCAAAGTACCTCTTGATATGAGTACTCCTCGTTAGTAGAGAATGAGTTACTTAGTAGCAATCTCATTATCCCTTAACTATGCGCCCGCATAGGTGTAGCTATTGGAAAAGCCATGTAAAATCTAAGAAGCATGACATTACTCTAGGCAAGTAAGGATCCCTCATACGATAGGGGTTAATATCGGGATTCCATGTCTAGCCCTCATGGTCTTTGTCGGTTAAGCTAACTCCCACAAAAGAATTGATTGGACTAGTTAACTTGTATATTGGTGATGTTGTGTTTGAATGTCGTGAAGTGCTCGATCCAAATAGTAACCATTAGGATCACTAAGTGGGAGTAGTATTATGGGATTTTATTCTCACATTGCACTTAGTGTGACCTATACCTACTATGGGAGAATAGTACTTTCATGAAATTTGGGTGAATGAGTGTTATGGTGTGGTGTTATGGATGATTATGGTGAAGTGCTTGAGTAAATGGAATCCATTAGGATCACTAAGTGGGAGTGGGAGTATGGGATGCTACTCTCACATTGTACTTAGTGTGACCTATATTTCCTATGAGTGTGTTGCACATGTTAGCCAAGGGAGTGGAATTGTTTTCCTAACGAGGTATGCCTAAGATTGGTGGTCTTAAGGATCGCTTTGGTGTGCTTTGTAAGGGATGTATGGATGGTCCCTTCTTGGCTCACCTTAGGGAACCTTAGGATAACTGGGTTAGGAAGCTTCAAAGGAAACGGATTCATATGACTTGGACCATGCCATTCACTGTAAGGCCTCCACTATAAGTGTTCAAAACAGTTCACTGTAATGTCCATTTGAGTTTACTGTAATGTTGGTTAAATTGTTGTAACGTGCGCAAATCCTTGGGAATCCATTAGGAGAGCTAGTGGGAGTGGGAGTATGGGATGATATTCTCACATTGCACTTAGTGTGACCTAATATTCCTATTGGAGGAGAGTACTTATGTGAAATTTGTATACTTGAGTTTGTTCACTGTAAAGTTGAGTACCCTTACTGTAAAATGTCTTTTCGAGGTAAAGTTATAGAAATTCTTACTTAAGTGTTAATTGATGCTTCTTATGTTGTTTGCTTCTAAATTCATGAATGTTTTATTAAATTGGCATGAAAGCTTATTTTGCTAAAATGTCACTTTTTACATGTTTTTGCATATGCCATACTTCGTACATTGTTTGTACTAACCCCATACTTTTTCTATACCTTATAAGTATAGGTTGGAAGCTTTGGAAGGTTGAAGTTGAAGCTTGGTAATTCTATCTCCCAAGATTTGGTATGTCCTCATATATTCGAGGACATAGTTTATGTTTCTTAGTTTTATTATTAAGACTTATGATGTATTTCCTTTTATTGTAAAGGGCCGTGTCCCTAAGATTCTAAGTTGTGTCTTTAAGTTGACTTGTGACGATGAGATTTCCTAGTATTTATGAAAGACTTCTTTTATTTAATTATTTCGTGAAAAGTTTTAATTCTGCACTACTTTTCATGTCTTATGTGATGAATGATAGTTGAAGGGCTTGTATGAGACCCCAAAGGGTCAAGTATGCCCGGCTACGGTCCGAGAGTTATCCCTAACTTCTAGGGGGTGCTTTCGGGTCGTGACAGTATTACCTGATGAGTGCATATATTGGACTAATATAGGGCTATATTTTAATAGAAGTAGTGTCCTTAAATGCATTTTTGTCTGAATTACTGATGAATAACCTTGAGTTTCAGGTATTTTGAGTTTGAGGTGAACCATGGACACTACTTAGAAAAAATGATGAAAAAATGAAGAAATGAAGGCTTGAAGATCGATAAGTCCACTTGGCGACTCGTTGATAGGTCTAATATCGCCCATTGTTCTAGTGTGCTAAGACCTGAAGCAAAGGATCAAATCGGCGGAGAAAAGAAGAAATTGGTGCATTGCCGAGATACAAAACACGAAAATGCTTGTATTAAGCGTAATATGGTGATGAAATTACCAGAGGGAGAATTGCCAAATTTTTTGGCAATTCCGACTTACAACGTTGAATTATCCTCTACAACGCAGATCTGTGAAAACTATAAATACTTGTTGAGTGTTTTAGCTTAGTATCGACTATTATCATACTTTTTGTAAATTTTTAGATATGTTTATCAATTTTGAGCTCTAAATTCGACAGGGTTTTTGGAGAAGAACTTGAAGACCAAAAGGGTTTCATCTCCAAGTATTTGGACTTGGGTCTTTTTTATTCTTCATTCTTGGCATGTAACAAGACTTAAATCTTCATACCCATTTGAATGAAAGCTTATTTAGGTATAAATTTCTATCTCTTGATGTGTGGCAAAAAAAACCCAATTCTTGGGGTTATGATTTAGCGAATATGGGTTAAGATTGTTGTTGGGTCTTGCTATTTGATAGATTAATTGTAGTTTGATTGTGATTTCATTTAATAGTTATGGATGAATTTAATGAATTTGTAGCTGCAAATACAAGTTTATTTATGTGTTTTCGGCTTGCTCGAGAGAGAAGTCGTGAAACTAAGACTACTAAATTGATGGCCGATGAGAGTGGGTCGACATGAGGCTCAACTAGAGAGAGTGAGCCCTAGTCTTATTCCAACATACTCATCTCGATAGAGTGAGTGGGTTAAGGCTTAGGCTGGTCTTTATGCGGCAAGTAGGTGTCGAGTAACCCATTTGAAACGGGGTAAGTTTCTCAAGACAGATCTTATCTCCCTAAAAGTTTAGCCTAGTCACAATTATTCTATAAATCTCTTATCAAAAGCATGTACCCAGCAATTTATCTTAACAGGTATTCCCGATCACATCCCAAGAATTCCCCCTCTATTGATTTAGTACTCTTTTGTTTTACTACCAGTGAGAAAACCCCATTGATAATTGACACTTGCATCACCCCTTTTGATTTATTATGTTTTTATTTGATTGTGTCTTTAGCTATGACTAGTTAGATTGTAATTTTACTTTTCTATTAATTCTCACAACCACTGCCTATGGAAATGATTCCAACCCTTGGTTGGGTTACTAGACTACAGTATGATCGTCGACACTTGCATTGGAAGTTGTGTCTTTGATGACGTCACCGATCAAATTGGCTCCACTATCGGGGAGTGCTATTATTTAAGAATATGTAGTTAATTTTAATATTCTCTTATTATTGGTAGTTTTACTAACTTTATTTTTAGTTTTGTTTCCTTTTGAGTTGTCGTTGTATGAAGGCACCCTGAGCATGGCTGAGGAAAATAGTGGCGATTCGGCTAAATCAAATCAAGAAGTCAAGGGCGACTTCAAGTTATCTACACTAGTAACTCAGCTGAACAACTTGGCCACCAAAATCTCAGAGGTGGAAAACCAGTGCAAAAGCCAAGGGAGGTATATGCCTCCTTATGAGCGAGAAAGGTCTAGGAGCAATGATAATACACATAGAAAGGATACACTATAAGTCATTCTCCAAAAGCTTCATGAGAAAGACAAAATGCTAGAAGCGATGAGGGAAAGCATGGAGGTACTAAATCAGATACTTGTCTCCCACTCAAGATCAATCAAGTTGATTGAAGACCTCTTGGACTACGCAGTGCCTCATCTCTATCCAAGCAGTAAAAATGGGTTACTTAATGGCATTTGGTCTAACTCAAAGATGAAGCTTGACTGGTAGCTCACGTCGAACCATGACGTTAAATAAGGTGTTTCTTAAAAGGCAACCCAAGGTTTTATCGCTTTAAATTAGTATGTTAGAATAATGGTGTGTTAATTTTGTAGGTTAAAACAGGTAATGTGTTGAAAAGTGCAGGTTGGCGAACTATGGATCCAGTCAGTGTATTGAAGAATTGATTGGCCACCCCACTATTTTCCGCCGTTTTGACCTCCAAATAAACTAGAGGTCCTGAAAAACTCAGAGAAGTAAGCAACCATTCGGCGCGTCTCCGAGTAGGTCGGTCAACTATATAATGTCGCCGAATGGACGCGAATTGGGCGGTTTATATTGGCCAAAAGTCCTAGAATTTGAACTTTTTCACTTTCCCTCGCTTTAAACTTCACATTCTCACACCAAGGTAACAATTTCAATATTCTTGTCTTCTATTAGTATTTTAGTTGTTGATTAGTGCTCGGGACTAGGATTTGTTTGTTGCCTAGCATTTCAATTATATTTCAATCGGCATTAAAGGTTAGTCCTAAAACCCCGAGCTTATTGTTGAAAACTTTTGAACTCTTTTGCAATACTTATTGATGTGTGGTCGACCTCTCCGCTAGGATTAGAACATTTTCATCCCTATTTCAATTTGAAAATCTTGCCCGTATTATTTTGATCATCAAATGCTCGTATTTGTTGTGATTGTAATTGAATTCCATTGGGTTGTGTTTTCATGTTGTTCTGATTGTTTAAGTAATGTTGTAATAGCTCATTTTTGTGTTAAATGGTGAAAATTGCTTAATGGTGGAACGGGTAACCATATTCTGAAGAGAAAATATCGTCAAATGGCCAAATTTGGCAAAGCCGGGAGAAGTCTGAGTATTTCGGAGGGATGGGTGTCATGGGTCTGAGCTCAATTGTACTTTTCCAGTTTTTTTTTCGGAGAGTGAGGATTTGAATTTGAGAAGGAGGATTTAAAACAGGCACGTTGGGAAGTTCGGCGAGCTGGGTCGAGCTCGTCGAACAACTCAACAGTTCGCCTAATGTCTCTATTTTTCCCTTTATTTCATGTAAAATACTATGTCTGAGTCTGTGACCTTCAGCAAAAATATCCACTGATCACAAAAATCACTCGGTAATTCATCGAAGGGTCTTTTGAATCACCTTCTGTACATTTACCCAAACTCTGAGCATACTGTGCAGTTCGGCAAATAAACCCCTGCTCGCCGAAAGTAGTCGGTGCATCGCTGAATAACTCTTTCCTCCGCCAACCTATTATAATATGTAGTCAATCTCTTTGACGAGCTCGATTTAGCTCGCCGAAGAGGTTCGGCGATTCACCAATCTAGTTGGCAAGTCTATCTGCAATAGATTTGTTGTGTGTATTTTGATCCTCTTTTAACTAATTCCGATCTATTGCAGAGAAGATACGTGCAAACTTCAACATGTCACCCAAGAAGGTAGAGCAAGGCATCAAAATCAATGGAGGAGGATCAAATCCTCCAAAGAGGGGAAGAGAAGAACTCGCACCGGGAGACAAAGCAAAAAAATAGAAACATATAGCAAAGAAAGAAGTGTCTATTGAGGACCAAATTAAGGGGTCTGAGCCTAAAGATTATCAACCCATGATTCATTGACAGAATAGGATCCTAGATAGACCTCAACCAATATCCATTAGGTTTCATCAGCTACAGCTCCTCCAACATTAGAGTCAGTGCCAGCTCAGGCACCTCTATTGACCCCTACACCCCCTATTGTTTCCCATCCTAGAATGCTGAATAGATTAAAGGGTGATGGGATGCAAACCATCATTGAGGAGAAACTCTTATCAGTGAAGGGCCTAGAAGGAAAATATCCTGACGTTCTGTACTCTCTTTGCTATTATGAGTTCGATCAGTTCACAAGGCCCCACAGCCCCTATATTTCTTCCTGGGTTAGGGAATTCTACACAGCTTATGGGGATTTGGTGCCCAAGAACAAGAAAAAGGCGAGCGAGTTCAGACTAGTAAAGTTGATTATGGTCAGAGGCAAGGAAGTGTAGTGCCATAACGAGTATATTAACATTATATTGGGTAGGCCGCTGCACTCTATACTTCCTTACGAGGGGTTGCATGTTGTTCCATCCCTAGATGACTTGAAGGGTTGGTTGGCATCTATGATTTTTGACAACACCCCAGAGTGGATCGGTGTAGGAACTCATATAGAAAAGAAAGGTCTGAACATCGTTTCTAGGTTCTAGTTTGGCTTTATCAACAGCAGTATCATGCCATCTCATGACGAATCCATTTGTGTCTCCCCAAAGCAGCTTGCCTCGGTTCTATCATGTCTAGGAAGCATATTGATCTGGACTGCTAATTTTACAAGAGATGGCCATAAAGACCAAGTAGAAGATGACTTATATGCACTTCCCATTCTTGGTGTTTGAGTTGTGCCGATGTGCTGGAGTGACTCAGGACACTACGAGGAATATTTATTTCATTATGTCTTCCTCCACCGACATTCGGTGAATTGAGGCCGAAGACACACAAGAGGAAATTGACAAGAGAAGAGTAGTCCCAGCAGACACTACCCAGAGGTCAATCTACACTCTCTCACAGCGGATACACCTTTACGTACTTCGGCCTATGAGCCTTCATGTACATCTGATCCTTTATCTTCTTCACAGGTCTCATATGCCTCTTTTTCTTCCCAGACAGCCAAGATAACGCAAGCCATGATCTTGAAGATGGGGCGCTTGGCTCAATCAATGGATGCGTAGGAAGCCCGACTTGAGAGATTTGTTCCAGGGATAATCGAGAGTGTCATTCTTGCTGCACTCACACCCCTTCAGTATGCTATTGATACCTTGGATGCAAGTGCCAAATCCGGGAAGCACCCGTTAGAAGTAATCGGCGTCGGCGTCGGCGGAGAGGGCTAAGACTAGCCTCTTAACATTTGCCATTACATATCATAGGTCATAGGTTAAAAAGTGCGGAAAATTAAAACTTTTCATCTATATATACATTATGAGGTTTACTTAGACCTCTCGCTTACACATAATATATACATAGGGAGTTTACATAGACTCCTCGCAATAAGAAGCTTACATAGGCTTCTACTTTTATGTCACATATACAACATACACCATATAGAGTCTAATATAGATGTCTCATATAAAACCATCTAAGTCGGAATAGAACAATACTGGCATAGCCCTTACACAAATGTATAATTGCCACTTAGGGCTTACAACAATGTCTTGAACAATAAGAGTGAAATGAAGATTAATAGACTACAACAAGTCACATTGGTAGAATGAGAAAATGCACCATCCTCGTATCTTGAGGACATACCCAAACTTGGAGAAATGATCCAAGCCTTCCTTGCAAATTGGTCACGAACCCTTCAACGACCTTAACCTAAAATGTTTGGGGAAAATGGAGAAATAGGGGTTAGTACATCACTTGTACTAAGTATGAAAACATATGCACACACAACTTAGAAATTATGCTAAAGGGATGTTTGTTCAAAACCATGTCAGGTTACTTTAAAAAGCCTTATGCACAACTAAGAACACATATAAGACAACAATCATATATTCCTTAAGACAAAAGCATATACAGCATAAAATTAACATACTCAAGTTAAGACAAGTCAATCATGTGTATAGAATAAGAGAACCACAGCCAATGCAACTCTAACATCATATTATAACCACAAAGCATGTTCGTGAGTTCATAATATTATAACATAAGTAAAACCCTTACCCATAAATCTTTACCAAGCCTACTTGTGCAATGGTCAAGTGAAGCCCCATAACTTCACTCAACCACGCAAAGTAACCAAAGGATCATGAATAAAGTTGAACTTCACATAACATAACTCCATGAGTATTCATCATCACATTTAGCAGTATAGATCATTAATATGAAGAATCAACATGAGAATAACATTCATTTCGTAAGAGCATAAAAACATAAGAATCACCTCCTAGGATTTCCCTCAAGGTCAACTATTGCAATGTATAGGTAGAGTCCCATACCCCTACCTAGAATAAGTCAAACCCCTTAAGTCCTCCTAGTTAGAGTTCACTTTATTACTGCATTTTACTTTCGGGAACATCTTGCCTTAACCGACATAGACCACATGAGCTAAAGTAGAATAGGGTGTCATAAAACCCTACACCGAAAGAAGGTGGACTACTTGCCAAGGTAGTACCAATACATGAACACAACATCTAGGTGGATCCACTAGCTAGTATTCCTATGGGGGATACATAGTTCAAGAACTAGGAGATGTGCTTGAGACCCTCTTTATGAAACATGCATTATAGTCTCCAATCTCATGAGTACAATAGTGAACCTACCTTCCCTACTTTTGAAGGGACACTCCTCACTACTAGTTCACTCGGTGCTAAGCTAGAGTCCCTCTTGAACTGTCTTTCTTTAACAATCATAACTTAGTTTAGGTCATAGGAGAATAGCTCCTTGTATTGTCATAGTCATTATATCAATAGGAATTGCATCAGAACACCTTTCAATACAACCCTCATATGTGAGATTAGCGTATTAACATCATCATATCATAGTAAGGCACATAGGTACTTCATAACCAACCTTATATCATTACATCTTAAGCATAATCTCAAAATCACATAATCAAGACATTTCAATTACATCATCATACCACACCTACTTAATCCAATTACAAGACATACTTCAATTGAACTTCATCACCAAGTACAAGCCATCATAATTGAAGTAAAGGTTTAGGACAACAAAGTCTTACCCATCTCCTTCAAAAGCCATCATCATGGTCTTACCATCAACCAACCAATTCCATCAAATAATAGGTGTAATAACATCATTCAATAGTAATTAACACAATAGCTAGGTCAACTACATCAATACAATTCAACTCTATACTAGTTCATAACCTAGGGTTAGGGAATTTGGGTAAATTCATCACCTCTTCCACAATACTAGGTTAAACATCAAGAACAACCATAATTAAACAATAATATATCATAATATAATCATTATATTATCCCCCCCGATAGGAACATTCTTCCCCGAATGACACTAAAATCTTTTGAAGGTAAATGATAGACTCAATACTAGCAGCCCAACAAAATAACATATCAAATCATGTGTTACACCTCAAATCAACATAACAACATGGCCTTTACACAAAGTAACTCAAAGCATCAATTACAACACATAAGAGCTCAAAATCACAACATGAGGAACTACCTTCTCAATAACAACATGAGCTCAACTTAACATTAAAGAGTCATTTATGCCAAGATTTCTTTCAAGACATACCAACATGCTCAATATCATTTCATATAGGCTACAACATACCAAAATACACCAAATGAGTGCAAATCAAGTAAAATAGCATTTCATATGAAACTTTATTTTAGCAAAAACCTTTATCATGAATATGCACATCCTTGCAAAACAGGCCAAAATCAATTTACTCATTTTTTATTATTATTAATAGGAATAACTAACCTTAATCAACAAATAGATGAGGTTAACGGGACTTCATGTTGGCCTCGGCCTCCCATGTTGCTCCCTCAACTAGGTGGTTTCACCATAGGACTTTTACGGAGGCCACCTCTTTGTTCCTATACTTCTTCACTTGCCGATCAAGAATTTCCACCGGAACCTTTTCATAGGAGAGGTTCTCCATACCTATACCCTCAATAGGAAGAATGAACTTGGGATCATCGATTCACTTCTTGAGCATGGAGAAATAGAAAACCGGATAAACCGAAGCTAGTTCACTAGGTAGTCTCAACTTGTATGCAACTTTGTCAACCCTTTGTAAAATTTCATAGGGACCCACATAACGAGGACTCAACTTCCCTTTCTTGCCAAATCTCACTACCCCTTTCATGGGTTGAATTTTTAGATACACCTTATCACCTTCTTCAAATTCTAAGTCCCTCCTCTTCTTGTCGGCATAAGACTTTTGCCGGCTATAGGCTATTTTCAATTGGTTCCTTATCATATGAACTTTATCCAAAGTCCTATAAATCAATTCGCGACCAAAGAGTGAAGACTCGCCCACTTTAATCCATCCAATCGGAGATCTACACCTCCTCCCATACAAGGCCTCAAGGAGCCATGGATATAGTTGAATAGCAACTATTATTATAAAAGCACTCAACCAAAGGAAAGTGTTTATCCCAATTTCCCTTGAAATCAATTACGCAAGCTCTAAGCATATCTTCAAGGGTTTGAATAGTATGCTCCGCTTGACCATCTGTTTGGGGATGAAAGACGGTGCTTAACTTCACCTTTGTACCCAACCCATTTTGGAATGACCTCCAAAACCTAGTTGTGAATTGTGCACCCCTATCCCATATGATGGATAACAGAATACCATGACGACACACAATCTCATCTATGAAGATCCTTACATAATCCTCCGTCGAGTAAGTGGACTTGATGGGAATAAATGAGCGGATTTGGTCAAACTATCCACAACCACCAATATAGAGTCATTTTGCAAGTGGGAACTTGGATTCTTGAAGTAAGCCACCCGGATTTTGGTGCTCGGCTTTAAGTTGTTGGCATTTTAGACACCTTGCAAAAAATTCCGCTATGTCTCCTTTCAAGCCATCCCACCAAAATACTTCTCTTAAATCATGATACATCTTAGTAGAGCCCGGATGAATAGAATAACGAGAACCATGAGCTTCCTCAAGAATCCAGTTTCTTTAAGTCATCTACATTGGGCACACACAACCTTTCTTGATACCTCAAAACACCATCCCCCCTAAGGAGAATGAATCATTAAGCTTACCAAGAATCGATTCTTTCAACTCCATCAATTATTGATCAAGGTGTTGATTAGACTTCACCTCAACTACCAAAGACGATTTGGAGTTATGATGGACCATAAAACCACTATTTGGAGAATCTAATCTAGCACCCAAACGAGCCAACCTATGTACCTCTTTCACTAGGTAATTCTTGGATCTTTCAACATGAGATACACTACCCATGGTCATACGACTTAGAGAATCCCCAACCATATTGGCCTTGTCGGGGTGGTATAGAACACTCATGTTGTAATCTTTCAACAATTCCAACCACCTTCTTTGTCGGAGATTTAACTTATTTTAAGTAAACACATATTGAAGACTCTTATGGTCGGTATACACATCAACATGAATCCCGTAAAGATAATTCCTCCATATTTTTAAGGCAAATACCATGGATGTTAACTCTAAATCATGAGTTCGATAATTCTTCTCATGCACTTTAAGTTGTCTAGAGGCATATGATACTACTTTCCCATGTTACATAAGCACACACCCCAAGCCCACTCGGGATGCATCACAATATACAACAAATCCCTTGGTACCCTCTGGTAAAGTCAACACCATAGCGGAGGTAAGCCTATATTTCAAGATTTGGAATCTTGTTTCACATGCCTCCGACCACTAAAACTTCACACTCTTTTGGGTCAAGGTAGTCAAAGGAGATGCAATGCACGCAAAACCATCCATGAACCTCCTATAGTATCCCGCTAGACCCAAGAAACTCCTAATGTCAGTTGGAGTCAATGGTCTAGGTCAATTCTTAACCGCCTCGGTTTCCCTTGGATCAACTTCAACTCTCTCACTAGAGATGATATGACCAAAAAAACCCACCGACCTCAACCAAAACTCACATTTGCTATACTTGGCAAATAGTTGGTTTTCCTAAAGCACTTGTAACATCACCCTCAAATGGTCCATGTGTTCACCCTCATTTTTCGAATATACCAAGATGTCATCAATGAAAATAATGACAAATGAATGTAGTAACTTCGAAACACCCTATTCATTAGGTCCGAAATTGCCACCGATGATTTAGTGAGACCAAAGGAAATTACTAGAAACTCATAGTGACCATATCTAGTTCGAAATGCCGTTTTAGGTAAATCCTCACCTCTCACCCTAAGTTGGTGATACCCGGATCTCAAGTCAATCTTAGAAAAGTAGCTTGACCCTTGGAGTTGATCAAACAAGTCATCAATTCGAGGGAGAGGATACTTGTTCTTAATGGTAAATTTATTGAGTTGGCAACAATCAATACACATTCTAAGGGACCCATCCTTCTTCTTCACAAACAATACCGGAGCACCCATGGAGAAATACTAGGCCTAATAAAGCCTTTGTCTAGTAAGTCTTTGAGTAAAGCCTTCATATCTTTTAATTCGGTCGGAGCCATCCGATAAGGAGGAATTTAAATGGGGTTGATATACGATAGCAAGTAAATACCAAAATCAATTTCGCGTTTCGGAGGGATTCCGAGAAAATCATTAGGAAAGACCTCCAGAAATTCCCTCACTACGGGGACTAACTCGATGGGAGGATTTCTGGAGTCTAAATCTTTGACTCTTACAATATGGTATAAACACCCTTTTGAGATTATCTTACAAAACTTTATAAAAGAAATGATACGACCTCTAGGAATAGAATTACCCCTTTTTCACTCCAAAACGAGTTCATTAGGAAAATTGAACTTGACAATTCTTGTCCTTCAATTTATGGAAGCAAAATAAATATGCAACCAATCCATTCCCAAAATAACATCAAAATCGACCATATCAAGTTCTACTAATTCGATATGAGTAACTCTATTGGGCAACATTATAGGATAATTTTTATATACCTTCTTTGCAACCATCAACTCACCTACCGCGGTAGTTACCATAAAAGGTTCATTTTGAATATCGAGCAAAATATCAAACATTCTAGCTATCAAGAGAGTAACAAAAGATAGTGTAGCACCCGGATCAAGTAAAGAATAAACATCAATAGAGAAAGCTTGTAACATACCGGTCAGCACATCGGGAGAACTCTCTTGTTCACCCATAGAGCGAAGAGCATAAAAGTGATTCTTTCTTGGAGCATCAACATTAGAACCACTTGCTTGTGCTTGCCCACTACTATTGTCTTGCCCCTTTATGTTAGGGAAATCTCTAACCTTGTGTCCACTGTTGCCACATCCAAAGCAATTGTCCGTCCCAACAAGTCACTCACATAATGATTCTTACCATACTTTTCACAAGTTGGATTCTGGCTTGGTGAATTAGTACCTTTTCCCTTTTGAGACTTAGGGTTAGACACCCTATCATCACTATCCTTAAATTTGGAAGAACTTGATTGGATAACCTCTTCTTGAATCTAGGCTTGTATTGAATTTCCAACCTCCCCTTTGAAGAACCACCTTCATAAGACTTGTCTCTCTTGGCCTCCCTATTCTTTCTCCTTAGATTACTCTCTTCCACTTGTTGAGCATAAGCCATTAGACAAGATATATTCATATTATCATGTAGCATAGCTGAACGAAATTCTTCTACCAAGTCTTTGGACACTCCCGTGAGAAACGACTCATCTCATCCCTTGGGTTTGACACCAAGGATGGATAATACTTAGACAATTTAGTAAACTTCAAGGGGTAGTCAAGTACACTCATACCTCCTTGGCGAAGGTTGATGAATTCTTCCACCTTAGCTTCCCTCAACTCTCTAGGAAAGAACCTATCAAAGAAGGCCCTCTTGAATATCTCCCAAGTCACTGGACCACCTCTTAGTGCCCTATTATCTCTCCATTGTGTTTACCAAGTTTGGGCCACATCTTTGCTTTAATAGGCTGCCAACTGGGCCTTCTTAATTGAAGTCACACCCATAGTAGAGAATCTTATAAACCTCATCAAGAAAATCTTAAGGGTTTTCATCTGATCTTGACCCGAAGAACAAAGGTGGGTTCATCCTTGTAAAGTCTGTCAAACGAGAGGCCATAGTGATAGCATGTTGGGGCACTCGGGGTCCAACCTCCCTATTCACTTGGGCCGTCATAGCTTGGACTTGAGAAGTGACGGCATTAGCTTGGGAGGTCATGGCTTGGGACAAATTGAGAAAAGCTGCCCTTATCTCTCCATCGGTCATTGGTGGAGGAACAACCGAAACTTGATCACCCACAGTAACTTCTTCAAGTGGAGGCACTTGATTGTATTGTGGAGCAGCTCGGTTCTCATTAGATCCCACATTAGCCATCTCTTCTTCGACCCTTCTAGCAGCTGCTCTCCTAGAGATCATACCTATCACCACGATAAAAGGTTTAGGTTAAAGCACATAAAATAAGACACTAGAGGCACGACATAGGAATTCGAGAAGAGAAGAGTTTCCTAAGGACCACATAGTCTCTCATTCATAAGTGTGGTGTGATTCACAATCATGAATAAGAATCTACATAGAAATGGTTTAATGAGACATCGACACTAAAGATGTTCAACCTCATGCTCTGATACTAAGTTTGTCACATACAGGGAGCACCCCCTAGAAGTAACCGGCGTCGGCGTCCTCGGAGAGGACTAAGACTAGCCTCTTAGCATTCATCATTACATATCACAGGTTATAAAGTGGGGAAAATTAAAAAATTTCATCTACATGTACATTATGAGGTTACTTAGACCTCTCGATTAAACATAATATATACATAGCGAGTTTACATAGGCTCCTCACAATAAGAAGCTTACATAGGCTTCTACTTTTATGTCACATATACAATATACACCATATAGAGTCTAATAGAGATGTCTCATATAAAACCATCTAAGTCAGAATAGAACAATACGGGCATAGCCGTTACAATAATGTATAATTGCCATTTAGGGCTTACAACAATGTCTTGAACAATAAGGGTGAAACGAAGGTCATTAGACTATAACAAGTCACATAGGTAGAATGAGAAAAGGCACCACCCTCGGATCTTGAGGACATACCCACACTTCGAGAAATGATCCAAGCCTTCCTTGTAAATTGGTCATGAACCCTTCAATGACCAGAACCTAAAATATTTGGGAAAAAGAGATAAATAAGGGTTAATACATCACTTGTACTACGTATGGAAACATATGCACACACAACTTAGAAATCATGATAAAGGGACATTTGATCAAAACCATGCCAAGTTACTTTGAAAAGCCTTATGCACAACTAAGAACACATATAATACAACAATCATATATTCCTTAAGACAAAATCATCTATAACATAAAATTAACATACTCATGTTAAGCTAAATCAATCATGTGTATAGCATAAGAGGATCATAGCCAATGCAACTCTAACATCATATTATAACTACAATGCATGTCCGTTAGTTCATAACATTATAACATAAGTAAAACCCTTAACCATAACCCTTTACCAATCATACTAGTGCAATGGTCAAGTGAAGTCCCATAACTTCACTCAACCAAGCAAACTAACAAAAGGATTATGAATAAAGTTTAACTTCACATAACATAACTCCATGAGTATTCATAATCAAATTTAGAAATATAGACCATTAACATGAAGAATAAATATGAGCATAACATTCATTTCATAAGAGCATAAAACATAAGAATCACCTCCTAGGATTTCCCTTAAGGCTAACTAGTGCAATGTATAGGTAGAGTCTCATACCCCTACCTAGACTAAGTCAAACCCCTTAAGTCATCCTAGTTAGAGTACACTTATTACTTCATTTTACTTTCGGCAACATCTTGCCTTAACCGACATAGACCACATGAGCTAATGTGGAATCGGGAGACATAGAACCATACACCGAAAGAAGGTGGACTACTTGCCAAGGTAGTACCAATACATGAACATAGCATCCATGTGGATCCATTAGCTAGTATTCCTATGGGGGCAACATAGTTCAAGAACTAGAAGATGTGTTTGGGACCCTCTTTATGCAACATGAATTATAGTCTCCAATCTAATGATTATAATAGTGAACCTATCATCTCTACTTGGGAAGGGACACTCATCACTACTAGTTCAATCGGTGCTATGCTAGACTCCCTTTTTGAATGTCTTTCTTTAACAATAATAACTTAATTTAGGTCATAGGAGAATAGCTCTTTGTATTGTCATAGTCATTAGATCAATAGGAATTGCATCAGAACACCTTTCAATACAACCCTCATATGTGAGATTAGCACATTAATATCATCATATCATAGTAAGGCACATAGGTACTTCATAACCAACCTTATATAATTACATCTTAATCATAATCTAACAATCACATAATCAAGACATTTCAATTACATCATCATATCACACATACTTAATCCAATTACAAGACATATTTCAATTGAACTTCATCACCAAGTACAGGCCATCATAATTGAAGTAAAGGTTTAGGACAACAAAGAATTACCCATCTCTTTAAAAAGTCATCATCATGGTCTTACCATCAACCAACCAATTCTATCCAATAATAGGTGTAATAACATAATTCAATAGTAATTAACACAATTTCTAGGTCAACTACATCAATACAATTCAATTATATACTAGTTCATAACCTAGGGTTAGGTAATTGGGATTAATTCATCACCTTTTCCACAATACTAGGCTAAACATCAAGAACTACCATAATTTAACAATAATATATCATAATATAATCATGATAACCAATAGAAATCATAGACAATAAAATTTAGAATACTAAATTCGTATTAGAATGGAATCATCTTTTTGAAAACCAATTTTGGAAGAATCCTTTGGGGAAAGGAATCACAAAGGTGAAGAGTTCCCATACATTGTTTATCTTTGAAGATTGATGGTGAAAATCACCCTTCTTGCTGCCTTAAAACCCTTATACTTTGGTCTTCTATGGAGTTTCCTTGGGAGACAGAAAGTAGATAGAAGGAAAAGCAATTTGGGTTTGGGAATTGAGGGTGTTAGGTTGAGTTTATGCTTAGGGTAGGTTATATAGTTGATTAACTAACCTAATTAACCACCCCAAATCACTAATTAAACTCCTAACTAACTAACTTAATTAAATTACCCTTTTAAAAACATAAAAGAAAGTGAAGGACTGACCTACGAGACCCTGACCTACAGTCCGTAGGTCAATCGGCGGGGCCTTGGACCAACCGTCCTGCAGGCCCGTCGTTTGCGACTGAGGCTTTGCATTTTGGAAATTTTTGTAAAATTGACAAGTGTCCATCGATGAAGGCATCGACGCTCTATCGATTGGCCTATGCCTCGTCGCCTGCAGCTTGTAGGTCAACACTGTCTACACTGCCTCACTTGGCTGCTTTGGGTCAAAACGGAAGGGTCCTCTCCAAAGACCCCTAGGGTAGTCCTTGGGGAGTCTTACCCAGAAGATTTGACCCTAAACCTACTCTAATACATGTTTGACACATTTTCGCCAAATTTCATTAAATTTTGACTCTTAACACCTTGTGAAATAGGCTAAGGCACACTAGCACCTCTTGTACTAGTCTCCGGACGTCATGGACGTTCCTTGACATTTTGACTCTAAAACTTCCTAAATGACTTTTACACATTATTTTTTACCTTCAAACAGTGTTAAAAACCTTAGACACTCATGTGAGGCTCTATATTAGGTTTTGGACTTTCGGGGTGTTACAATAAGGGTCACAACTTATTAGAACAGACAATGATATCTTCCAAGGTAATGACTTAGAAAACTAAAATCGCAGACTTGAGGACGGACATAGACTACCTAAAGTCTATCGACATTAGTTCTCTAATAGGGAGGGAAGATTACTTGGACAATCCAGAGACCTCGGGGATTCCTCCAGCTATCACTCGAGACGTGCATAGGGAGGGCACAACTTATGAAGAGTTGAAGGTAGAGACCAACGAGGAGATGGTAGCAGTGCAGGATGAGGAGAGCATATTTGGCAATATTCCAAATCTGGTGAAGACTATTGTGCAACAGTTGACCCAGACATCACCGTCCGAGACGTCCACAACAGCCCCTAGTGGATTTGACACTGCTATCCTTTTTTAGGAGACTCTGGGCATTGATGCCCAAGTACATACGACTACACCAGCCACCGAGACCCTATTAGAGAGAGAGAGATTGCATAAACATGACCTTTATTTACCTCCCTCTTTGTCTTATTATATTTTTATTTTTACTTTTGGATACTTTTGTTTGCATTTGAGGACAGTTACTGTTTAATTGTGGTGGGGTGAGGCCCCCACCTTTGCTGTCGATATATGTGTTTTGTGTTTATATTTGGGTTTTTATACTTAAAAATGTGTTTTATATGTTTTTGTGGATGATTTAGCTTATTACTTCCTTTTGGTTATAATTGCAAAATAATTTTGACCCTTCTGAAAAATTTTAATTTTTTCGTAAATTTTTGCCACCTCTTATATGTACTTGAAAACGTGATTGTTCTTAGGCAAATTTAAGTCTTAGTTTCAACCAATATTGATAAATTAAATAGTGCTTGTAATCAAACGAACATAAATGTACGACTACAATGAGGCCAAATGAAATTGCATAGACAATATGTAAACTCTTTACATCTCGTTGTAATTAGCCAATTGTCAAATCGATTCTCTTGTAATGATCGTTTCACACTAGAAAAAGTGTGAAGTCTAGTTTGACTTTAGTGTCGATGCCTTGTGTGATAAGATTACATTGAACCATGCATGACAACACCTAGAATTTGCCTCATTGGTCTAATTGACAAAGGAAGGCTTTCTCTTGATATGATCTTAGCCGACTTTACAGAGTGTGAGCCAATTAGGCATATACCTCTTTTGTGACCTACCTTGTGAGTGATTGAACCTATCTTGAACACCCCTTGAACCTTACCGTTTTTTGGAAGAAACTTTAAAAAAACATAACCTCTCTTACCCCTTTACCCATAATCCTCTTGAGTTGTGCTTAATAGAATAGCCAATTTAGGCCAAAAGCCTAGGTTGGGGTGTGATGAAAAGAGAAGGCAAGTCAAGAAAGTGCAAAAAGGATCCCGTCTACCCATTGTGTTGAGAAAAATGGAGATCGTCCATATAAAGAAAGAGAGAAAAAGAAAAAGAAGAAAAAAAGTTATGAAATAAATTTGAAAAATACAAAAAGAAAAAGGGAATCCACGACACATTAAGGAAAAGTGAATAAAGGGATGACTTATGAGAACTAATGAATATGATAAAGGAAAGGAAAGGAAGTCTTGTGAGAACTACATTTCATGAGGATCATAGTTGTTGAGCCTAAATGATCATATACCTTTGCATCAAGCCCCATTACAAGCCTTAGAAAGACCTTTTTGATCTTGAGAAAGCCGAAACAAATGTTGATAGGAAAAGCATGCATAGTGTTCTTCTTTGTGGGAGTGAGCGTTGTATTTGATTCCCGAACCTTAAATTATCATGCATCATGTGTGTGAGAATGGAATCATCATTTGTATCAGGGCATTTGAATGCTTCTGTTAAGCTTGAACTTACATTTGAAGCAAGCATTACGACCTTGAGAATCTTTGGTAATGGTATGTCACAAGTTGAATCTTTGGGTACGCAATTCATCCTTGCATCAGTAAATTGAGCTTGTTGTGTAAATTCATGATTGAATCTTGCTTAAAACTGTTTGAGACATCTTTTTTGAACTGCTGAACTTGAGTTTATTTTAGGACAAGCAAAAGTTTAAGTTGGGGGTGTTGATGAGTCCACAGATTAGACTCATTTAGGGCTATATTTTAATAGAAACAACGTCCTTAAGTGCTTGTTTTTCCTCAATTACTGATGAATAGCCTTGAGTTTTAGGTATTTTGAGTTTGACACAAAATATGGACACTACTTAGCAAAAAGGATGAAAAGAACGAAGAAATTAAGGCCTGAGGATCGGTGAGTCCACTTAGTGACTCACCGATAGGTCTGAGTATTGCCCTTTGTTCTAGTGTGCTAAGACCTGAAGGAAATGATCAAATCGGCGGACAAAAGGAGCAATCGGCGCATCACCGGGAAGATCCACAAAGCAGTACCTTATCGTCCATTGATACAGAACGCGAAGATGATTGGATTACGCACAAGACGACGATGAAGTTACAGAGGGCGAATTGCCGAATTGTTTGGCAATTCTGACTTACTATGTCAATGTATCCGTTGTAGCACATATTTGTGAAAACTATAAATACTTGTTGAGTGTTTTAGATTAGTATCAACTATTATCAGACTTTTAGTAAATTTGTAGATATTTTTATCAGTTTTTTAGCTCTATGTTTGACAGGGTTTTTGGAGAGGAACTTGAAAACCAAAAGGGTTTCATCTCCAAGGATTTGGACTTGGGTCTCTTAGATTCTTCATTCTTGGTCTGTAAGAAGACTTAAATCTTCATACCCATTTGAATGCAAGCTCATTTAGGTATAAATTTCTATCTCATGATGTATGGCTAAAAATCCCAATTCTTGGGGTATGAATTAGCGAATATGGGTTAAGATTGTTGTTGGGTCTTGCTAGCTGATAGATTAATTGTAGTTTATTTGTGATTTTTTTAGTAGTTGTGGATGAATTTAATGAATTTGTAGTTACAAATACAAGTTTATTTATATGTTTTCGGGTTGCTCGAAAGAGAAGTCGTGAAACTAAGACTACTAAATGGATGGCGGTGGGAGTGGATGGACATGAGGCTCAGCTCGAGAGAGTGAACCCTCATCCCCACATACTCAGCTCGAGAGAGTGAGTGGGTTAAGGCGTATGTTGGTCTTCATGAACCAAGTGGGTGTCCGAGAAGAACCCATTTAATGGGGTAAGTTTCGAGAGAAAGAGAGCTTATATTCCTTAAAGCTTAGTCTAGTCACAGTTATTCTATAAATATCCTATCGCAAGCATGTGCTCAACAATTTAGCTTAACCCATATTGCCGATCACATCCAAAGAATTCCTCCTCTCTTGATTTAGTACTCTTTTGTTATTTTCGTCTCTTTTACTAGTAGTGAAAAAACCCCATTGATAATTGATGCTTGCGTCACCCCGTTTGATTTATAATATTTTTATTCGATAATGTCTTTAGCTATGACTAGTTAGAATGTAATTTTACTTTTCTATTAACTCTCACAACCACTCCCTGTGGAAACGACCCCAACCCTTTTGTTGGGTTACTATACTACGGTACGATCATCGATACCTGCATTGGAAGTTCTGTCATTGATAATGTCACATATAACTACCCATAGACAACCTGCTTAAGGCATTGACAACAACATTAGCATTACCTGGGTGACAAAGAATACTCAATTCATAATCCTTGAGTAATTCTAACACCCTCTTTTGTCTGCGATGAAGCTCTTTCTGAGTAAACAGATATTGAAGACTCTTGTGATCACTGAATACATCAACATGAACACCATACAAATTATGATGCCATATTTTCAAAGCAAACACTACAACAACCAACTCTAGATCATGGGTTAGGTACTTCTTCTCATGAACTTTCAAATTTCTGGAGGCATAAGCTATAACTTTGTCATTCTGCATTAACACACAACCCAAACCAACTCTAGACATATCACAATAAACAACAAAGCCTTACGTACCTTTCGGTAATGACAAAATTGAGATAGTATTTAACCTCATTTTCAATTCCTCAAAGCTTTTCTTACAAGCTTTAGACCATTGAAACTTCACTATCTTCTGAGTTAACTTGGTCAAAGGGGACAAAATATATAAGAATCCCTCTATAAACCTTCTATAATAGCTAGCCAAACCCAAGAAACTCTTAATATCAATTGGATATATGGGTCTAGGCCAATTCTGCACTACCTCAATTTTATGAGTATCAACTTTAATTCCCTCTCCAAACACAATGAGGCCTAAGAATGCCACAGACGCAAGTGAAAATTCATACTTAGAGAACTTGGCATATAACTATCTATCCCTAAGAGTTTGGAGAACTATTCTGATATGACTAACATGATCTTCTTCATTCCTCGAATAGATTAGTATGTCATCAATGAAGATGATAACAAACATATCTAAATAAGGTTTGAATAATCTATTCATAAGGTCCATGAACGCTGCACATGTATTAGTTAAATCAAACGACGTGACCAGAAACTCATACTGACCATAATGAGTCCTAAATACTATGTTTTGAATATCACATTCCCTCAGTCTTAACTAATGGTAGCATGATTAGAGGTCTATCATAGAGAAACAAGTATCACCTTGAAGCTGATTGAAAATATCATCACTCCTTGGGAGATGATATTTTTTCTTGATGGTAACCTTGTTCAACTTACGGTAATCTATACACATCCTAAGGGAACTATCCTTATTCCTCACAAATAAGATCAGAGTGCCCTAGGGTGCGATACTCGGTAGAATAAAGCCCTTATCAAGGAGATATTTCAACTACTCCTTCAACTCTTTTAAATCTGTTGGTGCCATTTTGTATGGCGAAATAGATATAGTACGAGTATCAGGGAAAACATCTATACCAAAGTCTCTCTCTCACCAGGGACTCAGAGATGATCATTTGGAAAGACTTCTAGAAATTTTTTACTACTAGAACTAACTGAATAGGAGGTATCTTAACACTAGAGTTATTAAATCGGACTAAGTGATAGACACAACCTTTTGAAACTAACTTTCTCTCCGTAAGGTATGAAATAAAACGACTCTTAGGCACTGTTGAACTGTTTTTCCACTCTATAATTGGTTCACTAGGAAACTTGAACTTGACTACTCAAGTCTTACAATCTATTGATGCATAACATGCATGAAACCAGTCAATACCTAGAATGACATCAAAATTTACCATGTCTAACTCAACTAAATCAGCCATGGTACCCTTGTGATTGACGGAAATTGTACAATCACGATAGATTCTCTCATCTAGAATAGAATCACCTACAGGTGTAGAAACACTAAAGGGTTCAAGAAGTTTCTGAGGAAAAAAATCAAAATTGAATACTTGGATCATACCAACGACAACATCTGGCGGATCCTCTTGATCTTGACAACTAGCAATAGCATAAAGATGATTTCCGTCTACGCCTGCCTCTGAAGTAGCTCCAGTAGATGCAACTCTATTTGGTGGAGCAACTAAAGAAGACTGGCTTTATTGCCCTCATTGCCATTACTTTTATTGTTCTTTGGATCGTTCTAGACATACTTGAAGAAACTAGTGGAGCCATCAAGACATGTCACTGAATGTTTCCTACCACACTTAGCACATGCAGGAGTCTTACTACTCCGTTGTGCCATACTACCCTGAGAATAGATGGGTTTGGCTCTACAATTTTGACTATTGTACTCACTTTTGTTCTTTGGTGTAGGTGCACTAAGAGGTGATGGAGCAGGTCCCTTTTGCTTTTGTTGAAATGACAAATGATTCATATTACTTATTTATTTCTCGGAATCACTTCCTATCTTAGCTTTATTATTTATGAATTCCTCCATATCCCTCAGCTTGTCCTCCTCGACTTGTTGCACATGGATCATCAACCTTCTATACCCATGTCACCTATTAGCATGGCTACCTTACTTTCCTTACTTGATAGACGAGTAAACCCAACAATGAATAAACTCATCCTGATCCTCATGTCAACAACCATCTCTTTGTTTCTCTTAGTTCACGGGGAAAGATATCCCTCATGACAACACTCTCGACATAAGACAACTCATAATTGGTTATGCGCAAGAACGAGTTAGAAAGAAACTTTATAGAGATGAACTCTATCGCACGAAGTGAGTATGAAAGAAGTGAAGGAATTTCCTAAATGTTGCAACCTCTTAATTATAGATGTGGCGTGTTTCACACTGGTAACTAATACTCTACAGACACGGCTTCATAGACTCCATATGAATCTTGAACTTTGTGCTCTTATACCAAGTTTGTCACGCCCCAAGCCTACACCCAAGGAGGAATGGAACTCGAGAACTATTGTTGGACCCAAGTGAACCCTTGGTTTGGCTTACTTACTCGGTGGAAGACTTAGACGTAAGAAAGAGAATCCAAATACAAGATAACTCAACAACTAAGGAACATTCAACTGGACATCAAGGCAAACTCAAGTCTCAACATAACATAATGACAATGAAAATACTAAAAACTAACATTTGATTGTCTATGAAGCCTTTAAACAACTGAGATGGATGTCGGGACAAGACCCACGACATTCTAATGAACTAATAATAAAATTAAAAGCAATAAAAGGGATCCTCCAGAAGCAAGGAGGCTCACCAAAAGACTCTGAATGTTCAACTGGATCAACGATGCATTGTATGCTGATCTTGGTTACCTGTGTCTACATCATAAATAAGATGCATGCCAAATGTAATAAGTACATTGAATGTACGAATATGCGAGGGGAATTCTAAAACAAGACATAAGCATAAAAGGAACTGAAGAACTTACCTGGCTCAACTCAACTCAACATAATTGAACTCATTTCAATATAAAGCAGTTTAAAATAAGGGAAATATAACGAAAAGTTGTTTAAAACATGATGTCAACTCTATGTGTATGCAAAGATACATATAACTCTGAAATGTATGTAAAATACAAATAAACTATGTATATAAGAATACAATTACTTCTGTGGGAGTTTCTCTAATTGACAACTATCACGTACAAGCTATTATGATGATACAACATTTTACCTCACGTTGTAAGGTTCGTCCTATACCTTGTAGAGGGTATAGAATTAACTAATAATTGAATCCACTAGTCTATGCTAAAAAGCACTAAAAGAATCATCTAAAAAGTATTACGTTTTTCTATCCATGGTGGCTACATGGTTTATGGAGTATGTGAGTTGTCTGAACTCTCCCCCATATTGGTGTAGAATACTACTCTCAAAATATGATACTAGCTCTTATGTTTTAAAAGGCATACTTCTTTCAATGATTTGAGATAATTGCTCAAAAGCATAGCTCAATGGCTACCTTGGAAATCAAAGTTTTCTCTCTTGCTTAATTTTTAAAGCATTTACGCTTTAACTGAGAACTAGATTTAAAAAAATGAAAGTAAATTCAAGAACACACATCAAAAACATTCAAACTTTCAACTTTTAGGATGAATTCATGTTGAACTAAACATGTCTTGATCATGTTGTGTGAACTCACATACCTTGTTGGGATAACCCTTTGATGAAATCCACATGCGATTCTTGCTCCTCCTCCTTTCTCTTCTTATTTTCTCTTCTCTGAAACTATAACTCAATATCATAGAAGCATAAATTGAATCCTATCAGTTTAGACCCTAATTAATTACCAAAAATGAAGTAAGTCATGGGGTATGGAGAATACCATAATTCCCTTCTAAAATCCGAATTAGACTTTTCTTATTTGAACAACTCAACTTCAAATGGACATATCTCACTCATACGAACATGGAATCGTACAAACTCATCAATTTTGGAAAGATTATTCTACAATATTTCCTACAATATCTGAAAACACACCTAACTTATCCTGAGCTAGGAGTTATGGTCGTTTGAAGTTAACCAAAAATCTAGCTTAACATACTTAATAAATTTTTCAGATTTTATATTCTTTCAAAAAATGACTATTTCCAAGAAAAAAAATTAACTTCTTTCTAGTTACGAGGTGTTACAACGCTATTCTATTCATCCAGGTATGACCAAGATCTATAAATACTTAAGGATATTTTGTTGGTGGCCTGGAATGAAGAAAGACATTGTAGAGTATATTTCCAACTTCCTGAATTATCAATAGGTAAAGTATGAACATCAAAGGCATGTAGGTTTTGTTTAGAGAATTACCGTTCTTGAATGGAAGTGAGAAAGGGTAGCCAGGGATTTCATGGTGGGACTACCCAAGACTTGGGGGAAATATGATTCTATTCGGGTTATTGTTGAATGGTTGACTAAATCAGCCATTTCATTCCACTTAGAGGGGATTACAATTTCCAACAATTTGAAAAGATTTATGTCAAGCATAAATTAAGGTTGCACAAGGTTCCCCTTTCGATCATTTTAGACCGTCGATATCATTAACTTCTATGCTTTGGGTAATGTTTCATTAGGCATTGGGGCATACAACTCATTTTCAGTATATATTGTCATCTACAAATTGATGGGCAGTCAAAGAGAACTATTCAGGTTTTGGAAGATATGTTGAGAGCATGTATAATTGATTTTAGGGTCCAATAAGATTAATTTTTATGCTAATGTGAATTATCTGTAATAATAATTATCACTCTAGCAATGATATGGCACCATTTGAGGAATTTTATGGGAGATGATGCAGATCCCCATAAGCTAGTTTGATGTTGGTGATGTAAAATCCTTGGGTGTTGATTTGGTTAGGAAAGCTTAGTAATGGGTGATGGGAATTTAGGCTGAGTTGTTGGCAGCCCAGAGTAGGCAAATGAGTATGTGAATCCTAATGTAAAAGTCATGGCTTTTTAGGTTTGTGAACAAATTATATTGAAGGTGTAACTTATGAAAGGAGTCATGAGGCTTGGTAAGAAGGGTAAATTTCGCCCTCGTTGTGTTGGGCCATTTAAGGTTCTTAAGGGTGTCATGACAATGGAATATAGGTTATCATCGACGTCGAATCTATCTTGATTTATTCATCATTTCACGTGTCTATGCTAAAGAAGTACCATTGGATGGAGACTACACCATTAAGTGGGACTCACTTGTGTTGGACAATGATTTACGATATGATCAAGAGGAACTGATTGCAATTCTTGATTGTGATGTCCAAAAATTGAGGACAAAAGAGATCAAATCAGTAAAGGTTCATTGGAAGAATCTTCCAGTTGAAGATGCTTCTACAGATAGGGAAATGCGAGACAAGTATCCTCACTTGTTTAAAATTTCAGGTACCACCTCTTTTCTATTTTTGTCCAGCTTTTCTTGTTTGACCACTCACAGATTAGTGATGGTTATATGTTGACATATTTAATTCACTTGAAGAGACTACTTTAGAGACAGAAAGGGAAATGCGAGGGAAGTATTATATGTTCCCTTGTTATTTATATTAGTGATAAACTGTTTATATGCATATATTGGACTGACCATGTGATCCTATCGGTACACAATGTTTTGTGTACTTATACTACAATTGTCTTTTTATCTTGTTGAAGGTAGGAAATCTTCAAGTATAGTTGAACTGAGACCTCACTGATAGATATTTGATTTGAGTCCAAGAGTGAACTTCGTCCGTTAGACCTCCAAAGATTCTTCTATATTTTTTTTGTCCGTTGTTCGGACACAAAACTTTTAGTTAGTATATTTAGGTTTTGTGGTTCCATTCGTATTTGAATTTATTTTAGATTTTTGTTATGGTGACTTCAGTTATTAAGGGTATTTCCACATTTTTTATACAATCAATTTTAGTTTATTGGTACTCAATTCCCTGTTGTCTAACATTACCTTATTATTATATAGTTGACTTGTTTTTGCATAGATTGCATTGGGTTGGGTTCACATTAGATGATTCTCCGACCAGATTGTGAAGTGTATTGTATTGTGACATCTTCAAAAGATAAAATATCTCGACATTACTTGAAGTAGGAGACATTTGTAATTATTTAAAATTCAATTAATACAAATTCATGAAATGATTCGAGTTAAATTAAATTAAAGAATGATCTAAATAAGTATTGTTGATTAATATAATGAAATTAAGCATTGAAATTCAATAAATATGCATTTAATTGAAAATTCAGTTTGATTAAACTAGTCCATTGATTTGACTTACAAATAATGACTCCACTTTGCTAAAGCTCAATATGTCATGTCACTTAAATTTGATTGAGCGAAGAAAAACTTTTTCTCATCATAACTCATTCAATTTACAACTAAAAATAAGGGTCCTTATAATTCATAAAAGACACTAGAATTCTAACAAGAAGATATAGAGAGCTCGTGGATCTAATGCCAGAGATTTCCCTACAAGTTGTTATAAGTTCAAAATTTCAAGCACTCAATCATTTAAGTTCAAGAACAGATCGTGATCAAGACAAATAGATTCAAGAACAAGCTCAAAGCCCTTGAATTCAAGTATAAGTCAATATCAAATCCAAGTTCATCAATATTATATTCAAGATCAAGCTCGAAGACCCATGAATTCAAGCACAAGTCAAGAACAAGTTTAAAATTGAAAATCAAGCTTAAGAGACCTTGAATTTGTATTGCAAAAGAAGAATTAGAGAATTCATAGAAATTGTAATGCTCATATTTGCAACTAATTAAATACAATATTTGTGATATTTCTTGGTCTTATAATTATTTTCTCGACTCGAATTTCATTGTCTGCAGTATGTACCACACACTTACAAGAAAAAATCTTATTTAGGTGTGTATTACTATTCTTGTAAATAATGCGGAAAATACTTTATCACGAATACCTGTAGGAAATTTTCATAGCTTTAGACGTGTCACAACAAACTTTTCTTAAGAATATGTCACTTAGTGTAACACTCCGGAAGTCCATGACCTAATCTAGAGCCTCACATGTTGAACTAAGGTTGGTAACACTGTTTTAAGCGTAAAATAATGTATATAAATCATTTAGGAAATTTTAGAGTCAATACGTCAAGGAACGTCCATGACGTCCGGAGACTAGTGAAATAGGTGCTAGTGTGTCTTGCAATGTTTCATGGGGATTTAGAAGTTGGAATTTAATGAAATTTGGTATAAAGGTGTTAAACATGTATTAGAGTGTGTTTAGTTTGAAACGTCCATTTAATATTCCCCAAGTACCACCTTAGAGGTCCTTGAGGAGGACCGTTCCTAAATGTTGTGACCAAGCGACAATCCGTCGTCTGATCGACGAGGCGTCGATGTCATAGGTGACGCCTTAGCCATTTTCAAAAGTGTCCAAAAACATGGTCTATGTCGCCAACGACAGTGTGCAGTATGGGGGCATGGGCTGGCATCGGCTGACATACGGATCGTAGTTCGGCGTCTCGTAGATCGGGTCTGGTTTTGCTGTCTAATTTTTAAAGAAGTCAATTAAATTAGTTAGTTGCTTAGGTGGTTAATTAAGGGTTGTGGTGTATAATTAAGTTAATTATTGTACTATATAAATACCTAAACCTAATTAAACTAACTCAACTCACTTCAATTCCCAAACTCAAATCGTCTTCCTTCTCTCTACTTTCTCTCCCCCCAAAGAAGACTCCATTGAGACCAAGGTCAAAGGGCTTAGGGCTGCAAGATTTCTACTTTTTCTCCATCAATCTTCAAGTATTAACAAGTATGGAAACTCTTCACCTTTGGGACTCCTTTCCCCAAAGGGTTCTTTATAATTGATTTTTAAAAGTTGAGAAAAACATTTATTTCATTCTTCATCCAAAATTGATGTTTCAAATTGTATTGTTCTTGATTTATTTTGATTATTATGGATGAATTATGATGTAATATTGGTGAATTAGGGTAGTTCTTGATGCTAGACCTAGTTCTATGGAAAAGATCATGAATTGACCCTATTTTCCTATCCCTAGGTTATGAATTGATGTTGAATTGGTTAGTGATGATGCAATTGACTTAGTTCTTGTGTTAATTACTATTGTATGATGTTATTAAGTGTATTAATGGATTAATATGGCTGGTTGATGATAAGCCCATGGAAGAACGCTTGTGAAGGTGAATTGGTAAGGCCTATGATCTTGAATCCTTACTTCAATGGTGATGACTTATGCTTAATGATGATGTCCAATTGAAGTATTAATTATTATGATTGGATTAGATAGGTGATGATATGATGAATGTATTTGAAATGTCTTGACTATATGGATTGTGAGATTATGCTTAAGGTGTAATGATATAAGGTTGATTGTGAATCACTTATGTACCTTACTATGACATAATGATGATAATGTGTTAATCTCACATATGAGGGTTGTATTGAAAGGAAGTTCTCGTGCAATTACTAATGAGATAATGATTATGATGTACAAGGGGTTAGTCTCTTGTGGCCTATACTAAGGTATGATGATTAATAAAGGCTTAAAGACATTTCAAAAGGGACTTTAGCTTAGCATCGAGTGAACTAGTTATGAGAGCTGTCCCTTCCCAATGTGGGAAGGTAGGTTCACAATGGTTCTCATAAATAGAGATTACAATGCAATTGTGCATAAAGAGGGTCTCAAGCATGTCTCCTAGTTCTTGAACTATGTTGCCCCCATAGGAATACTAGCTAGTGGATCCACCTAGAATGTTATGTTCATGTTTTGGTACTACCTTGGCAAGTACTCCACCATCTTTTGGTGTAGGGTTTCATGACACCGGATTCCACACTTAGCTCATGTGGTCTATGTCAGTTTAAATTAAAATTAAGTAATAAAGTGAACACTAACTAGGGTGACTTAAGGGGTTTGACTTTGTCTAGGTAGGGGTATGGGACTCTACCTATACATTGCACTAGTTGACCTTGAGGGAAGTCCTAGGGTGATGTCCTTATGTTCTTATAAATTAAAAGATATGCATATGTTGACTTTACATGTTGATGAACTTATATGATGTTAGTTTCACTTATGAACATGTTATTGGTCTATATTTCTAAATATGATGATGACTAATCATGATACTATGTTATATGAAGTTAGACATTGCTTGTGATCCCTTGTTTAGTTTACTTGGTTGAGTGGGGTTATGGGACTTCACTTGGTCATTGCACTAGTAAGATTGGTAATGGGTTATGAGTAAGGGTCTTGCATATGTTGTAATGTTATGAACTCTTGTACATGTTTTATTGTTATAACTTGATGTTGGAGTTGTTTGGTTATGAGTTCTAATATGCTACTACACATGTTGACTTGACTCCACTTGATGATATTGGTCTTGTGTTAAGGAATATATGATCATTGTCTTGTATGTGTTCTTGGTTGTGCATAAGACTTTTCAAAATAACTTGGCATGGTTTTGAACAAAATTTCCTTTAAGCATGATTTCAAACATTATAAGTGCATATGTTTCCATACTTAGTACAAGAAAAAGTACTAACCCATTTGCTTTATATTTCTACAACAATGTAGGTTTAGGCCGTTGAAATTAGAAGGTCAATTGCAAGACTACTTAGATATTCCCCAAGTGTTTGGTAGGTCCTCACCATCCGAGGATGATGCCACTATCTAGCTACTTGACGTTGTTATTGTCTAAACACATTTAGTTTCCTTCTCTTTCATTTGAAGATTATTATGTATAAGCATATATGTGGCTTTTGTTGTAATGAATTATGGGCTATGCCCGAATGTTGTACTCCGATTTAGATGGTTTAATGTGAGATGATATTACAGACTAAATTCTTATATGTTATGTATATTGTCTAATCGAGAAGCCTATGTAAGCTTCCTATGTGAGGAGTCTATGTAAACTCCATATGTAGTATGTGAGAGGTCTATGTAAACATCACTATATAGATATATGTATGAAATTTTTTAATTTTTCCGCATTTTTAACCTATGACGTGTTATGACGAATGCTAAGAGGCTAGTCTTAGTCCTCTCCGAGGATGACAATGCCGGTTACGTATAGGGGATGCTCCCCGGTCGTGACACTCAGTATAAGTGTATCTACTATGATTCAACAAGTTATTCTAATACAAAACTAGGAGTATAGAAATCGACAAAAAATGATAATTAAACTTAGCACGATAGAATATAGACAAGAATGATTTATCTTGGGATCTATGTTTTCTATCTCTTGACCAAAAGAAGAATCTTCCAACCAAATATATAAGATCATATATTATAATAACAATAGTCTCCCGGTGTCAAACAAGTTTGAGAAACAATAAAGGGTTATTTATTCATGGGCGGAATAATGAGGGTAACTAACACCAAAAATTTGATGGTCATAGAGGAAACGTGATGCTTGAATCATCAAGACAAATGAAGAGATATAACGGGCCAGGTAGAGTAAAATTTCTTTAATAAATATTTTCGGGATCATTAAATATTATTATTATTATTATTATTATTATTATTATTATTATTATTATTATTATTATTTTATAGAGGTATTATAAAGAGTGTTTTGAGAGTCAATGAAGGTTAATTTTTATTATATCGTTCAAGGGATGAAGCCTCAAGAAATTTAAATGAACTCTTTTGTTAAAACGACACTTTTGAGGTCATGATTGATAATCTCAGTTAGCATAATAAAATGAATGTTAATACCCTGTTAGATTATCTGAGTGAACATGATACATGTTCAGAGGTACTGAGTTTAGAAGAAATTGTAGATAGTATCCCAGAAAGTAATGTTGATTATGAAGTTGAAGACGATACAATATCTTTGGAACCAACTACGCTTAAAGAAACACTTATCGCGTCTAAAACGTTTCGCAATTTTTTGGTACACTTCGAGACAACAACACCGAGACATCTGAATAAAATAAGGAAAAATAGAAATGAACTTCAATTATATTTAAATTTTAACAAGAAACACTAGAATCATATTTCACTAAATTTTCTTCGATATTTTTATAACTTTATAGTTTAAAATAATTATTAATTTAAAAAATTAATAGGACCATATATTTATATTGAGATCTTATGAAATTATATTATCTTTTTGAAATTGGTGATGTTTTCTACTGTCCCAAATCACACGGAATCAATGAAAATATTATCTTAAAATTTAACACTTCTATTTGAGATATATCAATATTATTTATCTTACAATTAATACATGAAAAATCATAATATTAGCAATGCAAAGACTTTTTATGCATGTATTAGCATTGTTAAAGATATTTTTATTCCTAAAAACTTTTTCTACATCTTTACATCATATTTTTGTAAGAAACTATATTTTCTTAAATTATGAAATTTAGGTTATTTTTAATATGTTGTTTTTAATACATCAAACTAAATAATGCATAAGAAATAATTTCTCTATAATTAATGCAAGTATAACTAATACAAAAATTATCAATACACTCTATCTAACATCATTCGTATGTACTATACCAAACAACCTCTGATTATTGATATGTGTATATAATATACATGAAAATTTAATTATTAGTAATGCAAGGGTTAATGCAACATTATCATTATTTAAGAACTAATTGCCCACTAAAACCTCATTTACATCTCGTCCATCATGTTTGTGGAGTGTATCTTTATAAATAAATATTTGTTTTAATAAATTTATACAATATATGTTATTTTTAATACGCCAAACAAAAAAACGCATAAGATATAATATCTGCATAATTAATGTGAACTTAGCTAACACAAATATTACTAATACACTCTATTTAACATTATTTTTATATACCCTATCAATGATCCTTTAATCATAATTTATTTAAATTTTTATCAAAATAAAATAACAATTATTACATAATAAAAAAAATATCTAACTACATATTCACTCTGTCCATCTTTACTTATCTACTATACAAAAAATAATTGTTCAATAATACTTGTCTGGTTCACCTTTTCGTGTCTATTTTATCTTTGGTATCAAATATTATTCAATATCTAATTCATTTTCCAAATCATTAAATTAAATATATTCAAAGAATAATATATTAATATGGAAGTGCTAAATGACCAGAGTACAAAAAAACCTTTAGTATTTTTTTTGTTTTACAATAAATTGATCTTTTTCCATTCTTTAGTCAAAATGTATTAAACTTAAAAAGATAAAAATATTTTAAAAGGTAAAATAACATAGACATAATACCATTCTGGCCAAATTTTCTTACCGAATTATTTTTTCCTATTAATATTACTCATATTAGTTATTATTCAAAAAAGGACCTAAAATATCTTGGAAGTTTTGAAAATGGTACATAACTACCCTTCATCCACCTATTGGCTCAAAAATACCCTCATCATCCACCTATTGGCTCACAAATAACATCCCCATCCACCTTTGGATCCAATTTTATTCACTTCATTAATGGAAAATTATTTAAAATAATTAAATAATCCTTTTAATTATGTGACGCTCAATCATTGATTGTAATTTAATTATTTGATATAATTTTAAACCCACCCATTTTAACTGAACCCGCCCCATCCAATACAAAAAGAACCGAATATTTTTCTATGATTTGAGAATTTAAATGGGGCAAGAAGTTTCTTCATCTCCTTGGGCCGCATTGAAGTCAAAAGATGACACATATCTGCTGATGATTCTGCCTGAGACGATCGAGGTGGTTTATATGGTGTTTGATACTATTGTTTAGCATTTAAAAAAAAGAGTGTTATCGTTTTTCGGTTATGTGATATGTATGTCTTATGATTGATGGTTGTATTCTATACATGGATTATCTTATTCTTGAAGAGAGACATCTGCTATTGTTTGTTTTACATATAAATCATATGATACATTAAAAGGTGTGTAACAAAGGGTTATTTTTCTGAGATTTTAAAAATGCATCTTTTCCTTGTTCAAAAAATAAAAAAAGAAGAAAAAATTTGTAATTGTATGAAAAAGATGCATTTCATGTTTTCTGGTATGATGTTTTTCTAATCATCAAGTATGAAAACCTGCACAATAATATTAACAAAAATTGACCACAATGTGACTGCACAACAATATCAACAACACCCTTGATATAAATGCAATTGCACTTCAAAGTACAATTTTGTATTTTTCTCTATTACAGCTAAAAATCATAAACATGAAAATTCTACAAAACCACTCAAACAGATCAAAAAAATCAAACAAGGAGAAATGCTCGTATGAAAATATTGTTTTTTTTTTGTATTGGGTGGGGCGGATTTTGTTTAAAATGGGTCGGTGATCGGTGAGTTTAAAATTATATTAAATAATTTAATTACAATCAATTGTTTAGCGCCATGTAATTAAAAGAATTATTTAATTATTTTAAATGGTGCTCCATGAAGTGACTAAAATTAGATCAAAAAATGGATGTGGAGGGTATTTGTGAGTCAATCGGTAGATCAGGACGGTATTTTTGAGGCAATAGGTGGATGAGGGTTAGTTGTCTACTATTTTCAATAGTTCAAACATATTTAAGCCCCTTTTCCGGTTATTATTTTATCGTTAATAGTACCCCTCCCAACATAAATCATTGTTTACCTTTTATGTAAGTCATCTCGAGGTTTGTGTGCATAATTTTATATAATTTTTTTTTAGCAGCAACTAAATCTTTGAGTAGTTGACCCAAATCAATACTACCGATTGGGACATGTTGGGTTTGTTTAAATTGGGACCTAAGAGGCTTAGGTATGTTTTAGCATCAATTAGAACAATTGTACATCTGAAGTATTGTTGATGCCTAACAACCTGTGAACACAGGGATCACTACACCAAAAATAATATTTTACTATATTTAATTAACGATAATAACTTATTTGTCATTAAATATGTAGTTTCAGTAGTAATTAGCAATTGTTTTAAACGTCCTATAACCTATAGCGACATTAAATCTACTGATAATTAACTAATGTTGATAAAATGTTTAAGACTTTTTGTTAATGTGTATTATTACCGTTAAAAGTTATTTTTATTATAATATACATGTGTGTCGGTATCACAATGACGTGAGGAGATTGTGCTAGCGTGATCGTGTTGTGCCTTTTGGCGATTGCAATGTTAGTGTACTGAGTTTGTCCACAACAGTAATCACGTAGTATTTGAAAAGGCTAAAATTGTTCGCCACTTTCGACTTAGCCCCTCCCCTAGGTTTATTTTAAAATGGGTTACAGCTTAAAAGGCAATCCATGTTACTCATCATCTCTGATATGGACTATATGGACTAAATACTACAATAATGTATATATAGAGGAGCCCCACTTTGATATCATACTACAATAATGCATAGTGGAGCCCCTCTTGGATATAATACTTAGTAACTTTAATTATATAAAGTTAGAGAACATGATGGTTACGATTAGGTGCAACTGATTGATAGTACGATATTTATCTACCAAAAAATTAATTTCTTTTTGTTGAAATATTTTCAGTAAAAAATGTTCAATAATTATTTAATAAATATTTTGTTTGAATAAATAAAAAAGAAAAAATTGTATACTACCTATTTCGAGTGTTTCAATGACAATTTATTTCCTCCAATGCGTTTTTCAGTGAGTTGAATAAGTGAATAGAATGAAAAAAAAATCATATTTTATAACATTAAGCTAGCGTTTGGGCACTTGACAAATATTATTTGGGTAAAAATTTGGATAAAATTTCACCATGTATTTGGTCATAGTATTTGAGAAACATATTTCACTTTTTTTTAAAAAAATATGATTTATACCCATAAATTTTAAGAACTATCAAAATTAACCATAACCATAAGTTTGTATTACAAGTTAATTGAATTTTCGTTGCAAAAAATAGCAAGTACTGTCCATGACACTGGAGAAATGTGATAGTTTGGAGTGAGTGCAATAAGCATCATTCCAGACACCGTGAAATACTCAAAGCACATGATTTTATCATTCTGAGCCGATTGTTCATCATTTTCATCAACAATCATATCATCGCTTTTCATATTCGTGGAATATTCATCATTACTTTGGTGTTCACATAAAAATTTATGTAATATAACGCAAACAACTATTATAGAAGGTGTTTTGTAAAAGATAAAAATTTACTGTAAAGTTTCAATTTTAAAATCTCAAATAAAAATGAGGTTTGACCCAATACTAGAAATAACTAGTATTTGACAATTTGAGATATTTACCAAAAATATTTGACAAATACTAATAAATTGTGTAAACAAACATTACTTATCAATTTTTTCTCAAATATTATTTGAAAAATCTATAGCCAAACGGGTCCTAAATCTCAGCTGTTCGTAATGGAAAAGTCTGTTTCTAGTACTGTTTTGTTTTAGTGTACTTAATCTTGAATGTTCTAATGCTAGCATACCTATAGCCTAATTTTCAAATCTTCTGAGTAGATACGTTTGGAGTTGCCCAACAAAAATACAAACTAAACTAGATCTATCTGATAATTACATTAAAATACTTGTTAATATTGATTGATTAAAAGAAAGCAATGTAAGAAGAACTAGGAAATGTTGTACTAATTTAATTGCATCAAACACATGAATGACGTGGTGATTTTTGTTCAATTTCATCGTAATGAAGATGGTAGACACTGAGAATTTATCGGACTCAATAAGACTTGTATAATTTGAGTTGGAACTCTATAAGATGTGTTCAATTTCAATTAGAATTTTTGAAGGCTACTTAATCCTAACCATAGTTCATATCTATATAATATTCCCTTAAAAAAAGACTTAGAGATATACGCCACTAACGGCTCTCGAATAATGAAAATCTTATGAGAGATTTTATGAGGAAAAAATCAAAGGAGAAATATAATTGTCCTCGTTCTATCTACCAATAAACTTATATTTCTTCACATTTTATTTGTGATCATAATTTATTTTTTATTACTTTAAAATTTGTTCCAAACAAAAATATTTCCTCCTTCACTTTGATTAATATTGCTGTCACATCCCCTACCGGTAATTTTTGTTTTGCAATTTTAAAAATATGTGATTTTACTTTCTTTCGTTTTCGAAAAAAAAAAGGGAAGAAAAGGCTAATATACTAAAACGAATTATATATCTACTTGTATATTAAAAAAAAGACATGCATTCCTTACTATATTAAAAAAATCACATGAAGTCTTAAATCAATTCATTTTCTGTTGGTGAGATGACTCCACCTCCCATTGGTAGGTTTGGATTTAAGTCGTACTAGGGTTGATAAACTATACCCTATTGTTTTCTCTAGGGATTATTTGATTTTATTTTTGAAAAGACCATTCTGGATGGGAACAAATTACAAGAGACTCTCTAATTATTATTTTTTTTAGAAAAATACACAAGTATATCATTTAATTTTATCGAAATTAATATTTATGTCTTTTAATTTTAAGAATGTATAAATAAATTGAACAAGTAGACATATGCATCCTAAATGATATATACATGCACGTAACGTACATACGAAAATTACTGTAAGAAATATTAAAATGTTGAGAGACAATCTCCCCTAAACAAAACTTTTTATCTACTATATTTTGTATGCTATTATGTATTTAATATGAGAACATTACTTTAAGAAATATTAAAATGTTGCAAGACAATCTCCCCTAAACAAAACTTTTTATCTACTATATTTTGTATGCTATTATGTATTTAATATGAGAACAAATGTTATTAATTTATAGAGTTTTAATTTTTTTGCGTAGGGACAAACTTACCAAATATAAAAGATAATTATACTTAATGGATAAATTTAAATATGATAAGATAATAAAATAAAATTCTAACACGAAAAAATAAAATATTAGGAGGTCCCCTTTGTGGCTGGTGAGATGTGTCAGCAATTTCGTGGTCGACAGTATAAAAAAGTCACCGGCCAATTGCATGCATATTTGTGGATCGTAAAAAAGAAAGAATCCTACAATAAGTTAAACTTTAAAACTGTCCTTTTCTCTTTCTTCAACTCTATCCTTCGTTATTAAGTCATTCATTAAGTCATAGATGTCATGGTCCTTATAACTTTTAATTTTAAATGTGTATAATAAATATTTAAATTTGTATAAAATTAAATAAATAAATATATTTGTCCTATATAACACTCTACCTGAAAATTTTATATCCGACGTGACGTTATCAGTGGCGGACCCAAAATTTTGGTTCAGGAGGTTCGAAAAATAAAAGTATAAACGTATAAATAAATCTTTCAAAATGGATCCCTTGAATTTTTTTGGGTTTAAAACCACACTTTTATCACGTTTTTAAAATAAAAAATAAAGCTAAAAATGCTTGAAAAATAGAACTGATTGCAAAAATAAACTGAATCTATAGAAGGGAAAGAAATAAATGTTGTCTCAGGGATTCGAACCATGGGCGTGCAGCTTAATATTCAAAGGTCTTACCATTGAGCCATCTAATTTTATTTGTTATTAAAGGGGTTCAAAATACATACATATACAAAAATACAAAAATTTTACCATATATATCGTGTATTTTTTTACCGAGGGTGTTCGGATGAACACCCTGGACCTAACGTGGGTCCGCCCCTGGACGTTATACATATATTATGTCATATAAGATATGTGTGTTAACTATATTCTTCAGTATTAAGTCATTCATTATGCCATAGATAAAGTATCTAACTCTTCTATATTATATATATACATAAATAAAAACCAAGGTTTTCTCCAAAAACCTAACAAGTGATCATTCAAGAAAAATGGCTGATAACTACTCTTCACAACCTCCATCAATACACATACACCTGTGTTTCTTCTTTCTTGTTCTTTTAACATTTGTAAGTATTACATGGTACATCAACTATGAGTCTATATTTGAAGGCATTATGGATCAGATGAAGCTTTTTCTCATGTTATCTCCTTTACTACTACTTCTAGTTTTACACTTGGATAAATCTCTCTTCTTTAATTCCTTCCCTGATCAAGAATCCTTTGGTGACACTCCATGGGGAGTTGGATTGCTCCTTGTGCTTCTCCTTTTCATGATTTCATATCAGTCTGATTTTCGCGAACGATGGTTTCCTCTTTTAGGTTGATACATACATCATTTCTTTATTTGTAACTTTCACTACCTCGTATATGCTTTCATTTGGAGATGGAACTCCTTTCCACTGCATTAGTATTTCTTTAATATGCTTTGGATTTATCTTATTTCTATGAACAATGTAAATGAGCTTGTTGTATTATTATCTTACTTATTTTATTTCACTACTTCTAAAATGATACATCCGATTGTCTAGCTAATTATGAGTCTTGGCAAATACATCATAAATTATAGTTCAAAAATAAAATGAATAAATAAATTATTAGGTCGAGGTACGGTTGTCTCACTTTCTTTAGTGAAATACAAATTCCATGTGGTATTATCTTCATCATTTAGTTGTTTAACTCTCGACTTTTTCCTTTCATGATACACCAACCAATTAACAATGTCTTGTGATGCAAATAACCTCAGACTCGTTGAAGAGTACGATCTAATGCTCAACAAATTAAGAAGAGTACATTCCTTCAACATAAATTTACCCTCTCTTTTATAGTTGATACGTCGGAAATTCAGAATTTGTCTCACCTTTCTTTCACTATTACTAACCTCACAATATAATACTTCTCATCTTCTGTACTAATTACAAAACAAAGAAGAAACCATCGTTTATATGTGTGTAGTATTTCTTCTATCTAGTAAATGTCACGAAAGTGGATAGTTACTTGAGGTGTAGTGGAGTAATAATTACCAGGATATTATTTAGAGAAGAATTCATGCTGATTAGATGAGTTATAAAGAATAAGGCTATCATTTTCTCCACTTTATACCCACTAATAGCTCGTTTGGATTGACAGAAAAAATAGTTTTTAAGTCAAAAAATAAAATATCAAACTCAAATAACTTTGAACATAAAAATAAAAAGTAGGAAGAGTCCTATTCTTGGATTTTAACTTTTTAAGTCAATTTAACTAATTATTTTAATTTATTTTAACTTTGTCAAATACTCCGAAAAGCTAAAAAAATAACTTAAAAATAGGCTTGATCAACTTTTAATTCAATCCAAACAATCTCTAACTTGATAAATATAAAGCACTTTAATATTGTAGTTTTATTATTAAAATAAACATATACATCATCATTTCACCACTCAGTTTAATATTAAAATAAGACAGTTCATCAATTTAGTCGAAAGGAGACTCTTATGAATCATGAAGATGTGCTATACATTGAATCTTCTCTTAGTAGAACAATAATATTTACCCCAGAATTGATAGTGGTTTCAAACTTATTAAACTATGTTGTTTATGGTGAGTATCACTTTTCTTACATAAAAATAACCAATATGTTTCACATAAACTTTATTAGTTAGCACATTAACTGCTTGGTTATCCCGATTTTCATGAGTATTTTTTAAAACAAGACGAATTCTAATAAAAATGACCTACTTTAATACTCACAAAAGTGAAATCCATCAAGGGTGATTCTATGATTCCAATCACTACTTGTGGGAGATACAAACTTTAATTAAGATTTCATTGATTCAACATCCACATGATTACAAGATAAATGTAATACCGTCACAGTAAGTCATCATATGATTCATTTTCCCTATTGAATCTGGTTATAGGAACTCTAATTTCTAGGTTGTATTTTATAATGACCTGATCCGTCATTATTTAAAAGGCACCTTCTGTGGAGTCTCAAAATCTTTTGGAATATGTCACCAATTTGAAATTGGGGTGGCATAATAAAATTGTGAAATTTAATATTTGATCCTGAATGACGTCATCCGGTCATAGCGGGAATATTTACGCTATGGCGGCAGGTCAGACATTACAGTGGGGTTCAAACTTCAAAAATGCAATTTCTTTTAATTGACCTGCCCTCATACAGTGGTAAAATAGGTTTGGGCTATCCCAAAAATCTTGCTAGGCTAATTTAAGCTTGAGGAAAATACAGGGGAGTGATTTAGTGCTAGAAAGGCCAACACCCATGAAACTCCGATCTACGTTCATCAAGAATCACCCTGTAGAGTCGGAATGTTGGGTTCAAGGTTCTTCAACAGCTGCTTGGTTGGATAGATTTGTTAATCGATCAGTTAGACCTATTTTTACTTACATAAAATTTTGGAGATTGTCACGAGATCTCTAACACTCCATGGCCACTCCTTAGACCATGAGCCTTTAAGATACCCAGATTGAACAACCCATCCTGGAACTCAGTCAAGAATTCATAAGACTTCTATTCAATTAAACTGTCAAATCTAGGAGGATCCAATCTTACAAATCTCTAAAAGCTCTTTTGCTCAACAACTGATATGGTTTCACAAGAAAAAATAGGCGGAGCTTAAAATCTCAGAGGTGCCAAAAAAGGTACTGGAGAGGAACTAGAAGTCTGACATCCCACTCTACGCCGCTAAACTAGCAGTGTAGCACCAATTGTAATAGGAAAATCTGCAATACCCGGACGGATACAAGAAACAGAGTCACAATCCATTATAACCAATAACCTAAAGGTCGAATCCTGACACATTGAAGCATTTTCGAGAACCAAAAGAGGTTAAGTTGGTCCCCTCTTCTCAATCTACTAATCAATAACATCATCATGCTAACATACGGGCTCAAGTGATTCCTCCCTATCTCATCCTTGAGAAGGTGATGCCCCTCTTACTTGGCCACGACCCTTAGCTTCATTGCATTCCCTACCTCACTGATGAACTAGGCTCATGCAGCAGGTATGACCTCGTTGTATTAGATATTGGCTCTAGTCCTCGCCATATGCACAGAGATTATATTTGAGTTAGGCAACATTTGATATGAATAATTCATACGAAAGAAATCAAAGAAAATGAATTTTTCCTAATATGTATCTTATAGCCTGTCGAAGATAAGTACATACATCTATATACCGATTTGCTAGATTTTACTAGACACCCTCCTCTTTAACTTATGGGACTAGTGACCTTGGCTCTGATACCAATTTTTCATGATCCAAAAGCTGAGGTCATGATTCCATACCCTATAAAAAAACCAAAATGGTGTGTAAGTTAAAAGAAATAACATATACAAGATTTCCAAGGGAAATTAATCCACATCCAAAAAGAAAATAATAAAGAAAACTTCAAAATATGGCGGTAAAAGTATAAAGAGCAACTAATACATTTCTAGACTTTGAAATACATCTCAAATCTTTGAAAAAAGATTAAAGACCGTAGATGATATATTGAGACTAATAATTGTCACACCCCTTTTTCGCGCATCAGTGGAAGGTTTTTCCAATTTAAGTGACGTTATTGATTAAGAGATTATTTTATTTTTTCAGAGTCGTCATTTGGAATTGAGTTGTGGTGTTCCAAGTCACCTTTTTGGTTAATCCCTAATCAAAAGAAAATGACTCTTTAGTTTCGGTCTGCGAACTAGAAATTCGGGTAAGAAATTCTGTTGACCGAGGGAATGTATTAGGCATCCCTCGAGTCCCGTGGTTTTAGCACGATTGCTTTTATTGACTTATACTTATCTTGATATATTTTTGGATAATTTGTGTCTACATGACATGGTTTGCTTATTTTTTAGTTGTTGAATTTTTGTTAATCTTAAATCGAATGCATAATTGCATTCTCGATCTTGACATTTGGAGGCATAACTGTCTTCCCCTCTCGAGTTCATCACACCTAATAATCTCAATTTACACCTCTTGATTTTAATTAAATAAAATATTTCTTAGAATAATTTTGCCAAAGTGTGTCACCACATCCTTGAATTTCTTTTAAGTATTTTAGAAAAAAGATGTGTAACCACATCTTATTTGAAACCAATCTTTTTAGCATGCCTAAAAACCATCTAATGTTATAAAAAAAATATCAAACAAAAATAAAATAAAATAAAATAAATCTAAACTTCTAGGATTCAATGTAAAATATTGGATTATTTTGTATTCTTTAATTTTATTTACTCTTAAAGTCAAGGTTAAAATAAAGCCTACACATATTTTATTTTTATTTTTATCTTAAAGTTAGGCAAAACTAAGCATACACGTTCTAATACAACAAAACGATACCGAATTATAAAAAATAAATCTCATTTTTTATTGATAAAATAAAGCAACAATATTTTTTACTTATTTGTTACAATTTCTACTTTATCATTATTATGTAAATAAAGGGAAGAACGATGCTATGACCTTTTCATTTTTAAGAGGTCACAACTAACGAATAAAAATAAATAAATATAAAACAATCATCAATTAAAGCTACATTCATTCATTAATAAGAGATATAACTCTTTAACCCAATACTCATTTCAATCAAATTATTAATAAGAGATATAACTCTTTAACCCAATACTCATTTCAATTAAATTATGGCCGTAACAAAATGTTAAAAAACTTATCATAAGATTACATCAAATTCCATAAATAAATTAAACGAGATAAGTTAAAGTTGAATACTCCTAAAATATTGATCGAGCCACGATTAGAACACCCCAAATTTGTGTGTTTTGTTGATCGTATTGTTGAAAGTGAGGAAATGAATTTTTCTTTTCTTTTTTCTGGATGTGTGTGCTGATTTTGTAGTATTGTGCAAAATGTTTTTGGTTTCTACTCTTTTTTGTGTTTTTTTTTGTATTCTTTTTGGATGAGTTTTGCTTTTGTTTTATTTTTTTCTTTTTTTCATCCTATTCACTTTCTGTCCGTATGTAGGTATGTGGGTGTGTGTATTTGTTTGGTGAGGGAGTATATTATAATGGGGATAGTGGGTAGATGTGGGGAGTGATGGTGAGGTTGTGGTAATGGGGTAAATGGGTTAATTTAGGTTTCTTTTTCTTTATTATTTTTTGTTAATAAATAAAAATATAATAATATTAACTAAGAAAAATTCAATAGCTAAATAAAAAAAATTAAAATCACTAATTTATAATTAAAACTTTGAATAAATAAAAACAAATGTACCTTAAAGTGTGATTCTATATTTTTTTTTTAAGTTTTCATATCTTTTTAAAAATAAAATAATAAAATATGATAAAAATCGAAATATTTAATTTAGATTTTTAAAATATTTAAATTCTATAAATGGTGTAAAATATTAGGTTCGATCAAATATTACGTGTCTACAGTTTACCCCTCTTTGACTGGAAACACAAAGTATTTTCAGGAAAAGAAGTAGACAAAGCGACAAGTTTTTACCGACTCTTATTTGAAAGATAATACGTGACCGAGTCCTTGCTTTGGACATCCTACATATCTCGGGTTATAAGGGAATTAGCTTACATGTATTTCAAGGAGATGAGGTGATGAGTTAAGTTGAGCGAGGTTCCATCGAGGCTCCAAGTCGCAGTTCTTATCCTTGCATAAAAAAAATCAATGCTAATAGTCAAAAGGAAAACAAAATTACAAGCGCATATCTATGCATTTTTTCTTGAGTCTTGACTTTCAGATACCACCTTGATTATAGCTAGTATCTTGATCTTGAATAGATTTGATGCTTAACTTGCCACTTAGAGTGAGTTTTTTTACACTCCTCAAAATGATAAATTTGAATATGTTCTTGAATGATTGTATGCTTTCTCAATCAGTAGTTGAATAGAAATAGACGTCAAGAAGTCAGGCTGCTACATGCATTGCAGAAGCGGATTTCTGGCGATCACGGGGATTGATAATTCTGAAAAGAATTGAAACTTTATTCTTGAATTTAAAATCTATGTTTCGCTTGAAGAAACCTGAAAACCATCACAAACAAAAGAAATAAACAAATTTTTTGCCCCAATTTTCAGTGGAATTTTTTTTGTGAGTTATTAGCAAATGTGAATTAAAATAAATACACAAATAAACTCAGACTAGAAAGTGTTTATCCTAGGACAAAATAAGAAAGAACATCTCAGACTAGGAAGTGTTTATCCTAGGAGAAAGTAACCAAATTCCATTATGTAGGAAGATCCTACTAATCCTATTGTCGAGGAGGGTCCTGCTAATACTACGGCACATTATTCAGGAGAGTCCTGTTACGCTTAATCCCATTGTTTAGGAGGATCCTGCTACTCTAATTCTCATTGTTTAGGAGGGTCCTGCTACGCTAATTCCCATTATGAGGAGGGTCCTTCTAGTCCCATTATCCAGGAGGGTCTTGTTAGTCCCATTATCCAGGAAGTTCCTGTTAATATCATTATGAAGAGGGTCCTACTAGTCTCATTATGAGGAGGGTCCTACTAAAATAAATCACAATAGGAGGAGGGTCCTTCTAATCCCATTATGAAGAGGGTCATGCTAATCTAAGTCCCATTTTGAGGAGAGTCCTGCTAGCCCCATTATCCAGGAGCTAATCCCATTATCCAAGAGGGTCCTGCTAGTCCCATTATCCAGGAGGGTCCTGCTAATCTCATTATAAGGAGGGTCCTACTAGTCCCATTATCTAGGAGTGTCCTGCTAATCCCATTATCCAGGAGGGTCCTGCTAATTTCATTATGAGGAGGGTCCTGCTAGTCTCATTATCTAGGAGGGTCCTGCTAATCCCATTATCTAGGAGGGTTCTGCTATCCATTATTTAGGAGGGTCCTTCTAATTCCATTATCCAAGAGGGTCCTGCTAGTCCCATTATGAAGAGGGTCATGCTAGTCCCATTATCCAGGAGGGTCCTGCTAGTCTCATTATCCAGGTGAGTCCTGCTAATTCTATTATGAGGAGGGGAATGTATTAGGCATCCCTCGAGTCCTGTGGTTCTAGCACGATCGCTTTTATTGACTTATACTTATTTTATCTATCGTTTGGATATATGGTTTGCTTATTTGTAATTGTTGAATTGATTAGTCTTAAATCGGACGCATAATTGCATGCGCGATCTTGACATTTGGAGACATAACTGTCTTTCCCTCTCGAGTACCTCACACCTAAATATCTCAATTTTCTATAAGTCTCTACTTTAAATTAATAAAATAATAATTAAATTATTGGACAAGGTGCGTCACCGCATTCTTGAATTTATTTTTAATTGTCTCAAAAAAGATGCGCAACCACATTCTTAATCGAAACAAATATTTTTGATGTGTCATATATCTATCCTAATGCTTACCTATTACTAGAAAGCTTAGGTGTATTATCAGTGACTAAATTATTTTTATATTCACAAATATTATCTAAATAAATAAAAATAATAATCTAAAATCTTAAATAAATAAAAGTTATTTCATATTCAACTTTGATATAGACACATATACATTTTAAGTATACTTACAAGTTATGACAAAGAATATTAAAAATAAAAATGTATAACTATTCATCTCTTAATTTTCTTAACATCTTTCATTTTAGTTGATATGACTAAACAAACTATTAGAATATAATTCTTTCGGGCATGAGGGTTAATCTTGATTTGATACAGTATATAATTGATAGTATCCCACGATACAAATGAAAGATAACGTAGAATAGAACAAATAAAAAAATATTTCGATATTAGTGTCAAAATTAAACACATAAAATATAAGCAACTTCATGACATGGAATCAAGTATTATATAATCATAAAAATCAAATTATACAAAAAGTTAAATGGTACCTCTTGCGAAATCAATTCACCAAAAAAAACACAATCATAATAAGGAACCACAAACTCGAAACCACGAAAGTGGACCTCAACCTCAACTTTTGTTTGAGAGTGAAAGAAAATATAAATAGAACGTGAGTTCTCTTTCTTCCTCCTATTTTTGTACTTTTTTTGGTGTGTTTTGGATGGATTTATACTTTTCTCTTTTTTTTTTGGTGTTGGTTTCTGTATTTGTATTTTTTTTCTTTTTGACTTTTTCTTTTTCTTTATTTTTTTCTTTCCTCTTTCTATTTTTTCTTTGCTAATTTTTTCTTTCGTCCATTCCCTCTCATTTGATTACAATATCTCTTTAAATGAGCTAGAGGATCTCCATGTCTATCATACTTCTCAAATTTTGTAGTTTTAAAATCAATGGGTAGATGAACGTGGGAAAACATGCCTAAATCATTGAATGAGACACTTTTGTGACCTCCCAATTCTTGTATATCTCTTACACTCTGTTCCAAACTCTTCATTTTTCTCGTCATTTCTTCATGATCCTCGTTCTTAATAACTTTTTCAGCTTCAACAGGGGAATTATACTGATGAGTGTGGTAAGAGTTTGAGATTTTGAATGTCAATTCAGGGTTGTTATCTCGATCATACTGAACTTTAGATGGTTGATCATTGTTGGATTTTGACTCCATTATAGGTGGTGGAACGCTATTAGTCGGCGCAGTCGACACGAAGAGTGAGTTACTCATCATTGGTATACTCAAGGGCGCACCATAGAAGTTTCGGCAACGTTGGATGTGTCAGCGTAAAGACCAAATTTAGGTGGATAAATTAGATCATTTGTTGACACTTGGATAGCGGGTGACATATTTGTATTTATATAGTCGGAGATTAAACATGGTGGAGCTTGTGCACTCATCCAAGTTTCGTACATCTCTGTCATATGTTGTCTTAATATCTTTACTTCTTCTGTTGACTCTTTTTCTTGTGAGGTCATCTGGTTTTGAACTTGATCATTGTCCGAATCATTTCCGTCTTTTTGAACCATTTTCTTTTTCCCTTTTGGCCTTGTATTGTAGGGATGAGATGCCAGCTTAACCACAAACCAACCACCTTAATTTAACTCTGTAAATAAATGATTAATTTTGTTAGGGTTAGACATTTCTTAATTATTAATTACTAATTATTTATTTTTTTAAAAAATAAAATAAAATAAAATAAATTATTTGACAATGCATTGATCAAAATCCATTCGGGATAACATACGTAACACGCTTGCGAACATGGATAAGATCTTTGAATTTTTATTTATTTATTTATTTATTTTTTGAGGAAAAATCCTTCAATTTTTTTTGAATTATTAAATGAAAATTTAAAAAACTTCTTTTTGATAAAAATTAAAACTCCTAGTTTTTCATCTTTTTGTTTTGAATTTTGAGATTTTTTTTAAACTTCTTTTTTAATAAAGAATCACCGAACCCAGAGACGGTTGCTCATCAAGTGAGAATCAGGTGTGCGTAGTTCGTTCAAATTGAACGGTTTAATATTTTTTATTGATATTAATACTTGACTTGACAAATGCAATATTTCTCAAAGTATTATTAAATTTTTTAATTTTTTAATTAATTATACCAAAATAATTTAAATATTTTTTTTAATTTTTTTTTGTTTAGTGAAAAATCTTTCATTTCATTTTTAAAAAGACATAATAACTCCTAAAAGAAGAAATATTTTTATGTTTTTCCTTCTTTTTTTTTTTGTAAAAGTTGCAAGATAACATTTTTTATTACACTAATCACACCAAAATAAGTTAACTTATAGAGACATTCTAAATAAATGCATTTTCATGTGGCACATAAAATGATCTAGGTAGTCAAGTAAGAGAGAGATACTTTTCCTTGATGTACCCAACTCTTGTTCAGAGACTCACTAAGTTACATGCAAATATTCAGAGTAATTAGGGATAACCATGTCCATATTCTACTTTTAGTATGTTCAAACCTGAAGGAGATAGGTATCTAGAATGGCTTACCCGAGTGGACAACTCGATCCAGGGAGGGGCAACTTATCGGTAGAAGCGTTATTTCGACTTAATTGTTTGTTCAACCCCGCCTAATATTTGACTAAATATCCTTCACTGGGTGACAAGATACTCCACCTTTATCTCAAGGGAACGTAGGATGCATAAATGCATTCATGTGAATGTGTGCAAGTGTAGTCAGAGACTCATAAGGTGTGGGTAATTTTTTTTTTTTTAGTGAAGTTCATCAATATAAATATAAAGCAAAAAAATGAGCATCAAGTAGCACATTAGACCATCAAAGAAAATATATCCACTAAAATAAAATAATAAAATCAAGTAAAAGTCAATATACAAAGCTCGAATTCTGGTTATTCACCAGCAGAGTCGCCAGACATGTCACACCCCTTTTTCGCGCATCGGCGGAAGAGTTTTTCCAATTTTAGTGACGTTATTGATTAAGGGATTATTTTATTTTTTCAGAGTCGCCACTTGGAATTGAGTTGTGGTGTTCCAAGTCACCTTTTTGGTTAATCCCTAATCAAAAGGAAATGACTCTTTAGTTTCGGTCTGCTAACTAGAAATTTGGGTAAGAAATTCTGTTGACCGAGGGAAAGGTATTACGCATCCCTCGTGTCCCGTGGTTCTAGCACGGTCGCTTTTATTAACTTATACTTATCTTGATATAGTTTTGGATAATTTGTGTCTACATGCCATTGTTTACTTATTTTTTAGTTGTTGAATTTTTGTTAGTCTTAAATCGGATGCATAACTGCATTCTCGATCTTGACATTTGAAGACATAATTGTCTTCCCCTCTCGAGTTCATCACACCTAATAATCTCAATTTACACCTCTTGATTTTAATTAAATAAAATATTTCTTAGAATAATTTTGCCAAAGTGTGTCACCACATCCTTGAATTTCTTTTAAGTGTTTTAGAAAAAAGATGTGTAACTACATTCTTATTTGAAACCAATATTTTTAGCATGCCTAAAACCCATCTAATGTTATAAAAAATATTTAAAAAAATCAAATCAAATAAAATAAATCTAAACTTCTAAGATTCAATGTAAAATGTTATTATTTTGTATTCTTTTATTTTTATTTACTCTTAAAGTTAAAGTTAAAATAAAACCTACACATATTTTATTTTTATTTTTTATCTTAAAGTTAGACAAAACTAATCATACACGTTCTAATACAACAAAACGATACCGAATTGTAAAAAATAATCTCATTTTTTATTGATAAAATAAAGCAACAATATTTTTTACTTATTTGTTTTAGCCTAACAATTTCTACTTTATCATTATTATATAAATGAAGGGAAGAACGATGCTATGACCTTTCATTTTTAAGAGATCACAACTAACGAATAAAAATAAATAAACATAAAACAATCATCAATTAAAGCTACATTCATTCATTAATAAGAGATATAACTCTTTAACCCAATACTCATTTCAATCAAATTATTAATAAGAGATATAACTCTTTAACCCAATACTCATTTCAATTAAATTATGGACGTAACAAAATGTTAAAAAACTTATCATAAGATTACATCAAATTCCATAAATAAATTAAACGAGATAAGTTAGAGTTAAATACCGCTAAAATATTGATCGAACCTCGATTAGAACACCCCAAATTTGTGTGTTTTGTTGATCGTATTGGTGAAAGTGAGGAAATGAATTTTTCTTTACTTTTTACTGGACGTGTGTGCTGCTTTTGTAGTATTGTGCAAAATATTTTTGGTTTCTCCTCTTTTTTTTTTTTTTTTTAATCCTTTTGGATGAGTTTTGCTTTTGTTTTATTTTTTTCTCTTTTTTTTATCCTATTCACTTTCTGTCCGTATGTAGGTATGTGGGTGTGTGTATTTGTATGGTGAGGGAGTGTATTATAATGGGGGTAGTGGGTAGATGTGGGGTGTGATGGTGAGGTTGTGGTAATGGGGTAAATGGGTTAATTTCAATTTTTATTTATTTATTATTTTTTGTTAATAAATAAAAATATAATAATAATATTAACTAAGAAAAATTCAATAACTAGATAAAAAAAAAATTAAAATCACTAATTTATAATTAAAACTTTGAATAAATAATAACAAATGTACCTTAAAGTGTGATTCTATATTTTTTTTTGAAGTTTTTATATCTTTTTAAAAATAAAATAATAAAATATGATAAAAATCAAAATATTTAATTTAGATTTTTAAAATACCTAAATTCTAAAAATGGTGTAAAATATTAGGTTCGGTAAAAAATTACGTGTCTATAATGGTGATCCGAAAAGCAGGATTTCACCACAACTATGAAAGAGGAGAAATTACCTGATCCGATCAACCACTACAAAGATCACCATAACTAGGATCTGCATTAAATGGATAACAGAAGTATGGGTGAGCACAATCCACATGTACTCAATAGGTTAGACCGACCGAGTATAAGCAACTAATCAGACTTAAGAAACAAACTATTAAACGTTTCGACCTGAATGCAGAAAAATCCTATTCCGACATCGATGCCACATATTTTATATAATAACAGTGCGAATACGGTACATATAAGAAAGTTACACACTACGGTAGAACCAAGGTCGTCACACAACATGCACCTTACCGAGCTTTAGATTCCAAATAATTACCCATTGAGTCTTGCAGTCCATATACCAATCTCATAGTATCAATATCTCATCAACCTTCCACCTTGCTCATAGTCAAATATATAAGCTAGGTGTCATATTTTGTTTCTGTAAAAGGTAGTATATCTTCACTTTCTCATATTTTCATGAATAGTAATATGCTGCATGAGGATGAACGCATCAGAACACATACAATAAAATGGCTAATCAGTTCACCAAGGATTTCAAATAGTATCAAGTTCCCTAACTCTACAAGTCATTAAACATGTTCTCAAATGATAGAGATAGTAGAGGAAACCATTAAAATTAGTCTTTACCACATGAAAAGCATTTCATTCATTTTAAGATATTTCAAAAATCAACGCAAGCCCCTAAATCGGGCATGTCAATGTCAAATATAAAAATAGACACCACATGTTTTTAGCAACAATTAAGAATATCAAGGAAGCCTCCACACATGCTTAGTATCACATAAACTAAACAAGAAGGTCAAAACTTACCAACCTTTAAAAACTCGTACTAGAATTCATGTCATAATTGACTTCCTAAGAAAGAACACTTAGTCATCTTGCTCTAAAAGGCAAGTAACCAAACATACCTCGAAGGATGAGCACTCTAATAACTCTATCACAACACTTCCTCAATCACATGATCACCGAAATGATCCTCAATTATCAAGAATAGATGGAGTCACCAAAAGGGGCCCAATGATACCCATATATATAAGATTACAATTAGTGGGTAAAATAGTCCAAAAAATCAATTCATAAATCAAAAGGCTTAAAATCAAAATTTTAGTTGAAAGAAATGTTCTACAAGTCAAAAGGAGTATGTTGTTGAAAACCCCAATATAAACAAGCAAAGATCAAGCTCCAAAATAAGAAAATGCCAATTATCCAACTCACGAGAAAACCTCCGAAAACTCACATTGAAAACAAGATTCAAAAGGTATTTTGGATGATAAGAATTGAAGAAAATGATGAGGAGTTGTTAGAGGAACTTACCAACACTAATTTCACCAAGACAAACTTCCAAGAATCGCCTCAAAGCTCAAATCGAGTGAAAATGGTGGGAATTAGCAAAATGGTAAAAATCCTGAATTTGGGTTCTTTCTAAGTGAATAACAACCATCGCGATTGTGAGCCATTCTTTCTTGCTGTTGCAAAGGACATGAAGGTTATATCGCGATTGTGAGACCCATTGTCTGAGATCATGAAGGCTAAAGAAATAGGTTCATCGCGATCACAAGCTTATGGGTCGCAATTGTGAAGGACATGAGAAGACACATCACGTTCATGAACCTATGGGCCGCAATTGCAAAGATAAAAATTAATTGCACCAGAAACTATAAAATCACAACTCAACATAAGGGAAAATGTCTCCAAATGGACCCTTATAAATCGTTCAACTCTGATAAAAAAAAACAAAATATACTACCCTAGTAAATGCTACATTCTGGACTTGGAATTGTTGAGTTTCTATAAATAGGTCAAATGATGGAATTATCCTCCCAGACAACTCTTAAGGCTTGAACTCAACTTCTCACCCAAACACCTAAAACTCAACCTAAGGCCTCTGAAATCTGACGAACAACTTTACTACCTGGAACTGAACATTCTGGGTGTGATGAAACTAATAGAATTCCCATCCGAGGCACAAAACTTAAAATGTCAACCAATGTGAACTTACCAATAATTCTCAACTTCAAAGGGTCAAAATCATTAAAATCACACTTGATCACATTAGTGACCACACCAATGATTCCTACAACACAAATTAATCATGAAAATACTAACACTATGTTTGGAGCATTGTTACCCATTGTATTGTATTGTATCGTTACTATACCTACAATGTTTGGTTTGATTATTACTTAAAATGTATTGTACTGTATTGTTAAATTTCGTTGTAACGGAACAATGAAAATCCCTATTTTATGGAACAACCAATTGGGTGTGTTACAATTGTTACTTAATTTCTTTTTCCAATTATATCTTTATATAATATTTCAAAATACTATTTTATCCTTTACCTTAATTATTTAAATCTAGTCAAACCTCCTACTCTAGAATAGTTAATGATATTTTAGTAAACTTATAAATTACAATACAGTACGATACAATCAAACCAAACAATTAAAATATTATTAAACAACAACAAACAATACAGTCTAGCCAACCATTGTATCTACCATACAATACAGTACAATAGAGTACAATACAATACAATACATTATGAAACAATGGGTAAAAATGATCCAAACAAAGTGTAAGGGAAAGGGGAACGTGGTCATTTTATTATGAAAAACAAATTCACAAGAACTGGGACATTACAGGGCATGAGAACGAACTTAGTCTATCACTATGAGTAGCCTTACATACTTTGAAGGACAATGTTCTTAGGGAAACTTTGATGAACTTGAATAAGACGCTTGAAACCACTAGGTTTCTCTTCGTGGATATTTGATCTAACTCTTGGGAGCATTGAGGAGTGTATTAGGGGTGATCTATACGAGAAAAATAACCTTAATTACGTGGAAAAGTGTCAGGTTTTAGACTTAAAAGAGGTAGAAAAAACTAAATTGGCCTTATCAAAAACTGCCATAATCATCGACAGTAGGTACCTATGGTATGTATAAAATTATATGGACCGTATTGTCCTCTCATAGATCCCACTATTGGAAAACAATAATTGAGTCCCTTTACACATATACAATCCATAGTTCCTTCTACGGATCATACTTGAAAATTGTAGAAAATATACTGATGGCTCAACTTGCTAGAGACTGAGTTGAGCTATGAATTAGGCCTGTAGATCCTTTTACAAACAGTATAAGCCATTCGTAAAACTTAAATTTATCCTAAACTTTTGCTAAGTCTTTATCTCATCTACAATCCCAATCATACTCTCTGTACAACTTCCTACGGACCAATAGTCGTCCTACTAGTCCGTAGGAACACATCTAGGAGTTGACATTTTCCTATTTCAATATAATCAACCTATGACTCATTCCGACGATCAGTAGGACCCTCTAAGGTATGTATATAGGCTCGTAGAATCAGTACTTCAACAACTTTTTGAAATTTTCAAAAGTCCAACTTAGCAATGAATTTCCGAGGTATTACATAATCTACTATCACCATCCCTACTTTTAGATTCTTAAAGTAGTTATGATATTAGCTATTCATAACTAGATGTAAACAATAACTACTACAATATAAACTACTAAAGAACATTAATGTAAAAGAAAGTAAACGACATTATTGATAAATGCAACTATTGAGAGAGTCGTGTTCACTCAGTAATTATCTTTAGAGAAAAAATAATTAAACCCTAAAATCTAAGAACCACAAATTTTTTATGCTATGATTAATCCCAAACTTCTAGAAATAATTTGTAACCCTAAAAATGTCATCATAATGACAAATATAAACATAGGATCGATATCCTAATTTCGATTGAACTACAATTTGACTTTGTCCAACTTAAGTCCATCAATGTAAGAACCTTTATTGTTGTTATATGTGAGTTAATCATGAAAGATATTGGGCGAGAAAATTTGTGAAATAGTGAATTGAATATTTCCAGCTAGACTAGGCTTTGACAAAATTTAAGCAAAAATAAAGGTATGTTTTGGGGAAGTGCGGAGGCCACCTAGGGTGATTTTTATCAGTTTTCCATTAGAATCCTCCGTAAAGGTAATTCAACTCTCATCAGTTGGTATGTCGATTCTTAGGCCTTAGAATCTCTGGTTGTGACTTTAGGGGAGGGTTTGACTTGACTTAAAAGTGGAAAAACCCTGGTTTGGGTGAAATAATCATAAAATGACTTGAGGTTTGGGATCAGAACATAATCTGGTTATATTTAGGCCTAAATATATTTTTATCTTCCAAAGAGAGACTTGTAAGGATTGAAGGAATATTCCAAGACTTTTCATTCAAAAAGTTGTATCCAACAAAAAAAGAAAGAAATAATGGTAATAAAAAGACTATTTACTTCAACTTTATTGATTTCAGTCCTTTTCTTAAAGTAGAAAAATTATACGTACAAGACTATCAATTTCTATTTTATAAGTCAGATAAATTTCAATGCCTATGCGTATTACATAAAATTAATTCAATATGAAGTTCAGTATCATGGTCCAAATGTGTGTAGCCAAGACATGTAATTAAACATCTACCGACAAAGTAAAACCATAATTGATTATTAAATCAACATTTTGCAGAGCATACCATCAATATCTACTAGATAAAAGTGAATATTATAACATTTTATAAATTTTGAGAGAAAATCATATATCAAATCTTATACCAAAACTAGGCATAGAACATCTACTATAACTTAATAAATGAAACTAATGGAAAATCATATGTAAAGAAAGATAACATAACACCACATTAACTCCACATGAGAAGTGTGTGATTCCGATAGAGGGATGCAACAACTTAACAATCAATAATAGCATTACAAAAGGATTTGTACAAAGAATAAAGTGATATATCATAATGATTAAGTAAGCATCACTAATCCTTTTTAATTTCCTAGGATAAGTATTTCATAAAGAAAATGAATGCATATAAAAATGTAATCACAAGTATATACAAACATAGTCTTACACATGTACACTCAATACGTCATACATTATACTATGTCATAAATCCATATTAATTTAATGATCAACTTAAGAAGAATAAAATCTATCAAGGCTTTCTCTAATAAGAAAATTTAACACATAAATGTATGGACTTTTGAACTCAGAAGAGATTCCCATTTTGGTTTATAACTATTGCATTTTCACCTTAAACATGCTTTATTTGGTAAACAAAAGGACATATCAACACTAGTTTACATAAATATTTTGATAAAAATGGTTGTAAGTAGTTGAACATGAATGACATGGTGGTTCCAGTGAAGATCTTACTAATGCTACACGAGGTCTACTTCTACCTTTTGTTATGTGTATCTCTTCATGTTTATGATTTATTGCAAACTAATTCAATGAATTTTTGAATATTTGGTAGTGTCAAAAAATTTTGTAGAAAAAAGGTCACTGTAGTAGTTTCAAAGTAAGTCAAAAATGTTTGAGGTCAAACAAATCTTTAAAATGTGAATTTTTGAAAACTAAAAAATAAAATAAGTGTTGTATAATATACTACTAAAAAGATATCAGATGATGTTTTCATTGAAATTGTCATGCCCCGAGCCTACACCATGGATGTGGACGGCACTTGAGAAACATTGATCCCCTAGTGAACCCTTGTCCTGACAGGCTACTAAGCGGAAGATTTTCTCAAGCATACACAAGCATGAATATCGAAGGATTGTTTAAAAACAGTTTATTAAATATCAAAGTTATGTGAAAATATAGAGGAGTACACACATAAAATTTAAAATAAAACATCTGAAACTAAATAATAAAACACTGACCAAGGTTGTCTATCTATTAAACCTCTAGTGTATAGATGTAGGTTTAGGGACTCGATTCACAACACCTCAAAGCGCTACTACTAAAAATAACTAGAGTGCTTCGAAAGAAATGAGGTCTAACCAAAAGTTGACGAGTGGATGATGTAATCTCAATTGAACTCTTATTGATGATCCTATGTACCTGAAATCTTCACCATGAAATGATGCAGGTCAAATGACATATGTACATTGAATGTAAGAGTATGTAATAAGGTTGAATAAAACAAATAACTGAACTGAAAGACAGAAAGTAACTCAACTCAATTAAAGTATAAATCATTTAAGCTCTTACTCTAGGAAAATAGTAAATACTGAACTGAAATGTATATATAAAAAAATTACTTTCGGAAGTTTATCTAACCGAGAACTATCACTATGAGCCCTGAAATGATACAATGTATTATCCACGTTGCTAGAGCCTTCCTATACCTTGCGAGTATCGAAGCAACTGAACTGATGGATTAACTAAAAAACTTCTTGAAGTAGGTGAGCAGTCGCGCCATCTTGCGGTACGATCCTATATACATCGGCTACATATTTTATGGGAGATGTGTGAGTTGTCTCAATTCTCCCCCATATCGGCTCTCAATACTATTCCCAATGTGTGTGTATGTATGTATGTATACTCGTATAAAATACTTATTAGGTTGAGATAATTACTCAAAAGGTCCTCTTTAAGAGGTAACTGAATTGTACTCTATATTTCTGAAATACTCTAAAAACTCTTTATACTTTTTTTTTTGAAAATAGTACTTTATTTTAAATATGAAATATAATATCTTTTTGAAGGGGTAACCAAATTTCATCTGACTGATGTGCTTTTGAAAATCTTTTACGCTCTTCTTACAAATAGTAATTTTTTTTCTCAATGTGAAATAGGACTTCTGGAACCATTTGTGTTCCCTTAAACTTTTCTCAAAATATATCGTAGAAATACTCTTGAACTCACTTTAAAATTCCAAAACCAATGCATCAAAATAATGCATAGAGGATTTCAACAAATATCTCATCAACTAGGATTCATGTTAGATATAAGCACGAACAACAACTCAAGGATATCAATGCACAAATATTGCAATATCATAATATAAGAATTTAGAATTCTGAACGAAAAGATAACTCATATCAAGAATTTCATAAAAATGAGGGTAAAACCCTAGATTTTACTAGATTGATATGTAAGACGTGATGATGAACTAGTCCAACACTATGAATGAGCTTACATATCTTATACACTCCAAATACTTGCGAAAGGTGAGATGTTTGGATGAAAATATAGTACGAATTTGCTACTTGATGATTAGAGGTGAGTTCTTGGGGATCTTTCTTGAAAAATCTTTGAATTTCATGAATATAAGATATTAATTCGCATTAAGATGAAGAAATTATGAAGTTCTATGGAAAAATCTTACCTCAGATGATGGATGAATCTTAGAGGAAGTTAATTTCTTGAAAACTTGTCTTTCTAGGGTACTTTTATGAACTAAAGAGGTGAACTACATATTTAGGAGATTTTTAATAAACGCAAACGCCCGCGCGCCCATGCGGTAAATGCCTCAGGCTTGCACTCAACCGTATAGGAAGACAGTAACTACTGCCTTGGCGCCCGACTGTGCGGAAACTGCCTCGGCCGTGTGGTCGACGCTGACAAGATAATGTCTAGTAAAATTGGCGTAACTTTTTACTCCGAACTCCAATTGATGCAAACTTGGTTGCGTTGGAAAGAAGACTCAAAAAACTTTTTATTTGATATATTATGTGCAATGTAACTTTTCATTTTCTAAGAGATATGATTATTAAAGTTGACCCAAGTAGAATCTTATATCCAAACTTAATTGGTAAGGAAGTTTTAAACTCAATATTGTGCTATGGGATTGTTGTGACCTTAATTGTTCTTTAAATTTATTCCCACACTAAAGAATTATCTTAGCACCTAAGCATAATTTAAGAATTACCCTTCACGACCTTATACGTAAATGAAGAATAATTTAGATCTTAACTTAGAATATTTGTGTGTAACAAAAATTTCATAAGACATAAGGTATTTATTTATGGAATGTCCATCATAGAAGTTTTTGACACGAATTTTTTTATAGGTTCCATCAAAATTAATTCAAAAGTCATGTATTTTGTAATGCTAGTTGTTATTTAATAATATATTCAAGTTCATACTTGAAATTTAATTAAGAACAAAGATTCTAATAATATCTTACATAATAAATACGTAGGGTAATTCATTTGTGTTCCTTCATAAAAATGAAATATTTCATTTAAACAATATCATTAATATTCACGCCATTTGAAAAATTATAACTCAATTTCGTTCAGTGCAACTACATCTTTTACTTTAGTTATGATTATATAAAGTATCAGTCATAGACGTTCATGTGACTTTACCTGATTTTTTTTTATTATCTATATTAGAAAAATATATTATCTGATGCATAAAATTCTAGTGTGAAATTTTGGAGTTAATGGTAACCAAGGCATAGTGTAAGACCCCAAAATGAGTTAGGGTGTCTAGAGCCTAACATGTTGGTCATATGGGTGTAAGGTACTAAAATGGTTTATAATGTGGCTTTGAGGAAGTGTCTTAAGATTTAGGTGAATTGGAAGTCAAACGTCAAGGGACGACTAAGACGTTCGACGACTAGTCACCTATGTGCCTCATGTGTCTATACGTGCTTATATTTGTATGTCATGAGCTTATGAGGTCTATAATTATGTTTATAGGCAGTGTGTTAAGTTTAATAAAGTTTGGAGGTCAAACGTCAAAGAACGTCCAAGACGTTCGAAAGTTAGCCCTTGAGACGTTCATGTATGTCTTGAGTGTTCCTTGCATGTTTGGATGTGTTTTACGTGTTCGTTTTGGGTGAAACTGATGTGGAAGGTCCTTGACATGTTAAGGTATATATTTACATTGGAAACATCCGGGTACGACTCCCTAAGGGCCCCGCAAAAAGCCCTCAAGGAGGACCCAAAGACTGTCGAGACACTGCCTTGGTAGTGTCAATCGACGAGCCAAGTTGACGCCCCATTCTTCAATCGACGCCCCATAGATGGGAGGCATATCTCAACACCTGGCTTGGTGAGCCTTGTGTCTAAAAGAAGGAGCTGCAGTCACCAACGACGGAGCATCAGGACGCCCCGTCGTCCGGTCGACGCCCCGTCGACTGCTGTCCGTCGACTGCTGTCCGTCGATGGTGCCTGCAACTGCAGCCTGTGCACTGTTTCATTAAAGGGGTAAATGGGATATTCACCCCACATTCTAACCTGACCCTAGTTGGTTTATTTGGTTATTTTTGGGTGTATTTAAGTGATAAAAAACGTGACAAGCACATCCTGAATTCAATTCACAAAAATTCGACTTCCCTCCCAAACCAAACTCTCTCTAGAACCTTCATTGAAGGTGAAGCTAAAGAACAGCTTGGAGCTTTGATTTCCATGGGTTCTTCACCATGCTTTAGATGTATTCTTCTACATTAAGGTATGGTGATCCTTCATCTCTAGTTATTCTTTCATCTAGAGAGTTCCTTCAATGTTTTCAATTCAAGTTCATGATCAAATCTCTTCTTCTTCAATCTATATGTTGATTGTAACGTGAATTTTCAATCCAATTGCATGATGAACCCATGTCCCGTTCAACTCACGATTTAGCCTACGTGTGGGCTTTTTGATTTTTTTTTTATGTTGATTGAATTATGATTCTAGCATGTTGAATTGCTTATACCTACTGCCTACATTGTAATGTGATGATGAATTATGTGATATTGGATCAATGTGGATTGATGCTTGAAGACTTGATCTCTACTTCCTATCTTTAGTTAATATATGTCATTCACTGTAACATTGACTCTATAATGCATGAATGTGGGATTCGTTTGTGTAGGGATAATTGTATTTACTGCCTTACATGTATGTTATTGATGAATTGTGGGTACGAATCCTTAATGATCAAAATAAAGGAATGTTGGTAAGGATTGATTTACATTCTCTTAGCATATAGATTTACAATGCTATGTACATGATGTGATCTAAGTTCTAGGGTAGTTGAATCATGATTTAGACTTGATTATTATGTCTTTAGCTACTTCCCTAGATTAGTATTATTGATATATTATGAATGTTGATCATGATGATCAAAGCAAGGAATACTAGTAAGTGATCTATGTCTCTCTACTCTCTAGTGTATTGTTGATGTAGTGTACTTGTTAGTAGCATGATCTTCTAGTGAATTATGCATGGTTTCTTTTATGATTAAAGTACAATTATCTACTTCCCTATATATGACTTGTTGATGAAAAAAGTGTATTGATCAATAAGGAGCAAAGGTTGATGAATTGGTAAGAATGACTCTTCCCCTCTACTTTTTTATAGTATTGGTAGTTGATGAAGCCTTGTATGACATTGTGTTGTATGGTCCACTTATGGTGATGGTGTTTACTTTATTTCCAATATATATGTGTTGATTATGGCCTTGAAGGCAACTTGATGATATATGAGGCTTTAATTATGATGATTACTCTATGTTAAGTTTATGCCTAGTTCTTAATCTAGAAGCATGTCCTAGTTTTTGATTATGTCTTCTATGATTGAATGAACTTTTAGGGTGAACTTTAGGTGCTTCCATTGATAAGTCATAATGGTTAATAATTCCTTGACTATGTACCCCTATGTGAAAGTGTGAATAGCTAAGGTTAGGAGTCTTAAGTGTAATATGAAGTTAGCTTGTCTCCTATGTAAAATTGTGTTGTGTGATATATATGTGGTTGTGCATTGTGGTCCTAAGAGGGTGGCTGCCTCAATGTTTTTTTGATAGACATTATGTGATCATGTTGACCAAAGTACACACACTCACACTTCATGCATGCTTAAAGTAGTAAAGGTTCATGGTGTCTAAATGAAAGGGTAATTCTCATATGCACTAATGTCTACTACTATGCATGTGAGGTATATGTATGTGAAGTATGTTCTTTATCCCTTAACTAGGATGACTTGATAGGTGTACTAGTATGGGCAAAGGTATGGGACCTTGTCTATGCATTGCACATGTGTACCTTGATAGGATATTTCCTAGGTTTGGTTTCTTATGTACATGAATATGAATGCAAGAGTATGTTATGAACATGTCTTATATGCTATAATGTGAAGTATATGGTATGATGAAGTATGATTATACCTAGTGTCTAAATGTGTTTATATGAAAGGGTTGCTCATATAGTTACACTTGTACACCTATGCATGAATGAAATGAAGTATGAATATGTGTGGCTATAATGTGTTATATGAAAGGTTTGCTCACATACATGTATATACACACACATGTATAATGATCTAGTCAATAGAGGGGCACTTGAAAGGTGTTCTCAAGAGTACCCTAAACTATATGGTGCTTTACATATGCTATGTCCATGTGAAAGGGTATCTCACATGATTTGGGTTGATGAAATCTCATCTATAACCTATGAGATAAGCATATGAGAATTCAATCTCATAAGGCCTATGTTTTATAAAAGTAATGTTAATAAAGACTTTTCAATAAAGGGAACTTAGCTTAGCACTGAGTGAACTTGAAGATAAGGGGTGTCCCTTCCTATTGTAGGAAGGTAGGTCACCATAGACCTCACGAGGTGGTTAGCCTCTTAACCAAATGTCACAGAGTGATATTTCCATAAGTGGATAACTACAATGTCTCATTAGACATAAAGAGGGTTTCCACATGTACCTCCAAGTTCCATAAACTATACTTTCCATATAGTATCTAGCAAATGAATTCACTTAGTGTGCAAACATGTGTTAAAGTTCTACCTTGGCTAGATAAGAGCACCTTCCATTGGTGTAAGGCTCTACAACACCAAATTTCATGTTTATCACCCACAGTCTTAGTGTCGGTTAAGGCTATAGTTTTCCTAAAGTAAAATGGACAATGGAAGTAAAAGACTAGGACCCTAACTAGGATGACCTAAGGTAAGTTTCTTAGGATAGGTGAGAGTAATGAACTTACATATACATTGCACAAATATCTCTTTAGGAAGTCCTAGGAAGGTGTTCTAAGGTGTATGATTATGTTTATGTTCCTTATGCCATGGCATTGTAGTAATAGTCTACTTGTTATGAAAATGTGTATGGTATGAGTCTTAATGAGTCCTTATGATGTGGTCTTGGCCTTATATGCATAATGTTGGTCTTAATGACTATATGATGAAGGTCTTGCTTGGCATGAATGAAGTTGTCTATGTTGGTTATGATGATGTATGAATTTTAAGGCTTGTGCTCTGATGATAGGTTTACTAAGTATGTGTAAGGTTATGGGGCTTCGCATGTACATTGCACTAGTGGACTTACATTGGGATTATGAGTAAGGTCTTATAATATTTTATGTGAAGTGAAATTAGTATATGTGCAAAGTGAATAGAGTTCACTGTAATGTCCCTAAAGACTTGACTTGAACGTGTCTTGTGGTGTACTATACTCCTATGATGGTATGTGTTCGCTTATGTAGGTTGTATGTATAAATTCCTTGTGGCCTTAAGGTGATGCATCACACCAAGTATCACTAGAAGTTTACTTGGGAGGTTAATCAAAATAAAGAAAAGAAGTTCACTGTAAGGGATAGGAGTTCACTGTAAAGTTAGTATGCTTACTGTAATGTGACTCCAAAATGCCTTAAATGCTATATGTGATTTTATATGATGTATGACCATTTAATATGCCTATATGAAGTATGTGAATTGTATAAATGCTATTGTATCAAAGTTTTATGAAGATTTCACAAAAAGGCATGATACATGGTTTCAAGTAAAATGTCCCTTTTAAATGCATGTTTTTGCATGGTTGCCATACTTAGTGCATTCTTGTACTAACTCCATTCTTCTCTACCTTTTTACACAAAGTGTAGGTTATGGATACTTAAAGGATGTCTTTAGATGATGAGGAACTTGATATGTGCTTCCCAAGCACAAGGAAAGGAATCCTTAAGTCCAAGGATGTCCTAATGTCTAGTGTATTGTAAAGTCAATTTAGTATTGTACTTATGATTTATGTTGTAAGGGCCGTGTCCCTAATGTACTCTAATGATGTTGAGTCTAGGAAGGCAAAAAGATATTATAGTCTAACTATGTAAATATGATATTTTATCTATATATTGAAAGTGATGTTCTAGCATATGATGTGCTATGAATGTTTTAAATGTTTCGCTAAATTTACCTATGACAATGCGATGAATGATGACTATGGGATTGTATAAGACCTCTGAGAGGTCAAGTACGCAATGTTACTTCTAGGGGTGCTTCCTGGATGTGATAAACGTGGTATCAGAGCATCAGGTTTATAAAAGTGGTTTTAGGTTCTAAAAGTCTCATATTGCCACGTCTAGTAGAGTCTCGTATCATTGGTGGTGATTCGCGACACATCCATGGTGCGGGAGGGTATAGGATGATAGAGTTTCCCTTCTTTATCATTCTCATGTCGTGCCATAGAACTTATCTCTATAAGATCTCTCTTATGTTTTCTTGTCCAGTGGTCTTTTAGATGTGATTGCTTGGATGAGATGATACTCTATGCTTGAGGGAGAAAAGGTGAGTTTAATGCTTATATTGGTTTTATGATTTGATGAGTATGTGTGAAGGTGAATTTTGGCATATTTTGATGATGTGATGTCAATTATGGCTTATATGAAATCTATGTGAAATAGCAAGTTATGTTGAGAAATGTATGCCATTATATAGTTAAAGCATGTTAGAAGTTGTTATGGTTGAATTGAGTTTACTTTTGGAATAATGAATGGCTTTATGAGTATGCATGATGATAGTCTTATGGTATGGTTTAGACTTGAAATACTTTATGAAGTGTAGTAAATGGCCAAAAATGTATGTTGCCTATATGTTTATGTTTAATAGTTCTAATGTTGCCCTTTGTATATGAGTCGTTCTTCATAATTACTTTGTATGGATTGAAGTCTTTTGTGTAGGCTTGATCCTAGAAGTGAGGGTAGCATGCTTGTTTTGGTAGGGTGATGATGTGGGTTTATTGACCTAGAAGTTGCCTTACTGTAAAGTAGAAAGAAAAGAAAGAGTCCTTATGGTTAAGTCTCTTCTATTGTTTTCTCTAAATGTTGTATGACCTTGGTGTCTACGGTATTGTTGAGACCTTATGTTGTTGAGTAGTATGACCTAACTTGATGATTGCGGATAATTTACATAGAAGATAAGGTTTAGAATGCCTTTGGTATTCTTAGGTTGGGTTACTGTAAGTTCTTCTAAAATGGTACTCACTTTTAATTGATGAAATGGAGGTTAATAGGTTAAGATCCTCTTAAGGTTGGGTTAACTTGCTCTTAATTGGGTTTATCCTAAGTGTGGGATGGTGATGGAGTAGTAAGGATGTTGATATGACTACCTTGTCCTTCTATTCTTACTTGAACTTGAATCTAATGAATTCTTAGTAAGCTTGTTCATGCTAGGAGTTTTGCGTAAAATATGAATTGAATGACCTCTATATGTTTGGTATGTATTGATTGACACAACCTTAAGGATATTTTGAAGATTCCAAAGTACTTGGAAAATTTTTTTGATCAAATACATGTTTTCTCATGTTGCTTTTGCATCTTAATATGCTAATTGTGCATTTGACTTTATGAGATAAGGTAAGAAACATGGTTGAAGTCACTTTTGATGTGTAAGGTTTAGCCTTATAATGGGATATTAAGCCTCTTTAAAATGAAGAATGTTGAGTCTCTTGAAAAATTTGTGACTTTTATGGTTTGGAAAGCATGATTGTAGGCTCACTTTTGAAAGGTGAAGACTTATTTAGCTATGTGTCCTTATGTGTGCCTATACATAGTGAGATTTCCCCAAATTGATGCATGTTTATGAAAGCTAGTGTTAGGCTAGAAATTGAAATTAGGTTAAATGACTTCATATTGTTGTGATGTGTGTGGTGTCAATTACCATTTGGACTTCATCAGGAAGAAAATTTGAGCATGCCATGGTTAAAAGTTGAGAAATTCTCATTTTACAGTAAAGTTGACTTTTTGTGCCTTGCTTGGGAAAGGACTCATGATACATGTACGTGTGTTGAGGAGAAGGACATTCATCCATGGACACAACTAAGCATGGTGTGGTTGAGTATGACCCTCATGGCACTAGGTCTAACTAATAAAGATCCTTGTCGATTCAATTGACTCAACTCTATGTGCATTGAAGTATAAGTGCCTATTTGCTTTTTGAGTATTGTTAAATCTGCCTAGGTGTGATCATTTATGATGAAATTTTAATGAAATAAAGTGAAATGACCATGTTATGATTAGGATAAGGATGTTCCTCCTATGAACATGAGAAGTGCCTAAGTGTTTGATGCATTAAGCATGAGTGAGTGAAAGTGTGGCTTGCTTGTGTTGCATTAAGTGCTAAGTGGTTTGAAGTTTGTGTTCCTTGTAAGTTTGGTGCATTGACTTCTAGATGTTATGAATATTGTGAGCTGCTTTATGATTCATTGAAGTCCTTGATATGCTTAAACTGTTCCAAGTGTCGTTCGAGGACGAATGTTCCCAAGTGGGGGATATTGTAAGACCCCAAAATGTGTTAGGGTGTCTAGAACCTAACATGTTGGTCATAAGGGTGTAAGGTCCTAAAATGGTTTATAATGTGTCTTTGAGGCAGTGTCTAAAGATTTAGGTGAATTGGAAGTCAAACATCAAGGGACGACTAAGACGTTTGACGACTAGTCACCTATGTGCCTCATGTGTCTATACGTGCTTATATTTGTATGTCATGAGCTTATGAGGTACTTATATAAGTTATAATGATATTTATAGGCAGTATGTTAAGTTTCATGAAGTTTGGAGGTCAAACGTCCAAGAACGTCCAAGACGTTCGAAAGTTAGCCTTTGAGACGTTCATGTATGTCTTGAGTGTGCATTGCATGTTTGGATGTGTTTTACGTGTTCGTTTTGGGTGAAACTGATATGGAAGATTATTGACATGTTAAGGTATGTATTTACTTTGGAAACGTCCGGGTACGACTCCCCAAGGTCCCCACAAGAAGCCCTCAAGCAGGACTCAAAGGCTGTCGAACACTGCCTTGGCAGTGTCAATCGACGAGCCAAGTTGACGCCCCGTTCTTCAATCGATGCCCCGTCAATGGGAGGCGTATCTCTATAATGCATGAATATGGGATTCGTTTGTGTAGGGATAATTGTATTTACTGCCTTACATGTATGTTATTGATGAATTGTGGGTACGAATCCTTAATGATCAAAATAAAGGAATGTTGGTAAGGATTGATTTACATTCTCTTAGCCTATAGATTTACAATGCTATGTACATGATGTGATCTAAGTTCTAGGGTAGTTGAATCATGATTTAGACTTGATTATTATGTCTTTAGCTACTTCCCTAGATTAGTATTATTGATATATTATGAATGTTGATCATGATGATCAAAGCAAGGAATACTAGTAAGTGATCTATGTCTCTCTACTCTCTAGTGTATTGTTGATGTAGTGTACTTGTTAGTAGCATGATCTTCTAGTGAATTATGCATGGTTTCTTTTATGATTAAAGTACAATTATCTACTTCCCTATATATGACTTGTTGATGAAAAAAGTGTATTGATCAATAAGGAGCAAAGGTTGATGAATTGGTAAGAATGACTCTTCCCCTCTACTTTTTTATAGTATTGGTAGTTGATGAAGCCTTGTATGACATTGTGTTGTATGGTCCACTTATGGTGATGGTGTTTACTTTATTTCCAATATATATGTGTTGATTATGGCCTTGAAGGCAACTTGATGATATATGAGGCTTTAATTATGATGATTACTCTATGTTAAGTTTATGCCTAGTTCTTAATCTAGAAGCATGTCCTAGTTTTTGATTATGTCTTCTATGATTGAATGAACTTTTAGGGTGAACTTTAGGTGCTTCCATTGATAAGTCATAATGGTTAATAATTCCTTGACTATGTACCCCTATGTGAAAGTGTGAATAGCTAAGGTTAGGAGTCTTAAGTGTAATATGAAGTTAGCTTGTCTCCTATGTAAAATTGTGTTGTGTGATATATATGTGGTTGTGCATTGTGGTCCTAAGAGGGTGGCTGCCTCAATGTTTTTTTGATAGACATTATGTGATCATGTTGACCAAAGTACACACACTCACACTTCATGCATGCTTAAAGTAGTAAAGGTTCATGGTGTCTAAATGAAAGGGTAATTCTCATATGCACTAATGTCTACTACTATGCATGTGAGGTATATGTATGTGAAGTATGTTCTTTATCCCTTAACTAGGATGACTTGATAGGTGTACTAGTATGGGCAAAGGTATGGGACCTTGTCTATGCATTGCACATGTGTACCTTGATAGGATATTTCCTAGGTTTGGTTTCTTATGTACATGAATATGAATGCAAGAGTATGTTATGAACATGTCTTATATGCTATAATGTGAAGTATATGGTATGATGAAGTATGATTATACCTAGTGTCTAAATGTGTTTATATGAAAGGGTTGCTCATATAGTTACACTTGTACACCTATGCATGAATGAAATGAAGTATGAATATGTGTGGCTATAATGTGTTATATGAAAGGTTTGCTCACATACATGTATATACACACACATGTATAATGATCTAGTCAATAGAGGGGCACTTGAAAGGTGTTCTCAAGAGTACCCTAAACTATATGGTGCTTTACATATGCTATGTCCATGTGAAAGGGTATCTCACATGATTTGGGTTGATGAAATCTCATCTATAACCTATGAGATAAGCATATGAGAATTCAATCTCATAAGGCCTATGTTTTATAAAAGTAATGTTAATAAAGACTTTTCAATAAAGGGAACTTAGCTTAGCACTGAGTGAACTTGAAGATAAGGGGTGTCCCTTCCTATTGTAGGAAGGTAGGTCACCATAGACCTCACGAGGTGGTTAGCCTCTTAACCAAATGTCACAGAGTGATATTTCCATAAGTGGATAACTACAATGTCTCATTAGACATAAAGAGGGTTTCCACATGTACCTCCAATTTCCATAAACTATACTTTCCATATAGTATCTAGCAAATGAATTCACTTAGTATGCAAACATGTGTTAAAGTTCTACCTTGGCTAGATAAGAGCACCTTCCATTGGTGTAAGGCTCTACAACACCAAATTTCATGTTTATCACCCACAGTCTTAGTGTCGGTTAAGGCTATAGTTTTCCTAAAGTAAAATGGACAATGGAAGTAAAAGACTAGGACCCTAACTAGGATGACCTAAGGTAAGTTTCTTAGGATAGGTGAGAGTAATGAACTTACATATACATTGCACAAATATCTCTTTAGGAAGTCCTAGGAAGGTGTTCTAAGGTGTATGATTATGTGTATGTTCCTTATGCCATGGCATTGTAGTAATAGTCTACTTGTTATGAAAATGTGTATGGTATGAGTCTTAATGAGTCCTTATGATGTGGTCTTGGCCTTATATGCATAATGTTGGTCTTAATGACTATATGATGAAGGTCTTGCTTGGCATGAATGAAGTTGTCTATGTTGGTTATGATGATGTATGAATTTTAAGGCTTGTGCTCTGATGATAGGTTTACTAAGTATGTGTAAGGTTATGGGGCTTCGCATGTACATTGCACTAGTGGACTTACATTGGGATTATGAGTAAGGTCTTATAATATTTTATGTGAAGTGAAATTAGTATATGTGCAAAGTGATAGAGTTCACTGTAATGTCCCTAAAGACTTGACTTGAACGTGTCTTGTGGTGTACTATACTCCTATGATGGTATGTGTTCGCTTATGTAGGTTGTATGTATAAATTCCTTGTGGCCTTAAGGTGATGCATCACACCAAGTATCACTAGAAGTTTACTTGGGAGGTTAATCAAAATAAAGAAAAGAAGTTCACTGTAAGGGATAGGAGTTCACTGTAAAGTTAGTATGCTTACTGTAATGTGACTCCAAAATGCCTTAAATGCTATATGTGATTTTATATGATGTATGACCATTTAATATGCCTATATGAAGTATGTGAATTGTATAAATGCTATTGTATCAAAGTTTTATGAAGATTTCACAAAAAGGCATGATACATGGTTTCAAGTAAAATGTCCCTTTTAAATGCATGTTTTTGCATGGTTGCCATACTTAGTGCATTCTTGTACTAACTCCATTCTTCTCTACCTTTTTACACAAAGTGTAGGTTATGGATACTTAAAGGATGTCTTTAGATGATGAGGAACTTGATATGTGCTTCCCAAGCACAAGGAAAGGAATCCTTAAGTCCAAGGATGTCCTAATGTCTAGTGTATTGTAAAGTCAATTTAGTATTGTACTTATGATTTATGTTGTAAGGGCCGTGTCCCTAATGTACTCTAATGATGTTGAGTCTAGGAAGGCAAAAAGATATTATAGTCTAACTATGTAAATATGATATTTTATTTATATATTGAAAGTGATGTTCTAGCATATGATGTGCTATGAATGTTTTAAATGTTTCGCTAAATTTACCTATGATAATGCGATGAATGATGACTATGGGATTGTATAAGACCTCTGAGAGGTCAAGTACGCAATGTTACTTCTAGGGGTGCTTCCTGGATGTGATAAACGTGGTATCAGAGCATCAGGTTTATAAAAGTGGTTTTAGGTTCTAAAAGTCTCATATTGCCACGTCTAGTAGAGTCTCGTATCATTGGTGGTGATTCGCGACACATCCATGGTGCGGGAGGGTATAGGACGATAGAGTTTCCCTTCTTTATCATTCTCATGTCGTGCCATAGAACTTATCTCTATAAGATCTCTCTCTTATGTTTTCTTGTCCAGTGGTCTTTTAGATGTGATTGCTTGGATGAGATGATACTCTATGCTTGAGGGAGAAAAGGTGAGTTTAATGCTTATATTGGTTTTATGATTTGATGAGTATGTGTGAAGGTGAATTTTGGCATATTTTGATGATGTGATGTCAATTATGGCTTATATGAAATCTATGTGAAATAGCAAGTTATGTTGAGAAATGTATGCCATTATATAGTTAAAGCATGTTAGAAGTTGTTATGGTTGAATTGAGTTTACTTTTGGAATAATGAATGGCTTTATGAGTATGCATGATGATAGTCTTATGGTATGGTTTAGACTTGAAATACTTTATGAAGTGTAGTAAATGGCCAAAAATGTATGTTGCCTATATGTTTATGTTTAATAGTTCTAATGTTCCCCTTTGTATATGAGTCGTTCTTCATAATTACTTTGTATGGATTAAAGTCTTTTGTGTAGGCTTGATCCTAGAAGTGAGGGTAGCATGCTTGTTTTGGTAGGGTGATGATGTGGGTTTATTGACCTAGAAGTTGCCTTACTGTAAAGTAGAAAGAAAAGAAAGAGTCCTTATGGTTAAGTCTCTTCTATTGTTTTCTCTAAATGTTGTATGACCTTGGTGTCTACGGTATTGTTGAGACCTTATGTTGTTGAGTAGTATGACCTAACTTGATGATTGCGGATAATTTACATAGAAGATAAGGTTTAGAATGCCTTTGGTATTCTTAGGTTGGGTTACTGTAAGTTCTTCTAAAATGGTACTCACTTTTAATTGATGAAATGGAGGTTAATAGGTTAAGATCCTCTTAAGGTTGGGTTAACTTGCTCTTAATTGGGTTTATCCTAAGTGTGGGATGGTGATGGAGTAGTAAGGATGTTGATATGACTACCTTGTCCTTCTATTCTTACTTGAACTTGAATCTAATGAATTCCTAGTAAGCTTGTTCATGCTAGGAGTTTTGCGTAAAATATGAATTGAATGACCTCTATATGTTTGGTATGTATTGATTGACACAACCTTAAGGATATTTTGAAGATTCCAAAGTACTTGGAAAATTTTTTTGATCAAATACATGTTTTCTCATGTTGCTTTTGCATCTTAATATGCTAATTGTGCATTTGACTTTATGAGATAAGGTAAGAAACATGGTTGAAGTCACTTTTGATGTGTAAGGTTTAGCCTTATAATGGGATATTAAGCCTCTTTAAAATGAAGAATGTTGAGTCTCTTGAAAAATTTGTGACTTTTATGGTTTGGAAAGCATGATTGTAGGCTCACTTTTGAAAGGTGAAGACTTATTTAGCTAAGTGTCCTTATGTGTGCCTATACATAGTGAGATTTCCCCAAATTGATGCATGTTTATGAAAGCTAGTGTTAGGCTAGAAATTGAAATTAGGTTAAATGACTTCATATTGTTGTGATGTGTGTGGTGTCAATTACCATTTGGACTTCATCAGGAAGAAAATTTGAGCATGCCATGGTTAAAAGTTGAGAAATTCTCATTTTACAGTAAAGTTGACTTTTTGTGCCTTGCTTGGGAAAGGACTCATGATACATGTACGTGTGTTGAGGAGAAGGACATTCATCCATGGACACAACTAAGCATGGTGTGGTTGAGTATGACCCTCATGGCACTAGGTCTAACTAATAAAGATCCTTGTCGATTCAATTGACTCAGCTCTATGTGCATTGAAGTATAAGTGCCTATTTGCTTTTTGAGTATTGTTAAATCTGCCTAGGTGTGATCATTTATGATGAAATTTTAATGAAATAAAGTGAAATGACCATGTTATGATTAGGATAAGGATGTTCCTCCTATGAACATGAGAAGTGCCTAAGTGTTTGATGCATTAAGCATGAGTGAGTGAAAGTGTGGCTTGCTTGTGTTGCATTAAGTGCTAAGTGGTTTGAAGTTTGTGTTCCTTGTAAGTTTGGTGCATTGACTTCTAGATGTTATGAATATTGTGAGCTGCTTTATGATTCATTGAAGTCCTTGATATGCTTAAACTGTTCCAAGTGTCGTTCGAGGACGAATGTTCCCAAGTGGGGGATATTGTAAGACCCCAAAATGTGTTAGGGTGTCTAGAACCTAACATGTTGGTCATAAGGGTGTAAGGTCCTAAAATGGTTTATAATGTGTCTTTGAGGCAGTGTCTAAAGATTTAGGTGAATTGGAAGTCAAACATCAAGGGACGACTAAGACGTTTGACGACTAGTCACCTATGTGCCTCATGTGTCTATACGTGCTTATATTTGTATGTCATGAGCTTATGAGGTACTTATATAAGTTATAATGATATTTATAGGCAGTATGTTAAGTTTCATGAAGTTTGGAGGTCAAACGTCCAAGAACGTCCAAGACGTTCGAAAGTTAGCCTTTGAGACGTTCATGTATGTCTTGAGTGTGCATTGCATGTTTGGATGTGTTTTACGTGTTCGTTTTGGGTGAAACTGATATGGAAGATTATTGACATGTTAAGGTATGTATTTACTTTGGAAACGTCCGGGTACGACTCCCCAAGGTCCCCACAAGAAGCCCTCAAGCAGGACTCAAAGGCTGTCGAGACACTGCCTTGGCAGTGTCAATCGACGAGCCAAGTTGACGCCCCGTTCTTCAATCGATGCCCCGTCAATGGGAGGCGTATCTCAACACTTGGATTAGTGAGCCTTGTGTCTCAAAGAAGGAGCTGCAGTCCCCAACGACGGAGCAGCAGGATGCCCCGTCGACTACTGTCTGTCGATGGTGCCTGCAACTGCAGCCTGCGCACTATTTCATTAAAGGGGTGAATGGGAAATTCGCTCCACGTGATAACCTGACCCTTGTTGGTTTATTTGGTTATTTTTGGGTGTATTTAAGTGATAAAAAATGTGACAACCCCATTCCCAATTCAATTCACAAAAATTAGACTGCCCTCCCAAACAAAACTCTCTCTAGAACCTCCATTGAAGGTGAAGCTAAAGAACAACTTAGAGCTTGGATCTCCATGGGTTCTTCACCAAGTTTTAGAGTTCCTCTTATACATTAAGGTATGGTGATCCTTCATCTCTAGTTAATCCTTCATCTAGAGAGTTCCTTCAATGTTTTCAATGCAAGTTCATGATCAAATCTCTTCTTCTTGAATGAGCCATGGGTTCTTTCTCAAACGTTTTCAAAGGCTTGCTCATGATGAATTGATGTTAATATGTTGATTGTAACGTGAATTTTCAATCCAATTGCATGATGAATCCATGCAATTCAAGTTTATAAACGTGGATCATTAGGTTTTAGTTTAGAGTGATAACATCGAAAATAAATCAACGACTGCAAGAAATATCATACTAAAATTTTCAAGGGAAATACAACTTTTTGAGTAAGGAGAAAACATAAACAAGAATATTCAAATAATTAACAGTTCAAACAATTTACGTATAAAATAAAAATACACCAATGTTTAGACATGAATATTATTGTCCTTAAAGAATTAAGCATTGTCCACCTCACTAGTTTCATCATCACAAATGAGTTGTGGTTTGAACTTGAATCAATATGGATCATATATCGATCCAAAATAGGAAAATTATCTCTCTTATATGTGGTCCTTCAAATACACATGAGGGGTTTCATTTTGATCAATAACTATTGAATTTAAATCTCGTTTATAGGTCCTTCTTTTTGGTTGAGAGTATTTTGTTGTAACTCATCGGCTTGCACGTCTATGTTGTTATCATTTTCCCTGTGTGTGATAAAACGATATGGTGGTAGTGGTGGTAGTAGTTGTTGATTTGTATTAACATCTCTGTCATCAATGTTACGTCTTATTGAGCTGGCACGATATGAGGGTGGTGTTGGTAGCTGAAGATTTTTATGCATGACTTTTCCATTATCGTTACCTCTAATCAAGTGGGCACCATATGAGGATGTGGGTGTAAACATCAACATGGTTTTTGCATGTTGGACTAATCCTGAAGACGTTTGTAATGATTCACTTAGGTTGTTTGATCCTTGTACTGTGTTTATATCCATTTCATCGTCAAGAGGATGAGAAAGAACATGATCCATAAATACCTGATACCCGCGAACACTTTTATTACATATAGGACAATGTACCAACGATAGATCATTTGACATTCTGAAAAAAAATATAGAAAAGGACGAAAGATAAAAAAATTAATATTTGAGTTCAAACAACATAAAAAGAATTATTTAAAAAGATTACAACTTCACCTATCGGATGATGGTGGTGGCGGCGATAGCGAATGTGGTTGTTCTTTATTTGTATGCGAATCTGTATAACTATCATTAGCGCCTAGCCAACTTGGATGAAATAACGGTGGCGATGATATTGATTGTGAAGCAACTTTCGTTCTTACATGTTGGACGAATTCTGAAGATTTTGATGATTGTATTCTAAGTATGTTTGAACCTTCAACATCATACATCTCATTTGATTGGTTGATTTGACGAGATTGAACATGATTCAATAGTGAGTGATAACCACACTCATGAGTCAATAGTTCTTGATAACCACAAACAATTTTGTCACAATAAGGACAATGAAGAAACTTCATATGAATTGACATTCTAAAGAACAAAATAGAAGAGGATGCAATATCAAAAATATTAATTTGAGGTCAAGCAACATATTTTTTTCCTAAATAGAGGTCAACTTCACCTATATGACTTGTTCTAAACAAAGATTCGAGACTTGATTGCGTATTTTAGCTCTAGAGATTAAATAAAGAATTAATAGGCCAGTGCAATGCCCACTTTCACACTTGTAGAATTCAGTTCTCTTATAAAGGTAAGTTTATTAAAGTGACAACTCAGCAGTCAAAACATGAAAATTATTAAGGTTTTTTCCTGTTTAGATATACTAGTCAATATAGAAAAATTATTTAATTTGTATAATTATTTTTTAAATACGATGAGATAAATGATTTTCCTTTTTTGAATTTTGGTTTTGGAAAGAAAATTAGCAAAAAAAAAAAAGAAGCTAAAATAATTTTTGGAATAATTATGATACATATGTCTATAAAATATTCAACTATGAGAATTCTTTGATCAAAACATGAAAATTATTTTTTTCCCTTTTTAGAGATGTTATCCAATTTATTCACGGTTAGATAATGTTTTTTCTCTTTTGAATTTTTACTTTCTAAGAGAAAATTAGAACTAAAAACTAACATCATTTATTGATAAGTAATTATATATATATATATATATATATATATATATATATATATATATATATATATATATATATATATATATATATATATATATATATATATATATATATATATATATATATATATATATACCACCATTTCCTTTTTGGCCAGTTCCAAAAAGAATGTCACATTTCCTTATATGATAATTATTTAAAGGTACAATTCCTCTTTTACCCTTGTTGGTCCCACTTAATCTTAAAAATAGTACTCTGAAACATTTATGAGGAGAGAGAAAAGTGAGTCTACTTTTGAAGAGCAATTTGGTAAACATTTCAAAGTCTTCATTTATTTCTAAAACTCTGTGCCCGGTCAAATGTTGCCACATAAAATGGGTCGGAGGGAGTTGTTAACTTGTCAAAAAGTCTTTAACACTGAGATAAATGTTTTTCCTATTTTGAATTTTATCTTTTTTTAAAAAAAGTAGCACTAAAAAACTAAAATTATTTTTGTATAAATAGTTAACTATCAGCCAAATCACACCCTTCAATGTATTAAAAAGGTCGATTTTTAGAAATCTATATAACTTGCTGATAAAATTATAATTGCAACCTATTATCGAAAATTAGGAGTTTTTAGAGAACTATTAAGCTTGAGAATAAGCCTATCTTAAGTTCAAGAGTTTAGAAAGACTCTGTAGATTCATTATACCAATGTTAACAAATTAGGTTCATCAAAAGAAGAGTCTGTATGGGCAACAAATCTAGTTTCCAAATAAGTATGAATCTATTGTAACTAGTTGGATTTTAATATATAATAAGAGACAAACTAGCATTATATTTCTTAGATATCAGAATTCAAATAATTAATGTACTAATAAAAAATTTAGGTGTGTTAATTATGAAAAATTGACGATTTTTTAAGTCTCATAAAGCCTCTCGACCAAATTAACAAAATATCACCCTAAGTTCTTATCAACACTTGGGTGTCAAATAAATTCGTTGATTCATGAAAAGCTCATGTTAGCTATAGTCTCTTGAGCTCAAGTTACCAGTTGAAGGTTGGTAGCCTCATATCCATGTTAATAATCCTTTTTTCTGATCATATATTTATTTATCAAGAAAGTCATAATACTTTCGATTTCTTAATATTTGCAACCATTTTAAAAATATATATACAAAAGAACCTTTATACACAATGATCACGACTTTATGTGAAGATTTTAATGTAAATAATCTATTATCATCATAATTACCTTAAGTTTATTAACCCTTAGTTATGATGTTAGCTGCTCATAACTAGTTGTAAGTAATAATTAATATAATTTAAACTTCTGAAGAACATTAATGTAAAAGAAAGTAAACAACATCTTTGATAAATGCAACTCTTGAGAGGAAGTCTTGTTCGATCCATAATAATCTTTAAAAAAATATAATTTAACCCTAAAAACTAAGAACTATAAATTTTCTATGCTATGGGTAATCCTGAACCTCTAGCAATAATTTGTAATTCTACAAACGTCATCTTAATGACATATAAATATGATCAAAATCCTAATATCAATTGAACTATGTTTTGGCTTTGGTTAACTTTAATGCATCAGTATAACAACCATTCATGATGTTATAGGTGAGATAATCACGAAATAGATTGGACAAGAATACTTATAGAGTAGTAAGTTGAAAATTACAGGCTAGGCTAGGCTAGGCTAGGCTTGGTCAAAATCACTTAGCAAATGATGTTTAGGGTATTTCGAGGAAAGAGTTGAGTGATCAATCAGAGTTGAGTTTGTTTATCTTTTTACTAAGACATCATGGAATATGTAGTACTTTTTAGAAGTGAATTGGGATAAGCAGAACTCCTACTATCGAAATTGACATGAAAAGATTAGTGGAATGTCAAGGTTTTAAGTGTGTTGAGAAATATGTTAATTTGGGAAGATTTCTGAGTTTCTGTCTCATGCACACTTCTATAAATAGTGACATACCAGTAAAGTGGAAAAACTAGTTCGCGCTATAGCGGGCATTTCCTCTACAACGATGAATTCTATAATAGGATTAGGTCTCTATGGCGCGGTAAGTCACTAGAAATAAAAACAAATCTCCAGAAACACCAATTGTACGTGTGAACGTTTTGGGGAAGTGTAGAGGTGCCTAGGGAGATTTTCATCATTTTTTGTCAGAATCCTTCATAAAGGTAAGTAAACTCCCGTCACATGGTATTTCGATTATTATGCCTTAGAATACATGGTAGTGACTTTAGGGAAGTGTTTGACTTGACTCAATCTAGGAAAAATTATAGTTTAGGTGATTAAACAAGAGAGTAGCATTAGGATTTGGAATTTGAGATTAGGATATAATCCAGGTATTTAGGCCTAATATTTTATTGTACCTCAAAAGAGAAACTTTTATTATTGAAGCAATATTGAAAGCCTTGTCATTCGAAAAGTTTTATCCAAAAAAAAGAGATGAAATCATGGTAATAAAACGACTATTGCACTCCATGTTAGCTGAATTCATTCCTTTTCTCAAATTAGGACACTCTCTCTACAAAATTAATGATAATTCTATTTTATAATTCAGATAATTCCTATATCTACGAGTATTACATATGATTCCTTTAATATGAAATTCTTTATCACGTTCCAAATGTATGTGGTCATGATATTCAACTAAACATCTTCCCATAAATTAAAATCATAGTTAGTTAATAAATCAACATTTTTCATAGTGTACCATCAATAAATACAAGATAAATGTGAATATTATAATATTTGTACAAGGTTCGGGAGAAAATCATATGTCAATTTATGAGTTCACTCATTTGAGGTCTTTTTGGTTCAACAATTAGTGTCATCAATGCATATTTATGTCCTATCTAATGATATTTTAATGTTTTGTTACTTTAAAGGCTAAAGAACAAGACAAGGATGGTTACATAAAAAAGAGGTCAAAAACATTGAAATGAGTATAAACTTTCAACGGGTGGTCTCCTAACCACAAGGGTGGATCGCCCAATAGGCCATACCACACCCAATGTGATAGTGCTTACAATTAAAAATGTTCAAGGCATGTTGGTATACTAAACCATGTTTGCTAAAACAAGTTCAAACACCTAAAGCCTGAAGCAAAAGAAGGGCAAGTTAAAGAGAAAATAGCGATCTATCGAACTTTTTAGGGAGGCTTGACTAATGTCGCCGAACTAGTCACCCATGAAATTTTGGACAAATTTTTGGGAAACTATAAATATTCCAAAGGAGAAAGAAAAATCAAATTTAGAAAACAATTTTGATCATAACTTTTACTTGAGACTTGGTATGAGATTTTAATTAGTCTTTTACCCTATGAGAAATATTCTTAGTTTTTTTCTATTTTTTGAATGATCTTGTATTGAAATATGAGGGTTCAAACTAAAATGGATGTTGAATATTATTATTTAATTTCAACTCTTCATTGGTTAAAAACACAATTTGTATACTTCCTTTCCTTTTTATGATTTTTCGCGTGACACCTCTAAAACAACTTAGTTGAAACTAGATCCTAATATGTTTGTCATGAGAGTATAAGGTCCTAAAATGGTTTATAATGTGGTAATGAGGCAGTGTCTAAAGATTTAGATGAATTGGAAGTCAAACGTCAAGGGACGACCAAGACGTTCGACGGCTAGTCATCTATGTTCCTCATGTCTTGTTATGTGCCTATATGTGTGTTTAATGAGCTTATCAGGTCCTTACATGAGTAATAATAGTTTTTATAGGCAGTGTGTCAAGTTTCATGAAGTTTGGAGGTCAAACGTCCAAGAACGTCCATAACGTTCGAAAGGTTTGCCTTGAAATGACCTTGTGTTTCTTGGCATGTTTCATTGAGTTTTATGTGTTCATTATGGGTGAAATCAATGCGGGTGTCCTAAACTCGTAGCCGTTCATATTTTTATTTGAAACGTCCGGGAAAACACCCCCAAGGACCTACCAAGAGTCCTTGAGGAAGGACCCTTCACAAGAGCCAAAGCTATCAAAACCAGCCCAACCTACGGATGTCAATCGACGGCCAGTAGGTTAGTAGATGCCCCGTAGGTGGAGGTCGTAGGTTTAAACTTAGGCTGGTAAACTTGTCCTTCCAACAACCAGCCTCTGACCCAAACCACGGATCAGCAGGACGGTCCGTTGGTTGGGAGACGGCCCATCAATGGCCAGGTGTAGCTGAAGTCTGCAACCTGCGTAGCTTACTGTTAAATGCAAGTGTGAATTGGTAAATTCACCCTACGTCCAAATAAGAGTTTGGGCGGTTTCCTAAAGGTATTATAGGTATTTTAAGTGTGTTTATAAGTCCTAACTACCTAGACGAATTCATTATTCTAAAATAAAAACCCAAATTCTCTAAGAAACTCTCTAGAACTCCATTGAAGTCAAAACTCAAGGAAGAGCTTGGATTGAAGATTTTATTGGTGATTCTTCATAAATTTCGTGGTTTAGCTTCATTGAGGTATGGTTCTTCATCCTTGAAACTCTATTCATCAAGGAGCCAAACTTCAAAGTGATTTTCCAAGACTTTCTCAAAAGATAGATTTCTAACATGTGATCTAGTTGTGGGTTCTTGCATAAAACGTTTTGAATCATTAATTATTGATTGAATTGATGTTAGTTTGATGGTTTTAACCTAAAACATTCATGAACCCATGCAAAAAATAATCTCTTCAAATTGGCTATAATGTGGATGTTATGATATTGTCTCAATGCTTATGAATTCTAGTGTAGTTTTCTATGGGCTTTTGAATGATGCTAGAATTGTATTGAATTGATGTATAGGCTGTCTTAGATTGATAAATCTGTATTGAATTGATCTAGATTCATTGAGTATGATGATTTTTGTATTGAATTGATGATCATAACCACGGGTAAGGGACTTTTGGTATTGAATTGGATGATTTATCTATAGATTGAAGAGGTGAGAATGGATTGGTGGTATGCTGCCCTAATTCTCTTTATTTTATGTAATGTAGGTCTTTAATTATGCTGTGATTGGTATGGTCCACTTATGGTGGCGGTGCTATGTGTTATGACTGTGAATGATGTGGCATTGTCGGCGTTACTTTATGTATTATGATGATCATGGCCTTGTCGGCAAAACTACTTGATATATTATGATGGTTTGTGTAGGTGGTTTATGTGAAGTATAATCATATCTATCTACTTGTGATAAGATGTATGTGTTCTTCTATTGATGTTGTTAGGTGATCATATTAGACTATGACTATGTCCTTATATGTGTAGTCTTAGAGTTGATGCATGATTCTTCCTACTTGGTTATGTGAGTCTTATGAAGGTTATATTGATGATATTGTAATAGTGTATAGGATAACCTATAGATGATATTGGTTATGCCTATGTGCTTTTTAAGGGATATGATATATGTGATAAAGTGAATGTATTGATGTGTCTTGTTTGTTAGACTTGTGTCCCTTGCTTGATACCTATGGAATGTAAATATGAGATGTCTTGACTTAGGATGCTAAAGCCTCTTAGTCTTGTATGTATGAATGAAATGAGATCTTGAACATTTCTAAGAAGGTCAAATTATGTGGAGCCCTCAACCTAGTTGAGAGGTTATGATATCCTTGAAGTCGAAAGCCGTAATGATATCCTTCTTGTGTGAATGGTGGACTTAAGGTTGGTTGGCTGGAACGACGTGAAATCATCCTTAGGAAAATCATTGATCTATCCTCTTAACCATTGAAAGGCAACCCTAGGTGACCTCTTTGGTAAGGTAAATATGATTGGGTTATGAATTAGGTATGGAACCCCTTGGTATAATCCTTTATGTAAATTACTCTATGAGAACAAAGGCTTGCACCAAGTGAGTATGGTAAGGGAAGTAGATATATTTAAGAATGAGGCTAGAGTGCAAAGAAACCCTTTATATTTCTTAACCATGTGCCTACATGGGATGTGTCCAAGTTCTACCATTGGCAAGTAGAACACCCTCCATCGGAGTTGGTTACAACTCCGGATTCCATGCTTTGCTACCATGGTCTATGTCGGTTATTGCCTATTCTCATCATATGGGATATCCTCTAGTGTTGGAGAAGTTCTATGAAGTTTAGGTGGTGGTACAATATGCTATTGTCATGACCCATACCTATACCCTAGAAGTTAGGGCATTCATAGGACGTGGCACGACATATTTGACCTCCCGTAGGTTCATACAAGCCCTTTCGCATCATTCATCGCATATACATTAATGAAAAGTAGTGCGAAATTAAAACTTTTCACAAACATTCTAATAGTCTTTAAAAATATCTTTCATATAAAACCAAAGGAAATACTAAGTCTCATTTCATCAAAACCTTGACACAAGAGTACTTGGTAGACGGCCCATACAATCGAAATATACTACTATATGTTTATTACAATACTTCAATAAAATAAACCAAATACATCTATGCCCTCAAGTCAAGTGAGGACATACTTCAACTTGCTTTAACGATCCTATAATCCAAGCCTTCTCCTGAAATAGCACCTTCACCTATGAATCTCTTTAGAGATAGATAAAATATGGAATTAGTACAAACACATGTACTAAGTATGGCATAATGCATAAATATCATGAAAATGGACATTTATTGGAAATATGCATCTTTTGATTTAAATATCATAATATAAGCATAAGAACAACATTTAACATCTTAGAAATACAAAATATAACACATAAGCAATTTATCACATATCAAAGAAAACTTACAGTAAGCTTATTCACTCTTACAGTGAATTCCTTCACTCTTACAGTGAAGTTCCTCAACTTCACCTTGAACACTTTCTAGCATGTAATCTTCTCACTAAAAGCTATCCTAAGACTCACTTAAGTAAGACGAAGAGAGACCACCCATACACCCTCTCTAGGCACACCTAAATGATCCTTAAGACCACCCATAATAAGATACACACACTTAAAATACACCAAACACATGAACATATAGGATATGCCGTTCACCTCACTAAGGTTATCAAAAAACTTAGTTAAGTACTTCTAGAAGAGAATGTCCATACTTGACCTCCTCAAGATTACGTAAGTAATCCTTAAGAATACGTAAGTTTGGATCATGTCTACTTAATCAACCAACTTCCCTAACTAGAGTCGTTCTTAAGACTTATCTAGGTAAGAGATGAAGTGACCATTCTTATGCCCCCTTCACACCTTAACTAGACAACCCTTAGCTACTCTAGATAAGTACCTATTCATTTAACATGCTTTCTAACTTAAGTCATTATATTAATTAGTTCATTTAAGAGACATTCATTACATATAAGGACATTCAAGTATTGGTAAGACCTAGGGACTATCACTAACATCTTCAACACCTATTGTGCAATGTCTAGATAGCGTACCATAATACCACTTAAACTTCATAGAACTTCTTCAATACTAGTAGGTATCTCATATGATGAGAATAGGCAATAACCGACATAGAACATGGAAATAAAGCATGGAATCCGGAGTTGTAACCTACTCCGATGGAGGGTCTTCTACTTGCCAATGGTAGAACTTGGACACATCCCATGTAGGCACATGATTGAGGAATATGAAGGGTTTACTTTTCACTCTAGTCTCATCTTTTACTAGAGCTACTTCCCTTACCATACTCACTCGGTGATAGCCTTTGTTCTCATAGATTAATTCACATTAAGGATCATACGAAGGGGTTCCATATCTAGTTCATAACCCAATCACATTCACCCTACCAAAGAGGTCCCCTAGGGCTGCCTTACAATAAGGAAGAGGATAGCTTAATGACTTTCCTAAGAATGATATTATACCGTTCCATCCAACCAATCTTGAGTCCATCATTTATACATGAAGCATACCATTATGGCTTTCGACTTCAAGGTTCATAACCTTACCACTAGGTTTAAGTTTCCACATAAAGGACCTTGTTAGCATCATTCAAGGTCTCATGTCATTCATACATACAAGACTAAGAGGCTTTATCATCCTAAGTCAAGAAATATCATATTCACATATCGTTCATGCATTAAGAAGAGGGACCTAAGTCTACCTAAATAAGACACATCATTACTTCACTTATCACATAATAGCATATCCTATTCAAGAAGCACATAGACACAACCTTCATTATCTTTAGGTCACTCTACACACTACTATAACATATCAATATAACCATCATAAACTCATATATCTAAATAGGAATAACCATGCATCAACTCTAAGACTACACACATAAAGAAATAGTCATAGTCTAACATGATCACCTATATTATGAATACAAGAATACATACTTTCACATTACTCACATGTAGATAGATATGATCATACTTAACATAATCAACTACACAAATCATCATAATACTCCAAGTAGTTTGCCGACAAGTCCATGATCATCATAATACATAAAGTAACGCCAACAAGGCCACATCATTCACAGTCATAACACATAGCACCGCCACCATAAGTGGACCATACCAATCACAACATAATTAAAGACCTACATTACATAAAATAAAGAGAATTAGGGCAGCGTACCACCAATCCATGCTCACCACTTCAATCCATAGATACATCATCCAATTCAATACCAAAAGGCCTTTACCCATGGCTATGATCATCAATTCAATACAAAAATCATCATACTCAATGAATATAGATCAATTAAATATATATTTATCAATCTAATTCAGCCTATACATCAATTCAATACAATTCTTACATCATTCAAAAGCCCATAGAAAACTACACTCGAATTCATAAGCATTGAGACAATATCAAGTCAACCTCAAAGTTGTCAAAAACTAGGGTTCATCAATTACATGGTTCATAGGTTAATCCACGAAATTGGTGAAGAGTCACCACTCAAATCTCTAATCCAAGCTCTTCCTTGAGTTTTAGCTTCAATGGAGTTCTAGAGAATTTCTTAGAGAATTTAGGTTTTGATTTTTGAAGAATGAATTCATCTAGGTATTTAGGACTTATATAGATGTTTAAAATACTCAAAATACCCCTAAGTAACCTCCCAAACTCTTATTTGGACGTGAGGTGAATTGGTAACTTAACAGTGAACTGCGCAGGAACAGACCTCACTGACGACTGCCCATCGATGGGCTGTTGGCCCACAAATGGACCATCCTGGCTGTCCGTCGATGGGTTCAGAGACTAGACATTGGGAGATTGATCTCCCTAGGCTATGTCTTAACCAATAGACACCAACGACGGTGCTTCTACTGGCCAACGAGCCGTCGTTTGCCTCAGTCGTTTGGGGCTGGTCAAAGACAGCCTTGGCTCAAGGAAAGGGTCCTTCCTCAAGGACCCTTGGTTGGTCCTTGGGGAATTTTTCCCGGACGTTTCCAACACAAATATGTTCGTATACGAGTTTAGGACCTCTCACATAAATTTCACTCAAAACAACACGTAAAACATGACAAAATATGCTAAGACACTCAAGGTCATTTCAAGGCAATCATTCGAACGTCATGGACGTTCTTGGACGTTTGGTCTCCAAACTTCATGAAACTTGACATACTGCCTATATACAATATAATAACTCATATAATGACTTCATGACCTCATATAACATAGATAAAAACATAAAAACACATATGAGGTCATAGGTGACTTAGTCGTCGAACGTCTTAGTCGTCCCTTGACGTTTGATTTCCGATTCACCTAAACTCTTAGACACTGCCTCAATACCACCTTATAATCCACTTTAGTACCTTATACCTTTATGACAACCATGTTAGGCTCTATTTCACCTAAGTCGTTTTAGAGGTGTCACATTCTCCCCCACTTGGACAACATTCGTCCTCGAATGACACTTGCCACTCTCCGAATACTTCCAAGAGTAGAGATTCAGCTAACAACTCACAACCATACCACATACCACATAAAACCTTATACAACACACAATAAAGGAGAAAACATCAATTTCGCATAATCAAGAGAATCACAACACAATATGAAGTTAGAAACAAATCTACAACTCATTATGCCATAAAACTCACATCCTTCATTCCAAATAGCAAAAAATCCTTTTATATTCATTATTATACTCATACACATAAGTTATAACAACATTACAACAATTTTCAACCAAAGAATGAATTAGTCAATTTTGCAAAATCTTCACAGTGAACTGCCAGTTTCATTACACTGAACATGCTTCGAATTTTAAAAAATGCAACATTTAGGCAATTGATGATAGAAACATGCTAATATGCAATATAAAACCATATAAACACATTCTACAACATAATCATAACTTTATGAAATGCACAATGCAAGGAACCAATGAAATTCAATTCCAACAAGACTCCTAAACACCATGCACATGCAACATGCTTCTATGAATTTCTAGCACATCTATTAACAATACTCCCCCACTTAGAAGGAAATCATAAACAAAAGAGAATACTATAACTTACCGTCATCATCATCTCCCTCATTGGGCTTTGCTCCTCTAGTCCAGAGTGCATAGAAACGAGCCTTTCCCTTTGGAGCATCATCTTTCTGAACATTAGGATCAACTTTCTTACCATCTCTAGTAGGACAATCCATCACTTTGTGTCCATCTTTACCACATCCAAAACAACTCCCGGTACCCAATAGACATTCCCCATAGTGCCTCTTCCCGCAAGTAGCACATGTAGGCTTGCCAACTTGAGAACCACCTCCTTTCTCAAATTTCACCTTAGCACTCCTAGGTTCTTCTTGACTTGCAACCTTCTTCTTGAACCTAGGTTGACTTAGATCACTTGAACCACTCCTTTTCAAGTTTTTAGCAATCCTACCAAGCTTAGACTCCTCAATTGATTGAGCATAAATCATGAGTCTAGATAGGGTCATATCATCATGTAGCATGGCCGTACAACATTCTTCTCTCACTAAGTCGGCGACCCCGGTCACAAACCTACTAATCTCATCCCTAGGGTTATACACTAAGGATGGGGCATATCTACACAACATATAGAACTTCAAATAGTACTCCTCAACACTCATATTGCCTTGCTTGAGATTGATAAACGCTTCTACCTTCACCTCCCTCCTCTCACGGGGAAAGTACTTTCCTAGAAAAGCCTCCTTAAATTCTTCCCACTCAATAGGACCCGACTCAACCAGCCTATTTTCTTTCCATTGAGTGTACCACACTTGAACAACCTTCCTCAATTGGTACGAAGCTAACTCCGCCTTCTCCCTAGAAGTCACCCCCATGGCACTCAACACCTTATACACACCATCTAGGAACTCTTGGGGATCTTCTCCTACCTTAGAGCCAAGAAATATAGGAGGATTCATCCTCACAAAATCTCTCAATCTAGATGTCATAGTGCTCTCCACAACATTCACTCTAGGCTCAATACCACTATTCACATGGGTAGTCAAAGCTCGGGCTTAAAGAAGTAAAGCCTCCTTAATCTCCCCACTAGTCATTTTCGGGGGAACCACCGGAACATCAAAAACCTCCTTCCACAATAGGGACTTGATCACCTTGAGAACCTTGAGGAACTTTCTCAAATTGCTCAGCTTGAGGAGGAATTTCCTCATTCACCACATTCTCCTCAACTCTCCTAGCCGGTGTCCTCCTCGTATTCATCATCCTAAAAACACAAGGAAAACCATAAGAAAAGAGTACTCATAACATTTTACTCTACGTCACGACATAGGAGTAGAAAAGAAGACACACTCTATCGTCCTATAGCCTCTCGCCCATAGATGTGTTGCGACTGACATAGATGGTCAAGACTCTACTAAACGTGACTTCATGAGACTTTTTGATTTCTAAGACTACTTTCATAATCTATGCTCTGATACCAAGGTTGTCACGAACCACACCTATACCCTAGAAGTTAGGGCATTCATAGGTCGTGGCACTGCATACTTGACCTCTCGGAGGTCTCATACAAGTCCTTTTGCATCATTCATCGCATATACATATATGAAAAGTAGTGCAGAATTAAAACTTTTCACAAACATTCTAATAGTCTGACAAAATATCTTTTATATAAAATCAAAAGAAATAATAAGTCTAATTTCATCAAAACCTCGACACAAGAGTACTCAGTACACGGCCCATACAATCGAAATATACTACTATATGTTTATTACAATACTTCAATAAAAGAAACCAAAGACATCTATGCCCTCGAGTCAAGTGAGGACATACTTCAACTTGCTTTTACGATCCTATAATCCAAGCCTTCTCCTCAAATAGCACCTTCACCTATGAATCTCTTTAGAGATAGATAAAATATGGATTTAGTAGAAACACATGTACTAAGTATGGCATAATGCATAAATATCATGAAAATGGACATTTATTGGAAATATGCATCTTTTGATTTAAATATCATAATATAAGCATAAGAACAACATTTAACACCTTAGAAATACATAATATAACACATAAGAAATTTATCACATTTCAAAGAAAACTTACAGTAAGCTTATTCACTGTTACAGTGAATTCCTTCACTCTTACAGTGAAGTTCCTCAACTTCACCTTGAACACTTTCTAGCATGTAATCTTCTCACTAAAAGCTATCCTAAGACTCACTTAAGTAAGACGAAGAGAGACCACCCATACACCCTCTCTAGGCACACCTAAATGATCCTTAAGACCACCCATAATGAGATACACACACTTAAAATACACCAAACACATGAAAGGATATGCCCTTCACCTCACTAAGGTTATCAAAAGACTTAGTTAAGTACTTATAGAAGAGAATGTCCATACTTGACCTCCTCAAGATTACCTAAGTAATCCTTAAGAATACGTAAGTTTGGATCATGTCTACTTAATCAACCAACTTCCCTAACTAGAGTCATTCTTTAGACTTATCTAGGTAAGAGACGAAGTGACCATTCCTATGCCCCCTTCACACCTTAGCTAGACAACCCATAACTATTATAGATAAGTACTTATTCATTTACATGATTTCTAACTTAAGTCATTACATTCATTAGTTCATTTAAGAGACATTCATTACATATAAGGACATTCAAGTAATAGTCTTGGATAAGACCTACAGACTCTTTCTAACATCTTCAAAGCCTATTGTGCAATGTCTAGATAGAGTCCCATACCACCACCTAAACTTCATAGAACTTCTCCAATACTAGTAGGTATCCGATATGATGAGAATAGGCAATAACCGACATAGACCATGGAAATAAAGCATGGAATCCGGAGTTGTAACCTACTCCGATGGAGGGTGTTCTACTTGCCAATGGTAGAACTTGGAAACTTCCCATGTAGGAACATGGTTAAGGAATATGAAGGGTTTACTTTTCACTCTAGTCTCATATTTCACTAGAGCTACTTCCCTTACCATACTCACTCGATGCTAGCCTTTGTTCTCATACAGTAATTCACATTAAGGATCATACGAAGGGGTTCCATACCTAGTTCATAACCCAATCACATTCACCATACCAAAGAGGTCCCCTAGGGCTGCCTTATAATGGCGAAAAGCATAGCTTAATGACTTTCTTAAGGATGATATTATATCGTTCCAGACAACCAACCTTAAGTTCATCATTCATACATGAAGGATACTATTACGGCTTTTGACTTCGACGTTTATAACCTTACCACTAGGTTTAAGGTTCCACATAAAAGATGTTCTTAGCATCATTCAAGGTCTCATGTCATTCATACATACAAGACTAAGAGGCGTTAGCATCCTAAGTCAAGACATATCACATTCGCATATCGTTCATGCATCAAAAGAGGGACCTAAGTCTACCTAAACAAGACACATCATTACATTACTTATCGCATAATGGCATATCATATTCAAGAAGCACATAGGCACAACCTTCATCATCTTTAGGTAATCCTATACACTACAATAACATCATCAATATAATCATCATAAACTCATATATCCAAATAGGAATAACCATGCATCAACTCTAAGACTACACACATAAAGACATAGTCATAATCTAACATGATCACCTAATATCAATAGAAGAACACATACTTTCACATTACTCACATGTACATAGATATGATCATACTTCACATAATCAACTACACAAATCATCATAATACTTCAAGTAGTTTTCCGACAAGGCCATGATCATCATGATACATAAAGTAACGCCGACGAGGCCACATCATTTACAAATAAAACACATAGCACCACTACCATAAGTGGACCATACCAATAAAAACATATTTCAAGAGCTACATTACATAAAATAAGGATAAATAGGGCAGAGTACAACCAATCCATTCTCACCACTTCAATCCATAGCTTAATCATCCAATTCAATACCAAAAGCCATTACCCATGACCATGATCACCAATTCAATGCATAAATTATGATATTCAGTGAATCTAAGTCAATTCAATATATATTTACCAATCTAATACATCCTATATATCAATTCAATACAATCCTTACATCATTCAATAGCCCATAGAAAACTACACTAGAATTCATAAGCATTAAGACAATATCAAGTCAACCTCAAAGTAGTCAAAAACTAGGGTTCATAGGTTATTTGTGTTGATATCATATAATTTACAACAATTCAATCAATATACAATAATTTAAAACCTTTAATACAAAAACCCATGGATAGGTCATAAAAATTGGACAAGTTCATATTTAGAAACCTTTAGAAATCTCTTTGAATTTTGGGCTCCTTGATGAATAGAGTTTCAAGGATCAAAAACCATACCTAAATGATGTTAATCCACGAAATTGATGAAGAATAACCACCTAAATCTCCAATCCAATCTCTTCCTTGAGTTTTGGCTTCAATGGAGTTCTAGAGAATTCAAAGAGAATTTGGGTTTTGATATTTTAAGAATGAATTCGTCTAGGTATTTAGGACTTATATAAATGTTTAAAATACCCAAAATACCCCTAAGTAACCGCCCAAACTCTTATTTGGACGTGGGGTGAATTTACCAATTCACCCCTTGACTTAACAGTGAACTGCGCAAGAACAGACCTCACAGTCGACTGCCCATCGATGGGCCGTTGGCCCACAAATGGACCGTCCTGGCTGTCCGTTGATGGGTTCATAGACTAGCCATTGGAAGCTTGAGCTCCCTAGGCTATTTCTTGGCCAACGGACACCAACAATGGGGCGTCGACTGGCCAATGAGCCGTCGTTTGCCTCAGTCGTTTGGGGCTGGTCAAAGACAGCCTTGGCTCAAGGAAAGGGTCATTCCTCAAGGACCCTTGGTTGGTCCTTGGGGACTTTTGACCAGACGTTTCCAACCCAAATATTTTTGTATATGAGTTTAGGACCTCTCACATAAATTTCACCCAAAACAAACACGTAAAACTCGACGAAACATGCTAAGACACTCAAGGTCATTTCAAGGCAAATCTTTCAAACGTCATGGATGTTTTTGGACGTTTGGCCTCCAGACTTCATGAGACTTGACACACTGCTTATATACACTATAGTAACTCATATAAGTACCTCATAACCTCATAAAACACACATAAACACATAAAAACACATATGAGGCACATAGGTGACTTAGTCGTCGAACGTCTTAGTCGTCCCTTGACATTTGATTTCCGCTTTACCTAAACTCTTAGACACGCATAAATACAACCTTATATGCCATTTTAGGACCTTATACCTTCATTATAACCATGTTAGGATCTATTTCACCTAAGTCATTTTAGAGGTGTCACAACTATCTAGACATTGCACAATAGGCTTTGAAGATGTTAGTGAGTGAGTCCCTAGGTCTTATCCAAGACCATTACTTGAATGTACTTATGCAATGAATGTATATTACATGAATTAATGAAGTTAATGACTTAATTTAGAAGGTATGTAAATGAATGAGTACCTAGCCTAGAGTAACTTTAAGGATTGCCTAGTTAAAGTGTAAAGGGGGCATAAAGGATGGTCTCTTCATATCTTACCTAGGGAAATCTTAAGAACGACTCTAGATAGGAAGGTTGGTTGATAAGTTAGACATGATCTAAACTTATGAAGTCTTAAGGATTATTTAGGTAATCTTGGAGAGGGTGTATGGGCGTTCTCTTCTTGAATTACTTATGTAAGTCTTTTGATAACCTTGGTGAAGAGAATGTCATGTTATATATGTTTTGTGTTTTGGTGTATTGTAAGTGCATTCATCTCATTATAGGTGGTCTCAAGGATCATTTAGGTGAGCTTAGAGAGGGTGTATGGGCGGTCTCTCTTTGTCTTACTTAAGTGAGTCTTAGGATAACTTTTAGTGAGAGGGTTGCATGTTAAATAGGATTCACTGTAACATTGGTTTAGTTCACTGTGAAGCTTGAATTAATTCACTGTAACTTAGCATGGTTCACTATAATGTTCATTAAAAAGTGATAAACTATTTATTTGATATCTTATGTGTTTCTAAGGTGTTAAATGTTGTTCTTATGCTTATACTATGATGTTTTAATCAAAAAGAGCATATTTCCATTAAATGTCCGTTATCATTATTTTATGCATTATGCCATACTTAGTACATGTGTTTGTACTAATTCTGTAAGACCCCCAAAATGAGTTAGGATGTCTAGAGCCTAACATGTTAGTCATAAGGGTATAAGGTCCTAAAGTGACTTATAATATGGTATTGAGGCAGTGTGTAAAGTTTGAGGTGATTTGAAAGTCAAATATCAAGGGACGACCATGACGTTCGACGACTAATCACCTATGTGCCTCATGTGTCTATACATTCTTATAGTTGTATGAAATAAGCTTATAAAGTTATAAAAAGATTTATAATGATGTTTTTATGCAGTATATGAAGTATCGTGAAGTTTGGAGGTCAAACGTCCAAGACGTTCGAAAGATAGCCTTGAGACATGCATGTGTGTGTCTTGATGGGGCCTTACATGTTTGGACGAGTTGCAAGTATTTGTTTTAAGTGAAACTTATGTGGTAGGTCTAAAACTTGTTAATGTTTGTATTTACGTGAGAAACATCCAAGTTAGACTTGTAAAGCGCCCCGCAAAAGAGCCCACAAGAAAGACGCAAGGCTGGTCGAGACACTGCCTTGGCAGTGTCAATCGACTGAACCAAACGACGCCCAGTTGGTTGACCAACTGCCTGTTGGTGAGGTCTCATCGATGGAAACTTAGCTTGGGTAAGTCTCAACCCCAAAACAGGCCAAGTTCCAATCTACTAAAGCCACAGACGTCCCGTCAATGGACCTATTGGCCGTCGACGGTGCCCATAGATGGTGGCCTGCAATCACTGCCATGCGACTGTTTTATTTAAGGGGTGAATGGGAAATTCACCCCACGTACTAACCTGACCCTAATTGATTTATTTACCTATTTTTGGGTGTATATAAGTCATCTAAAACGTGACCAACCCATTCCCAATCCCATGCTCACGAAATAAACCTTACACTCCAAAACCAATTCTCTCTAGAAACCTCCATTGTTGTTGAAGCTCAAGAACAACTTGTAGATTGGATTCTCATGGGTTCTTCACGAATTTTTAAAGGTTTTAAACTATAAAAAGGTATGGTAATCTTTTATCTCCAAGTAACCTTTCACTTGGAGAGTTAATCTCAAAGTTTTCAAAGAAGGTTTCATGATCAAATCTCTTCTTCTTCAATGTAGCCATGGGGTCTTTCTAAAAATGTTTTAAATGGTTAAATAATGATGAATTGATGTTAATGTATTGGTTTGAATGTGATTTTAATCCAATTGCATGATGAACCCAAGTTCCTTCCCTAAATCGATTTAGTCCTTGCATGGGCTTTGTGATCATGGCTTATTAATGGTTGAATTGTGATTCTCTTACGTTGAATTGCTTATATATAATGTTATTTACGTGAATTGATGATGAATTGATGATGAAGTATCCATTTGGATCAATATATGAAGATTTGAACATGATTAACATATGCCTTTATGTGATCACTGTAATATGAACCTTTTAATGAATAAATGTGGAATTCGATTGCATAGGGATAATTTTATCTACTGCCTTACTTGGATGTTATTGATGAATTATAAATAAGTGATTCATGTGAATCAATATTGATTAGCCTATGATTATTCTATTTTCCATTGATTTCTAATGAAGTATGCTCACTGTAATCTAGAGGTTATGACAACTGTAGCAGGATTTCATTTAGCTTATGTTGCCCTTAACTACTGCCTTATATTGATGTTGTTATTGAATTATGGATATGAATCCTTTAATCAAAGTAAATGAGTCTTGGTATGAATTGATATAGGTTCTTCTAGACTACAAATTGAATGGTGTAATGAACCTTATGTGATCTTAATTCTAGGGTAGATAACAACATGAGTTAGACTTGAGTATGATGTCTTTAGATAC